>CM046450.1:3430100-4630100 GCA_025506515.1 Flaveria trinervia
TATGCTCCACCTATTCCCACAAATCCGTATATGTATCGCTATCCGTCGGAGTTATACGCTCCACCTTTTCCCACAGCTCAAAATTCCTTCTATCACTGCCCTTCAGAGTTCTATATTTATGAAGGTTATCCATACACATGCAATGTTCTTTAGAGTGCTAGCTTGATCATAATCTACATATATATAGATCGAGCCTTTGTATTTTGTTGCTTTTTGTGTGTTTAATATACTATACTTGTATTACTTTTGTATGAGCTATTGGGGGTTAGGCTTGTTAACCCACTGTCAGTTTAATATTTAATTTGTAATCTCAACTCCTTCCACCAGTATTCCGTGCGTCTTATATATATTTTGATACATTAATAATTATGAATTAACCAAACGGAAAAAAACATGCACGTACGTACACATGTATATACAGGAGCATTTTATTTTCTAAAATCAATTATATGTTAGAAACTGTGAAGAATTGAATACATAAAACACTTGCATGTAGTTTCCTAATAACTTAATGAGATAGTGGGGTAAACGGTTATATAACCGCCAGCAATCACAGTGGCATGTGATGACATTCATTGATGCAGCCTACGAACTTGAAGATGAAGGGTTTGGGTTCGGGTCAACGGCAGTGGAGGTTGATGGTGGTGCAGGTCAACGGTGACTGACCGTCACCAACTCCGCCTGAAAACGACCAAGCATCTCTACCAGATCCATCACCACCGGAAAGAAACGAAAAATAACAGTCGAAGGGTAGTTGTGACGGTCCGGTTCCATCGGGGAAGAAAACTGATGCATGAGTGGGTTAACACATTTTTAATTAAAAACGTTCCTCTGCTGCCCTTTAGGATCGTTAGGCTCTTGATCGATGATCTTGAACGATGATCAATTTGTGTTTGAGAGAATGATAAGAACAATATACGTATGAATATGATTATGAATGTTGATACAAAGATTATCGACCCTTGACCACATATACATACCTATAGTTTACAACTTTAGGTTTGACACTCTAACCCTTATACATGCATAAATTACATACTTAGACACTAAGACTCTAAGTTAACTTTTGACATATTACATAAACGACCCATTAATATAACTATACTTATATATTCATGTATGGATTAAGATAATTATACTTTTAACATGCTCCTATTATAAATTGAAGCCCTAAATCAATAGGAAAAAATGACATGAGAAATGGTATGTAGATGATGATGATAATAGTAGATGATGATGGCATTGTGAGGAGACGTGATGGTTTTAGTTATTTTGTTTACGTCGGAGAGGTTATCGTCGTAACCATCTTTTAAAATTCATCCATGTTGTTTATCGTAGAATACGCGGATTAGTTACAATTAGTTATATCAAAACCTTGCTAATGCCTTATAACACTTAACTTCACCTGACCATGCACACATCTCATATGCAATTCAACAGATATGTTTATATATATACACACGATCCATGTTATGCTTTATAATATTGAAATTTATTTTGAGTTATAAATGTCCTGAATTTGTATATACACCTCCACCCTTAATGTTATGCTTTATTATATATCACCTCATATAGTCATATTTAAAGATAATTAACATAGTTGTGTATCGACACGTTCAATATTTATCACTATAATATGAGACTTTATGCATTTATACATAAGTCTAAAATTTTGGATGCTACAAATCAGAATGCAAATTGTAATATTGATAAAACTACTTGTAAATTTAGTTTTTTATTTTGTGGTTCTAATTAGTTTTTTAACGGATAGCTCATATGACTATATATACTTTTCATCACTTGGGGAGAAAGTGACTAAGTGAGAAACAAATATTATTAAACACTTTGATGCCATAATGTTACAATCTCTTTGGTACGTAGTTTCTATTTTCTACCATTGGATTATGTTCCGAACATATGGAATAGATGTTGGTATCAGACTTTCAGGTTTTTTCTCTTTTCAACAATAGAATTTGGTTTTTCTTCATGTGTAGAATTTCGTTTCTGTTCATGTGCAACTGATTCTATTGTGTCATTGGTTAGAATTTTGGTTTAATTATCGGATGTTCATGGAAGTAAATGAATATATGTGAAGATGGGTTATTTTGATAATGTATAGTATAATAGCCATCAACTCATCATAATTATCTCAAACATAACTTTTAACAAACACAACGAACTTGTTATTGAATATTGCAGGATCGGTGTTTGTCACTTAAACACAAATATTTTCTCTCAAACTCACCTAGAATCACACTCGGGTAAGAATAAAAAAAAGTTGATCATAATATGAAAAGTAATTAAGAACACAGAAAGATAATTTTCAAGATACTTTTATATATTGATTCTCAACTCAAGATACAAAGACTCTTACAAGCAGATTGTGTGTTTTATGAGTTACAAGGAGAACCTATATATAATACTATCTACAACCGGATATACTTTGATACCAGCTGAGATCCTTTAGCTAAAGCCTATACTACAAGACAATAGTTTAAGGTATCTCGGATAAAGTCTTATCTAAGATTTAGTAGTCAGGACATGTCCCTGACTTACCTTTTGTCACCAACTAAAGATGGCAACTGTACTATCATGAAAAGGTAAACAGTGGAATAAAGTATAGTCAACAACATGTGTTCTTTAAGAAGAAGCCATGCTGTATCAAAGTCTGCAGCGGAGTGTCAGAGACCATACTTGTGTCCACTGGTATAGCAGTGTCTTCCGAAGGTTAAATGGCTTCGGAAGAGTAAGTACTTCCGAAGCCACTTTATACTTCGGAAGAGGCTGCTTCTTCTAAGACTTGGAGACTTCTTCATCATGCTTCGGAAGTGGTCTTCACTTTATTCTTCTAAGTCTTGAACTTCGGAAGTATGCATTTGTCTTCGGAAGTAGAGATCTGTCTTCGGAAGCTGGACTTTTCCTTTGTCTTCGGAAGAACTCTACAACCTTTGGAAGTTCCATGAAGAGCTTCGAAGCCTTTGCGTGCAGCATCAAAATAACTTAAGTGATCTAGTTTTGGTTGCATTAGCCTTCTTCTTGATCCAACAAACTCCCCCTAGGCTGATGCTACCAAAACTTCACTTACCTTGACTTTTCAAAACTTTCAGCACCAAGGAGAGCAATTTGTCTGTCTCCTTCTTCTTCCCTGATATGGTGCTGAGAAGCTTGTACAGATCCTTGGTAGACAGGAAATCCAGTCTGTCACCTTGGATAACATGTACCCTTTGTTGTTGCCCTCTGAAAAGAGTTAGTTGATGGGAACTGTAATCATATTCCCATCGAACTATAGGTTCCAATTCAGGACCTTCCACCATCTGTAGAAAGGCAGGACCTTTGGTGGGAGATCTTCCTTGTCTTCCTGTCTTCTCAACTTTAACTCTTCTTCAATCTTTGCTTTTGCAGTTAGATCACCCAAATGAAGACTGCTAAGATGATTTCTGACGATGCAGCAGTTTCATAGTTGAAGGGGTTGGAGAATGGTTTCTCTGCTAACTCAGCAATGTCAAATCTGCTGGAGTGTAACAGAGAGGTAGCATTGAGTCTGTTGACTTCACCATTCTCTCTTTTCACAACAAAGTTGTGAGAAGGTTTATCGAACCTCCACTAGATATCTTCCTTCTAGGCACAAGAGGCTGACTAGGAATCTTGTCCTTTTTTCTTGTATCCAGCAGAGTCACCAGTTTCCTTCTGAGCTTCTTTTCTTCCTCATTTAAAGAGTCTGAATTGAGGCCCAAAAGTCTTGCAGCTTGGTCCAAAGTTCCTCTAGGCAAATCAAGGAATCTGTCTCTTTTGAGGAAACTTGAAGATCCGTCTACATAGGTAATGTTAACGGAGTCTTCTACACTAGAAACTTCGCTCAAAGTGGTGCAATTAGTGAGCTTCGTCTTGATTGCCTTAAACTCCTCAAGGGAGAGATGTTAAAAAGGCTGAAAGGATGGTTTGGATGGTAATTGGGTAGGTTTAGGTTTAGAGATTCTGGCTAGTGTTTTGGGTTGGATGATGGGAAGTTTAGGAGGTTGAAGTGAGAGAGTAGTAGTGGGTTCAGGGATGAAGGGTTCAGGTTTTATGGTGAATGGTGAGGATGAGGGTTCAAGTTGTGGTTGGGTAGAAGCAGTGAAGGTCATCCCTTTTACCCTTCTGTACATCTCTTTCCTTTTCCCCAACCGGATGTCAGCCTTAATTTCACTAACAATCCGTTGGAGTGTACTTTCAGACATAGGACCCACCTGCCTACCGGAGAAGCCATGAGCCCGAAGATAGTCCTTCACCCAGGCTTTCTCAGTAAGCTTCTTAGAGGCAGTGACCCTAGCCTCTTCTTCTTTCTTCTTCTTCTCTCTGACCTTTTCTTTTGCAGCCTTCTTCCTTTCTTTCTCCATTAGATCCTGCTCTTTGTTGAAGAGCCAGAGGATCGTGTCATCGTTGTGTGGAGAGAGTTCTTGAAGATCAAAGCCTCTGGAGAGTAGGAAGTTTAGCCTATCTCTCCTCAGCTGCAATTCATCCTCCTTCTGTTTCTTTTCCTTTTCCTCTAAGGCCAACCTGGCTTCTTCTTCAAGTTTCAGCCTGGTTGCCTTCTCCAGATCCATCAACTCCTCTAATGGTAGCAAGAGTGTTTCTCATTGGCAGCTCCTATTTCAATGAGCTGGTCAATGATTTGCTCTCTTCTTTTATTGATGACAACCTCCTGATTGGAAGCAGCTGCTTTTGTGCTAGCAGCTAGCAACTTCTCAATCTGAAGTCTTCCTTTCTTTTTAAGTTTCCCAATCTTCTCCTCTTCCTGAATCTCTTCCGCAGTCATCTTTCTTTTACCTTTATCCTTTGAAGATCCTAACTGTGGTGGTTCTTGGAGAGAGGTTTCTGATTGTGAGAGAGTCAGAGATGGAGTCTGAGATGGAGGTGCAATTGGAAAGTCCTCGCTGCTCATTTCAGATGCCATTTCCAGGATAGCATCTGTAATGATTAGTTCCTCGGACATCTTAAACAGTCCTTCCGCGCTTCCATTTCAGCTTCGGAAGATTCAGCTTGTTCTTCCGAGGCTTAACTTCAGCTTCGAAGTTAAAGGAGATGCAGATTCTATCCCAACTGTTCAATTGTTGGGCCATCAGTTCCTATTTCCCCTTCGAATTGAATCTTAGGTTCCATGAGGACCTTAGGTTGACCAACTTCTTCCACAGTGGTAGAAGGTGCAGTCAGCCTTTGAAGTTCTTCTGCTCCAAAGTAGATCATTGCAGCATCATGACTGGCTGCTCAAAGGAGGATCTTAACAGAAACTTGGTGAAGAGTCTGTAGAGATCATTGAGCATCCTTGGATCAATCTGAAGAGTGACCTGAGATGTTTCAGGCGTAGAGATGATAGGAGAGGAAGATGTTGAAGTGGACGGCCGGCTCTGTGGCTCCTTGTGTGTTTGTCTTTGACCATTCTCCCCCTTTTTGGTAGCATCATCTTGAGAGCTAGATGAGCTGGAGGAGGAAGTCAAGGAGACCTGAATAGGTACACGCCTAACAGACCTCTCTGTCTGTTTCTTAGCTAGGTGAGCCTTGAGATTGTCAATCTCAAGTTGCTGAGTGGCAGATCTTGTCTCTAAAGTCCTAACCTGAGATTCCAGGTTTGAGACTTTAGAAAGAAGATCTTGAATGAGGAGTTTCATGCTTCCCTCATCTTCTTTCGAAGAATCACGAGGTGATGAGGTAACATACCTAGTATGTTCAGCCTCACCACCAGATGTGGGTTCTTGGCACCCTGGTTTCCTGTGCTCAATGATGTCTCTTTCAGAGTCATCAAAGGGCTCGATTGCCGTAGATTCAGTCTAAGAAATGTTACCACTGTCCAAAAGATCCATTGAGGAACCTTCTGTAGTGACAGCTGAATCTACATGAGTCCCCTCCACATCCGTGGGACTTACCTCAGTTGGTTGCTGATGGGGGCTAGAGATAAGAGATTTCTTCGGGCTCTGTTGATCTTGGAGAGGGTGTTGTAGATCAACTTCATTGCCATGGAGAGATGTTATATCTTCATTAGTTTTAAATAAAAGGTCAGTGAAAGATAGGATGGTTAAACCTACTAACCCAGGACTTTGGTCAATGTCTATAGGCATTGAGCCTCTGGTGGGGCTGTCCCTTGGGGAGTATAGAGACTCACTCTAAGGGCTTTCAGCTTGGGTTGTGGGCTCATGGGTTTGAGACTGAAGAGACTCAGGACCCATATTGAGGTCAATTGTGAAAGATGGTTGGACCTCAGGCTGAGTGGGAGCCCTTTGTTCCACTCTAGCCTTTTTAGATTGAATAGGAGGAGCTTGTTCAATCAGAGTAGATTGAACAAGTGTTCATTTGGGACGTCTTTGATAAGTGATGGTGATGGATGGAGGCATAGTAGGGGTAGTTGTTGCTGTGGGTTCATCATCTGTGGGGTTAACAAGGATGTCACCAGGAGTCGTTGACTCAGTCATACCTGGAAGAAGTGCAGTATCTCTTCCTGTGAAGTTGGTGAACACTCTCTTCAAAGTCTTGAAGATGGCCGGCCTCATCTGGGGAGCAGTCAGAGCAGCTGCACAGACAAGCGTGCTCTGGTCTAGCTCACAGTTGATTATATGCTGGAGAAACCTGGGATACATGAAGAATGTGTCTTTCTGAAGATTTCTCATGAGGTTAGTCAGCACAAATCTTGAATAGTTGAAGCGGAGGCCTTTTACCAACCCATGAACAAGGCACCCAAGTTCAAATGGGATTTGATCCCATCCTCCGGATTTATTCGACAAGCAGTGAAGGACCACGTGTAGCATGAACTTCCATTTGTACAAGAAGTTAAATTTGTAGACAGTTGACCTGCTAACGTCTCCTCCATATCCCATTTGGAGATAAGAATGGTCCAAGTCTGCTTTGGGAAATTCTGTTGGAGCGCCCTCATCATGAAGCTCTAAATGCTCCCTGATGAGATGTTCAGTAATGACCAACTCCTGGCCACAGATGCTCGATCGAATGACACGAACCCCGTTTAGGGTTTCAATCTGACCATTTGCCCAGAATTCAGACATATGGTTTATGTAAATTGTGGGGTTAACAATCAGAGCGGTGTAGTAGGAAGATTGGGTTAGGAAGGAGATGATATCTGAGAAGTCGGCATCTCTTGATGAATCAAGAAGTGCGACTTGGTTGTGCTGTGGGTTGAAGGCCATTTGGAAAGGTGAATGGGAATGATTTGAGCTGGGTAAAGATGATTAGAAGAAATTTCTAGGGCTGTAAAGTTTGCAAGTAAGAGAGTGAAAGTGAATAGTCGAGATTATTTAAAAGATTGTGGAGAGGCGGTAATGGGGGTTAGGATAAGGTGATGTGATGGTTTAGTGGATGAAATGACAGCGGCGGTAAGGTTAAAAATCAGTTAAATAATCTGACATCATTAACAAAATCTTTGCTTTTTACAGTGCGGGGCCCAAGAAATTTACGTTACACAGTGAAATCTCTCTTTCGAGTGTAAAACATTTCCGAAGGTAACTTGTTTTTCGAAGGCAATTCTTACTTCTGAAGCCAATTATATGCTTCCGAAGGTTAGAGTTGCTTCCGAATAGAGAATTTGTAAGTCTCGGAAGTAGATCTGATATGCAATCAATCGCTTCTTCCGAGGCCAAAAATTATTCCGAGAAGAAAGTTATCCTTTGAGAAATTATGCTTCGGAAGATATAATAATGTCTTTCGAAGGTTAATTTCTCTTCGGAAGGAATTTACCCTTAGAAAATTTCAGAGAGAATTCCTTGTAACAGGGCTTAAATTGTATTGACACAAGACTTACATATTAAAAGGTTTTCAAAAGAGATCAGATTAATCAATTTTTATCATCCCAATAGTTGTTATGAGATACTTAAACCTTTGTTCATCAAAAGCTTTGGTAAACAGATCAGCATATTGTTCATTTGAATCAACTTTGATTAACCTGATTAGATTTTTCTCATGAATGTCTCTAATGAAATGATACCTGATGTCAATCTGCTTAGTCTTGGAGTGCTTCACCGGATTTTCAGTAATGGAGATAGCACTGTTGTTGTCAATATGGATAGGAGTACTCATAAAGTTGAATCCATAGTCTAACATTTGATTTGGAATCCATAGCAGTTGAGCACAGCAGCTAGCAGCAGCAATGTATTCAGCTTCAACAGTTGATGTAAAGACACAGGATTGTTTCTTACATTGCCATGAGATGATCCTTCCACCAAGAAATTGACATCCTCCCGATGTTGATTTCTTGTCAATATTGCAGCCGCCGTAGTCACTGTTAGAGTATCCATAAAGATTGAAATCCTTGTTTCTGGGATACCAGAGACCTAGTTTAGATGCTCCTTTGAGGTATCTGAGGATTCTCTTAACAGCAGCTAGGTGAGACACCTTAGGAGCAGCCTGATATCTTGCACAAATGCAAGTGGCAAACATGATATCAGGTCTACTTGCTGTAAGATACATCAGAGAACCAATAATTGTCCTATACTGATGTTGATCAGTATCCTCCCCCTCAAGGTCAGGACAAAGATTATGGTTTCTGGGTATGGGTGTCTTGGTAGGCTTGCAATCTTTCATCTTAAATCTTTCTAAGATGTCAGAGACATATTTAGATTGATTGATGAAGAACCCTTCCTTCAGTTGCTTTACCTGAATTCCAAGGTAAAAGTCCATTTTTCCCATGGAGCTCATCTCAAACTTTTTCTTCATAATGCTCTCAAAGTCTTTGCACATTTGGTCATTTGAGGAACCAAATATGATGTCATCGACATAGACTTGTACAAGCAAAATGTCCTTTCCAGACTTTCTAATGAAGAGAGTCTTGTCAATGGTACCTCTCGTATAGCCATTCTTCAGAAGAAATTGAGACAGAGTCTCATACCACAGCCTAGGTGCTTGGTGCAGCCCATATAGACCTTTATCCAATTTGCACACATAGTTGGGGTGCTGTGGATCTTCAAATCCTGGAGGTTGGCATACGTACACTTCTCTGTCTATATCCTCATATAGAAAAGCACACTTGACATCAAGTTGGTATACTATGAAGTCCTTGGATGCAGCATAAGCAAGGAAGATCCTAACTGCCTCTAGTCTTGCAACTGGTGCGAAGACATCAGTATAATCGATTCCTTCCTCTTGAGTGTATCCTTGAACCACAAGTCTTGCCTTATTCTTGATGATCAAGCCTCTATCATCTCTCTTGTTTCGGAAAACCCATTTGGTGCCTATGGGTACTTGACCAGATGGTAGCGGACATAGGTTCCATACCTTCTGTCTCTTGAATTGAAGCAGCTCCTCTTGCATCGATTCAATCCAGCTACTATCTTTTAAGGCATCTTCTACCTTCTTGGGTTCCATCTGATATAGAAAGCATGAGTACAAGCAGACATTCCCTTGATAAGCCTGTCCTCTTGTTCTCACACCCTTAAAGACATTCCCTATGATGTTCTCAGTTGGATGAGTGTTGTGAATCCGAAGCCGAGGAATCACTTCCAGTTACAGAGATAGATCCAGGTTGGACATATTCTGCTTAGGAACTAGAACACTCTGTCCAGCTGTTGTTTCAAAGTCATTCAATGAGGACTGATTGAATGAATGAGAAACATCATCGATAGTTAGCAGTGAGGTAGTATTAACAGTTGCATGTTCCTTCAAAATACTACCTCCTTCTGCCTGGTGTTGTGGTGGATCACCTGATGAGCTTTGAGGCTCAGTAGGTGACTCACTTGTTGAAGCTTCACTATTCCTTGATATAGATAAACTGTCGGATCTGTGAATAGTGGAAGTTTGATGTATTGCAGCACTTGGAGAATTTGGTCTAGGCCTGGGAAGCTCAAACAGTTGATCATTAGCAGCAGCATCAGCATCAGTTTGAGCACCTATTCCAACTAAAACATTCTCATAAGAGGGTTTAGAATAGTTTGGAAACAATTCTAAATCAAAGATGTGATCAGGCCATTCCCCCTAACACAAGGAGTGTGCTCATTAACAACTATATTGGATGACTCCTCAAATTGTTAATTCTTAATGTTGTATACTCTGTAAGATTTGGAACTAGAAGAGTATCCAAAAAAGATAGCATCATCTGACTTTTCAGCAAATTTTGCTAAATTGTCCTTTGTGTTAAGTATGGTACACTTGCTGCCAAAGGACCTTAGAAAGCCAATGAATGGTGGCCTTCTGTTCCATAGCTCATAAAGGGTTTTTCCATGGGTTTAACTACAAGAACTCTATTCTACACATAGCATGCAGTGCTGACTACCTCTGCCCAGAATGTTAGAGGTAGCTTTGAATCAACTAACATAGTTTGAGCAGCCTCAATAAGTGTCCTATTCCTCCTCTTAGCAACACCATTTTGTTGAGGAGTTCTGGGAGCACTATATTGTCTGGCAATCCCTTTTGAGTTACAGAATGAGTCAAGAACGAAGTTCTTAAACTCAGTCCCTTAATCACATCTAATTATTTTAACCTTGTGATCAAATTGATTTTCTATTTTAAGAATAAAAGATTTTAATGTTTCAGCAGTTTCATCTTTAGTTCTTAAAAAGAATAACCATGTGAATCTTGTAAAACCATCAACTATCACAAGGCAATATGATTTTCTTCCAATGCTCATTATACTTGTGGGACCAAAAAGATCCATGTGTAATAAATGTAATGGAGTAGTGATAGAGTTAACACATTTGGATTTATGAGATGTCCTGTGTTGTTTCCCTTTCAGGCATGCAACACAGTTGTCTTTGCAGAAAAACTTCTTTTTAGGCAAATCGTGTACCAAGTTATTATTTTTAGCCAATTTATTCTTTGTCTTAAAATTCACATGACACATACGTTTATGCCACAGTGTTGACTCATCACTATCAGCTTTGGAAAGAAAGCATGATACTTCACCCATTGGGGAAGCATTGTTCATATCAAGCTTGTACATATCCCCTTTCCTGGGAGATCTAAGAAGCACTAATTCCGGAGGAATTGTCATCCCTGGTTTGAGGATAATGCACTCATGTTCTGTGAAAAGCATTTGGTGCTTTTGATCACAGAATTGAGAAACACTTAATAGATTGTTGAAGCTTTTGCAACATGGTCTTCTTCCGAAGCTTCTTTATTTTCGGAAGAAGTCCTCACCACCTTTTCTTCCGAAGCATCTTCTTCTAGGATGGTTTCAAGGGAGCTTTCTTGTTCTTCCGAACCTTAGTAGCTTTTGCTCCCGAAGCCATTTTCCCTTCGAAGAAGGAGTTTCTTCCGAAAGCAACTTGGCTTTGGAAACTAGCTTTCCCTTCTTCAACTCTTGAACCGTATGGAAGGGTCCAAATATAAAACCTTCCCTGACTCCTTCTTTCCGAACATTATTTGCATAATGTGTGCTTGCAGGATTGTAGTAAATATCTTTTGCCATATGATTTTGCAGGTCGCACATGATGCATGCAATGTTAGTCTTTTGGGAAAGTGAGGGTTGCTGTTTCTTGGTTTTCTTTTCTTCGTCAGCAACTTTTCCATATAACTTCTGATCCTTTGGTAGGACAGGAATGCTAGTATTACATTCATTTCCTGAATCTGAAGTACCCACACTTGGAAACCAGCTGAAACAAAGACACCCTTCTGTTTGGGGTCAATTTTCAGTTTGAATTCAGCCACTTTCTTAGCAGTTCTCCTAGCAGCTTTAGCTCTGCTTCTTCTGGCTTTGGTGGTTAGGATTTGATCATCACAGGAGGCGATAGGTTCATCTACCTGTTCCTTCCCTGTGGTGGCCACTATTGGTGCCTCATCCTTTAACTCTGGAAAGAAAGAGTCAGCAGTTGGAACCTCTTGCTCTTTAGTACCATATCTAGGCTGTCTGATAGACTCATAGGAGTGTGCTGGAGCAACTTCATTGGTTCCCACCCTTCTTTGTTCTGATAACAGAGTTTGGAATGGGAGGATGATGCAAGAATAGCTTGGAAGTTTTGCTCAGAGATAGCATGCTTCCTGGCCTGAGCCTCAGCAGTGAAAAGCTGGGCTTGAGCCTCAGACAATTTGGATATCAGATCCTTGATTTGAGTCTTGTAGTTAGTGTGTTCATGTTTCAAAAGAGATACAGTTTTCTCCAACTCATCAATTTTCTTTTGATAGTCAGATTCAGCTCTTTTAAAATCAGATTTTAGAATATTTAAAGACTCAATGTCAGATCTGATTTCCATATTGTAATCCTGATAGAGTTTAACTTTAGCTATACAGGCTGGAGTGCAGAGATGTTCATATACCTGGGCATCATTTGTTCCGGCCATAAGAGCTTGAGCAGGAGTCACATCATGTACCATGAAGCTCCAGTCAACTTCTTGAGCCATTACGGCCGTCTCAGTTGACATCTCAGTGGGCTTTGAGGTTGAGGGATGTGTGGTGGCCTGTGGGGTTCCCGGATTGGTCTTGGGAGCCTTGCATTCCCTTGCAAAATGACCCAGTTGGTTACAGTTGTAACACTTTGCCCTGGTCTTGTCAAAACCGAACTTGCTGCTAGTTGGGTTCTGAGGGAAGTGCCTTCTAGTTCTCTTAAAGAACTTCTTTGCTCTGTAAGTTAAAAGAGCCATTTGCTGGACAATGTCCACGTACTCTACGTCATCGGACTGAAGCACTCAAGATCATCAAAGCAGTATTGAAAATCGCCTGAGTGTCCACCTCCTGAGACAAAGGCACAACTTTCCTGGAAGGAGTTGTATTGAGCCTGTTGAGACCTTGGAGTCTCAGGATAAGTGATGTAGGGACCAGATGAGCAGGATGGCTGCTGATAAGTCAGAAAGTGATGAGGTTGAGGGGTTAATGAGCCTTTAGCAACCATTAAAGCGTTGCTAGCAGGAAGACTCATAGATCTGCTTGTTTGGTGGCCCTTCTTACTCTCCATCTCTAGACGGTATCCATCAAGGATGCCATAGAGCTCAGTCATGGAAAGAGTGTCAAGTTTTCTGTTCTCTTGATAGAGACACAGTAGAATGTCCACTCATTTGGAAGAGCACTCATTAACTTTCTCATGAGATCTCTAAGTTAGGAGTGATCTTACAGACTGAAAGGAAGAGATAAGATCCATGTACCTGAAGTAATGCTGGCTGAGGGTCTCTCAGCAATATGAGTGAAGTTCTCGAACTGCTGCTTCAGTGACTCCTTCTTTGAGTCGTTGGAGCAAGAATCATCTGAGCAAGTGCATCAAACAATCTTTGGCAGTCTTGCAATGCTCGAACCCCACCATAATAGAGTTCGGTATGCAGTCATGAATAGTCATAGCATTGCTATCGATGTCCATCTTCTTTCTGTCTTCATCAGAATAGTCCTCGCAGCTTTCTCTATCATGGCACCATTTCCACCAGGTGAAGCCACCTTTGGCTGTACGGCCATTGACAATCGAGTTTCACATTTGTTGTCTTGGTATCTAATGAGCTTCCATTCTTCTACTCCAAGACCTGAATTTTTCAGGGGTGATGTTGGCGCTTTGGTCATCATCCCCATTTCTACTTCTGTTGGACCAAAGAACCAATGAGCCAAGATCAGAAAACCTCTAAGTCCCACACGGTATCACAACAACTGCTGAAAGCCTCATCAGTAGTTTGACAAGCTGCTGAAGACTTCAACAGCTGAAGATCAAGTGCTGAAGACCTTAACTGCTGAAGAACCAAAGTGCTGAAGTACAACAGCTGAAGAACACAAGTGCTGAAGCTGAAAGACCAAAGTACTGAAGAACAACAGCTGAAGAGTTCACAAGTGCTGAAGATCAACAACTGATGTACAAAGTCTGAAGACAAAGACTGAAGACATCAGCTGATGATATCTACTGAAGTCATCAGCTGATGAAACGCCTGAAGGTCAAAGTCTGAAGATCAAGTACTGAAGCCTCAGTAGTTTGTCACAACTGCTGAAGAGTACTTCTTCAGTAGTTGTGATATCAGTAGTTTTATTTTCTTTGTTTCAGTAGTTTTGTAAAACGACTGAAGAGCTTGTTCTTCAGTCGTTGTAGCTTCAGTAGTTTTATATTTTGTACTTAACTTGCTGATATGTTCTCAGTAGTTGTGAACATTTCAGTAGTTTGTTAAGAATTAGTTATTTCTGTATTGGATCTGCCAGTTGTCACTTTCCGTGATAACAGCAGTGACTGTTGCACTCTATATAAGGAGTGACAACCTATTGTAATGATGGATGAAATGAGGAATTGAATGGAATGAATGATTGATTCGATTAGAAATATTCTTCATCTATAAACATTCCCAGAAATCAGAAATACTACTCTCCCTATAACTGTATGCGATCTTAATGCTCACATATATTGTTAGCTTGCTACAATTTGTCTAATTCGTGTTTGTATTCCGCTACGTTATTTCTGTTACATCAAACCTGTGATCACTGATCCTGTCAAATGGTATCAGAGCAGGTTAATCATTGATCGATCTAATAATTGATCATTGAAACTGCTATTCAAGATCCAAGTTTGATTGAATTAGCTTTTGTTTTGCAAGAAACGGTTATAGAGATTGAATTTTTCTGTATTTCTGCTCATTCATCCTGAGATCTTTTCTTGGTTCTCATTGAGTTGTTGTGGTTTGTCTAAAACTTCTTTTTAAACTTGAACTAAACTGTTTTTGAACTGAAAATGACCACTCCCTCCAATGATCCTCACAATACTGGTTCCTCAACCAAGCCTCCTATGCTGGTTAGGAATGAGTATAACATATGGCAAAGACGTATGCTCCATCACCTGTCTGTTAACAGCGCAGGGGTTGGACATCTGTGGTACATGGTCCACACAAGCCTATGGTGAATAACCGGAAACCAATCAAATGGTTCCGAAGAGGAGGGAGCAATACTCAGATGAGGATAAAAAGTTGCTTGAGATTGATGCAAAAGCCCATGGAATTCTGGCCATGGCTTTGCCCAATGAAATCTATTCTGGGCTAATGCATCATGAAACTGCCCATGACCTCTGGATTGCTTTGAAAGAACAATTTGGAGGAACAGATGAGGTCTTGGCAAATAATAGAGAAATTCTTGCCCAACAATATGAGACATTCTCTCATAGAAAGGGTGAGACACTGACTCAACAATATGAACGGTTTTCTTGTTTGATCTCTGAACTAAAAATGGTCAAACTTGAATACACCAATATTCAGATGAATAACAGATTTCTCAGATCACTGCCTGAGAGGGGACACATATACTATTGTCCTACGCTCCAGTGCAAGTTTGGACAAACTATCTCTCACCCAACTCCATGGGAAATTGCTCACTTTTGAGAGAGAGATAGAACAGAAGAGAAAGCTGTCTTCATCTGGAAAACTCACTGAAGACTTTATACAAGGCAACACTGCCTTGGTGGGTCATGAGTCAGAATATGCTGCATCTGAATGCCAGTATGATGAGCATATTAATTTCTCTTCGAGCACTTCTAATTCTGCATTTGTAAGTGTTGATGGTCAGTTTACTGGAGGTAATAATGACAATTTATGTTTCATTATGGATGATCTCAGGGGATTGCTGATGATGACTTACAGAGATGGATATTTTGAGCCAAATGGCCTTGATAAATATCAGATCTCAGAAGTTCTACAAAAGAACTGGAAGAAAATTCCCAGGACTCTCTGGCAAAACCAAAGTTGGTTTTGACAAGAGCAAGTTGAGGTGTCACAAATGCCAACGGCTTGGACACTTTGCAAGAGAGTGTAGATCAACTGGATCAAACTCTACTGCACCCTTTGTGACTTTTCCTGGCAACAGTCAACAAAACAGAGGGCAACATCCTGTCACATCTAGTCATCATCCTCAACAACAATCTCCGGCATATTTTGTTCCTCAGAAATGCCTTATCAGTACCCTGTTATTACATGCCACAGTCAAGTCAAGTTCAAGCCCCTATGACACCACACCTCATGCATTACCAGAACCTCAGCCTTATCTCATCAACAACCTTCATCAACAACACAGCTTCTTCACCCCAGAGTTGTTGACGGAGTTTGATAGATGTCTTGATGTCATTCAACTGTTCTCAGGTGCTGGTCAACATGGTGGTGACAGTCCCTTTGGGAATCTAGCTCTTATGGCTTTGGAGTCTGCTGATACTTCATCTTCCAATGCCTCTACACCTCAGGTATCACAGGTATCCTCTGAGGCAAAAGCCAATTATGTTCTGAACAATGCATAGCAGCATTTGCTTCCATTAGAGAAGCAAATGTAGCTTTAATTAATAAGAACATTGAGCTAGAACAAGTAATTTCCAAAAACAAAGCTGAGTTTGAGTTTGTGCTCAAAGATAAAAATGATGAGGTTTATAAACTGAATTGCAAAATAATTGATGATAAGGCCAGAGAAGATGTACTTTTAGAGAAGTACAAAGATCTCAAAGAAACCCTTGCAGTTACCCAGGTCGAGTGTGATAGATGGGTACAATCATGCAAAGGTTTTGAAATGCTTCTTAGTAAGCAATCTGCTTCAAATGTGAAGTTTGGAATTGGTTACAATCATACTACTCCACCTACAATTTTACCCCAAGAGCAGAGGTAGAATCTGATGGTGAGAGTGATAACCAATCCATCAAGTCATGTGATCTACCTTCTGATACAGCACAATCAGAAGTAGCAGTCAGTATCAATCCTCTTTGAACCTATCAGCTGATGTTGATGGTCCAAATGCTGACATTCACATGATCAATAAGTTGATCAACTCAGGAGTCAATCCTGAAGGTCCTGAAAGGACTGGAGAGCAGGATTCAACTCCTGAAGTTCAACTTCAACTGCTGTCAGTACTGAAGAGAGAAAATGGCAGTAGAAAGAGTTTGAAGACTACTAAAGATGCTGTCCAGAAAGCAACCAATGCTTCCAAAGCATTGAAGAACAAGTCTTCTGTTGCTTCACCATCTTTAGCTGATGATCAACCTAAGAGAAGAAGAAACCATGTGAAGTATGTGGTTTGTTCAATCATCTTACAGATGTGGGTACAAAAGAGGTCCAAACTCAAACAAAAGGAGAAATTAATGAGAAAATGGTAAAAATGAAAACTGAGTTTGAGACCACATTTGTATCAGCAACATCAAATCCTGTAACCCTAAGTCCTTAAAGCAATCCAAAAAGAAGGAGTTAACAGGTGACAGCTGAGGGTGCTCAAAAGAAGAAGGTACAACATAGGACCTTATCTAACTCCACCAGCAATGTGTCTGATGAGCTGAAAGCCTTATCACAAAATCAGACACAGCTGATGATGATGGTACAACATCTGTTGGGTAGAGTTAACCAACTAGATTCTCCTATGTTGAAACCACAGAAAAGGAGGTCTAAGCCAAAGGACTCCTCTTCTGCACCATCTTCTTCCTCTCAGGCTGTTGTTACAAATAAACATGCTAGTTTACCTCTTGATGAGACCAGGCCCAAACCAAAAAGGTTTGGGTCTCTAAAACTAACTGATTGTTTATTATTGCAGGGTTCTTCAACATGCCAAAATAGCATCTGGTATGTAGACAGTGGGGGTCCATGCACATGACTGGGAACATCTCTCTTCTTCATGACTACTCTCAAGGAAAGAAGGGATTTGTCTCTTTTGGCAATGATGCTAGGGGTTACATCATCGGTAAGGGCTTTGTCTCCAATGGAGAAATCAAATTTGATGATGTTAATCATGTGGAAAATCTCAAGTACAACCTCTTGAGTGTCAGTCAAATGTGTGATAAAGGCCATGTTGCCCTTTTCACAAGTCAAAACTGTAGGATTCTGTCATCAAAGTTTTGCCCTTGATTGACAAGGTGTTGGATGATCACACTCTCCTGAAAGCCAACAGGACAGGAAGAGTGTATGCTTAGATCTCTCTAAGAAGATAGATCTCAAAGGCAATCCTTGCCTATTTTCCAAAGCCTCTTTTCAAGAATCTAAAATATGGCACAGGAGGCTTGGTCTGTTAATCTCAAAAACAGAATCAGCTTAGCCACAATAGTTTAGTCAGAGGCTTACCAATAAAGGAGTTTCACTGTGATGAAACATGCACTGCTTGTTAAAAGGAAACAGCCCAAGGTCTCATTTCCTCCTATTGAAGTGTCCAAGTCCACTGCCTGCTTGCAATTACTGCATATGGATCTATTTGGTCCTGTGAGAGTACTGAGCATGGCAAGGAAGAATACTGTCTGGTAATTGTGGATGATTACTCCAGATTTGTATGGACTTTCTTTCTACACTCAAAGGATGAGGCTGCTCAGAGAGATATCCACTTTGTGCTGTACATTGAGAAGCAGTATTCCCTTCCAGTCAAGTGTATTAGGAGTGATAATGGAACTGAGTTCAGAAATCATACACTTGATGACTTCTATCTCTCAAAGGGAATCAAAAGGCAGTTCAGCATTCCTAGGACTCCGGAACAAAATGGAGTAGTGGAGGAGAAAGAACAGGACTCTCATTGAAGCTGCAAGGTCCATGCTGGCTGACTCAGGTTTGCCATGACCTTTTGGGCCGAAGCTGTAACACAGCTTGTTATGTGCAAAATAGAGTGTTATAAATCAGAGTTGATGAAGACTCCATATGAAGTTCTCCATCATTTGGCTCCTCTGATTTCTTTTTTCAAAGCTTTTGGGGTGTCCCTGTTTTATTCTCAACACAAAGGATCAACTCCACAAATTTGATCCTAAGGTGGATGCAGGTACTTTGTTGGTTATTCATTACTTGCAAAGCATACAGAGTCTTCAACTGCGGAACAAAGATGGTTGAAGAAACTCTACATGTTAAGTTTAATGAATCTCCAAAGACAAGATTCCACAAAGTCTGTGGAGTTATTTGATTTGACATACTGCAATATTTCCCTATCAAACTTCTGCTGTTGCTCCTATCAACAGTTCACCACCTGGTGGTACTGCTGATGATGATGATGATTGCAGTACTCACCTCTTCAGTTTAGTGATCAGCTGCCTGATTCAACTAGACCTGATGTTCCTGTAGCGCCAGTAGCACCATCCACAACAAATGCTGATGAGATTTCTTCGAATTCAACTTCCTTTGAATTACCATCCACTGATTGGTTTCAAGGAAATGATTCACCATCACCATCTGTTGCTGCTGAACCGGCTACAAACACTTGCACAGATCTCATTGTGTATCAAGATCTGAGAAGAATCACCCCATGTCTCAAATCATTGGTGATATCACTGCTGGAGTATCAACAAGAAGTCAATTGTCAAATTTCTGCTTCTATGCTCTCTTCATCAGTCAGCAAGAGCCAAAGAATTATCACATTGCTTTAAAGGACAATGGATGGGTTGATGCCATGCAGCTTGAGCTTCTTCAGTTCAAGAAACAGCAAGTGTGGAACTGGTTCCTCTACCTCCAGTAAGTGTGCAATAGGCACTAAATGGTGTTTAGGAACAAAACTGATGAAAATGGGCTTATTGTTAAGAACAAGGCCAGACTGGTTGTTCAGGGGTTTGCACAAGAAGAAGGTATTGATTATGATGAAACCTTTGCCCCTGTAGCCAGACTGGAAGCAATTCGATTGTTTTTAGCTTATGCTGCTTATCAAAAACTTAAAGTCTTTCAATGGATGTCAAAAGTGCATTTTTGTATGGAAAAGTTAAAGAAGAGGTTTAGTATGTCAACCTCCAGGCTTTGAGGACAATAAACATCCTAATGGGTGTATAAGCTTGATAAAGCTCTTTATGGGTTAAACAAGCTCCAAGAGCCTGGTATGAGACATTGTCAAACTTTCTTCTGGAAAACAATTTCACTAGAGGCTCCATTGACAAGACTTTATTTTTAAGAAAGCTGGGCAGCATAATCTACTTGTTCAAATTTATGTAGATGATATCATTTTTGCATCCTCTGATCCAAAGTTGTGTGATGCCTTTACAAAGTTGATGCAACAGAAGTTTGAAATGAGTGCCATGGGAGAATTACAGTTCTTTCTGGGGTTGCAAATCAAACAAAAGGCTGATGGAATTTTTATTCATCAATCCAAATATACAAAAGATCTTTTGCAAAAGTTTGATTTACAAAACTGTAAGCCCTGTTCTACTCCCATGAGCAGCACCACACAACTGGACTCAGATCAGAAAGGTAAAGTGGTTGATGAAACACTTTACAGATGTATGATTGGGTCCTTGATGTATTTAACTGCTTCTAGACCAGATATTATGTTTGCTACATGTGTTTGTGCTAGATTTCAGGCTGCACCTAAAGAGTCTCATCTGATTGCAGTCAAGAGGATCTTTAGATATCTGCAAGGCACTCCATCTCTAGGTTTATGGTACTCTACCAGACATTCTGGTAATTAGTTGCTTTTTCTGACAGTGACTATGCAGGGTGTAAGTTGACCAGGAATCAACTTCTGGTGGATGTCAATTCCTAGGCAACTGCTTGATTTCTTGGCAGAGCAAGAAACAGACCTCAGTTGCTACATCCACTGCGGAAGCAGAGTACATTGCTGCTGCAAGCTGTACATCTCAGGTACTCTGGCTTCAAAACCAACTTTTGGATTATGGCATTACAGAGACTAAGACTCCATTGTTAATGGATAGTGCTTCAGCTCTTTGCATCGTCAAAATCCAGTCCAGCACTCTAGGACCAAACATATAGAGATCAGACATCATTTTATAAGGGATTGTTTTGAAAAAGTCTGATTGATCCTAAGTTTGTGCCCAGTGCTGATGAGCTTGCAGACATTTTTACTAAGCCTTTGGATAGTTCATCTTTCCAAAACCTGGTGTTAAGGCTTGGTATGCTGCAGCTAGAATAGGTGACAACTACTGATGCTCTCAGTAATTCATATTGATGATCATGAGTGCCTGTCACATATAAGTACTGATGAGCTCTTTTAACCTCAGTAGTTTTTATAACTACTGAAGACTAAAAGTTCTCACAAGTACTGAAGTACTTCATCTGCTCTAAACTACTGAAGTAGTTACAACTGATGCAGTCATAACTACTGAAATCAGTAAAAACAGATAAGTACTGATGTCCTATGAAACAACTGAAATCAGCCATAAAGACTGATGAATGTGTTGAGGACAGTTTGAAACAGCTGAAAAGCTAAGAATTGACGAAAACAGCTGAAGAGAACTTTCTCCTCAGTCGTTTGTACCACTGCTGTTTCATTTTAAACAACTGAAGCAAAACCACGTCTTCAGCAGTTTTATAACTACTGATGACCAATACCAAGTCTTCAGTTGTTTACAACAGCTGATGACAAAACCACTGTCTTCAGTAGTTTCATAACTACTGATGACAAACACCATGTCCTCAGTTGTTTCAATCACCTGAAGTCAAAACCACGGTCTTCAGTAGTTTTCTAAACTACTGATGCCTAACACCGCGACTTCAGCTGTTTCAACGTCTGAAAGGATAATACCATGTCAACGGTCGTTTAAAACTACTGATGACTAACACCACATCCTTCAGTCGTTTCCTCACCCGTACCCTATAATACCCTTAACCTGAGCTCTCCATGCTTTATCTTCTTCAAACCTAACGTTCCCTCTCCACAAAAAATTTTTCCATGGCGTCTATGCAAATTAAACCGCGACACAACTGTGTTGCCTACCTCACAAAATCGCCGATCTGGACTAAGTTCGATACTGCTATCGATCTTATGGTTCAGTCCCAATACAACAAGGCATTCCTTCTGAACCCCGTTTTACATACCGAATCCTTGAACCAATTTTGGATGAACGTTAATGTCACTACTGAGGAGAGCAACACACAATCCCTCCGGTCAGTCGTCAACCACAAAGAAGTAGTGATTACTCCTGCAACAATCCGTAAAATTCTTCAACTGAGTGATGCTACCTCTCCTGCTGGATATCCGAAGGGCACCATAGATCTATCATTTGCTCAGCATGGATATCAAGGTGATCTCAATGCCACCACCATCATGAAGAAACACTTTAATGACGCTGAGCGCCTGATCTTTCACATGGTCAATGTATGTTTGGCCCCTAAGACATCGTCTTGGGATCAAATGTCCACCAAATGGCAGCAGGTAATGTATTCTATCCTTGAGCAACAACCACTGAATTTTTCAGAATTAATATTTTCAGAGCTCAAAGATATGGCTCAAAAACTAACTGCCAACCGTTGATACTCTATCCACGGTTCATAATGGCCATTATAATAGACCAGCTTAATGCTGAGGGACTTGTTGGCTTGGGAGTCCCTGCTACGGCTGTTTTGCCAGAAGTATACTCCCGGCACAACTCCGACCGGACACTCAACTGGCTGCCAAGCTGCGAAAACCCACGCAGCTGGAACCCACAGCCACCACCTCCAATCCAATGTCCCCACCAAACCCACCAAAAGAAACCCAAAATGGCTACTCAGGGAATTGAGTCCCCTGAGGATGCTCCTGCACAACAAACGCAGGATATATCCACTAGTCCAAACCCCCTAGTGGATACCATGACTCCTCCAGTCACAGCCGCTCAGGCTTCCTCTCAACAGGAGCCTGCAGCAACCCAAGGGCACCTACTTATCTGGATCTTCCTCACTTGAGGAGATTGCCATTGAAGAGCACCATCCACCCCAGGTGCACACTGCTTCTACCCCGTACCCCAAACAACCACCCCTCACAGCCCAACTTTAATAGTTGCTCAAGTGCTGACTCAATTGCACTCCTCACCCCCTCCCCAGAAACCACTTATTACTGGGAATACCTCTACACTTGAGGGGGAGGAACACAGTGCACCTGAGAACCCACAGCACAGGGTTTCCCAATTCTATCTCCTGGTGTAGAGAAGGAGCTTAGAATATCTAGTGAGGCTGCCACCTCCTCTGACTCAGCACATGACCAGTGAGGCTGGTAACATTGCTAAGACCTCCCTAGAGGCAACTGCTGATGATGGACATTGTCCTGAGGCTGGAAGTCCCCAGTACCAAGCACAAGGGGCACATGCACCAACTGGTCTACACCCAGTGCATGTACATCCTGCTCTAAGCAGGAGGTCAGGTGATTCAGTATCAACTGATGATGACTTGAGCTTCTTCTACGATGTAGTTGCTCAAAACACCATTCTAGAGGATGAGGTTAGCAGACTCAAAGAGCTGCTGGCCAAGATGTCTCAGGATGCATCCATCCTGCCACCCTCATACACCCACAGATGGCACCTCCCTTGAAGGTTTCACAAATACAGAGCCACCCCAAAATCACCACCTGCCTCCGCTTCAGGCCCTACTTCTCAGGAACAGAACCCTCCTGAGCAAATAGGTGCTGCACTCAAAAATTCCCTCCCTCTCATCACCCCCTAATCACTGATATAGTGATCAAAGCCTTGATGAGAGGCTTTCCTCAACATTACAGCCCTTGGTCGATGCTGCTGTCCACAAGACTCTTTCTGCGGTCTCAACCCCTTCCTCCAATGCAACCAAAAAGGGGGAGAGTCCTGCAGTGAAAGAACAGAAGAGGAAAAGATCCGAGGAAAAGGAGGAAGCCAAGCAAGCCCAAAAGGAGGAGAAAGAACAGCAACCAATGCTCACCTACAAGCGAAAGAAAGGTGCTGATGAGCACATTGCTGAAGATAAAGCCTTGGAGCTACTGATAAAAGAGGCTGATGCCGAACACAGTAGATCAATGGACAACATCATTGATCAGCTGTTCAGGCAAGGTCATGACACCAACAAACTTGACTCTGAGATTCGACGACTAGAGATTGAAGAAATCCAGAATAGATGGGCAAGTTATGAAGTGTTAGAAAGAGAGAGGCTAGAATCATGATAAGATTTATTGCAAAATATCTTGGAAGATCAATAATTGAGATCAAAGCTTGGTCCAGGGACAGTATCTTGGCAATCACCACCAAGATCTGTTCGTCTGAAGCATACACTAAGGGGCTTGTTATTGAAGCTTTGAATGAAGTGGGTGCTGGGAGCAGGACTGAGCTAGCAAAGCAATCAAAAGCCACACTCACCTCAAGGATGCTAGCACAGCCTGTCAACATTCCACACCAAAACCACCCAAAACACAACCCACCAAACCAACTCCCTTCCCTCAAAACCCATAGCCGATGATATACCCTTGAAGAAGAAGAGAAGGATATTGAGGCTAGAAGAAGATGAAGAAGATGATGAAGACAGGCTGCCGCTATCAGCTGTGATTCAGTTGCCTAAGGCCACAAGTCACTCCTCAGCAATTACTCCTGAAGTCCAGACAAATGGTTAAAGTGAAGCTAGAAGAAGAAGAGCTTCATAAACAGCATGATGAGGAATTGCTGAAGAGAGTTGACAAGCTTATGCAGCCACATCTTCCATCATCAATATGAAGGAGCAAGCCCTCAGACTTTACACTCTCAGGCATACCTTTCAATATCAAAAGGAAAGAGTGAGGATTTGGCCTGATCCCAGGGTCTCTCACAGAATTCATAAGAACAATATACCTCGGAGATACATGGCCAGGTGAAAAAGATCGTAGATGAAGTGATCTCTCTGGTCTTTGTAGTTTCACCCTGGGAAATCCTAGAAGACTTCAAGAAGGCCTACAAAGCTAATCTACCCCTCAGAAGATGCTGGAAAACAAAATAGTGAAAAAGGGGTTAGTTTACAAGAGGCTTGAGGAAGTCAGGAAAAATGAGCTCCAGTTGTTCCTAGAGGGTAATCACCCGGATGAGTTTGCTTACAGAATAATAACAACTGTGGAGCTAAAGAATGGGAAACAGGCCAAATACCTGTCTGAGTATTATGGGCCGGAATCATTGTTTGAAGGAGGTGCTGAAGAGCTAACCATGGAGGAACAAATCACCTTCCTTGAGGCCTACACAAGAGAGTCGTACAGACTCATTATGGGGAAGTGAATCTCATGAATGGGATAACAACTCTGTGTCCAGTTCCCCAAAACAGAGTTCCCATTCATACTCTGCCAAACAAATATTTGAGGTTCTTCCCAGGCCGGAGCGTACATGGGTCATCTTCTCTACTGATCAAGAAGAAAAAGACCAACATTTTTGCCATCAAAAGTGGGAGTATAAATAAGTTAGAGGTTTTGGCTGCATTGGTTCAGGGGGAGTTTGTTGGACCAAAAGAACCAATGAGCCAAGATCAGAAAACCTCTAAGTCCCACACGGTATCACAACACTGCTGAAAGCCTCATCAGTAGTTTGACAAGTGCTGAAGACTTCAACAGCTGAAGATCAAGTGCTGAAGACCTTAACTGCTGAAGAACCAAAGTGCTGAAGTACAACAGCTGAAGAACACAAGTGCTGAAGCTGAAAGACCAAAGTACTGAAGAACAACAGCTGAAGAGTTCACAAGTGCTGAAGATCAACAACTGATGTACAAAGTCTGAAGACAAAGACTGAAGACATCAGCTGATGATATCTACTGAAGTCATCAGCTGATGAAACGCCTGAAGGTCAAAGTCTGAAGATCAAGTACTGAAGCCTCAGTAGTTTGTCACAACTGCTGAAGAGTACTTCTTCAGTAGTTGTGATATCAGTAGTTTTATTTCTTTGTTTCAGTAGTTTTGTAAAACGACTGAAGAGCTTGTTCTTCAGTCGTTGTAGCTTCAGTAGTTTTATATTTTGTACTTAACTTGCTGATATGTTCTCAGTAGTTGTGAACATTTCAGTAGTTTGTTAAGAATTAGTTATTTCTGTATTGGATCTG
The DNA here is from genome assembly GCA_025506515.1 of Flaveria trinervia. Lineage (NCBI taxonomy): Eukaryota > Viridiplantae > Streptophyta > Magnoliopsida > Asterales > Asteraceae > Flaveria > Flaveria trinervia. The sequence continues at coordinate 3,455,648 of CM046450.1, forward strand.
CCAGTTGTCACTTTCCGTGATAACAGCAGTGACTGTTGCACTCTATATAAGGAGTGACACCTATTGTAATGATGGAATGAAATGAGGAATTGAATGGAATGAATGATTGATTCGATTAGAAATATTCTTCATCTATACATTCCCAGAAATCAGAAATACATACTCTCCTATAACTGTATGCGATCTTAATGCTCACATATATTGTTAGCTTGCTACAATTTGTCTAATTCGTGTTTGTATTCCGCTACGTTATATTCTGTTACATCAAACCTGTGATCACTGATCCTGTCAACTTCAGATTTGTTAAGGGCCATTTAAGGGAGTGGGTGGTAGGGAGGAGTGAAACAGGTTGATTTGGATGGTTAGATCACGCAATCAAGAGCCTGAGATGCTCTGATACCAATTGCAGGATCGGTGTTTGTCACTTAAACACAATGTTTTCTCTCAAACTCACCTAGAATCACACTCGGGTAAGAATCAAGAAGAGTTGATCACAATATGAAAAGTAATTAAGAACACAGAAAGATAATTTTCAAGATACTTTTATATATTGATTTTCAACTGAAGATACAAAAACTTTTACAAGCAGATTGTGTGTTTTATGAGTTACAATGAGAACCTATATATAATACTATCTACAGCCGATATACTTTGATACCAGCTAGGATCCTTTAGCTAAAGCCTATACTACAAGACTATAGTTTAAGGTATCTCGGATAAAGTCTTATCTGAGATTTGGTAGTCAGGACATGTCCTTGACTTACCTTTTGTCACCAACTAAAGATGGCAACTGTACTATCATGAAAAGGTAAACAGTGGAATAAAGTATGGTCAACAACATGGTTCTTTAAGAAGAAGCCATGTTGTATCAGAAGTCTGCAGCGGAGTGTCAGAGACCATACTTGTGTCCACTGGTATAGCAGTGTCTTCCGAAGGTTAAATGGCTTCGGAAGAGTAAGTACTTCCGAAGCCACTTTATACTTCGGAAGAGGCTGCTTCTTCCAAGATTTGGAGACTTCTTCATCATGCTTCAGAAGTGGTCTTCACTTTATTCTTCTAAGTCTTGAACTTTGGAAGTATGCATTTGTCTTCGGAAGTAGAGTTTTGTCTTCGGAAGCTGGACTTTTCCTTTGTCTTCGGAAGAACTCTACAACCTTCGGAAGTTTCATGAAGAGCTTCGGAAGCCTTTGCATGCAGCAACAAAATAACTTAAGTGATCTAGTTTTGGTTGCATTAGCCTTCTTCTTGATCCAACAAATGTTCACAAACAGAAATAAACGAATGTAACCTCTATTCATGTTCGTTCATTTAATTAAATGAATGCAATTTTACTATTTGTGTTCGTTCATTTATTAAACGAATGAATATAAACGAACTTTCCGCCAAACGTTTCACGAACTGTTCAATGAATGCCAGTTCGTTTACAACCCTACCCGCTAGTTTTTATTTAATATAGAGTAAATTACCATTTGCATCCCTGACGTTTGTTCATTTTAACCACTTGCATCCCTACGGTTTCAAAGTTGCCATCCAGCCTGTGACGTTTCATGTTATCTTCATTTGCGTCTATACGTTTCATTTTTATCTCCATTTGAGTTCAAATGAGTAACACTGTTAAGATTTCTGTTAAAATTATTATTAAAAATACGAAATTACCCTTAATATAAAATAATAACATAAAAAACCTTGTGGCTCCCATTCATCAACATCATCTTCTTCAAATCACCATCACCACAACCACCCCCATCATTACCACCACAACCACCCGGTCATCACCATGACAACTGCCTATCACTCGAGTAGTCACTACCACACTGTTGAGAACTCTGGTTCTCGTGTTGTTGTAAACTAACACGAAGATGTCTTCTTCGCTATCGTACGCTGCTGCCATTGCTAGACCTCCTTCTTCTCCCTCTATACCTTCAATAGCTCTGTTTCCATCTGCTTTTCGTTCGCATTTCTCAAATCCCATTTCTCACAGCAATCGGTGCGTTCTCTGATCCATATGTCTTTCTCTGTGCTTGTTTTTGTGTTGAATTTGTTCTAGTTCAGCTTCTATTAGGCGCAATTGAACTGAGTTCTGAAGGGTTGTGTGGAATTGGGTAGTGGATCTTTTAGGGTTCGTTTTAATCGATTGAATTCACGAGATGTGTGTGTTTATGTGGGGATGGGGTAATCGAGTAGTGATTGGTATGTTTATTGTTTGAGGTTGTTCGATTGATGTTGGTATAGGGCTGATGTTATCTTGGTTTTGTGAAATTTAAAGGGTCTTCAATTTTTTATCAAATCAACGAGCATTGTTCAAGTTTAGTGGTATGCATTGAGGCTATTTGACTGTAACGTGATAATATTATATCGTTTTTGCTTGTGGTTAATTTGGTGAATATAAGATGTCTTCTTCGCTATCGTACGTTGCTGTCATTGGTAGACCTCCTTCTTCTTCATCTGTACCTTCAACGGCTTTGTTTCTATCGTACGAGGTGGCGTTGGTGGTGCGGCGACAGCGATGGTGGTGCGGCGACAGCGATGGTGGTGCGGCCACGACGGCGGTGGTGCGATGACGGAGGTGGTTGTGGTGGTAGTGGTGAACTGGTGGTGGACATAAAGAGGGAGAAGATGGAGAAGATAGAGATAGTATAAAAGGGGTGGGGGTGTGGATGGGTGAATTTTTTTAATAAATAAGGGTATTTTTGTCATTTCATTAAAACTAACGGAAAAATCTAACGTCGTTAGTGTATTGGACTCAAATGGAAATAAAAATGAAACGGCAGGGGCCAGATGACAATTTTGAAACCGTAGGGATGCAACTGGTTAAAATGAATAAATGTCAGGGATGCAAATAGTAATTTACTCTTTATATATATAATTACCCAATTAATATTTTTGTTTGATATTTCAAATGCTAGATAGAAAACTACAAATCGATTTTACATATACAGTAACTAGGTTACAATCCCGTGTAATACACGGGCTATATAAATTTATTGTTACATGATTTATAATAAAAATTATGTTTTAAATATTGTTTCTTATATGGATTGAATAAACTCATGTGTTACACATTTGAAAATTTGAAGTTAACTTTTTTGAAATTTTAATTATGGATAGTTATTAATAAATAATTATTATAACATTCATAATTAAGTGGAGAGAAAAACAAAAAACCAATTATTAGATGAACTAAAATAATGACAAGTGTCCAAATTTATTTTTATTTATTAGTATAGAGATTTGTTTATTATAAACATATTTAAATTCATATAGCAAAAAAATGGTTTAGGCAAGTTCTTAGAAAATCATCGAATGCTACAGTGAGTCAAGAGTCAAGGCCTCGCGAGTTTAAACACGTGAAAAAAGTAGCATGAAAATAGAAGAGAAAAACTCCAACTCTCCAGCCGCGTTGCAGTACAGGTGTGTAGACATTAATTCAGACAAGAATTGAAGCTTCTTTTTTACCTTTCAATTTTATATAGTGACTTTAAATCTCTAACAAGTAGATGTTGTACGTGCCTTTTTTAGTTATTTTAAATAAATTTCTTTAATGGTTTATAATCAAACAAGGTGTATAAAAAGGAAAAAAGACAACCTACTGTTAATCCCTTTAAAATTTCTCTTTCATTTTGCTGACTAATAGTGTTTACTAATATATAGAAAGAAAACTGTTAAAACACCAACTAACCCTTTAAACTGTGATTTAAAAAATTCAAGTTTTAAGATTTACAGAAGTTAGTATTGCATACAGTTATAAATACTAATTAATGATGAATAGAAAAGTTTGATATAATTAATAATTTAGTGGCTAATTAAAAGAACATGTGAAATACTACCAAGTTAAAAAGACAATCACAAAAATATATCCATAATCCTATTGCTCTCCTTCTAACAATATAACTATTACCGATTATCTTAGATCATCTTAATTTTACACCAATTTGTAATAACAGGACATGTGTAATATCAGTTGGAGCGTTTGTAACCGCTCAGTGTCATGCTGGTCTTACAATAATATGGCTATTGTGTTTTGTGACGAATAAGAAAATCGATGAACCTAATGGTAAGGAGAAGGGGACTCTGAATTTTAGTACTTTGCAAGGTTTATGGTCATGTTGTACTTTACATGAATGGTGTAGGTTGTTATTTGCATGAATGGGTATCATGTGAATATTTATTTGTTGTAGTGATGTGGCCGTGTGACAATGATCGGAAAGCCAAAACAGAAAATATCCAAAAATATACAGAAAATATCCAAAAATATACAGAAAATATCCAAAAATATACATCAACTCCACAAACCACAAGTATACTTAATTGGGCTAAAAAAGTTCATGTACAAAAACGGGCCAAAATATAATTAAACTACTATCTCGGTTCTAGATTAAAAGGATAAATTACCTTTTGTCCGAATACTTTGATAGAGACGATCCGTGGTTTTATATTAGGGAAAATTCCAAAAAAAAAAATTTTTTGTTTTTTTTCCTTTAATATGTTCTCTCAAAAAATTTAAAATGCCCTTTTAAACAAGACGTCGGCACCTCCTAGACAAGGCGTATGCGTTCACATAACCATCCTCTTAAAAACCGACACATGGCTTATGGAGTAGCTGCCTCCGGGTCACATTTTGAGAAGTGATTATTGGAGTTGTGTTACAAAAATAAAAAGAATAAGTTGAATGAAGGTTTTGATGGTGCGTAGTATTTAAAGTTTGTGAAATTAGCATGTTTAAAGCTATGTTGACGGAATGAGGGGTATACTTAATTTCACAAAATTCTAAAATTTTTATATTTTATATTACATGTAATTTAGTTTTTAATTTTTAACGGACAATTGAATTCTAAATCTATAATGACACTTTGAACTCTCATCATTTGTAAGAATATCAATTCACTATCATTTGAATGTGAATGGGTTCTTGTAATAATAGTTTCTACACCTGTGAATATTTGTCACATGTACATCCAAAAAATTAACTGCATGTCCAGGGTTTACTCGAGTTTTTTTTTCGAAAGAGAGTGTTAATAGAAAATTTGTTTAGCAAAATAAGAAATTTTATCATAATAGGTGTTTATTATTAAGTTATGTTTTCTCACTCTTAATTTTTTGGATAAAAACATAATCCTATTTAGAAGATGATTGTTAGATACTCGTATATTTATAATAAATAAAAAAATTGCTTTTAGTTAGTTTTATACCTGTTCGGTGGTCATGACAATATGATATAATCATCTTTCATTGCATTCTGAATAAAAATAATATTTATTATAATTAACATACAACTCGTTTATTCTATCACCAAACATATTCTAAAAAAAATTAATATTTATTACATTGTCTAGACTCCCATATTATCAAAACTATCTTTAAGTGCATTCTAACGATAAGATTGTACGTGTAAGATAAAAGTACAATTTATTTAGCATCAATGAAAATAAAAAGAACTGAAATAACTTTGAACACCAAGACCATGACACCTTATCTAAAAATAAGAAGAAATATATTGTGTTACATTCATGTTGCTAACTATGTTTACATAGTCAATTTAGAAACACGACGACAATTCTCTAATAAACTGTCCATAAACATATAGTTTTACTCAAAGTAGGTTTTTTTGTTCTTTTGATTTTTCAATCTAAATTGATAGATTTATACAAAAGAAAAAGTAATGGTTTTACACAAAAAGCTATTGAACAATAACAAAATCTAAAATTCTTTAGATCATGAATATTTTAAATCAGAGATAATTGTAGAGAAAGTCAAAGATAAGTTGAATAATAAGATAACAACAATTTCACGTACTTGCTTGGCCTTTCTTTACCTAGTTGAAGGACCTGATGGATCGTGAAACCGAGTTACCTGCATAAAAGAAAAATAATAAAAGAGTGAGATTATATAAAACGAATAATAAAGTTGGTCATCTCGATAAACATATGTATGAATCCTCACTTTATACGAAGAGACATACGACATAAAGAGAAAAACAAACCAAAATTTATAATTCTAACATGTGATTGTTAAAAAAGTTGCCCAAGAATCGAGCTGGAAAAAATCATCCAAAGTAAACTGTAATTGTATTCAAAACTATATAAAAAAGAAAGAAAGAAGCAAACTATTCAACTATATTATTCGATTATAGTTTTACAAGTTTATATAAAATCATATGAAACTAACTTTGATTTAAAACATATATCAGTTGGTTCCTTGAGACTGGCTAGTTTCACCACTCATCCAATTTCAACACCGGAATCGGCTAAATTCCATAATTTAGACGACTCGTCACCTGGTACAGAAAACTCAGGTATTAATAGCTACCAACATCAATCCACATCTACTTAGGCAAAGCAGATATTGTCCCAAAATTAAGGCTCCAAAGATATTTCTGTTAACCATAGTTGTGCCCTCATAATCCTAAAAAAACCTTATGTTATACTCAAGAGTTAATATATCTTATGTTTGTAGAGGTCTTTATGTATTAAGATTATTATTTGACAGCAATAGCTACCCTAACCTATAAAAAACAATTGAACAATTTAACAAATCTTAACAGATCATTAGTCAAAAGCATACTGTAAGCACATCTTAACTTGGTTTAAAGCAAAAACACACCTTAATAGGTAATTAAACAAAAAACACACCATAATAAGACATTAATTTGGTTTAAGAACCAAAACACACTTTAATGGGTCATTAGATCTAAAAAACACACACTATTTTATTTTACAGAAACTACAATTTAATTTTTTATACAAACTACAATCCACTATTAGACATCTACTCAATTGTCAACATGCAATTTATTAAAATTTATACAAACCACAATTCAAAATTTCAAAATTTAAATGGAATTGCAATCACACCTCATAAATGGAAATGGAACTTAATGCATCTTTGATTCCCTGATATTCCGAAACAAATTCATGTTATTTCCCTCTTGATCAAATTTATCTTGAAAGTTTTGTCAACCCCGTCAGTCTACAGACAATAACTTAAAGTATCAAAATCAAAATAACAAACAGTAATGTATAAGCAAATGAATAGAGAATAATTTTTAACACTTACCTTGAAAGATTAACTCTTAATTCATCTACCAGCCTCACAATCTCAAATTTTATGTGGTATGCATTTTCTGAATCTGATGGGAGATTAGGAGGAGAACAAAAACAAAAAAAGAAACAGAATATAACTTTGGCGAATGCTCTGTTTAGCAAAATCGCTCAAAGTCTGGGAGAAGTTTTTTCTTTGTCATCCCGTCAAAAGGCGGTGTTTGAGTGTCTGAAGGCCCCCCATGCTCAGGACTTTTTGACCGTTATCCCGATTGAAGGGTTGGGACAGTGCATGTCTCCAGTAGAATATAAAGCAATTCTCAAATACCGGTTGATGATCCCTATGTACCCAGAAGATGAAACAAGTCCGATATGTCGTAAAGCTTGTATGGATAAATATGGGGAGCACGCCCTTCACTGTAAAGAGCTACCTGGGTTCAAATATCGGCATGACTGGGTACGAGATGTTTTGGGGGACATCCTAAGAAGAGCTGGGATTTCTGCTAAGAAAGAAGCCCCTGTGAATTTCCTCACGGACCCTATGGAGGGGAGGTCTACTTTGCGACCAGCGGATCTGCTCGTCTTTGGCTGGGCTGGGGGCAAACATGCTTGTGTGGACCTCACAGGGGTTTCCCCTTTGGTTGGTTTACGGGAAAACGGTTTTGTAGCTGGTCAAGCAGCAAGAAAGGCAAAATCAAAGAAAGTGGATAAACATGCTAAAGCTTGCGCAGAGAACCAGCACACTTTTGTTCCCTTTGCCTTTGATACATTTGGCTCCCTAGCGCCAGAAGCTATCAACTTTTTGATCAGGGTCCAACGGGTCATAGACAACCATTGCTCAACCCCGGGGAGGCAAGGATTTGTTTTTGGAAGGTTAGGATTTGCTATTCAGAAAGGGGTGGCGGCGCAGCTTGTTGCCCGTCTACCTTCTATTTTGATGTAACTTGACAAAACATTATTAATTGTAATCTAAATGGTGTTTCTAATATAACTTAAATAAACCATTTTTATGAATTTAACTACATTAATTAAAGAATCCTAATCAATTAATCTCTTGAAGCTTTAAGTCATGAATTACATACCATTGTATCCATCACTGCATATTACGTGCATAATAAAAACTTCTTAAAAATCACATATCAATCATGATCGAAGTTTATTATCATGACACATATTGTTCAATTACTATGAGAAACACCATATCACCAATATATTTTTCATTATAAAGAGAATTAAATGTGTGATTCAGAATACAAAATATAACTTCAAATACGTAAAATTACAAATTAAAAACTGTCTACTCATTGAATTTGATGTAATTAGACAAAGCTCAATCACTATAGTAGCGAGAAACGATTTACAATTTCACTTAAATTTAGGGTTTACAAACTAAAGGTGCAACGACTTAGGGTTACCATAGATATATGCAGATTGTGAGTGTAGAGTGAGAGACTGGTGCGTGGTAGGATAAGGGTAGTCGCCTGTGACCATAGTCGATGAAATCAAAGTCGATTTCAACTGGGTTGATTGACGACTGATGTGGTTGCAACGATGGTTGATTTAACAATGACAATGATCGATTGGGTAGCTTCGATGGCTGATTGGATGGCTGTGGTGGTCTATTAGGCGACAGTAACAACCAATTGAGTGGCATCGATGGTGGATTGAGATTTGAGAGGCAATAATGTGGCGGTCGGCGGTGACAATCGGGACATCTCTTCTTATGATAGTGTTCTGTATATATAACACAGAAGGTAATGAAGCAGTTATTGCTGCCGACGTGGGGAGGACGAAACCGCAGGAAGAAAACGTGTATAATCTTTGTGAGGTGCAAAGATTTTTAAGTAACCGCGCATAACCGTAATTTTTTGTCATAACCGTCGATTTTATACGGTCCAGATCCACCGGATTGGACTTTCAACGGTCCGGATTGCTTAAAAAAACAATTACGTAGACCGGTAGTAATATATTATATAATGTTTGTTAGTTCCTTAGCAAAAGGTTTATTAAACCTTTTATTGATATTTAACAAAAAAGAAACGTTCGTATAGGTGAGCATGTATTGGTTCGGTTGCCTAAAAAACAAACAATAACCGAATACTTAGGTTATCAAAAAAACATAACTGGTCGTTTGCGGTTAAATCCGTTATTAAAACATGGGTAAAAGTTGTCATTCAATTAATTTCGGTCAACTGAATTAGTAACATATATTTTTGGAATCCGATCGAGTTTTTTATTACTTTTCAGCCTAAACTTTTAGTTTGTCTGTCTGAGATCTTCACATGAATATAACAAAAAGCATCATTTTGTTAATTAATGCTTCTACCAAATCTAAGTCTCATTGAATTTATTTTTTTCAGAAAAGTTGAATGGCTTGCGAGAGCATTCCATTCTGTCTTTCTACTTTGTATGTTTTGCTAATAATTAATTATCATGTGCAACAAAAACCCAACTCATGTGTATTCAGCCTCGTATCTATATTAAAATTTTAAAATGACATTATTGTAGATAGAATTTTTTTTATCCAATAACATTATGAGAGAAAAAAAATAAAAATTATAGTAAACAATGACACTCATCTTTATAATAATTCATTTTGATAAATAAGTTTTTTACTAACATTATTTTGAGAAAAAACTCGGGTTTCGGTCACATGCTATTCACAGATTGAACCAACTCTTTTTAATTTTATATTATTACTTATTATTTTCTTTGTTTTGTTATTTTTCTTTCTTTTCCCAGTTTCTTAATTTTCATTTTTCGTATATTTTTATTTTTATACGACTACAGTTACTTGAAGATTTATATAGGGGCCGGTTACTATACAAATTGTAATTTTTGTGCGAAGCGGACGAAGTCACGAGAGTGTGACACGTGTTTTTTAGCGAAGGGGTACTTTTTTCTATGCTACAATTACGCATAAAATGTACATAATTACGCAAGTTATATTTATTATTACGCAAGTTATATCTATTATTACACAAAGAAAAATTACTCGCATTATAAAAATAATCACACAAGTTATATTTATAATTACACAAGTTATGTGATAATTACGCCAGCTATGTTAATAATTACGCAAGTTATATGATAATCACTCAACTTATGTTAATAATTACGAAGTGAATAATCACGCAAAGTATACTCATAATTACACATAGGTGTTTTCTTAAAAAGTATTGCTTTGTTTTTTTTAAAAAGAGTATAGTAATGCTATACTCATATTAAATAGAATAAAATATTTGTTTTTATGGTGTATTTTTACTTTTAAAATAATGTCATATAAAAAATTTATAAGTGTTTAAAAAACGGAGGGAATTTAATATAAGACAACAATTCTAGACTATTTTCAATTTTATCCCTCTAGACATATTCATTGCTTGATTATTTCATCTTAAATTTGCACCGTTCGTCTCTTATATCAACAGTCCTTGTTGCTTCGTACCCTTCGTATGAAAACAAGACTTTGTACCGTAAACTTTCCATACTTATAAAAAACTAAGTATAAAAATATAAAAAATAATCATAGTTCATAATTACTTATCCGAGTTATAAAAATAATTATATTGTTACCATGAATATGTAAAAATAATATCAAAATATTTTTTTATAAAAAATAAGCAAGCAAGCTCGCGAGTTATATATGAGCTGAGCCCAGAAAAAATAAAATTCCAGTTCCTACCCCGGAATAAAGAAACATGATTTGCGTGCCTCTACGTACATTGTACATATATATGTATATATACACACACTGACACATATGTATGTGATTAAGGATAGGAGGGATACATACCTCAAACGGCACCATTTAAATGTCAAACCTTGTCCTACAACCTTACTCATTGTGCTGAGTTAACCGATTTGACCGATTTATGTTATCTTTCGGGACCATTTGAAACTTACTAACACATTCGTCGAGCTAGAAAGGTCAACGAATTGATTTGACCCATTAATGTGCGTAGAAGAAACCCAAAGTCGGTTTGTATGCAAATTGCAAATAACGTAGATGCTGAACAGGAGGTGCTATTAAGACAATTAAACAAGTGGTTGAGTTTACATAAATAATTTTAGAAAATAATTAATTATATTTGATTTCATTCTTAACAATTACTGCAAACATTAAGCAATGACTTGATGACAATACTCGACAAACCGATCCGTTTTGTGACCATAAGGGAGGCATAAACAAGATCACAAAGTCGCTTCATGAAATCAATCGATAATGTCAAATCATTGAAACCGATCGAATATTAAGGCAGGAAACTTACTCTATGTCAATTAATTAGAATACAAGATTGTGTGAGAGGGAAAAAACAATGTAAATAAATAAACATATACATACATTACAATAAAAACCTATACATACATAAAAGCACATATATATAAAAACACATATTCATACATACATTAAACAATGCATACAGACATACATGTATGCACACATTCAAATGCAAGGAAACACTAAAATCATATGAAATCAAGAACTCTAAAGTACATGTATAAATATATACATCATACATACATTCAAATAAGGGAAACACTAAACTCATATAAAATCAAGAACCCTAAACACGTACAAACATGATATACATACATTAAAATGAAGAACTTACACATGCAGAAAAACACATATCAACATATACATTCATATATATATATATATATAATATATATATATATATAATATATATATATATATATATACACACACACACATACATACAGAGTATATATATAGACATCATTTAATTTTCAGTTTTTAGTTAAAAAAAGTTAAGATAAAAAACCAAGAAGCCTATACTGATAGCATGTTTTAATTATTAGTTCGTTTGTAATAAAAAGAAACTCAGAAAAAAAGAAAGAAATTATGTTGACTGAAATGTCTTTGGGTATTAATTGCTTAAAAAAGTCCAATTTTTTCAAGTATTGTCTCTATCAAGTACGTAGAAGATTTTCCTCATGAAGAGGAAGTATGACGCCAAAACATTTGTGGACAAAAATTAAGCACGTAAAGTAGCATGCCCTGTTGGTTATGTCATGTAAAACTAAAACCCTAATTTGTTTGGTATAAAACCCCCATCAAGGCACTACAATCTTTACTTCTAATTAACGGCGATAATCTCCACCTGGACTCCGGCAAACACCACCAGTTCTCGCTGAAATTAAACTGTAAGGAAATTATAACTTTGCTCTTGTTTTTTAATTCATCATTAATTAAGTATATTGCATTTTAGTTATTTGCAGTTGTTAAACTTTGAATACTAGCTAGCTAGATTTAACCAGTAAGGTGGTGAAGATTCTTCCTTCATCTCCTCGATTCGCTAATTCGCTAATTCTGAGTGTTTTCATATGATCAAACCCAAACCTTCAACCTAAAATTGAACGTCTCGCAAACATCCTACAATTGATCAGATCTGATGGAAGGAGATGGAGAGCTTTTTTCAATTCGAAATGTATGTAGTACATGATAGTATGCAAAATAAGAGTAAACTTAATTCGATTTAATTATTTGATCCAAATGACGACATTTTTATCTTATGTTGATTAAAATTATATCATTAGTTGTAGTTTGTTTCGTTAAATTATTTAATGACTAGCTAATAAATGCAATTAGGAACAACCTAGTTGTTTGAGCTTAATAGAAACTAATTAACTATTACACAATAACTATGGACCCATACGCGGCGTATAGGTGTTAGTGGAGATGCGTCCCACACCCATACGACCCAAGCCTATACGCCGCATATGGACCCATACGCGACGTATAGACCCGCTGAATGACTGATTTGACTTCGCCAGTTTTGTCTTCTGAAAAACCTATAGCCACGTATGGGTCTATACGCGGCGTATAGGCTTTATTTCGAATTATACTGACGCGACTTAAGATTTTTTCAATGATATATAAACGCACCGAATATCAAACGAATGTTTTCATATTTCGTTTGTTACGAAGGAACGTTTGATCTTAATCGAAGGAAATTAGCGTTATGTGGTTCAAAAATTTCTTCTGTCACATAATTACTCGGTAAACATTTGATTCTTATTTCATTGAGTATTTGCATACATATATACATATATTTGAATTGCATTCTTAAAAAATCGTTTCAACTAACTCGGGTTCCATCGATGCTAGTCGGTTACGGTAAACTTAATTAATTTTCAAGTTTTTTTATCATAACCGACTGGTATCGTGGAACCCGAGTTAGTTGAAATGATTATTAAGTAATCAAGACATTTATTCGTATGTAAGTATGTATATAAAAGAAATAAGAGTTATAGTTTTAGAGAAAAATTATTATTTTAAAGAAATAGTTGAACCACAAAACTCTATTTTCTTAAAAAAATCTCATTTTGTCTTATAGAGCTGCCACGGAACGTATAGCACGGTTGAATTTGAAGTGACTCAAGATTCTTCGTTCGTTATGTCGTTTTGGGATGGTAACTATTTGTTTGGTGAATATTCAAGCGTTTCGTACGTGACAGATAGTAATCAAGATGATTCGTACGTTCAATCTGCTTACGAAAAATGATTTTCAGATTTAAACCAACCTTATGTTCCCGATGATGAGTTCGAGTTTTGCCGAGAATCAAGTTATGACCCGCAACAAAGTAATATAAACTATCTTTCGAGTGCTGAAAATCAAAACACGAAAGTATCGTTTGAAACATGTCAAGAATTTTTATCACTCGATGAGCTAGTCTGTTGGGTTGTTAATAGGGGACGCCATGGAGTTGATTATTTGAGTTGGCGTTCTTACCTTCATACCGAGAGCTGACGGTGGAGTTTTTATCCACCTTTATTTATATTCGTCCTGATAAGATGGAGGACGATGAGCGATTTGAGATTTCGTTTAGGCTATGTGGACGATTTCATCAGATGTCGATTGAGCAGTTTGCCGTTCTCTCGGGATTTTATTATGAGCCGGAGACCGTTACCCCTCTATTTACAGAGGGAATTACTGAGATGGAGGAGACCCGATTGAGAGATTGGTGGCCTCAAATTGCCGGAGGTCCGTTTCAGAGGACTAAGGGCAAGGTCACCGGCATTAGAGACCTTCTTATCCGTTACTTGCATCGGATGATCGCCACATCCATCATGGGACGTGGCAAGAGTCGGGAGTGGTGTACCATTCCCGACTTATTTTACCTATATTGTTTGCTTACGGGGACCAGGTGCAACCTGGCGAGATGTTTAGTTGAGTATTACGCTTCATATTATCATCGCCAGGAGCGAGGAGCGGTGTATGACGGCGCGTACATGACGATGATTGCGCATTGTCTTGGTTAACTTCCTCGCCATGCTGCTGACGTATCTCCTCCGATCGAGCCGGTGAGATTAGATTGTCGTACGTTATTCGGCATGCGTATTATACTCCAGTTTCCGGGTGGCATACGGTTCTCTCTTCGACCCGGTGAGATCTGGCATCCGGCACCTATTCAGCAGGTCGGCGATGACCATCCACACCAACAGCAGGAGCATATTCCGCATTATCAGCCGCCACACGACCAGCCGCCTCCTCAGCCACAGTTTCCTCGGCATATTTATAGAGATGTAAGGGTGCCTACATGTATTGAGACATTTATGCAGGAGATTAATACGAGATTACGGGATCAGGGTCTTTGCCTCGATCGAGTTGAGGATCTTATGGATTGGCACGTTCAGCTTGAGATTGCACGAGCTCGTGCTGCTGGTATTAATCCTCCAGACTTGCCACCGCCTTGATATTACCCAGATTCACCGTATTTTTTATATTATTAATGTACTTTTATTTTGTTATGTATTTAAAAACTTCGTTATTTATTTATATTATCATTTAATGTTTGTTTTGTTTTATATGTTTTATTTTGTTAACTAAGATTTAAATTTATCGATTAATATGTTACAAAATATAACTTATACGCAAAGTGTCAACCTTAACGTATAAAATAAAGCCGACAAAATTTTTTATATGTACTAACCCATACGTGGCGTATACTCCCTTCACAATACATAAAAATATTGCAGAAAAAATTTGGGAAAATTATACGCCGCGTATGGACCCATACGCAGCGTATAGCCACACTAACACGAGTGTGACACGGGTCTTGTCAGAAAATACCTTATACGCCGCGTATGGGTTTATACGCGACGTATAGAAAATATTTTCTCACGTGTCAGTCGACCTATACACCGCGTATAAACTCATACGCGACGTATAAAATCAACAGAGTGTTGATTTAAAATGAATGGATACACTCTTATTTTATCCACACGTAAGTAGAAACTAGAAACTGTGGGAGCTTACGTAGGTGCTGACAAAAGCTACTCATAGAATACCACGTGGCATGTGACTATTGGTTGTAATCCACAAGTGTGGGTTTTATGTACGGGTAGGTATCACCCAGAAACTTCTGGAACATCTCTTTTTGTACATTCCAATCATCTGTTTGCGTTTTACCCCTCAAACTTTGAACTATTTACAGAAAAGGCTACGTAGAAAGTATGCCTATCTTCCGGTATGAAAATTTATGTTTAACTCCCTTTATTATTCACAAGCTCAATATCAGAATCATTCAAGATAAGATTAAATTAAATTAAACTCCTAAACTTATATAATTAAAAATTAACAAACACATTAAACAATAAGAGGTTGCTTGAAAGCGTTTTAATGATTCCATTAAATAAATTTTTGAATCGCATAAAGATAGAATGTGTTTGATATATGAACGAGCTGATCCGTGGGCCATAATAAACCAATATCCACTGTGAACTAGAACACAAACTACAACAACCTCCAATAACATTTACTAAAGTAAGAAGTCTAAGTCACAAATCATATACAAGTTCGAAAAATCAACAATAAACACAAAAAATACACGTAAATTCTTTATAATTACTCACACCAACAAATAATAAAATATCAACAAGAAACACAAACTTAAGATTACTGTGATTATTTGAATTACTTATATAATTGCAAAAACAAAAAAATTAACTATGAATCGTCCGTTAATCATACACTTACATAAGCCAAAAATTCAAAGAGTAACGAAATACAAAAAGTAAATTAGAGATTTTAATCTTACAATCGTTGTTTATTCGAGTTCAAGTGGTTTCAATAGTGTGTGAGATCTTGTAGGTGATAAAAATGACCGGTATTAAGCTATCAAATAGAAAGAGATGGTGGATTTAATGATATTGAACGTAAGAGGAACTCGGGTTCACTAACTTACCTAATAGTCCGATATCTTTTAATTTTATTTTTCATATAAAATAATTAATTTTTATTTGTTTAATATATTAGATGTGAAAAGAAAATGACAAAAATACACATCACGTGAGAGATACATAACTGAGTTAATTATAAATTTAACTGAATGTTAGTATAAAGGACAATAGGTGTGCGCATGTTTTAAAAAAACATTGGATGTAATTATTAAAAATAAAGGACATATTATGTAATTTCATGTATTAATAAATGACACAATTTATAATTTACTCACTATCCTTGTAGGGACGTTTAGTTAGAGTGTAATGAAATTTTTTCTCTTATGATCCAGAGACATATTAACAATTTAAAATGGCGATCTTAGTGTGATTTTTCATTTTGAATACTTCAATTTGTATTAACTAGCTTCTTGTTAACTTTTGTTTTTTAAATATGAATGCAGTTAAAAAATCTAGAAACATACACACATGCAACGTACGATGTCCAAGGGTTGAGTGAATAACATATCAAGTTTTAAAAGTCGGTACACATCTTTTCTAAAAAAAAACCTAATCTGCTTGCCTACATCATAAAGAGTTATGAAGATGTTGATCGAGTTGCTATCTAGACTAGAGGACTACCTATGTCTTGTAACAGGTAATCCTAAGTATCCAACCTAGCGTCTACTTAACACAGGAAATATAATATTATGCGAAACTAAACAAAATTAAAAATTAATAATCAAATCAAATAGAACTATTTTCATAGTTTTAAGGTAACAAGTTATAATAGCATTCACAGTTAAGTTATTATATTTATTATTATAATTTAACTAAATATCATGTTATTCTTAATTTTTTTCATCTTTTAAAAAACTCTCATATCATATCTTTTTTTATCTTTATTCAATTAAATAATACTCTTTTAATAAATTTTACTAATATTACTCTCTTTTCCGGTCACAAAAGAATTATATATAAGATGAATAGTGAGTGGTAAATATAAAAATTCACTATTCACCTCATATGTATAATTTCTTATAATTTCTAAACAATAAAAAAGTATAAATAGTAATATGAGATGAATATTTTAGGTTTTCCTTATATTTTAAAGATAAGTATGATTGTAAAAACTTCATTGCGAATGTTCCACGTATCTAACTTGTAAAGAAGTAGACCAATGTTGGTCACCTTGTTGTTGAAAGTTGAAACAATCCATTCCAATAGGTTATAAGAATGTACGTATTGGATAAAAGAGTGCTAATAATAATGCCATGTATATAAAGGGCTTCAAACACCACCATATGATAGTTAAATGAGGCTCAAAATTTATGAGGTGTTAAACTTTTAACGAACCTCAAAAACAACTTTACCTACAATATTACATCAATAGGACTTCAAACATTAATTAATCATTACATTTGATTTAAAAAAATTAACAAAATGATTTTATCTATATGGCACATAGGTAAAGTTTTAATTAAACAACTACTACACATGATTTAAAAAAACTTAACTCATAAGCAAGAAGTATTGTGAGAAGGTCGATGGAAGCTTACATCAATAAAATTTGAGTCTAAAACAATCTTTCACGGTTCATTTTCCATGTACAAAAACTACATATATAAGCAACTTCAAACAACAATTGACCTTTATCTCTTCATGAAGATACTAAGAAAATTTACGTGTCTTTCTTATCATCATTCGTATAATTACATTAAAAAATCAATATGTTTCTCTCTTCTTTTCAATTGAATAATAATATATATATATATATATTTATCGTTACTTTTGTCTTTCTCCTCCACTCACAAACACTTTCAAAAAATTTAAAAAAAATTTATAAAGATTCAAGAGTATTCTTCCAAATATACTAACTAATAGAATCATTTTATTTTTTCTCTACTAGCAATCACTTAAAATCATTTCTTATAATATAAAAACACTCCGCATATTTTTTAGAATTTTTAAGATTTCATTATAAATGCTCTAAGTGGGCAGAATATACAACACAATTACACAAATGTATAGCAATTGGACTTAAAAGAACATTTACCATACTTCATTATTCTGTGTTTTACCCAAAGCAAAACGTGTGCTATTTTTCGACTTAAAAGGCACCACGTGAAAAAAAAAAGAACAAGAGGATTCTCCGAATTATGACATCATTCGCTTGCGAAAATGCCTATCATTTATATTTTATTTTTTATTCGCTAAACGACCCTAATCTACTCAATTAACTCGACTATTCCTACTCTACTTTGTATTAAATCTAGGTTAAAAAGGGGTGATCTGACGGTGGAGATTAACCGGCTGGATTTCAGATTTCTAACGCGAGTTAGGTAAACCTACGGTGAAGATTAACCGAAAAAACAGTTTATTAGAAAAAGGAAAAAAAGATAGAGAGATTTTCTTACGCGTAAATTCATCCACACGTAAAATCCATTGGATCATTTGATTCTAGTGGATATTCGCTTTGGATGCTTTAGATGACTACCACGTGGCTGTTGAACATTAGATGGGACCCTAAAATAATATAATACAAATTAAAGGGCTCCGATCCATTTCATTCTCCTATATAAACACTACTTTTTTGAATTGATTTGCATACCAAATACATTCAATTCCCACACGGCTTAACAAGTTATCTTCTCCTTCAACCTCTCACCAATAACGAAAGTTGTAAGGATTATACGGTTTCTTATTATAGTTTCTAGTGTATTATTATTATTCTATTGCATTTGATTCATGTAGGTGTATTGAATTAACGTTTTAAATTTGTTTTCTTTGTTTCATTTCACAAGACTTGTTTTTTAATTATCTGAAGTTTTGTAAGGATTTAATAGTCTTGATTTTATTTGGTCAACATACTTGTCGATATATACATATATATTGTTCCTATTTTCTCTATCAATCTACTTCAGCAGCGATACATGTTCATACTGTCAAGATTTGATTCGCCATTTTATCTAGGATCATATGATCCTAGATGCTTGGGAAAAAGCTGGGGCTTACACATGCCCTTTTGTTAAGGTATTTGTTTATCTCAAACCATATCTAATTTATTTTGCGCAATGCATATTCTATCTACTATAGACGTATTACTTCTCATAGACATATTATATCCCGATGTTTTTGTGTAAGTGAGGTGACACTCCGGTGAAGCAAGCTTTTTTGCTTATTGGGTTGTTTTAAGAGAGTTTTTTCTAATGTGAACATCTAAACCTTGCGAGTGAAGGTTAGGTGTTATAATAATATTAATTAAGTTCTATTATTATAATATCTAGTTGTTGTAAAAAAATAGGTTTTATTATAATAATGTTTCATATTTGTTTAAACATTTTTGTTGGTTGACTAGTCTATTGTTTAATTTGTGAAGAATAATATTATTTATTAGTTTATTTGTGTACAATAAACTATCTTATTTCATCTCACTTGTGTTGGTAAAATATTAGCGTAGGATAGATTAGTTGTTAAAAAAAGAAAACATGAGCATAGGGTAGATTAGTTGTTAAAAAAAGAAAAGCATGAGGTGGATTAAAATCGTGTAGCTTACAAGTTACAAGTAGCAATAACAGGATGTGTGGTTTTTCATTAAAAATATCTTATTTCATAGGATTTTGTTATTTGTTATATTATTATACGTTGTTTTATTTATTTATATATTTTGATTTACATTTTCACTTTATATAAGTGGTGTTCTTATATAAAAGGTATAGTCATATTACTTTTATAATGAAAAAACAAAGTTACTGTGAGCTACCTGCTCATTGTTATTTTAATCTGTGATTTTTATTTTTTTTCATTTATTGATCTTTTAGATAATATTTAATGATATTTAACTGTTTTATTTTTCTTTTGTTGATTAGTTTATATCACTGTTAATTTGTTTCTTAATTATTACTTTTCTGGGTAACAACTCTAATTTAATTTTGTGATATGGTAAGGTTTAACGGTTAAATTATTTAGAGTTAAAATGATGAAGTTTCTTTTGAGATAAAAGGTTTAAGTCTAGATTGTAATCGAGTTTGTGTAAATTAATAATGTAGTCTGTAGATCATGTGAAGTAGGATATGTAGGATAACATCTAGTTCTTTTAAAGAAATTCTGATTTACTTAGTGAGGTAGCTAATAACTTTGACTACTAACCAATTATAAAAGCTTAGATAAGTTTTATGAGATAATAATCCGTTGTATGTTGAGACTTATAGTTTGAAATTTTAACGTTTCAGCAAACATAAACGATGACTGCTCCAATGAATATTACTCTACAAATCAATCAGTTTTGCAGTTGTGATGGATGCTTACGGAAGGTAAAGAAGGCACTTCGTAAACTTGATGGCGCCAGATTGTTAGCAATGGATTCTGATATTGGGAAGTTTGCGGTTTCTACTACAGAACATGCTGAAGATCAACAACTCATATCCAACATCTATGCCTGATGTTAGTGATATGGTAAAGCATTGGCGATATTGTCACAAGTTGAAGGAGTGGAGAGTGTGGAGTACACACAATTCAATAGTGTTAGGTTTAACTTCAACAATAATCATAACCAACCAACTCGTTATGGTTTACCATCCACATCCCACAATCTTCAAGGTCCTAATGTTGTTTATGTTGGACATGCTCCACCCCCACCGTCACCACCACCACCCCCACAAACTTATACCAGACCATCTGTTCCACCACCACCGCCACCCCCACAAACTTATATCAAGCCATCTGCCCCACCCATGCCACCCTCACCACCAGCACCACCCTCACACGCTTATATCAAGCCGTCTGCTCCATCTATTCGCCCAACTCCGAATCTGGTTAATCGGAACCCTCAAAAGTCCCATGATTTCAATTACCATCATAATTTTTGCACCATTCTTTAAGTGATTACTTGATTATAATTGTTGATGTAATTGATTGAGTGACATATTGTACGTGTGTTTGCATCCTTTCAGAGTATGTATTATACTTCTTTATTAATATTTTGTGTATGAGCTATAAGGGGTCAGGCTTGTTAACCCCAACAGTCATTGTTTGGCGTACTTGGTTAATATGTAATATGTTTTTCTCTTTCAAAGAGGCTGATGGTTTGTAAACATTTTTTATATTTTACATAATCAAATCAAACAAGACATAAAAAATGATGGTATACAAGTCACCTCTAAAGCAAAGGTATAGTTACAACAACGGTTGTACTGGTCACTGCACTAGTTTTCAAGTCCAACAAAAAGACTCAGTCACACATAACTTGGTTAACAGAACTCCAAGCCTAAGTTTCATTTGACTCCAATGATAAGCCACTGAAGGAAGAAACACTTTTGATAGCTTGCTCTTCCATATCAACCAGTCGTTTGCAAAACGTCTCAACATCTCGAGCTTCATCCTTCAATGGCAGTCTCAACTCCTTCCACTCGTATTCATGTGACCCGTCATGCGTCATGGGACCCACAAATTTCCCCAGCACATCAAGCCCCTTTCGGTCTATAGAAAGCACCAGTGCATCCTTGTAAATGCACAAAATATCAGACGTCAAAGAAACCAACATATTACATAGTGTCTAGATATTGGAATAAAATTACTTAAATGGATGTGTTACTAAAAGACTATAAGAACTTTTTACTTTTACTCTACTAGCGCCTAGCGGGGTGAGTTTCATACCTTCACATGCTTATTCAAGAGTGTGGCACAAAAAATAATCAGGGCTCGACGCCTGGCGTCACTTTGATTAATCCCATCAATCAAGCTTGCAGAAAAAAGTGCTACACAACCAAATACCAAAAGTAATGTGATCATAAAGCTTAACTATACTGTCCATGCCCCATAATGATGCATTTTTCCACAAATGTTGAGGAAACCAGTAACCACTCATGTGATATAGCACTACTAGCTGGTTCATTTGACAAAAATATAAAAGCTTCTGCAAGTTCTTTTGTGTTGAAAGTGTAAATTTGAACTGAACAAGTAGAAAGATACTTACACAAGGAGTCAGCCTTAGATTCTTCCATGTCCTTCAGATCCACTTCCTGACTGTTTTCCTTGCCTTCTATGTAAGTGACTGAACTGCAAGGTAAACACTTTGTATAAGATGGTGGTAACGTGTCACCAGCAATGATGGAGTAAGATGGTAATGCTAAACAAAGAACACCAATCAGGTTTCTGTGAGAGATTGTAAACAGATTTTCAAGCATGTAGTCAACATGGAAACTTTCACTAACTATGCAATCCATTACTTGTGTCGATATTTGAGCCAACGGTCTCATTAGGAGCAGTCTCTCTAACTCCCGGCTAAAGGTAAGGTCTGTCATTAATTTCACCCTCTCCAAACCCAATTTTTATGAACGGAATATTACTGCGTAAGTTTGTTTGGCCTGTCATTATTTTGCCTCCAACACCACCTTGTTGCCTCAAGGTGTGGATCAAAACTTCATTTAATTACATACTAGATAGGTTCAAATTATATAAGAACTACAAATTGGAGTTATAGTAGGAAAAAATTGAGTCCTAAAATCTAAAAATAGGGTTTATAGGTTTGTAATCCAATTATGCTTAATTTTGATGATTGATTTGACACTAAAAGTTGTTTTGCCTGTTGACAATATACGATAGGAGAGTTGATCTATCTCTAGACCATTATTAATTGAACTGTTTTCATTCGATACTTCATTGCTGGGTGCCTGGGGCTTATCAATTTACCATCCATTTAGGTGAAAATTTCACAAACCATATGTTTATAATGTGTTACCATGATTCAACAAATAGAATCCAACATATAGGATAATCTAATATTGCTTATATATTCTAAATTTTTATCTATCAATACAATATTTGTAAAGGCATATTCATACCTTGGATTAAACTTATAAATCATGTATTGTTGATCCTCACTCAATAGCTCTTGGAGATTTTCAGCACGAGATGTAAATCTGAAATCAGATGAGCTTAATATGCCAGTAACTGAATAACTGAACGCCTTTATTGCCTCCCCTTCTGATATTATTGTCTCTCGAAGGCTTTCCGCAGCTGACTTTACCTGGCAGAATTCCATAAATAGGGGGCATACAACTAGATGTTAACATATAGAGTGTATGCAATTTAATTAACTAGGATTCGTCACAATACTTTAAAGACAAAGTGTTACAAAGAAGACAGAACGATGATGTAAATGTGTTTAGGGACAAAATAATGAGCATGACTACCAATGAAGATATTCTAGCAAAAGCTAGGGGAAGTAGCTCCTATTTAAGAGGAACCTGTGCAATAGCAGTTATGGTTTGCCATCACTGGTATGGAAAGATATAAAGCACAAAGTAATACAATATAGATAAAAGCCCGACCAAAAGCTTAAAGCAAAAATAGTTGCTTATGTTCAGCATCTTAAATTATACCTTTTTATCACCAAGCGGCACAAGTTCACCAACAAGAGCAATCCGATTAGGAGGCTGTAACAAAAAGGATTCTTGGTGTTATTATAATACGAACAAGATAATGCAGTATAGTCTTCAACCCTCACATTATAATTCTAAAATTGCAGTGTGTTATGTAAGTGATGCATTATTTTTTCATGTAAAATTCTTTTTTCATTATTCCTTTGGAGAACATATGCATGTATGTATAGAGGGAGAGAGAGAGAGTGTGTGTGTGACAGGTAAAAAAAGGTTAACTGACCAACCTTCTTTAATGACTGAAGCAAATTTGCAAGAGAGCCTGGCAACGGACTTGTGACTGCCAATGAACCACGTTCATCTATAACTGTATTCTTTTTAAGCAAATTGCAGAAATCAGAATAGTAGAGGGGTATTATTTTGTTTCTAGTAAAGCAATAAGCATATATATTGGTATACCATAATTCAGACCAGGTGTTTTCAAAATAAAAACTATAAATAAAAACCTATGGCAGTTACCTTGTAGTTGAAATTATCAAATTCCAGCAGTATATAAAAAACTAACTTATAACAAAGAAGTACCATGAGAGGGTGAGATAGAAGTTTTACAATTAGAACTTCAATCCAAAATCATCCCTCACTTGAAGGGCTCATTTTCCATTATACAACAAGTCAACAACTAAAAATACAAGGATAACTTTTACCACTATAAGCTATTTCAGACAACAACTGACCTTCAGGCTTCATCTTTTCATGAAGATACTGAGTGGGCAGAATATATAGCACAGTTCACAAATGAATAGCAGGTGGGCTTAAAGAACAGTTACCACACTCTATAGTTCTTTATGTTTTACCCAAAGGAAAATGTGTGCTATTTTTCCATCTGAAAGGAACTAACTGAACTAGAGGGTTTTGCTAAATTTTCATATCATTCAATTGCCATAATGCGGCTAATGCCTATCAGACTAATATGTTAACTAAAGCATTCAACTTTGTTTTACAGAATAAGCTCTCATTCCACACTCACTCATACACCTGAAGCACAAACAAACAAACAAACATACATACATACAATACCTCTATCTCAGGGGATAAAGAATCATCAAGGATACATAACAATAGCATAAAGTAGAGGCAAATTGATGAAATCCAAACATACCACATTATGCAAGTCACCCTCAGGTACCCAAATGTAAGGCCGCCCCTTCTTCACAAAGTATTTAACTTTTGAACTGTAGATATCGTCCTTGCTGCAAAGGAAACACACGCAAACACGCAAAGCCGTAACACATCGATCAATACAAAGCAAAAAAGGGAATTTAAATTGGTACCAACCTTCCTTTTGCATCAGCCTTAACTGTATTGAGATTACCTTGCCAATTTGAAGCCAATATATTCTGCCATAAATCATAAAACGATGATCAATCAGAGAGTCAATTAACAGGTGTGGTGTAGAGTGAAATCATCGTAATGAATACCTTGCACTTTTCGGCGAATGTTAAGACGCTAGTTCTGGTGCCTTTCATTATTGTTACGTGTAAAACGCAGTGATGCACGCCAACTGTTTGATGTAATTACTCAAAGAAATCAGTTTGAAAAAGGAGAAAGGTTTTGCAACAGGCCTAACATAACGGGCTTTGACGGATATTTAATAGAAAAAAGGAAAAAAAAGGACAAACTACTTAGTAAGATGAAGTTTGTAGATGATTAATAAAAGTATTGATTTTTACTGAATCTTCAAAGTCGACATCAAGTAAGTTGTTTTTCTTGTATTCAATATAGTGTTTAAAATTAAATCATGTAAATCGTAGCTATTGATATTTAATGAAAACTAGTAATTAAGCCTCATGTGTTACAGCAGAGGCGTAAAATCATGACAAGTAATATCAATTTCATATCAGTGTTAACGATTAACAACGTTGGTAAAACTCGTATTAAAGAATAAATAAAAATAAAAATAACAAAACCAAACAGAAAGTATAGCTAAAAACATTAAACTATGCACGTAAGACGTAAAACCTTAAAAACAAAGTTAATTTAACACCTGTGTGTTATGATGGGCCGTTAAATGGAAAAAAGTAGATGTAAAAACATTAAACCATACACGCAAGTCACAGTGTGTTAACTTGTAAATTTTAGACCGAAACGACAAATAAAAATAAAAAGTATAAGATACCAAAGTTGAAAGTATAAAAATATTGAGGGTTAAGTTGTAAAAAATTAAAAGTATCGGCTTAAAATAAAAAAGTTAAAAATTAAAGAAAAAAAAAGACAGAAGATGGTACAACCCATCAAACATACAGTACAACCCATAATGCATAAATAAGTTGGTAATTAATATATTATAAATAGATGAGTAGTTGTTTAAAAATAACTAACTGAATTTTAATAAATTAAATTATATTAATTCATACTAAAATTTGGTCAATATCATTTTTAAATTGTAGTTTGAGTAAAATACAATTTTCATTTATAACGTTTTGTTGAATTTGTCATTTTAATTCAAAAATTTTTTTTTGTCATTTTAGTCATTGTCATTTATCAAATGTTGTCATTTTCATCCATTTTACTAACTCCGTTAAGTTTTCCGTTAAATATGAGTATATTAGGGTGTTAAAAAGAGTAAAATACCCTCATATTTAACGGAAAATTTAACGGAGTTAGTGTAATGGATGGAAATGATAACATTTGGTAAACCACAGTGACTGAAATAACAAAAAAAAATTTGGATTGAAATAACAAATTTAATAAAACGTCAGGGATAAAAATGACATTTTACTCTTATAGTTTTGTTGTCAATCGACTATTTTACTTGGATATTCAATATGTGTTCACACTTTATTTAAACTTGGTTTTCGCATTCATAAATCATCATAAATTTTACGTTTGATTTATAATTGATTTTTATTTTTATAATTATCTCATGTTTATATGTGATTTCTCTAACAATAAATGTATAATTGTATGATCTTTTATTCCATTCATAACTATTATTCTGAGCAAACAAAATTTATAACTATAAAATTATGCAATTAAGACTTAAGTCTGACAAACAAAGGTAAAATTTAAAAAGGTGAGTGATTGATCTTTAGTGAACAAACTAGTATTTGTATATTTATGTAAACAAAATATTATTTTAATGTTTTCTACGACGATCATTTGTAATCATCATAACATGTATATAAAAACACCATTTAATGGTTTTCATACATGGAATATATCAAAATATCATTTCTTATTTTTATACAACAATAGATAATAAAATAATATTCCTATGACCCTCACTTTTAATGTCGTTTCTTAAATACGTTTTGAATGATAATTTTGCATATATATTGATAGTAACTTCTGTAATATAAAATCTGACTCCGGTCTTTAACGAGTTAATAAGAGCATCCCATCTATTAATTAGTATAAATAAATTCTTAAATCATGTAAGATAAAATAAAGATGTGGTTAAGAAGACATATCGACTTTTAATTAAACGCTACAAAACAAATCACTCTGACCATCGGTTACCAGCAAAACGCAATCTCAAGTTTGATCGTCTGTTCGAATAAGCTCGCATCAATGGCGGATGATGGTGATCTACTGTATAGATCTCCTTCAGAAGATGAACTGTTCGACAGAGAACGCCACATAAGGTATCTGGAGATGAACTACCAGCTACTGCCGCCACCGTATGCGGATCAAGAGATCAACCATCTTACTTTCGCCTACTTCATCATCTCCGGACTCCACATCCTCCGTGCACTCGATCGGGTGAGCTTTCGCCTCCTAATTACTCAAACTAATGTTTTTTTTTTTTTTAATTCACCGTCTATCTCTTGTTAGTGAAAAAGGTGTGATGTTTATTTGAACAGCAGCAACGAAAAGATGTGATTTAAGATCTCATTTGTTCAATTAGGGGTTTTTTGTTGCTTGAAATGACATGATTTGGATCGTTGAATGTTCATATGTAGCAATTGACATGGAAATTGCTTGACTTGGCTGATTAACATGATTCCAAAGTGTTATTTTTAACTAGGACTTGGTATTTATGAATAATGGACCTTGATTTGACTTTTTTGTTCTTCTAGGTGTTTCATGAAAAGAATTGTTACAAAATATAAAATCTATTGTTATCATACATACTTGGGAAGGTAGTATATTTGTGATATCATTATTGTTTGTTGAAGCCTTAACGCTTAGTACACAACAGTGTAAGTCGACCTGGTGAACTCTGTAAGTACTGTTTGGTTTGTGGTTAAGCTGAAAACATTGTTTCTTCTCTTATACAGTGTAGTCTGGATCAAAGATAGGGAGAATGGCTATGGGCAGGGGAGTATGATAGGAAATTTGGTTTAGTTTCAATGTTAAGTGGTGCTTTTTTCCTTTCACAAAGGGATAGTACATGCTAATTATAAACCTAAAGATGTTTTACTAGGTTGAACCCAAAAGCACGTGGTTTATTACTTAATGTATAGAAGAATGGACCTAATCATGTGAATGTTTAATTGATGCATATGTAGTATAACAATGTTACAGTCTTGCACGGTAATTTGATCCTACAAACATATTAACATGATATTTCAATGATTTTATAGATTGATAGAGAAGCTGTTATCACTTGGGTTTTGTCATTACAAGCTCATCCTAAGAACGAAGCTGAACTAAACAATGGTATGAGCTGTGAGTATGCCACTTTAGAATTGCTTGATGTCTCTCCCTTAGTTCATGAGTACAATGAAGAAATCACTGAATCTACTTGTGGATTGTTTACTGCAGGACAGTTCTATGGATTTCATGGTTCTAAAAGCTCTCAGTTTCATTCTGTTGATAATGGGGTATGAAGTCGTCTATCACTTGTGTGGTCTATTTGGGAATTTTCCTTTCAAAGAAATGTCTAGTTTTCCTTTTCTTTATGTAGTTCAGGTATAATTCTCTTACTCTAGTATGATGCATCTGCTTACAGGTTTCGGTTCCCAACAACAGTCACTTGGCAAGCACATACTGTGCCTTAGCCATATTGAAGATAGTTGACTATGACTTTTCGCTTATTGACTCTAGTTCGATTTCAAAGTCAATGAAACATCTTCAACAATCTGATGGGAGGTAAGCACCACCCTATTTTGATCTGACTCAGCAAGATTCATGATAAGCAATTTGAGCGAAGTTTATGAGAACACTACATTGATATATATGATGCTACAGGTTTCTCAAGTAGAATTATTAACCAAGAGACATCATTTCATTGTTTTATTATGTTCCATGCTTCCCATGGTTCAAATTCACTCTTCTCTATGAAAGTTGGGAAGGTGGCTATAAACGGATAGTTTCACAATTACTGGCATTTTTTTAACTTCTTTAAACAGAAACTTTATGTACATTTTTTTAAAAAACAATACTATTTCTTTGAGAGGAAGGCACTTTGGACTCATTAATTTACTGTTTTTCAACATTATAACAATTTTGCAGTATTAATGCTCTTTTTACGTACATATCTTTGTTATGTTTAAAGGGCCAACTTTGTTAGTTTCACACAGGGCCACCAAAATCCACAGGACAGCCTTGTCTGATGCTCACTGCTTCTTTGATATATAATACAAGATTTTGAGTAGGCATTTTGTTAACAAAGGTGTAAATCATTCACACGTATTCACTATGTGGGAGTAGGGACCAAATATAAATCATGTATAGGATACAAAGAAAGACCACAATTTGTGTGCAATCTTGGGAGATATTTTGAAATTCAAAACTATGTAAAACTGAATCATGACATGTAGAATCAAAGCGCCTAGAAACCAGCTCAATTTGTTTTTTAGGAGACAAAAACTGAACCGACTCATGCTCACCCCTACTAGCAACTGCATTCATTATTCATATCATATATTTTATATACTTTTGCTGACTTCATTTGCTGTAATTTGATCTTCCTGCCTTGAAATTATTTGTTATTATAGTGTTCTTATTTCTTTGTGCATTAGTTTCATGCCCATTCATACAGGAGCGGAGACAGACTTACGATTTGTATACTGTGCTGGTAAGGCACCATATTCCTTTAAGGTACCTGTCTAAATCTATTTCTTTTTAGATTGAATCTCATTGTAGCCAATTGGATTTTGTAGTGGTTATTTCTTCTCTGTTGGATAATTGGAGTGGCATTGATAAAGAGAAGGTCAAGAACTACATAGTGAGTTGTCAGGTAATTTAAGCTCTCCTTCTCTAGTACCCAATCATCAGGTGCACTTTCGTTAAAAAAAATGGACTAAAATAGTTATTGCCATAATTTCTCTCCTCTGGTTCTTAATATAGAGTTGTATATTAATTAACCACTTGAAGTATTTTATTCCTTCAAACATCAAAGAGGGTTAGAAATGCTCCACATTTACTTTTCTTTTTGGATATCTTCTAGAAATGGGTCAATTAGGTTGTATTTTATTTATAACAAGTAAGGTAAGTAATTTTGTTTCTGCTACTTTGTTGTAGTATTTGAAGGAGCAATATTGCAACAGAAAAACAGCATAAATCAAACATCACAGAGAACACAATTCATTGTTAGCGCAAGTCTTTTCTCAAATGCTTAAAACTCCTCTATCAGTTTCTTACAAGAGTTAGATTATTATTTGATAGTATAGTTTTTAATCTTATTTTTAAACTTTAATTGTTATAAGTAGCTAAAAATGGACACACAGTTTTGACAAGTCAGTCCAACCCTTAGAACTCATTTTCACTTGTCACCTGACCCAACCATTGTGTCATCTCTAGTGATAAAGTAACATGTAATACAATTGTTTTAATTGAAATGTTCCCTTTAATTATTACTTATATCAGAACCTTTTCAGATTTCTTGTTTTCTTGTTTCTAACATATACATATAGCTTACAAGGTAATGTTTTCTTGCAGTCATATGATGGTGGCTTTGGACTAATTCCTGGTCAGGAATCTCATGGTGAGTTTTCTTTCTTTATTGCAGTTTTTTTTCTGTTGGAGGCATTAATTAAAACTCTCTTTGTCTATAAGATAAGCGCAATAAACGACTTGACACTATTCGTCAACAATCTTTTTTTCTTACATTTGGCAATCAAATAAGCGAGTAATTAGTATTATTATAATAGTGTAAACTGATATTGTTAAGACTTTTTTACTTTTCTACTTTCTTTTCTTAGAACTAGAATATTGCTCATAAACCGTTCTTACTGTTAGAATCACAGGTGGTGCAACTTACTGCGCTGTAGCGTCTCTTCGGTTGATGGGTTTCATTGAAGATAATCTAGTTTCTAAGAGCACATCTTCTAGCATCATAGATGTTCCACTGCTTCTAGATTGGTGTTTGCAGGTACACTTTCCATTAGATTTTATTCGAAGTAGCATGCTGGCCGTTGTGAAGGTCAAATGAATTACTTAACTGCTGTCATCTTTCTCATGTTTCAGAGGCAAGCAGTTGATGGAGGATTTCAAGGAAGACCTAACAAAATCAGTGACACATGTTATGCTTTTTGGTTAGATCATAGTTACTTTAAAATCCTGTTATTTCACTTTTTCTGTATGGTTCACTGATTTTATGGTGATATTGTAGGGTTGGTGGAGTTCTGAAGATCTTAGGTGCTAATAAGCTCTTAAATGAAAGATCCCTACGTGACTTTTTGCTCACTTGCCAGTCTATGGTAAGTTGCTTCTTGATAGTTGAATCTTCAATATTTTTTGTGCTACTTTGTTCTTAATTTTTTATCAATATAATCTGATGGAACGTTTGTTATGATAACACATTGTGTAACATACGTATCACGACCCATCATACCAACCAATATTGACCATTTTGCTCTTTTTTTTGGCAGTATGGTGGTTTCAGTAAGTTCCCTAGACAATTGCCGGATCTTTACCATTCATATTATGGATTTACAGCATTCAGCATGTTACAAGAAACCGGTCTCAACTCTCTTAACGTAGAATTTGGTATGAGTATCATCCATCACACTATGATCTAATTCCACTCGCCTTTTTGGTTTTGTATCATTTGTCATGTGGTTTTCCTTTAATAACTTAACAACAATTGGACCATTTTTTCTTACATTATTTATAAGCATGGAAATTTTGGACATGTACCATATGCATGAAAATATGTATTCTGTACTCCATTGAAATTACAACTCAAAAGACAACGATTTGACAAGAGGTCGTGTTTGGATGGTCGATTTGTCCCAAGCGATTGTAACTTTAAGCTTTGTTTCATATCTTCTAAAATTGACTACCAGGAGTTTTTTTCCTTTTTGGCAAGTACATGTTACCTGAAATCACATATTCTCCCCGTTACCTTTCCGTGTTTGTAAGAGCATTCCCCCTCTTCAACCTTATATCGTATCTTAATAAAATTATTTATGAATTGTGATGGAGAATGAATTGTGATGGAGAATGAATTGTGAACGCTTTAAATGAACCGGAAGTGTATTAAATCGTTCAACAAGAAGCTTGTTTATGTTAGTTTAACAAAATAAAAATAAAAAGTCCAGTTAAATTACATCTTTTCTCTGCTATTCATATAAGCATCACACTTTTTCACTACAACCCTTGAGTTAGAAACTGAACTGACGAAAATTTGCTTATGCAATTTTCTACTCAACTGGTTTTGAATTGCACAGACTTATGATTCTAAAGTTTGCACCCGCAACGCAATTTTGCATCTTCATTGAAATCAAAATCTTCAAGCCCGACAACCATCGATTCTTCCTAAAACCAAAGTTCATTCGGACTAGTGTACCGTTTCTTAAAGTTAGCTATAGTTATATTGAAAATAACTTTTCTTAAAATATTTTCTTTAGATGATGTAGTGATTTGATTTCAAAGAATGAAAACATGTGAAGAGGGCATGCTTATGCATAGGGGTGTGAATTTTTTACACGACACGAACCTAACACGAAATTTGTTGGTTTGAATTTACTATAAATGGGTTCATGTCAAGTTCGGGTCGAACCCGTGAACCCGCTTAGGTAAACGGGTCAGGTTCGGGCTCAACCCAATTGGTTTGCGGGTTGACCCGTTTGACACCTTATTTATTTATTTTTATTTTTTGTATATATTTTGTGTCACAAATTAAGTTTCTTATATGTTTTATTTCAAAATTTAAAACTTAAAATAGAAATTGGCATAAGATATCTTCACTAAAATATAATTGCGTTATTTTAATTGATATTTTCTGTTAAGAAAATAATAATTTTAAAATATTAATATGTGAAAAAAATATAAAAATTTAAAAATTCGGGTCAATCGGGTCGTATTCATGTCAATCCGTAAATTTTCGTGTTGTGTTCGGGCTGACACTTCTTACACAAATTTCGGGTTGTGTTCGGGTTCGTATAAAAATTTCGGGCTTGGGTTGGGTAGGACCTGATAACCCAAGAACACAATCCGTTTAACACCCCTACTTGTGCATGATTTTTATTAATAAAAGTATTTTTCTAACATATTTACATACAAAATTCTAAGAATTTTTTTTGGAAAAAAAAAGGTATACATAGTACGGTTTTAGTGGGGTAAGATGAAAAGTGAGAAAATTGCAAAGGGGAAGTGGGGGTGGTAGGACTTTCGGCGAATACCGCATGTGCCATTGTCACGGGCATCTTTTGTAGTTGTTTGTTGTTTAGGTAAAAGCCCAACTCATTTACAAACACAAACACAAACACAAACAAATTCCTATTTTCAAATTTGTTTTTCTCAATCTAATTCACCTCTTTAGCTCACCTTATTCTGTTTTACTATCACACATGTTACTAATAGTAAAAAGCTATAATCAATAAATCCAAGATGAGGGATATTTATTTACCCTAGGATCGATGATACTTGACAGTTGTAACTTTTAATTTCATTCAGAGTCCTTGCATTACAATTATAGCCTTACTCTTTGTTTCCACTCGTTTTCACTAACAATGATGATTATGAGGAAAATGGCAGGACATGCATTCCTACTAAGTGAAAACAAATGTGAATCTATGATCGTTATGTAAGTAGGATTGAAACATTGACAACAAAAATGAAAGTTAGAAGTCTTATTAGATAAAGTTAGGGTATGAATTATTATCAGTCAATCAATAAATTATGATTTAAGTTATTAAAATTCAATTTGTGCTAATTCTTTATACAACTTTAGGATTTTCCTTTGGTAGTAACTTCTTTTTGAATCATTTGGAAAATTAGAATGCAAAAATGTTAAGAAAGTACCCCTACTCAAGTATATCATTGAAGAATTCAAATGACTGTTTCAATGGATAAACCAAGAAAAAGATTTGGACCAAATGTCATCTACTAGCGCAAACGGTGTCGATAGTCTTTATGTTGTTTTGAGCCATTGGCGTAATCGCATGATTTGGTGTTTGTTGTGTCTTCCGGAACGGTGGTGGTGTCATGTTCTCTAGGTTATTTGTTTTGATTTGTGTTAGGTTGGGTATTGCCTGACAGCTAGTTTGTTAGTTGAAGGGTTAAAATGTAATATTGATAAGTGCGGGTCTTGTTAGTAATTAAGTCGTTCTCTGTTGTCACGAAATTACCAACTTAATAAAAGGGTTAAGCTAATCGATAGAGGTTAGCTTGTTGCGTCAATCTTCTTCATCGTTCTACCCTAACGATTTGGTTCCTAGTATTGCTCAACTTCCCGCTCATTGGCGGAGGATAGTGGAGACCGGGGGGGCCACCGCCCCCCTCTTTTTTTGTTGGTAGTGTTAAATTTTTGTTCGATAATATAAACTTTTAGCCTGGTTGTTTAAATTTTTATATAAATATAAAGGTTCGCCATTGTTCCCGTTGGCTTGTTTCTGTGTTTAAAATATTGTTGGTAAAATATATATTGTAAGTTTTAAATGAAACTGGTGTAATCTTCAGGTTAGTTTTGTAACTTGCTCGTGATCTTTTAGTCTGTGATTCATTGTCAATCATTCAGTGGTCATTGAACTATATGTACTTTGTAATCATGGTCCTTCAACTACAACGGAATTTTACTTTGGTCCTAAATTTATGATCTATTTTCAAACAAAGATCTTTACAAGTTATTTCTTCACATCTACTTTTCATCATTATGTACACCCTCCATAAATTATAATCAAGCATGCTGCTTGTGTAACTTCTGACACGGTACACGTTAACATCATTTTATAAACAATTGCAACTGTTTAGTCGTTTTCGTATTAAATAAATAGGATATACGAATAGGTCTAGACAATAACACCATTGTTAATACTTTAGGAAAAGAAATAAGGTTAGAAAGTGGAGGTCAATCTCCTCACCTATTAATGTTTTAGATAAAGATACAAGTCAAGCCAAAAAATTGACAAAAATAGGCCCTAAATATATGATTTGTTTGTATCCACACTAAAAGATAAATCTTTTTTAGAGTAAATTACATTCGTCCTCAAGTCATGATTTTTTATAGATTCGGTTCTTTTTAACACTGTTTACTTTCAAGGATGTAAAGCAGAACACAATTAAAGCTAAAACTATGTTTTATTTTTTTTATAAATGTGATATTTAAACTTATGTCTTTTAAGTTTTTCTAGAAAATATTTAAACAGTAACAGGTCAAAATAACCATGGCAACAACAAGAACAGAACAAGAAACATGAAACTGTCCTAGCAGAATCAGAGTCAATGGGGGAGTGACCAACTGTCATTTATAACAAATATGACTGATGTGTTGTACTGCAATGCAAGATAAAAGTGTGTGTTTTCATTTTCCATATACATCCAATACAATTTAGCCAACACATAGTTTCAGCTTTAGTTGTGTTCAGCTTTATTTGATCACACAACCTAAAAATCATCACTAATTACCACATTAAAGATAAAGATTCAAGAGCAGCTTTTCTTGGAAGATGGAAATTTTGGGGAAAATTGTAGTCTTTCAATTCTGATTGAAACTAAAGCAGAAAATCACTTTCAATAAGTTAATAAGACATGGCAAAATGGGCTTTTCTTGAATTAAAACTTCTACTAAAGCTCTCATACAAAGTTATACATAAGATGTGTACATATAAGAACCCATATTGGTTTAACTGGTGAAGCTCTATTGTGAATTGGGATTCTTATGAAATTGATGTCTGAATGTAGGAGGGGAAGCTGCTAAAGGGAGTACCTGTGAAGAGCTTGAGGGGCACTGTGATGAGATGCTGTGGTGGTGATGATCAACATCCTTGCCTTTAGAGACAATTAGTGTGATAAAAGATCCGTTTTCATCACCTTTTTGAACAGAATCATCAACTCCAAATCTTTCAGTCAGTTTTCTTTTTTGAAGCTTAGCTTCAGCATCTCTCAAGAATTTGAATTTTGGAGGTGGTGATGACCATATCCTGTTGAATTCTGCATCACTTGATGAATGACTCAGAGGACTAAAGGGTCTATGTGTTGAATCTCTAGGAGTTATTGGTGGAGTCAAACATGGTGGTGAAGCAAGTGGAGTGAAAAAAGGTGTCTCCACTGAAAACACAACATCACTCAAACTTCTTCCTCTTGAACCTCTTTTACTCTTATCTTCTGATTCCAAATCTTCCCTTGTTTCTTCCTTGATTGTGAAGAGAAATCTTGGTGGGCCAGAGAGGTTTTGCAGCCTCAAGAGTTCAGTTTCAACAGTCATGTCATCACAATCTTGGCCAACTGGTCTGAGCCATGATGATGCTGATGCTGATGATGCTTGTGGTTCATACACTTGGGTGTCTGTGGCTAACCCTGTAGAGCTCAAAGATGAAGGCTTTTTCCAACAAAACAAGTACAAAAACTCTCTTGCTGGGCTGTTGTAACTTTCTTGAATCTCTCTGTTTGTTACCCTCTTCTTGCACCACAACAAATAATAAAGCTCAGCAATAAGAGCTAACAACAAACACCCAAAAACAAGACTCAAACCAAGGCCTACACTACTTGAAGATCTCATATCTGTTTCCACTCACATAACAAGTGCCAAAAGCTAGTTTTTATCTTCAGAAATTTACATGATGAACCTCAGAGGACTTTCAACAAACACTTGGTGTGCATGAAAGCTCTCCACAAAATATTGCACAATCAACTTATCTTTATCTGACCTGTAGAGAACTCAAGTTGCCTGATGAAACCATAAAAACTTTGGCTCCAAAGATAGGGGTACCCCAAACTATAAAGTCCAATTTTATCTACATAAGCCACTGTGCTTCTTTTAGTTGAAATCAGACCCTTAAATGATTATATATCATTAATCTCGTGAATATCTTTTCACTTTATAGTCACAAAATTAAAACAAGACCCATGAGCGCATTTTTGTCTTCCTTGTTGTAAAGATTCAAAATTTGTGATGTAACATAAAGACAAGATTAATACTTTCCATTACAAATACTTTTTTTAATTATTTGAAAGTGGCATGATGATTCACTAATCTTAATACTGTTAGATTTATGGGACAACTAATAGATTTTAAATTTGCTCAACAACCACATTGAAAGTGAAAACAAACATTTATATACAATATATTTTACTTAAAGAGTAACGTTTGATAAATAATAGATGAAGACATACATCACATACGGTACAAGAAATAAAGAGGCCGATTGCAACAAGACCCTCCGTGTTAAAAAGGTTGTTTAAATGACATGTTGTTCTGTAAAAACTAAAATGTGTATCTTTTTATCATTTTGATTATAATTTATTCCTGTCGAAAAACGGTTTAGATATAAATTTTATATAAGTGGATAAAATAGTTTGGAAATTCAAAAAAGCTTAATTTATGGTTAGAGAAGGAATGCCCACAAAATCACATGGGTATCACATAAGAAGAAAGTGATGTGTCATTCATCACTGTCAGAATTTGCCCTCACGGAGACTTCATATGTATAATATTTATAAAAACGTATTTCATATTTTTTGTAAATTTTAAAAGTTTAAACTTGTATCAAATTTCATTTAAGTAACCATGATATGTTGAAGAAAAAACATTAATCTTTTATGAAAATATTGATGAAATTGGTGGTCTTCTTAAATCTTACTTTCTTAAAAAAGTTCTTCGCAACGTTCTAAACTTTATTTTAGCAAACTTGAGTGATTTTCTAGATATGGGATTGATATTCGGGCTTAAATGATTCTTTTGTTATTAGATGTAAATAACTATGGGCTTTTCTAGTTCATCAACCCGTTTAGTCAATTTCATGGCCTGCCCAACAAGCACATTTCTTGCTAAAGCTTTAAAATTAAATTTAGTAATAATTTTGGACCTAATAGTTATTGTTGTTTCAAAGTATTTAAATCGAGTATATATTTGCTGTAAAATAAGTTTTTAGCTATTATATTATAAAAATATTGTTCGAAATTTAACAATGGGGTCATTGATACAAAATGACCTATATACAAGAGTATATAATTTCCAACAAAGATTATTCCCACTGTTATTGGTTAAATAAATGAATACGTTTGGTGCATATATGATTTATAAATTATAGATATAGGTATAAGCATGTTATATGTATCTTAAAAATAAATTTTTATGTGCTCACATATTACATTCCAAGACATCAAGAATAGATGTTCAAACGTAAACAAGAAAGATGGAGAAAAAGAGCACGATTGATTTGTGGACTTGTGGTGCTGCCACTGACCATACCAATGTCTGTTCGACATATCATATATGAATACTGATGATGTGCAATTTAATCACTTATAAATAAATACATTTTCATATAACTATTTAATAAATCTTTTACTAACAAAATCAAGTTTTCATAAAGAAAATCAAGAGCTAAAAAATGTAAATTTGACCAATTAAAGAAAAAAATCACCACATAAACATAAACGGGTGACTTAAACCGTACTTACAATTGTCGATTCTTTAGTCAGTAAATTTTCTGATCTCATCGTTTGCGAAGTTCTCTCTATTAAAATAAGGTCAAGAATAACTTATTTTTAATCATGATATGGATTACCATTTTTTGTTCTCTTATGAAGTCGGAGTTTTCTTGGCTTTCTACAACCTACTTCGTGGATGTAACCAAGAAGCCATTTTTACATATGTTTGGGAAGGCTGTTGGATGACTTATGAGTTAGAATCAAGAGTGGAGCTTCATCACAAGGGTATGTTTCAATAGCGGAGGCCGGCTAAAATGGTGTGTACGTGTTCGATGTTAGAAAACAGACTAGTTTTGATCTCAACTTTATGAAATGTCATCTCATAAGTGAACACTATGTTTCATCTCATCTTATTGGTTTATGGCATCAATAGGGCCTTGTGAGCATTCTAGAAATGGGTTCTCACAATAACAAGAAGAAGAAACAAACTTTGTTGTGCATTGTTACATGACACACATATATAACCATCCAAAACCCACAGAAAATTGATTTCTTATACTATGAACCTAACAGGTTCAAAAGAGCGTATGCTAAAGCATCAAAATGCTATAATTCTTTTGACTTGTGACCTTACTTGATAACAAAATGAGAAAATAGTTATAATTATGTCCATGATCATCTCTTTACCTAACAAGGGGCAAACCTGGTGTATGACACTTCATCGTGCGAGGTCTGAGGGTGTCAAGCCGCTTGGCCTAATGTATGCATCATCACCTTCCATTTACGAAATAGATTGTTTTTACGTCTGAATATGTGGTCTCCATGTAAAAATGTTGTTGCACCTATGTCTAAAATTTTGGAAAGAATCAGGTGTTCTAACTAAAAGAAGAATTGAAATTATTTTCAGAACATTAATAAGCGTAAAAAAGCATCCTAGGAAAAAAACTATGCACTTGATATATGAAGAACGCTAGACTCTTCTTGTCTAGCCTCTACATCTGAATCAGAATCCAAAATTTGAAGCAATATTTGAGTTGAAGGTATAGCATCAGATCGACATATAGGGCAAGTCGAATGAGAATAAAGCCACATATCAATACACGGTACATGAAAAGAGTGTGAGCATTCTGGTAAAGTGC
This sequence comes from Flaveria trinervia, assembly GCA_025506515.1. NCBI lineage: Eukaryota > Viridiplantae > Streptophyta > Magnoliopsida > Asterales > Asteraceae > Flaveria > Flaveria trinervia. The sequence continues at coordinate 3,495,153 of CM046450.1, forward strand.
GTAGTTCTTCGTCCTCCTCAAACTCACACAAACAAATCGAACACATGGCTTCATCGTCTCCATCTCCCCCTTTTGCATCTAACCCCGACCCTTTTTGGTGTTTGTGGGCAGGTATAAGAAGCACTACCGAATTTTCTAAACTAAAGTCATTGTCTTGATGATGACTTTGTTGGTGCACATGATGCGGTGGGATAGAACGCCGCCGACGGTTGCACCAGCTAACGGTAATGAAATGGTAGACGGCCACCAAGACCGCTACCAATGAAACTATGACTAGGAGGGAGATCAATTTGAGTGTCAATGAGTTATCCTCCATGATGCACTTGGAAAACTATGTAGAAATTATGTATGATTTAGAAGGTGGCACATGGAATCTTGATTGGGACTACGGACATTACAATGTAGCCAATTGTCACATTTGATGATGTTCTTGTGGGGGCATCTTTCAAGCACATTGACTTGATCAGCTAATCTTCTTAATTTTGTCTTATATATATAATAATATTTTAAATAATAAACTATCTGTTTTTTGGAGTTTTATGTTTGCGTTTTTATGACAAATAAAGAGAAGCCGAAGGACATATGTTACACTAATGAATATATTATAAACAAAACTGCCGTTTATGTAATTGTTTATGAACAACACAAAGGTTTTTAATTTTGGATTATGAAATTACAATATAGATTAGGATTTTTGGGTGTCTAAGTTTTATTTTGACTACCAATGTAACTAAAAACAATAACAAGTATATCGCTGGCAGTCACATTGTTACTAGTCATGGATCGGATTGTTACTAGTCACATTCACTATCGATGACCAACTATAATCAATGATCAGTTTCCACTAGTGACGAGCTAGCAAGAAACCGATTAATTCGCACTAAATATCAATGACATGCAATTTCCATGAACCATGTATTCGTGAAGCAACTCCATGTCATACGATGACAAGGTAACATGCCATCTACCAAAGGTTTTGCTCCTTGAACCTCATCAAAACCATGTCTCGGATCATCAAAACCATGATGACAAGGTAACAGCGGGGGATGCACCTTAAAACCCATGGTCACTAGGGGGAGTTACCCTCTAAGAATACTCTTGTACAATTATTTACATCTTCTCGTTCATAACGATAATTATACTTATTGCTCTTTGATTTTAGTAAATTTAATTAAACTATTATGGAATTGAGGACATTATAATCATCAATAATTAATGTTTAATATGTGTGTATTTAAGATGAAAAGTACATAAATGTTAGGGAGTAAGGATGCTGTATAAAATTTTTGAATTTAGGGTGGAATTCATTAATTAAAGTATGTATTACTTGTTGTGACTTTCTGATTTCGTATGGCGGTGGATACTTTCTGAATCAAGTATATCTTTTTCATATTAAAGTACTTTGCATTTAGATAATATTCTGTTATGATCAAGAACGATATGTTCTTTTATATGAATACATTGTATTTAAACATAACACAAAATTAGACCAAATGACATCTTTATATAGGTGTTGAAAAAATTGCAATTAACCATTGTAATTTTTCATGAAAAGCCATGACAGATGATGGTAATAACTATCACAACTTATAACCACTAGCAGTTGCATAAGTAGTAACACCATTAGTAGTAATCAAATTTGATGGGATTAGATGCAGCTAAGAAGTTATATGAATGGGCATTCCGAACAAGGTGAGAAACCTTTTCCATTCAGTGTTGATAAAGGGTTTGTTTGATCTCATAGAATGCAAAGAAAGCACTATAAGGGGCTCTCTAATCCTCAATGTGTTCATGGGATTGAAGTTGTTCGGTCCTCAAATTTGATGGGATTAGATGAAGAAGAAAGAAAAAGATGGATGGAGCTTACAAGAAGAGATTTGAACTTTTCTATCCCTCTTGATGCTAGTGATTTCGATTCTTGGAGGAATCTTCCTAGTACAGATTTTGTAAATTGAACAGCCTCCTTTTATTAGAAACAATTCTTCTAATGGGAATCATCATCAACCAAAAAGATTGTTGAATGGTTCAGGATTGAATCTTTCAACTCAACTGTCAGCGCATGCTAATGGTGAAGCAAATGGGAATTTGAACGGGATGGATCTTATGGTTGGGTGTAAATAGTAAACGAAAGAAAAACTTCTTCCTGCATGGTAATGATGATGATACTTCTGATGGGGTTCTTCATATCCATCATGTGAAGCCACATTGGCTGACTGAATTCTCCGGGGTTATGAGAAACGCATATGGTCCTGTGACAGCTGCCAAGACGATCTATGAAGATGAAGAAGGGTTCTTGATTCTTGTAAGCTTACCTTGTGCTGACCTTCAATGGGTCAAGGTTACAAGGAGAAACATTTTGTCACATGGAATTGTAAAGATCTCTTGTGTTAGCACATCGTGTATGCCTACTTTATATAGAAAAGATAGGACGTTTAAGTTGACCGATCCTGCACCTGAACACTGCCCTCCAGGGGAATTTATTCGGGGAAATACCTCTTCCAACATGTATTCCTAAAGATGCAAAGTTAGAAGCTTATGGTGATGAAAGTGGGACCATTCTTGAGATTATTGTCCCCAAACATCGGGAAGGACCAGAAGAACATGATGTTCGTGTTTGCCTACGTCCCTATGAACGCCCGTATGCTGACTTGACAGAAACTTTAATCTAAAAAATTTCATGGGTAGGAGTAATACAAAAGAAAATATTGTGTTTTCATTGTTTTTGCTAACCTTACCATATGCTTCATTTGTTCCCATCAAAATTGCAACAGAAACTTCTATTTAATGTATGGTGAATAGTAAAGGCTGCAGTTTTCATGAGACTAAGCAATAGAAACACTAAAGGGGGAGAAAGTTACATTCTATAGATAACTTTTGCACTCTTTCTTTTTGTCTTTGCTTGTTCAGTCATGCAAATGTCAAAAAAGAAGAAAAAAAACTGTATAAGTGTCTTGTTTTGTTTTTGTAAGACAATTTGATAGTGATTTGTAATAGATCATGGTTGCTATGTGTGCCATCGTTGATCTATACTTTATAGGAATATAATGTTCATTTGCATCATTTAACCCAATAATGGTTGTGATGCCACATCGGTTGCCCGAATTAATGGCGCTTTGTACAAGAATTTTTACTACTTATGTTTCTTGTATTACGAAGATTACATTTTTATTATTTTAGGTTGGACAGGACAATGAAAATGTTGGTTGGTTGTATGATCTATTGCATGTGATTCATTAATCTAGTGTCTCTGAATGTCTGATCGTATATTATATTTGTTTGGGTTTAAATATCAACATCTTTAGCACTTATAGGATTACAATCACCCTCCTGCTAATACATCTGTCTCTTTATATTCTTCTGCTTTCTGCAAGCTGATCTGATATAACCACTACACAACCTGCATAACTTCATCCTCCACCTTGTTGTCATTAGAAAGAAGCTTGGAAGCTATCCTATTGTCATTACTAAGATTGATTTGATGAACATATCCCCTAAGTAAAACTTGAACCGAAACCCCTGTCACCTGGAGTGTGTGAGAAAGGTTGTCCCTTTCATGTATACCCCCTCGTTTCAAAACCCTTAAACCAAAAGCATCTTCGTTATATAACCTTGGTTTGTCGTTCTACATATCATAAATCTTCATGTTAAATATGTGTCAAAGTTGTTTTTGAGGCTTAGATGTGATTTGTGAAGTTAAGTAGATTACCAGTTAGTTCTGGTCAGTTGTTTAAAACCATCTTAGGACCATCAATACTTTACATAAGTTCTTCTATTCCAGCAGTTGCGCTTCGATACCTTGTATCAGTAGGAGCTCTTTAGTATTATCTCTTAGTTTGTATTTCATCGGTTGACCATTGTCAATACCAAAGTGTATTGTTGATTTGTTTCATCAGCTACGAGTTAACGGTGTCATTAGTTCTTATTAGACTCAACGTGTTATATATCCAATTATATATACATGCTGGTTTCTTAGAAACTGTTATATTTAGGAGTGTTTATTCAATGTACATATGCATATTTGTATGTATAAAGTTATTTTGTTTGATACAAGTGTAAACTAACAGAATGTAAATTACATACACATGTGGATGTCAATATGTTCCCCGGGTTAGCTGTCGGTACCCACCCTCTTCCCACATGTAATTTGGTCTAAGAGAGATTCAAGGGAAGAAAATAAGAAAGTGAAACACAAATCTCTTTTTCTATCATTTCATATTTTTAAATTTCATTAATTAAAAACCGATTACCGAAAATACATACAAGGATTCATACATAAATCCAAACTTATTTTAATCTGCTTCAACAGAAATTGTGTATTCCTGTACACATATTCCAAATGTGTACAAGAGAGTTTTAACATGGTAGCTCCCTCTTTTTTCTATTCCAAATGTTGGTATGGTTGTTTGATTCTAGAGAGAGTTTTATGTATATCCCTATAAAATTTTAAAATTATAAATATATATATATATATATATATATATATATCCAAATAAAAATTGAAATATTATGTGTATCCTCAAAATTTATGAAGCCTTTTAGGGGTATTTTTATATATTTTTTGATTTTTCTTTTTCTTTGGTGTATACTGTTTTAAAAGTTTGTGATAGTATATATGAAATTCTTCCTTAATTCTATTTAGTTAAGGGTTAGATTATAACTTGTTCATGTCAAACAAAAAAAAATTGCAGTTTGATAATTGAAAAATAGAGTTTCTTTGTTATATGTGAGAATACATGAGAATGTGAGCACACTAAACAAACAGTAGGAGCATCATACTAATTATTTTGTATGTCGGTCAGATAGAATCGCTAAGACCCAAGATTTGAAAGGCTTCCTTACATTAGGAACTTAATTACGCTAAATACTACCTTGTTGAAAGATGCAAGTTACTTGCATAGCAATTCGTTTTGAATATTCTTATAATAAAATGATATACTCTCACAACTAGCAACATGTGATAGATTTTTGACGTATTGAAATAGTAATGTATGCTTCTCTTGTCTATAACTCGTTTTTGTTTCGTACATGTCACACGATGTCAATCCGCATATCAGTACACTTAGGAGACTCACAGTAGATATAGGTTTTGTTGCTCATATTTGTAAAGAAAGCCAAAGGAAAGACCTCAATTTTTATTTCATTTGAAGTCTCAAAAAATGCTAAGCTACCTCTAATATGTCGTATCTCAAAAAAGTTATTAATGCACATCAGAATATATTATTTTCTTTAGTTCACATTTTTTGCTGACAAAATAATATCATGAACGGGTGAAAGGCGTAAACAAATTGAGTTTTAGTACATGAACTCAAACTTGTTCATTAAAAGCTTCAAGCCTTCAATTTAACCTCATGCTCAAGCTAAGTTTGATTAAAGAGTACTTTTGATTAATATTTTTAATAAGTCGTAACTTATGAACAACTTGACTTTTTTATATACACATATATACTTATTCGGATAAAAAATATTACAACACCGTCAAAATACACAAAGAATAAAACCTTAACATGACACACAACAAAACAACTAATATCACTAAAGTAACCAAAAGAAAAAAAAGTAGAAATCTTATTACAATGAAGTAATCATTCAAATTGAATTGTATACTATATACATAATAATAATTGTGAGCATGAAACATCCAAGGACTTAAACACTTAAAAAAATATTAACACAACACATTAAAGCTATTTAAAACTTTAAAAAAGCATGTAACAAAAGGATAGAAAAAAGAATAAAGCAAAGTCCTAATACCAATCATCACAACCCCTTTCTTTCAATTCACAGACTTCAGGTTTCACACTTCACACACCATCTGTTTCCTTTTTCCACCATACTCTAACATTTTATGTGCCCCATGGATTTCATGCCTTCACTCGTGAATGATTTAACACACTAGATCCCCACAAGAATATATACACACACACACTTATCATTCTCATGTGTCAAACAACCCCTTCACACGCCCCGTAGAACACGAATATGACCCCGAACGGCGGTGTCGAGACCCCGTCCCCTAGACCCCGGATCCATCAGACTCATCCACACCATACACCGCAGTTTCACTCCACCGGCTCCGAACGCAAGCTACGCCGCTTCAATTGCTTCGTATTCGCCTTTCGGCTAGCCGGATTCTGCTTTTCGATATCCGCCACCGTGTTCATGATCGCCACCAAGTCAGTTTCGCCTCGATGGTATGACTTCAGTGCCTTCAGGTAATTAACTTATAAATATGATGTGTATACTACCTATAGTAAATATCACTCTATCAGGAACTGTTTGGTATTTTTCTGATAGTCATTAAAATACTATCTTTTAGTTAGTTAATAGATAACTTTAATATTGAGTGGTTAAAAGATAACATTTTAATAGTATCTTTTAATCATTTGATTTAAAATTAAGGTTATCTTTTAACTATTAAAAGACTATGACCCACAAAAATATTGTCTTTTAATAACAAATAAAAAGCTACCAAATAGTTTGTTTTGGATTGAATGCATCGGTTAATTTGTTAGACTGATAAAACTCTACAGATTCGTTGTCGCTGCTAATGGGATAGTTGCTTTGTATTCGTTGTTCGAAATGGTTGCTTCTGCTTGGGAGATTACTCGAGGTTCCACCATTTTCCCCGAATTCTGTCAAGTTTGGTTCGATTTCGGCCATGATCAGGTTTTCATCACTTGTTATTGATAGATAATTTAAGGTTTTCGTGTGATTTTTCTGAAAAATTGAAAATCTTCGTCTTGAAACATTCAAAATTTTCAGAGCGACTAAAATGGCGCTTATATTTTCGCGAGTACATTTTTAAAAGAATGTTTGTATATGCGGAAACACACATTTTGATGTACAAACAAATATATATTAAAAGTTGTTTTGATGATTCAGATGTGTAAAATAATATCGCTTTGTTGAAAAAAAGATTGAAATATATATTTTTTTTTAAACGACCAACGAGTAAATTTTTAAGCCCTGTCACCTGGGTAAACCCAATGGCGAAAGGTCACCCACGCCCGCGAACACAGACAGCGCTGGTGACCCGGCTTGCCCACCATTCCAAGGGAAACCCACCATCTAAAGGTCCACTGTGATAAAATATTTGGCCCACTAAAAGCATATTGCACCTAGTGGGACTCCAACCCATGACCTTCACTTTAGAAAATCATAGTATGCCTCCTCCTAAACCAGTTGATATAAAACTCATTGGCTGAAATATATTTGATACGGTTTAAATACATCACTATTAAAAAAATGTAATATATTTGATAAGGTTTGTTACATACACCTTATTTATTAATGACTATTTTAGGTCATTTGTTAAATATTTGACTTGAACTGTTTTAATCTTATGAGAAGGATCAACTTACTAAACACTTTGATATTATTTCATTATAAGGAGACCTTACTAAGTGAAGAAAACGTCAATGAGTTTTGTGTAGGTTTTTGCGTACTTGTTGCTGTCGGCGGACTCGGCGGGGGCAGAGATGGCGAGGCAACTTAGAGGTGTTGCCACGTGTAACGCGTTTTGCATCCAATCAGATATCGCGGTGGCCTTAGGGTTCATCGGGTTTTTGTTTCTAATGATGTCGTCGCTACTATCGGGATTTAGAGTTGTGTGTTTCATAATCAAGGGTTCTAGGTTTCATGTGTAGGATTGTTTTGAATTATAGAGACACACCGGGTTATTAAAGGGGTAAATTATTGTTTGCCGTGTATAATTCCCTTCAATAATTTTGTGCCTTGCGGAGAGTGTTCGATTTTTCCATGCTTTGACCAAGGCTTGGCGTCAAAATAATGTTTTATAAAGTTAAAGCTATTCGTATTCGACTTTTAACCTATTATTGGTTATGATGTTCTTGTAATTCTATAAATAAATACTACATTAAGGACCACGAGAACATATAATCATTTGTACATAGTGATTTAATAAAAAAGGTAAAATAAAAAGTGTTATATATCTTTTTTTAGTTTTTTATTGATTTTATCGTATCTCATTATAATTCTTTAAAAGATTATAACAATATACACATATTCATGCAGATAAAATTGTAATGTTTTTAAAAACAAATTTAAAAGAAAATGAAGTCTGAAGCATAAATGAGTCATAATCAAATTATATAATAAATAGTATAAAGATTAAAATACCAATTTTCTCTAAAAAAATCATATATGGTTGTAAAATACCTCCAACGGAGAAATTTTTTTTATATGTTTTGTAATTTGCATGCTTCCCATTTACTATCGTATGAGGTAGATAACGGTCAAATTTAATTAAAAAAATTTTTAAGATGCACTTCATAAAAACCAAACTAGCCAACATATCTCCAAGAGAGAGATAAGCGTCCAAACAAGAGTTACATCATATCAATCGAAAACCTACACTAACCTTTCCTATCTACAGAGCCCTCTTTAAACCTACTTCTATACCACGAATACACCAAAGTCTTTACATCGGTCACTATATGAACTACTAAATTTAAATGAGAACTACTAAATTTTATAAAAGGTAGATAAAAACCCTTTTTACATATATTTAAAAGAGTAAATTACTATTTTAGTTCATGGAGTTTGACGAAAATCATTAATTCAGTCCAGTGTTTCATTTATTACGCTGACAATCCAATAATTTTAAAGTTTGTTTCAATTAAATCCACGCCACTAAAACTGTTAGAATTTACAGTTAATTTAATTTGAATTGATAAATTTACTCTTAAAATTAAAATACAAAATGATAGTAAAAAAATAAAACCACACCACATCCTCCCCTACCCCAATCTACTTTCTCCTTCTATTCTCTCTCTTTATCTCCAAAGAAACCAAACACTCGTTTTTTCCCACCCCGAAGACATTCTACCGCCACCTCCACCGCCCTCCCCGATCGCCGCATGCACCGCCCTACCTGATCGCCGCCTGCACCGCCCTCCCCGATCGCCGACGGCAACGCCCTCCCCGATCGCCGCCTGCACCGCCCTCCCCGATCGCCGCCTGCACCGCCCTCCCCGATCGCCGCTTGCACCACCCTCCCTAGCCGCCACCTCCACCAGAACCACCACCACCACCCAACAACCCCTCCCTTCACCATCATCGACTTCACCCCCGATAACAACCCTCGCCGCCGCTTGAAAGCCACCGACCACCACCATGAAACCTTTAGATCTATCTTCTCTCTAATCTCTTTCTCTTTTTTATCTAATGTTGGATGAAAACACGAGTCGCGATGTATGCAATGGGGGTTTTGGTAGTGCGATCAGTGGACAAAGGTGGTTAGGGATGGAGGTGGCGACTAGAAATGGATGGGGGTGCAGTGGTGGCCGAAGGTGGTTGTGGTGGCGGTGGCACCTCTAACATCTCGTATTTTTGTTAATTGAAAGTTAATTTTTGTTAATTCTTATAAGACCTTTTTATGCTATTTATGTAACTTGGTGGGCTATTTATGTATAATTTCTTATTTAATTTAAAGTTTCTAAGTTATTTAAACAATAATAACAATTATAATAATAATAATAATAATAATAATCTTAATAATAATACTAATGATAATAATAATAACTTAAAATGTATTAAACTTAAAGATGTTAAAACTTAAATTAATTAATCTAGGGGTTAGATTGTCATTTTAGAAACTTAATCTAGATGTTTTGGGCATAAAATAATAAAGTAAAAATCACAGGGACTAAAGTTGTAATTAATCAAAACCCAAACCCCACCCCCCTTTTTCTTGCCCGCATTTCCGGCCAAATCCACGGCCAACTCCGGCCAAACTCCGGCGACATCCTAAACCGCATAAAACACTAAAAATCATACCAAAACTGTTCCCAAACGTTTCGTGAAGATGATTCGAATCATTTGCTACCCTTAAATTGGAGTTTAGCGACGGTTACAAGGGCGTTCGAGCTCAAGTAACCGTCGATCATCATGCGTGAACCATTCGTTAATTAAACCCGAATAATAACCAAATTAAATGAACTATAATCAAACGTTTAACTAGTTCTAAGCTGGTATCAACCCCAATTTCACCTGTAATCAACACAAACATCCTCTTCAATTACCCCTTCTCATCGCGACCTGCTACACACTCGAACACCACTTTCGGGACCTCAGTACCTAAAATTGTTAGAGGGCTTTTAATCCAGATCACCATACGAAACTACCCTCGAGTTTAATTTGATTTCCATCATCGTTTTCATACCTGTTGGGTCCTGTCGTAGTCGCGACTTGTTCATCACGCGTTTATATCGAGTTGATCAACAACACAAGTAATTAAATATATGTACTTATGCGATTTCAGTTGGGGAACAAAAGCCCTAGCATTAACTTGATTAAAGTTATCGAATTGATCCTCAATTTGGTATGGATCAAATTAGGGTTCATAGGGAAATTGGAGAATTCGTTTGTTTATGTTCTTAAACCTTCGAAACTAACTTATCTCGCGACGAGGCCTTGGTTCACTGGTTAAGACTTTGCATTCTCAACATGAGGTCCCGGGTTCAAACCCGGTCACCCTCATGTATTTTTTTAAAGGTTTTTTTAGCCTTAATTAAATTATGGAAAATTTTTAATATATTTAAAAATTATTTATATAAACTTTAAATATTTTTAAAAGCCACCAAATATTTTCTATATTTTTTTAGTTTAAATAAATTTATTTTGTTAATAAAACATTTTAAGAAAGATTGTTCGTGAATAATTTCTAATAAAATGGATTACAAATAATAATTAATAAATTATTATTGGGTCAAAATGTTTCTTTTCAAATAATATTGTTAAATAGTATTTAATTTTTTTTGTTATAAAAATTTATTTAAACTTTACGAAACTTCCAAATTGTTATAAGTGTTTCTTTTCACATTTTTGTATAAAATATAGATATATATTTTTTAGATCATATAAATGATGTTTATTTGTTAAATACAATTATTTAACGAGCCCCAAAATCCACTTAACCCTAGTACTCGTTGATTCGTTAAACCCATTATGTTTAAGCTTAAATCTTGTAATATCTATATACTTAGGTGTATTATGAAGACTTTACGTTGGAACGACGATTACTATTTCTTATTAATCATCTAATATATACTTATTTGACCAAGTGAGTTTTCCTTGCCACTTTTTACATTTTTCACACTATTTTAGGATGAAACATGATACTTATACATCGTACACTTATAAACGTTTGAGACTTGTAAATCACTTGCAATTCATATATTTTTGTCATGGTTATTTGTGTGTTGTAAGTGATTATATGAGATACATAGTTTGTTTACAATCATTAACTATTGCTAGCCTGACGACGTCTTAGATCTTTGGGCCTGACAAGCCTATTTGGTGCTAAAGTCGATGTATTGCTGACTCCTGATGACGTATGCTTGTTCATCATGGGAACCAAATACACTTAGCCAATCTTATATACTTGTAATCAAGTCGAGGTTTGGTTGTAACGATATATGTTCTATAACTTACTAACTTATAACCTATGACATGAATTGCTACTTATAACTTTATCATATTATGTATGAAAACCTTGGAAACTCACCAACTATTTATAGTTGACCTTTTATTTTTATCATGTTTCAGGAAAACCCCAAGTTTAAAGTGGACTTTTGAAGCTTGCAATAAAACTAGGACTTGGACCTAGTTTAATAAATAAAATGTTTATGTAATGTTTTGTTTTGTTTGGAACTTATTTCATGTTGGAAACTTATGTTTGTTATGCCTTTTGAAACTTTTAATTTTAATATTTACATTTAAATATAGCGTTATGTGGTGGTGAACAATCTTAACCCTCACATCTCGACGTTTCCGCCGTCAAGGTTGGGGTATGACAGATTGGTATCAGAGCCCATAACTATAGGGATTTAGGTTATTAGAAATGGTGACCTAGACTATAGCTTATGCATGAACCTCATAGAATAATATTTATATTCTTGGAATTATATATATTGTTTGCATGCTACATAATGCTATGTCATACTTATGTGCAACTTGATGCCTCAGCATAGGTTTGCCTTGTAATTGTTTAAACTTTGTTATATGTCTCCCTAAACTTAACTTTGACTCTTTGACTCTCCCCGACAAATGAAACTTCTTAATCTTATTCTCGTCAACACGTGGAAACTTATGCTTATGCTTATGATTTGGATCTTTAGACGTTGTGTCTAATCTATATAAATTTTATCAAGGTTTTGATTTCATGAACCTAAGAAATTTATGTGACACATAGACACCTGTATTCTGGATTTCCTGGCAAAAGGTCCTCGGGCTAAGGCAAGCATATCGCATAAATCCTACGGGACTAGTTATGCTTACCTGGGGATTCTGGGATGAGTGATAAACTATGGTCAACATTCACAAATTCCTAAAGCGAATGGGTCAACTTACCTTGACGTGTCAACGTTTCCAAATGGTAATGCGTTACCAAATGGAACCATTCCATGTGCCTTACAACTCTTGTCTTATCCTTGTTGAATTATAATCTTTGTTATTCTTTTTCTCGTATCTAACTCATTTTGCATATTCCAGCATGTCTCGTCATCATGGAAAGCGTGGAAGTTCTGATCGTAAGCTAGCCGCTATGATTGCCCGACAAATGGCTGCTGTCATCCCGACCATGGTTGCTGAACTCAATAGCACCTTAATGACCAACTCTAGCAACAACGGTCATGGGAAGAATAGTGCTAATCAAGGGCGCAACAACCAAACTTGCACTTTCAAGCACTTTAGCTCTTGCAAACCCACTAGTTTTAGTGGAAAGGAAGGAGTCACTGGTCTTCTTGAGTGGTTCGAGAGCATGGAAAACACTTTTGTCAACTGTGAGTGTCCCGAGGCACTCAAAGTTCATTATGCCACTAGCATGCTCCAACAAAGGGCTCTCACCTGGTGGAATAGCGAGAAGAGAAATCGTGGGGCCGATATGTCACACCCCAACCTTGACGGCGGAAACGTCAAGATGTGAGGGTTAAGATTGTTCACAGCCACATAACGCTATATTAAATTGTAAATATTATTATCATAAGTCTTGAAATGAAAAAAAATACAATCATATGTCTTATACAAGAAATAAGTTAAACATAACATAACATAATGTAACTTTTATTTCATTATCTAGGTTCAAGTCCTAGATTATAGCATGCTTCAAAAGGTTCACTTTAAACTTGAGGTTGACCTGAAACATGATAAAAATAGGAGTCAACTAAAAATAGTTGGTAAGTTTCCAAGGTTTTCATACATAATATGAAAAAGGTTACAAGTAGCAATTCATGTCATAGGTTATAAGATAGTAAGGTTATAGAACACATATCGTTACAACCAAACCTAGACTTGATTACAAGTATAAAAGATTGGCTAAGTGTATTTGGTTCCCTAGTGCACAAGCATACGGCTCCTAGGAGTCGGCAATACATCGACTTTAGCACCAAATAGGCTTGTCAGGCCCAAAGATCTAAGACGTCGCCAGGCTAGCAATAGTTAATGATTGTAAACAAACTATGTATCTCATATAAACACTTACAATACACAAATAACCATGACATAATAATAAGATGAATTGCATGTGCTTACAAGTCTCAAACGTTTATAAGTGTACAATGTATAGATAATCATGTTTCACCCCAAAGTAGTGTGGAATAAAATAAAATGGGGCAAGGAAAACTCACTTGACAATAAATATATAATGGTGATTAATAAGAATAATAACAAACGTCGCTCCAAGGTGTATCGTCACAAGACACCTAAATATATATATTTACAAGATTAAAGCTTTACAATAATTTAACAAGGACTAAGAAAATCAACTTGATGTTTGGGGTTTTGTTAATTATTATTGTTAAATAAGAACTCAATTATATTTTCGTGGGAACGATTTTATTTATAATTTATATAAATATATATGGATTAAGAATATCTTTTATAATAATTTTGTAATGTTTATAAAGTTTAGATAATTTTATAATTAAATAAAAATGAACACAAATTAAACAATAATTTAAAGGCAATGTTTGAAATAATAGTTCGTGTAAATTAAACTACTATTTAAAGTCTAAATTTTATAAAAAAAATGCTAGCTATATTATTAACTTTAGGATATTAAATAAAAATTATAAAGGTGTTTTTATAAATAAATTACAGAAAAATGATTAAATAGTTTTAAAAGAAACAAAGTTTTTGAAAATGATTTTTCATAATTTTTAGAAAATTTTAACATTAAATTTGAAGGCCAAAAAGGCCTAAAAAAATACTTGAGGTTCCCCAGATTCGAACGGGGACCTCTTGTTTAGTGGTCGTGTGTCTTACCAGTGAACTAAAGGCTCTCAGCCGCGTTTAGATTAGGTTCCTAGAATTGTTTACCCCCAAATCGAAGGTCAAAACAACATTGTGAACCCAATTAAGTTTGGGGCTTTTGTTCCCCTCATAAAACCGAGTTCATTGATATATCTAACTTACCCGATTGATACCGAATTGACAGTGAACGATCAAAGAAAAGTCGCGGTTAAACTAAGACCGGTTCAAGTTGCAAACGACCTCAATACTCAAATTCGTGTTACAGAAAGCTTCCAAAGACCTTTGTGAGAAAAAACCCTTTATCAATTTCAGGTCTTGAAGTTCGGAGATTGGTGTTCGAGTATAGAAAAGGTTGCGGTTGCAACGGTTATTCGAAGGTGTGAAATTTGTGTGTTTTAGGAGAAATTGGAAGTTGAATATGATTAAAGGTAGACAAACGTTTGATCTGATTAAATCAATTGAATTATTATGGGTGATTAAGGCTCGAACGGCTGCGGAGGTTTAAGGCTTCGGTTACTGCTTCGATTGAACTTGTTAACCGACGTTTAAATGCTATTAATTGTTGTCTTTAGGTTCGAATCATGCTTTAGCGGGGTTCAATGATTTTTGGATTAAAAATCGGCCGCTTGAAGCGGTTTTAGGACTCGCCGGAGGCCGCGGCCGGCGGTGGCCGGAGGCCGGCCGGGAAATCGGGAGTGGGCAGGGGTTTGGGTTGAATGTTTAAAACTTTACACTTTGGCCCCTTTTAGTTTAATAGTTATCATTTCATGCTTAAAAGTTCTATTTTAAGTTTCCAAATTGACAAATAAAACCCCCAAACTTAATTTAAGTTTATGTTTTAAACATGGTTAAGTTTAATAACCCTTATAAATTATAAGTAACTTTATTAAAAGTAATCTTATTATTACTAATACTATTATTCATTATTATTACTTTTTATTATAATTACTTTTATTAATATTAACATTATTATTATTATTTATACTTAACATTTCATAAAACCCAATGACAATAAAGAATAAGCACAAACAACACATGAGTTTTAAAATTGACAAATAATAACCTTGTAAGAGTAAACGAAGTTAACTTTTAGTTAACAAAAATACGAGATGTTACAGTCTCCCCAACTTAAAAGAATTTCGTCCCGAAATTAAAAGAAATGAAACTATACAAATAAGAATGGGTATCTTTTCTTCATGTGTTCCTCACGTTCCCAAGTAAATTCAGCGCCACGTTTATTTTCCCAACAAACCTTGACAATTGGGGTTGTTGTAGTTCTAGTCTTCTTCATTATACGATCCATGATTTCAACAGGTTTCTCAACGAAATGCAAGGACTCGTCGATCTGAATGTCTTCCAGCGGAGCATACAGATTTTCGTCGGCCAAACACTTTCTCAAATTTAAGACGTGGAACACAGGATGAATTCCACTAAGGTCGGAAGGTAGTCCAGTTTATAAGCCACTTTCCCAATCTTTTTCAGGATTTTGAAAGGTCCTACAAACCTTGGAGCCAGTTTGCCCTTCTTTTAAAAGCGAACCACACCTTTCCACGGCTAAACCTTAAGAAGAACCATCTCCCCAACTTGGAATTCCAATGGCTTGCGTCGCTTGTCGGCATAGCTCTTTTGACGACTTCTCGCCACTTCAAGGTTCTTGCGAATAATAAAAACTTTATCGGTCGTTTCTTGTATCAGTTCAGGACCAATGATGAAGTTTTCACCAATGTCGGTCCAACAGATCGGTGAACGACATTTTCGACCATAAAGTGCTTCAAACGGTGCCATCTTGATACTCGAGTGGTAACTATTGTTATACGAAAATTCCGCGAGGGGTAGATGCGTATCCCAATCGCCACCAAAGTCAAGAACACAAAGGCGTAGCAAATCCTCCAACGTTTGGATCGTTCGCTCGGTTTGACCATCAGTTTGGGGATGGTAAGCCGTGATTAGATCTAGTTGTGTACCCAAGAGTTCTTGTATAGACGACCAAAAATGTGAAGTGAAGCGAGCATCTCGGTCGGATATAATGTGCAGAGGTACCCCATGACGACTTACAATCTCATCAACGTATATACGAGCTAACTTTGATGTCTTGTAAGTGTCACGTATGGGTATAAAATGTGCCGATTTGGTCAATCGGTCAATGATCACCCATATGTTATCATGTCCTCGAGAGGTTCGGGGTAGCTTTGTTATGAAGTCCATGGATATGTGTTCCCATTTCCACATAGGAATCTCGGGTTGCTCAAGTAATCCACTTGGACATTGATGTTCGGCTTTAACCTTCGTACACGTGAGGCACTTAGCTACATATGTCGCTACAACTTTAGAAGAAGCCATTACTATCACCGCTCAACTCACCGAGAACCATATACGAGCGGGCACCATGTCTGTGAAGGGTGCCAAGAAAGTGGAAAAGATGGCTACCGAGGCCGTTAAGGAGACCAAAGCTGAACCGTCCAACAACAGCAACAACAACAAGAAGCGCAAGTTCACCCCAGCGTGTAACTATGTTGTGGCTGCACCCAACAACCCCAATGACTACTTGTACCTGCGGCTACACCTGTGGCACAAGTGCCTGGGGCTAGGGCTTATGCTGGTCCTCAGCCTATGTGCAACACGTGTAGGTATCATCATCCGGGGAATCAACCATGTCGCATCTGCACCTTATGCGGTAAATATGGTCATTTGGTGGCGACTTGCCACCGTGCACCTAACAATGCCGCCGTGGTCACAAACCATGTTTGCTACAACTGTGGGGAACCTGGTCATTTCCGCCCATAATGCCCTCGTCTTGTGGGTAATGTTCCACAAGCCCAAGGACGTGCTTTCAACATCAACGCTAACCAGGCACAAGCAAACAACGATGTGGTGAATGGTATGTTAACTCACCTTTAACTTTTGTGATCCTATTCTTTTCATACTTTGCCTGTATCGTTAAATACCTTAAAATTTGAACAGGTATGTTCCTTATTAACAAAACTTATGCCTATGTCCTATTTGATTCTGGAGCCGATAAAAGTTTTGTTTCGTTAGAGTTTGAACCCATACTTGCTAAGCCACATACGAAACTAGAAAGACCTATTACCGTTGAAGTTGTCGATGGAGAACCAATCACCGTTGACATCATTATTCGTGATTGCATCTTAAGTCTTGACACACATGATTTTCTTATCGATCTTATTCCTATGAAACTTGGAAGCTTCGACGTCATCATTGGTATGGATTGGTTAGCCAAACACCATGCCGAGATCATTTGATTCGAGAAGTGCATCCGTATACCGTTACCTTCTGGAGATACTTTGAAGGTGTTCGGTGAAAAATCTTCCAAAGGACTTAAACTCATGTCTTGCACTCAAGCCCGAAAATGCTTAAGCAAGAAGTATATGGCCTTCTTGGCTTACATGGTCAACACAAAAGTCAAAGGGAAAGAACTTAAGGATGTCCCTATCGTACGAGATTTTTTAGAAGTATTTCCTGATGACCTTAGTGGTTTACCTCCCGTGCGTGAAGTTGAGTTTAAAATTGACTTGATACCAGGAGCAAACTCCGTGGCTAAGTCCCCCTATCGACTTGCATCGTCTGAAATGCAAGAACTCTCTAGTCAATTTCAAGAGCTATCCGAGAAGGGTTTCATCCGTCCTAGTTCTTCGCCTTGGGGTGCACCTGTTCTTTTTGTGAAGAAGAAAGATGGATCGTTTCTTATGTGCATCGATTATCGTGAGCTTAACAAGCTTACCATCAAGAATCAGTATCCTCTTCCTCGCATTGATGACATGTTTGATCAACTTCAAGGAGCAGCTATATTCTCGAAGATTGATCTACGTTCTGGATATCATCAATTACGAGTTCATGATGATGACATCCCAAAGACCGCGTTCCGTACTCGTTATGGGCACTATGAGTTTATGGTGATGCCTTTTTGTTTAACCAATGCCCCTGCTGTCTTCATGGATCTCATGAACTGAGTATGCAAGCCTTATCTAGACAAGTTTGTGATCGTTTTCATTGATGACATACTTATTTAATCTAAATCCAACACCGATCATGAACTGCATTTGAGATTGGTTCTTGAGTTGTTGAAGAAAGAGCAATTGTACGCGAAGTTTTCGAAGTGTGACTTCTAGCTCGAGGAAATTCAATTTCTAGGACACGTAGTGAATAGCCAAGGAATTCACGTTGATCCTGCAAAGGTGGAAGCTTTGAAGAATTGGTGTGTTCCTACGACTCCTACCGAAGTTCGTTCTTTTCTTGGTCTTGCTGGTTACTATCGGCGCTTCATTGCCAACTTTTCAAGGATCGCGAAACCACTCACTTCTTTGACAAAAAAGAATAAACCGTTCGAGTGGGGTTCCGAGCAAGAAGAAGCTTTTGAAGCGTTAAAGAACAAGTTGTGCAATGCTCCTATCTTGACCCTACCCGATGGAAATGACGACTTCACCGTGTATTGTGATGCATCTAAACAAGGCCTTGGTTGTGTTCTCATGCAACGAGGGAAGGTCGTAGCTTATGCATCGAGACAATTGAAGGTTCACGAGGTGAATTACACAACACACGATCTCAAGCTTGGTGCTGTTGTATTTGCCTTGAAGATTTGGAGTCACTACCTGTATGGTATGCAATGTATAGTCTACACCGATCACAAAAGCCTTCAACACGTTTTCAATCAAAAAGATCTCAACATGAGACAACGTCATTGCGTGGAGTTGATTAGTGATTATGATTGTGACATTCGTTACCATCCTGGTAAAGCAAATGTTGCAGCCGATGCACTAAGCCGAAAGATTCACAACAAGATGGTCTCATTCCAAGAAATTTGCGATCGAAGTCAATGGTTTGACACTTTGGGTGAGTTCGATACTGAGATCCGACTAGATGTCAACGAGACTACCGTACTGCTACAAAACTTGAGAATATATAGTGACATCGAGTCTAGTATCTTGGAGGCTCAACAAGTGGTGCAACAAGAAGGAGAATGAAGGATGAGCTGGAGCCTAATATTTTAACCCGATTGGAAACGAAACCCAATGGGTTGATGTACTTCGCAAATCGAATTTGGATTCCAAATCATGATAATTTTCATACCTTTATCATGAACGAAGCTCATCAAACTCGTTATTCTATTCATCCTGGTTCCAATAAGATGTACATGGACCTACGTGGTCAATATTGGTGGCCTGGAATGAAGAAAGATATAGCGACTTATGTAGCTAAGTGCCTCACGTGTACGTAGGTTAAAGTCGAACATCAACGTCCAAGTGGATTACTTGAGCAACCCGAGATCCCTATGTGGAAGTGGGAACACATATCCATGGACTTCATAACTAAAATACCTCGAACCTCTCGAGGACATGATAGCATATGGGTGGTCGTTGACCGATTGACCAAATCAGCACACTTTATACCCATACGTGACACTTACAAGACATCAAGGTTAGCTCGTATATACATTGATGAGATTGTAAGTCGTCATGAGATACCTCTGCACATCATATCCGACCGAGACGCTCGTTTCACTTCGCATTTTTGGTCGTCTATGCAAGAACTCTTGGGTACTCAATTGGACATAAACACGGCTTACCATCCTCAAACTGATGGTCAAACCGAGCGAACGATTCAAACCTTGGAGGATTTGCTACGTCTGTGTGTTCTTGACTTTGGTGGTGATTGGGATACGCATTTACCGCTCACGGAATTTTCGTATAACAATATTTATCACTCGAGTATCAAGATGGCACCGTTTGAAGCACTTTATGGTCGTAAATGTCGTTCACCGATCTGTTGGATTGACATTGGTGAAAACTTCATCACTGGCCCAGAACTTATACAAGAGACGACCTATAAAGTTTCTATTATCCACAAAAACCTTGAAGTGGCAAGAAGTCGTCAAAAGAGCTATGCTGACAAGCGACGTAAGCCATTGGAATTCCAAGTTGGGGAGATGGTTCTTCTTAAGGTTCACCGTGGAAAGGTGTTGTTCGCTTTGGAAAGAAGGGTAAACTGGCTCCAAGATTTGTAGGACCTTTCAAAATCCTGAAAAAGGATTGGGAAAGTGGCTTATAAACTGGAGTTACCTTCCGACCTTAGTGGAATTCATCCTGTATTTCACGTCTCAAATTTGAGAAAGTGCTTGGCTGACAAAAGTCTGCATGTTCCGTTGGAAGACATCCAGATTGACGAGTCATTGCATTTTGTCGAGAAACCTGTTGAGATCATGGATCGCATAATGAAGAAGACTAGAACCACAACAACCCCAATCATCAAGGTTCGTTGGGAAAATAAACGTGACACTGAATTACTTGGGAACGTGAGGAGCACATGAAGAAGAAATACCCGTTCTTATTTGTATAGTTTTATTTTTTTTAATTTCGGGACGAAATTCTTTTAAGTTGGGGAGACTGTAACATCTCGTATTTTTGTTAATTGAAGTTAATTTTTGTTAATTCTTATAAGACCTATTTGTGCTATTTATGTAACTTGGTGGGCTATTTATGTATAATTCCTTATTTAATTTAAAGTTTCTAAGTTATTTAAACAATAATAACAATAATAATAATAATAATACTAATAATAATATTAATAATAATACTAATGATAATAATAACTTAAAATGTATTAAACTTAAAGATGTTAAAACTTAAATTAATTAATCTAAAGGGTTAGATTGTCATTTTAGAAACTTAATGTAGATGTTTTGGGCATAAAATAATAAAGTAAAAACCACAGGGACTAAAGTTGTAATTAATCAAAACCCAAACCCCACCCCCTTTTTCTTGCCCGCATTTCCGGCCAAATCCACGGCCAACTCCGGCGACATCCAAAACGCGCATAAAACACTAAAAATCAGACCAAAACCGTTCCCAAACGTTTCGTGAAGATGATTCGAATCATTTGCTACCCTTAAATTGGAGTTTAGCGACGGTTACAAGGGCGTTCGAGCTCAAGTAACCGTCGATCATCATGCGTGAACCATTCGTTAATTAAACCCGAATAATAACCAAAT
This sequence comes from Flaveria trinervia, assembly GCA_025506515.1. Classification (NCBI taxonomy): domain Eukaryota; kingdom Viridiplantae; phylum Streptophyta; class Magnoliopsida; order Asterales; family Asteraceae; genus Flaveria; species Flaveria trinervia. The sequence goes on from CM046450.1 coordinate 3,516,427, forward strand.
TAAATGAATCATAATCGAACGTTTAACTAGTTTTAAGATGGTATCAACCCCAATTTCACCTGCAATCAACACAAACATCCCCTTCGATGACCCCTTCTCATCGCGACCTGCTACACACTCGAACACCACTTTCGGGACCTTAATACCTGAAATTGTTAGAGGGCTTTTAATCCAGATCACCATACGAAACTACCCTCGAGTTTAATTTGATTTCCATCATCGTTTTCATACCTGTTGGGTCATGTCGTAGTCGCGACTTGTTCATCACGCGTTTATATCGAGTTGATCAACAACACAGGTAATTAAATATATGTACTTATGCGATTTCAGTTGGGGAACAAAAACCCTAGCATTAACTTGATTAAAGTTATCGAATTGATCCTCAATTTGGTATGGATCAAATTAGGGTTCATAGGGAAATTGGAGAATTTGTTTGTTTATGTTCTTAAACCTTCGAAACTAACTTATCTCACGGCCGAGGCCTTGGTTCACTGGTTAAGACTTTGCATTCTCAACATGAGGTCCCGGGTTCGAACCCGGGCACCCTCATGTATTTTTTAAAGGTTTTTTTAGCCTTAATTAAATTATGGAAAAATTTTAATATATTTAAAAATTATTTATATGAACTTTAAATATTTTTAAAAGCCACCAAATATTTTCTGTATTTTTTTAGTTTAAATAAATTTATTTTGTTAATAAAACATTTCAACAAAGATTGTTCGTGAATAATTTCTAATAAAATGGATTACAAATAACAATTAATAAATTATTATTGGGTCAAAATGTTTCTTTTCAAATAATATTGTTAAATAGTACTTCAATTTTTTTTGTTATAAAAATTTATTTAAACTTTACGAAACTTCCAAATTGTTATAAGTGTTTCTTTTCACATTTTTGTATAAAATATAGATATATATTTTTTAGATCATATAAATGATGTTTATTTGTTAAATACAATTATTTAACGAGCCCCAAAATCCACTTAACCCTAGTACTCGTTGATTCGTTAAACCCATTATGTTTAAGCTTAAATCTTGTAATATCTATATACTTAGGTGTATTGTGAAGACTTTACGTTGGAACGACGATTACTATTTCTTATTAATCATCTAATATATACTTATTTGAACAAGTGAGTTTTCCTTGCCCCTTTTTACATTTTTCACACTATTTTGGGATGAAACATGATACTTATACATCGTACACTTATAAACGTTTGAGACTTGTAAAGCACTTGCAATTCATATATTTTTGTCATGGTTATTGTGTGTTGTAAGTGATTATATGAGATACATAGTTTGTTTACAATCATTGACTATTGCTAGCCTGGCGACGTTTTAGATCTTTGGGCCTGACAAGCCTATTTGGTGCTAAAGTCGATGTATTGCCGACTCCTGTTGACGTATGCTTGTTCATCATGAGAACCAAATACACTTAGCCAATCTTATATACTTGTAATCAAGTCGAGGTTTGGTTGTAACGATATGTGTTCTATAACCTTACTAACTTATAACCTATGACATGAATTGCTACTTGTAACTTTATCATATTATGTATAAAAACTTTGGAAACTCAACAACTATTTATAGTTGACCTTTTATTTTTATCATGTTTTAGGAAATCACCAAGTTTAAAGTGGACTTTTGAAGCTTGCAATAAAACTAGGACTTGGACCTAGTTAATAAATAAAATGTTTATGTAATGTTTTGTTTTGTTTGGAACTTATTTCATGTTGAAAACTTATGTTTGTTATGCCTTTTGAAACTTTTAATTTTAATATTTACATTTAAATATAGCGTTATGTGGTGGTGAACAATCTTAACCCTCACATCTCGACGTTTCCGCCGTCAAGGTTGGGGTGTGACAGCACCAGAGGTGGTTGGGGGTGGATGTCACACCCCAACCGACAACGGAATCATCGGGGGACGAATGTGAAACGATTGTTCATAGCACATAGAACTCATAAGTTGGAATAATATTAAATACCATTTTTCATTATGCAATACTTGACAATTAAGTCATTAAAATACAACAAAGATATAAGCAACAACATAAAATGTTTAATTAAACTAAGTCCATGTCCTATATGAACAAGAAGGTTCCTCAAGTAAACTAAGTCCATGTTTATATAAACAAAAAAGATATAAACAACAACATAAAATGTTTAATTAAACTAAGTCCATGTCCTATATGAGCAAGAAGAGTTCCTCAAGTAGCAATCCTGAAACATGTTAAAAATAAAAGATTAACTTTGAAAGTTGGTGAGTTTCAATGGGTTAAACATACATATAAATATAAAAAGATTTACAAGTAGCAATTCATGTCAATGGTTATGAATTATGCAAATTTATAGAACACATATAGCTATAATCAAACCTCGACTGATTACAAGTTTACAAGTTTATACAATTGGCTAAGTGTACTTGGTTCCCATGATAAACAAGTCATACGTCATCAGGAGTCGGTAATACATCGGATTTAGCACCAAATAGGCTTGTTAGGCCCATAGATCTATGACGTCGCCAGGCTAACAATAGTTAATTATTGTCATAATGTATCTCATATAAAACTTATAATAACACAACAAACCATGAAAAAATATAAGTATGAAATGCAAGTGCGTTACAAGTATAAAAACGTTTACAAGTGTAAGTTGATAAGTTTAACATGTTCCACCCAAAATTGGTGTGAAATAATATAAAAAGGGGCAAAAAAACTCACATGGTATAATTATGGTAGTAGTGTACATATGAAAGCTTGGATGTTCAAGAGTCAAAGGTGATGTCCTAAATGTTAAAAAGAAACAATAACTTGAATTTGGAATTCATAACAAGAAGTTAGGACGCTTAGGAATGCCAATAAACGAAAGGTAGATTGATAAACAATTATTGTACCAATATTAGCTTCCGGACAGAATATTTGGTACGTGTTTGAACAGATTTTTAAAATAGCAAATGGTTTCATAAAGTTATAAAAATTTATATTTGACGAGTTCAAAGTCTCCTAGAAAACTTTTATTCAGAAACATTTTTATGAAAAGATCTGTAAATAGGTTAAACAAGCAGCACAAGACAGAATGTGCTGAAATGCGCACTTATCTTGTAAAGGCTATTATTGAGTCGTGCGATTGAGTTTCAAGACATATAAACTGTCGTTGAAAAGGTAATTCAATGAACTAAACATTGAAGTCTGAGTTTACTCAAATTTAGTTTTTTATGATCAAGTTATGGTCGGTTGAAGTAAGATTATATTCTTCCAGAATTGTAGTAAGGCACTTATGTGCATTTTTAAAATCGTTAAAGCATAAAATGGGTTAGAACAATTTATTATGTCAATATATGGTATATTAGTCTTCATTTGAGTTAAAAAAATATTCCAAGACTTTGGCATAGCCATCATTTAGAAAATAATCTTGTGGAATAACCGAATGCGGCGACTTAGCCGTCCATATGCAAACGGAAATCTTTGTTTATGTTAGTGTGTTGTTAGCATGATTTAGGAATATTAGTGATTTTTATAAGGTTAGTGATTATTAAAATGTTAATGATCAAATGATAATAATTAAAATAAAAAGTGATTTGGTAGAAAAAGATAATAGTAAGAACATAAAATCATGAAAACAATTGGATGTTAGAATGATTGAAATATATAATATAAAAACAATAAAAAATAACCTTAGTATTAAGAATTCTTGAAATTTCTTGTAAAATAAAAATTTTCAAATTGATCATAACCAATGAATGAAAGAAAGATATGAAAATAAGATTTTTAGAGAATGAACAAATAAAAAATGAGGCCTAAGGCTTGTTTTTATAATTGAGGTTATGAGTAGGTTATGAATGATATTAATGATGAGTTATAATTCCTTTAAAAGGGAGTTATGATTGAAATTTAAAATAAATATAAATTAAATAATAATTAAATAAATAAAGAATAATTACAATTTAAACTTTAAATTTATTAAAACTCTAATTTTAATTTAACAACTTTTTTTATTAAATCTTTGTAGACTTTATAAATCTAATAAGAACTTGTACTTTAATTATTTATTTAATGAATATTTTAAAATCTTATAATATTAATAACTTTTTAAGACCTTACATATTTGTAAAAATTATGCTCTTTGTATTTTAATCTTTTATTTTAGTTTTATAATTTAAACTCATAAATGACAAATAAACTCGTGAATTTATAAAATTTTATTCTATAAATCATGAAATTACCATGAATTGATTTAATAAATGAAAGTTGAATAAATAGTATTATAATTATTTTTGAATGATTAAAATAAATTGAATTGCTAACTAATGTATTTGATTTTCTAAAATTGTCCCAAGTGGATTTGAGTTTGGGTTTTTATTTTTTAAAATGGACAAATGTTATAGTGAAAATGGTAGATGGTGTTCTTTAGGTGTGAGAGAGAGAGAGAGAAAAGAGGGAGATAGTGAGAGATAGGTGTTGTTTGTTTTTTCTATAGGAAAACGTCTGTAGTCTGCGGACCACATCTGCAGACATCTGCAGCAGAAGAGGTGGATCGAACGTTTGCAGTCTGCAAAAAAAAGACTGTTTATTTTTTTAACATCTGCAGAATGCTAAAATATTTTGTAATTAAACTAAACCTATATTTTAAACTTTAAAAAAAATTATTTTATAATATTGTTATTTTGACTTTGATTAAACAATTGGTCGTGCTTCCCATACCCCTTCAGGCCTACTAGTGTTCTCATCAATATAATCCTCTAGAATTCTGTTCAACTCCATAGTCATGAAATATATAACAAATACACTCAGGCATAAATCGTAGATTATCAGACTCACCCCAAATCAGGAGATACAACGCCACATACAGAAGCTCTCGACGGTGGTCGGCGTCGGAGATCTGACGTCGTGAATCGGAGATCCAGATGTTCGATTTACATCCGATGAATGAGCACCAGTGAGTGTAGTTGCGGAGGTGGCGACGGTGGCGAGGTGGCGACGATGGCGAGGTGGCGACGACGGTGAGGTGGTGACGGTTGTGAAGGGGGAGTGGGGGAGTGGGTATGTGGGGAAGAGAAGTGTTAGGGCTCAAATGAAGGATTCAGAAGAGTTTAGAAGATGTTGTGAAGACCTTGTTCCACATCTTCTCCGTGCAGACGTCAGGAAGACGTTTTTTAATGAAACGTCTTCCAGAAAACAAACAGTCTGCGAAGTAAAAACCTCTTTCCGCGTCTGTGAGCGCGCAGATGAATAGGTGCGGAAGAGGTTTTTTCAAAAAACAAACACCCCCATAGTGATGGGGGTGGGGATAGGGGAGGGGTGGGGATAGGGGAGGGGTGGGGATAGAGGAGGGGTGGGGATAGGGGAGGGGTAGGGATTTCAAAAATATAAAGGGGCATAACAGTTTTTTATATGATTTAACTGAACAAACATTAACGGTGTTAATGGTTTAAGTATATTGAAACAAATCATAAAACTATTAGATCGTTAGTGTAATAAATAAAGTATTTTACTAGAACCGAAATTTTCGTCAAACCCAAAGACGAAAATAATAATTTACTCTATATAAAATTTCTCCACTTTCACAATCCATCCCCTATCACCATCTTTATAATTACACTAAAATATATATTTATTCTCTTTTTTTAATTAAATAAAATTTTTAATTTTTTTATTGTTACTTTTTTCTCTCATCAACTCACAACCACTTTTTAAAATATTAAATAACTAAATCTAGTGAACCCGTGTATTACACGGGTTAAATAAATAAAATATTAAATATAATACATTTTCATAATTATAAAATGATATGTGATTTAAATTACGTATGAGTAACAAAACAATTATATCAACTTTTATTTATTTTTTTTGTTTTTCCTAAAAATTAAATTAAATATTTCGTTTCAAAACAAAACATTTTTTTTAAAAAGGCAATTTTTAAAATATTTTGTGTTTTTAAAAAAATGAGGTTTTAGAAAAATTTCTTTTTATAAAAATTATTTCTCTATAAATAAAAATTAATAAAAATATGCATTTCTTAATCTTTTTAAAATAATTTTTAGTAAAATCAAAGAATTAAATAATATAATTAGTAATTATTGAGGTTATTTAATATGAGAAAAAACAGAAATTTTTTTATTGAGAATTGATGTGATGTTAACATGTAACAAATATAGTTATTCTTTTATTATAATAAAAAAATTTATAAGGTTGTATCGATACAAATTTATAAATTTTATTTATTCTATGAGATACGGGCCGGTACTACATATATAAACATGACAACATGTATTTAAAAAAAGTATGAGAAGTCTCGAGATCACTTTTCATAAAGATAAAGATGAAACACGAATAAGGTTGCCAACGTGGACTAAACCGAAGATCCGACCCGCACCGCCGTTCGAATCCGGGTCGGAACCCAAACATCTATCTTCATCGACACGGTACTCCCGATTCTCAAAGCAGTCATAATCATGTCCGAATAAATCGATGCCTAAAGTGCTTTCGAGGTAACAAACTGCTGTTTCTTATGAATATCTTATTGTTAAAACAAGTATCTAAATGATATAATCCTTAGTCTGGTTTTCATTTTGCATTACCTTCAAAGCGAAATCGATTATATTGATGTTGTTTGAATAGTTCTTCCGACATCCGGAATTTTAATTGGATAGGATTGCAAAATTGGTCCTCTAAACTGAAATGATTAGAGTGATTTGGGCTAGAATTTATTTTCCATTTGTAATTTCATTTTGTATCCAACTCAATTTCAGTGAATTGGTTAGCTATGTTCTCGATGCAAAATTTACTCGTGATTTCCGTGAACATGTTTCTAGTTTATGTAATCAGTGGATTCTTATTGTTTCCTTTGTGATAATTATTTATAAGAACCAGGATAGTTTATTAGAAGTTAGATGAAATTGATTATCTTTAGTGAATAGGATGCGACCAATGTGCCTGATTGGGGGAAAAATTTTGACACAAAAAAGTGCAATTTATATCCATATCATACACATACCCAATAAATTATAAATCTCAACCATGTCAAAATTATTGATAGAGTCTAGGGAGGTTAGGATGCACACAAATCTTACCCCTATCTTTGGAGATAGAGAGGCTTCTTGGAGATAGACCCTTGGCCCACGGGTAAGTATAGTTGTAACTGAATAATGTTAGAATGTGATTCTTTGATGCTAAGTAGGGCAATGATGTTAGTTAATACGAAACTTGTGTTATGACAAAAGACTTCTATGATGCACATTAGGTTGAATGATTACTAACAATGATTGTGTCAACGGCTTGTTACTTGGTTGTTGAAATAAATACCAGAAAATGGTTGTGGAAACTTGTGCAGGTGTTTTACTTTGATTATTCAAATGGTCAATGAAGTTTGAGGTTTTATGAAAGATGTGAAGTGATGGGAGAGACACTGCACCTTTTCAAATCTAATAAGAAGTTAGAGCTGAGAGTTACCGCTACTCACAATCTGCCTAAAAGTCGTTTATTTGGTTTAGTTGCAAACAAGTATTCAAAGAAGACGATTAAATGTGTTACTTCAGTGAAAGTCAACTTGGTAGCAACTGGTGGTTCTGGGGATATTGGAGTCTTTCTTTTGACGACTGCTGCCCTAGAGATTGTTAGAAGGTTCTCTTCAGCCCACTGCCCATTTATTTGGCGTGGGCTTCAGGCACTGCAAATTCTCTGCTGTCCACCGTTTAAATGGATCCAGAAATGGCCCCCCTTCACTAGTTTAGTTAAAGGAATGCAGGTTGGAATTTACCTTTTGGTACCATTGTTCAAATACATATGATTTTTGCATATGCTAATTATTGGTTTGTGTCGTTTGACTTTAACCACTTGATAATATGCTCTCAGATGTTATCAAGGCCATTGTTGTTCCTCTCAGTTGCAACAGGTTTATTTAATGGACCAGGCTCCTCAAAAGGAACACTCAGTGGTTCAAGTGCTGAGCTCACAGAGTTATCTTCACAATTGGCCACACAAGACACAAGGTGTGCACTTGCCTATTTTTTATTGCAGAGTTACTAAAAACTTGACCAGATCAGTTAATTTGGTTGTATGATATTAGTTGAAGTTTGAGTTTTTATATGCATTGAGGTCAGGAAAAAACTAAAAAACCTGTTACTGTGCCCTAGTTTGACAAGCATATGCACATACTACAAACATTGTCTTTAATAAACGTCAAATATCTCATATATTTGAGCTATACAGGCTTGGCAACAAGGTTTCTAGAAGCGTTGTTGAGGAAGATTGGTTGGTAGAACTCCATGCAGAACTTGATAAGCAGGGTCTTATTATTCCAGAGAGGTACTGTCATTAAATTTTCTTATTAAAATATACCTTGCTCATTTTTGTCCATGATGTGGCACATGAGTGGTTTTGAAAAATTGGATTAACCTTCTGATTAATATAACTATTTATTCAACTTTTCACTTAGTTGTAGCCTGTAGGACTACGTTGTTATAGATCCAATTCCATGCTATTTGTCCATAATGTGGCACATGTATTCCTGCAGTCACATTAAAGCTAAAAAGGAACGGTGTAATATCTTATAATGTGATTTGGATCTATATATTTAATACAAGAAGTTTGTGATATGCTTTTTAACATATATGTTATATTGGATGATTGTTCCAGGATGACAGAGGATGAGCTTCGTAGATTCTATGCTGCATCTGATGGTGACTTTGCATTGTTTATAACATCCGTTAAGAATACTATCCAATGGAGGCAGGAATATAGTCTCTTTTCACCACAAGAGCTTGAAGCTTGGGCCAATTTTGTCTTTTGGCATGGATCTGATGTGATTCAACGACCTTCCCTCATTGTACGCATTGGTCTAGCAGCTGATTTGGGTTCCAATGGCCAAGCACAGTTTGTTAGAGCAGTTGGTAAGCAATTCTTCCTTGTCACCTTTGTATGTCTGTTTTCAGGTGGATTGGAGTATGAAACATAATTACCAGACATGGCAATTGACCTATTTAGATTTGGTTATGTTTTGCCTCTTGAGGGGTTATATGATTAAGCACTAGATTTAAATGCATGAAAACGTCCTATCAGTTTATTATATCAAGTTTACTATTCTTGTAATGGTGTAGTTTTTGTTATCGTATTCAGCACTGTTTATTAAAATAATAAATGGATAAAGAAATGCATGTGGTTTTATAGTGCCGGCCGGTCTGACCGGAGCTGAGTTTTTAGATGCGCACTGAAGTTTAACCATTTGATCCTTTATCCAACGCAACCTGCATGGTCTGACCATTGTGCGGGCTCTATAAATACTTGTAGTCTTTGGTTTACTTATACTTCTTTGACATGTGGTTATGTGATCCGTGATTTTTTAAATGCAGTAAAACTTGTTTTATTGCATTCCTTCTCGTATGCGTATAACTGAGCTTGAGCTGCGGTTCTAGTTAGAGAAATTAGATATATATTTTAAGATCACTCCAAGTAATATTATAATGATCTAAGATAACTTAATGGGCATACACCATCTCAATTATCTTGCAAAACAATTGGCAGCACATATTATAAGAACTGAGATTTAACGAGAAAATTGGAAGTGGGTCATTCTTTAGTTGCCTTAGATATTTTCAGGAAGTAAAAGCTACTTTACAGGCTCTAAATGGGTCCATGCAAATACCTTTTGGATCAGACAGACAAAGTTTAAACCTTTCAGCCAATGAATTGCTCACTAGCGTATAGCATCAAAAGATCATGGAAAAGATGAGTAATTTAAGTTGATTTTCTTCATTATCTTCTGAATAATTATGGTGATTGGCAATTTGGCATTGTATTGCATAGTTGTCAAGTGTCAACTGATATGCTACGTTCCTGTGGTTTTGGTATATGAGATCAAATAGAGCTGAAAAATGTGTGAGTCGGTATTCTTTTGAATATCAGATGGCGATTTTCATGATATATAGAGCAAGATAACCGTAGAAGTAAAGGGAGCATGCGCTTGTAAAGCTGTGGTGTGTTTAGAAATGCATGTTTTGTGCAGTTCACTAGATTTTGTTCTTCTAATTAGTTATACTGGCTTTCTTTTCTTTTCTCCTATTTCCAATAATTCTGATGGTGATAATTTATATACAATCATATTATTTTAGTGTCCCAGGTGGAATATGGAGTTCTAAACTTGCTTGATGCGGAACATCCTCAGATTACTGTTTTAATGGACTGTGAAGGACTCTCATCTTTTGGAATGCCCATAAAAACATTCAGATCATGTGCTGTACTTCTTCAAGATCATTACCCAAACCGGCTCGGGTGTTTGCTCGTTGCACGACTCCCCTCTTTTGCACGAGTCATGTCTCAAACTCTGTTCCAAGTAAGCGTGCATAATTTTGTTCTTTTTCCACATCACCACTTATTGTTTATAATTATTATCACAGAAGAGGATAAATAGAAACTTAGACATTAGTAAAGGTGTCAATTTCATATTAAGCTAAATGATTTAAGTAAAAGGAAATGTGTCAAATAGGTAGAACTGGTTATAGGTGGATTCAAATTCATTTAAACCCTCCTAAACCACATCATTAGATTATTTTAGTAATAATAGTTATTGTAGTCATATCTCACACGTTTTCAATCTGTAAAATTCAAATAGGTGAATAAAAAGCTCATAAAGATTGGCCTAACCCTACACAGTTTTTTTAACTGGAACCTATAAATTACTTATTTTGCGATCTCTAGAAATTAGATTGGAAAAGAGCCTTTTTCAATCTCAGGTAATGTGTGTACATGAAATTCCCTGCTTTGGATCAAGTCTTAGCTAAAAAGTTCGAATATATATTTGGAACTATATAGTTACTCGCTCAATGTCAGCGTTCTAAATAATTGTGATGTCGAGTTGGTTTTATAATGACATTTTAAGCAAACTAGATGGTACTTTTGTAAATGTACACAGGTTTTGAAGCCTAAGACGCAGCAAAAGTTAATGATTGTGGGAGAAGACTACCAAGAGGTTCTTGCTAGATACTTTGAAGTATTACCACCTTTTCTTGGTGGCAATTGTTCTTGCATGAAATGTACAAATTCGGTGGGAGCTGTTGGTGAAAAGACACGTGTTGATCTTAGAGACCATCATCGAGACAATACATTCTCACCCTGAGCTTTATGTTGGCTCCAACTTAGATCCTAACCCGGAGCACGTAAAGATTGCTGCTGTTGGGGGTTTACTGCTAGGGTATGTGTTGTTTTCATTTTAGCATTTTGTTATCACCATCCTTTGCTCCCTCACTTGTATAACAAAACTGGTTCTTAAAACTACCTTTACATCTAGGTTATAGGCTTGAGACAACTTTTACCACTGTTTGAGTACCAACTTACTTAGAACATCTTTCGATACGAGTTTTTACATTCAGTTACCGGGTATCAACTAGATGTTTTCACGAGACTAGTTGGGTGACAACAAACTGCCCCTACCTATGCTCTGTGTAAAGCAGGAGCTAAGTTCAGCTAAAGAAAGATGCTAGATGTAATTGTTTTTCTATTAATTCTAGAGAGAAGCAAGCTATCTTATTTATACATGAATGGAAAGAAGTAATAGAGGGATCTAGAAGGATCCTTCTCTAACTAACTCTAACAACCATTCAAACAACCATATAACTAACTCAACTAATCTCTCTAATATGCCCCCTCAAGCTGAACGGGAGGCAGTAACGTGAAGCTTGGACCGAAAACCATCAAAGTGAGTTGAAGATAAGCCTTTGGTCAGAACGTCAGCAAGCTGAGAGCGAGTTGGAAGATACCGTATAGTAATCTCACGAGATAACACCATATCACGAATAAAATGTAAGTCGATCTCAATATGTTTTGTACGCTGATGAAACACAGGATTGGCTGCAAGATAAGTAGCACCAATGTTGTCACACCAAAGTGTGGGCAAGCTCGAAGAGGAAATATGCAACTCTCGTAGCAAAGACATAATCCATCATAACTCGGCAACAGTATGAGCAAGAGCGCGATACTCAGCCTCAGTGCTAGAGCGAGCAATAGTATGTTGTTTCTTGGAATTCCAACTAATAAGATTAGGCCCCAGAAACACACAATAACCGGTAGTCGAACGACGATCATCAGGGCAACCAGCCCAGTCTGCATCAGAATAGGCATGAAGGTCAAGGCAGGAGGATCGAGTAATAACCAACCCATGAGAAATAGTGCCACGAAGATATCGTAAAATACGCTTGACAGCAGCCTAGTGACGATCAGTAGGAGTCTGGAGAAACTGAGACACCTTACTAACCGCATAAGCAATTTCAGGGCGAGTCAAGACTAAGTACTGTAAGGCACCAACAGTGCGGCGATACAGAGATGGATCAACAAGAGGAATGCCTGAATATCGAGACAGCTGTCGACAAGTAACAACAGGTGTGGATAAAGGCCTACACTGTGCTAACCTTATTCGGTGTAACAAATCAAGTAAATAACGCTGCTGAGACAGATGTAGACAATCATCACTAAAGGTAGCCTGGACTCCCAAGAAATAGGATAATGTCCCTAGATCTTGAGAGCAAACTGGGAGTGTAAACGAGTAATTAGAGAAGTAACAAACTCAGGAGAACTCCCAGTAATGATAATATCATCTACATATACCAGAACATAACAAGTAGTACTGTCTCGCTGATAGGCAAATAATGAAGTATCAGATAGGCATTGTGAAAAACCACTAGAAAGAAGAGCGGTAGAGAGCTTGGAGAACCAAGCTCTGGGAGCTTGTTTGAGGCCATAAAGAGCCTTCCGAAGAAGACAAACATCATGAGGCCGAGAAGAGTCAACAAACCCAGAAGGCTGAGACATGTAAACAGTCTCAGATAAGTCCCCATGAAGAAAGGCATTGTTGATATCAACCTGACGAATAGTCCAACCCCGTGAAAAGGCAACAGACAGAATGAGACAAATCGTAGTGGGTTTAACTACCGGACTAAACGTCTCAGTATAATCAATCCCTTCTGTCTGATGAAAGCCCTTGGCAACAAGCCGGGCTTTGTAACGACTCACTGAACCATCAGGATTATGCTTAATCCTGTAACCCCACTTGCAACCAACAATGTTGGCAGAAGCAGGCGGAGAAACAAGCTCCCATGTGTGGTTAGAATGTAAAGCATCAATTTCAGCACGCATGGCATCCTACCAGACAGAATAATGTTGAGCCTAAGAAAAGAAGATGGCTCAGTGGTGGGTGTAGTGGTAGCATGAAAGAGAACATGATCAGGGAAGGTCTAGGCTGTCTGGTATGATCACGAGAACGAGTGACCATAGGATGAGGTATGGGAAGTGGATCAAGAGAAGTAGAGGAAGGTGAGGGAGAAGATGAAGGAGGTGAAAGAGGAGTAGATGCAAGGGAATAGGAAGGAGGAGGAATCAAGAAATCAGGAAGGGAGACTGTAGTGTGAGAGACAGGAGGAACTGGAGAACCTGGAATGTCAAATACTGTCTCATGAAAAGTAACATGACGAGAAGTGATGGTACGAGAGGTACAAGGATCATAACACAAGTAACCACTATGATTGGGAGCATATCCGAGAAAGATACAAGGAGTGGACTTTGGGGAAAGCTTATCCACTGAGTGTCACCAAGAAATGGATAACACAAGCACCCAAAGGTACGAAAAGGGAGTAATCAGGCCGAGCACCAAAAAGAACCTTATAAGGAGTAGAATAATGAAGAATTGGCGTAGGAAGTCGGTTAATAAGAAAGGCTGCAGTCGCATAAGCATCATACCAAAATTTCTTTGGTAGATGAGCATGAAATAATAGGGCACGAGCAACCTCAGACAAATGACGGTTCTTGCGCTCAGCAACTCCATTCTGCTGAGGAGTATACGGGCAAGAGATGCGATAGTCAATGCCTGACTCTGAGAGATAACGAGCCATGTCACCATGAATGAGCTTCGGAGCACCATCACACTGTAGATGTTTGATGGTACAAGAAAATAGATTTTCAACCAAAGGTCGAAAAAGACGAAAAGCATCAACTGCATGTGAGCGTCTAGACAAGGGATACATCCATGTAAAACGACTGAAGTCATCAATGAATGTAATAAAGTAACGATAACCAGATCTAGAATCAACAGGTGAAGGTCCCCATATATCACAATGAATTACATTTAGAGGAACAGTTGAATGAGATATACTAGAATGAAAAGACAAACGAGTTGATTTTGAAATACAACATGAGTTACAAGGTTTTTGTAAAGCTTTGGAAGACAAAGGTAACAAAGAAAGTCTAGACAACACAGGATCTGAAGGATGCCCTAGTCGTGTATGCCAAAGCTCCCGAGAAACAGAGAAGGTTGCAGTGAGAGAGTAAAGCTGATGAGGACTAGCTTGCATGTGGTGGAGAAGCTGTCCAGTGTGAGTCTGTACACATAAACCAGAACGTGAGAAAAGTACAGAAATAGGATGATCAATCACCAGTTGGGTGATTGATAAGAGATTCTTGGCAAGGCCAGGAACCAAGAGAACACAACGAAGTAGTAAAGTACATTGCGATAATCGTAGATAAGAATATCCAATGTGAGAAATAGTAAGAGATGTACCATTACCAACAATGACACGCTCAGAGCCAGTATAAGGAACGGTACCAAACATAATAGAATGATCAGAGATCATATGGGCAGTAGCACCAGAATCAGGAATCCATGACTCAATAGTTTGACAGGTGCTCGAAAAATCTACACTTATACCATAATGTGGTGAAATAGAAGTGGAAGCCCAATTCTGAAAGTGATCATGCCCGAGTCCAGTTGAATTAGGCCTAAAACCAGAACCAGCAGAAGATAAAGGCTGATGCAGCCCAAGTCCATAGGATCCATAACTTGAATTATGTGGCCCAACAGGTTGAGTCGGTCACGGGCCCAGCAATCCACTACCATTACCACCAACAGATTGCCCTAGGTCACCATATCCACCAAATCCAGTTGCGTCACCACCGCTAGAGACACCGCTGACATCAATAGCAGCAAGATTAGCTGCAAAGCGAGAAGGTGGTGCCCATCGTTGACCACCGCGACCACCACCACCACGACCTTTGTTACCGCGCCAATTTGAACCACCAGTTCCTGAAGATCGAGAAGCATCAGTTGGAGAATACCGAAAATAACATGTTGAAGCTTTGTGACCAGATTTGGCACAAATTTGACAGATAATCGTGTTTGAGACATCAACATGTGGTGGATTCATGTAGCTGCTGTCATAGCAGCAAGAATCGGTTGATTAACCGATTGGCGCTGCTTCAATCGAGTTTCGTATGTGAGAAGCTTCGATCTCAGTTGAGAAAAGTGAGAGGTTTGTCTTGATTTTCAACATTCATGACAAAGTTCTCGTAATCGGCGTTTAAACCGTGAAGAACTTGCAGTACGAGTAAGTCATCTGAGATTGGATCCCCAATAGCATTGAGAGAATCAACTATTTCTTTGGCTTCATTTAGAAAAGTAACAATTGATTTGGATTCTTGTTTGAGAAGATGAAATTGTGTACGAAGTTGAGACTGTTTTGCGAAAACAGTTTGAAGAAATGAATCCTCAACTGCTTTCCATAATGTAGAAGTTGTTTTTGAATTGCGAGCAATATGTAGAATTGAATGAGACAACGTTGCAGTAATCAAGGCTTGAACATATCCATCATTTTTCTCCCAGAGCTCTCGATCAACAGATGAATTTGGTGCTGCTGCATCGGATTGTATGAAGTTCAACAGGCCCAAGGTTTTCAAAATAGTGACTATTTGATGCTTCCAGTTAAGGTAATTATTGTCATCTAGTTTAATTGACAGAAAGTTTGCAATGTTTGGAAGTGGATTTGTTGAATTTACTGCTGTGTATGTAGTTTCAGACGAAGAAGATGAGGCCATAGTTTCAAAGCAAGCTCTTATTTATACATGAATGAAAAGAAGTACTAGAGGGATCTAGAAGGATTCTTCTCTAACTAACTCTAACAACCATTCAAACAACCATATAACAACTCAACTAATCTCTCTAATATCAACACTGGATGGACCTTTTTATTATTTGGACGGGTACAGTATTAGAAGAAGTTGATTGTGAGGTTAAACTTAAAGCAATATATTTTTATCTTTACTACAGTCGAAACATGAGGGGTCAAGTCCTAAGACTTGATAAAACTTATTTGACCCGTTCTTTTTTAATTATTTTGGATGATATCACCTGATTGATGGTGTTGGAGAGAAAAAAGACAACTTATCAACTAATTAAAAAATATATGTGGCGTTAAATTGATGTAGGGACGAAAAAAAGACAATTTGAAGGAGTCATATGGAGCATTACATACTCCCAATGACTATGATTCATAAAGGAAATTACTGATGAGACAGATTAAAAACTAAAAAGCAGTTTAGTGCCATGGCCTTGTGACTTGGTGAATGATTGTTCTTTTTGTTCCTTATAAAGTTTAAGTACTTTTAAGTGTAAGACTAGGTGGAATTCAGAAGCATAAATTTTGCAATTAAAAAACAGTCCAACAATTGAATTTGATAAATAACAAAGTAAATAACTTGAATATATACGGAAATACAACTTCCAACTAAATAAAGTAGCTTGATGCTAGAATGTGATTCTAAAGTTGGTTTAAATAATTTGGGCAACTACAAACTCATGTCTATGTGGACGGATATTTTACCAAAATTCTCTAATACATGCTAGTCGGCTTTTACTCACACCGGTAGACTATGACTGAATTTAATTTTCAATGTGACGGTGTTAGTATCTATGTCGTATGTTAACACGTTCAAAGTTTTTTGTTGACGTTTTGTTAGTTGGCTTGATTCTTTTTAAGTCAGGATTGAGATTTGTATGAGCTAAACTCGAACTCAATGTTAGGCCGTTAAAATAAACAAATTGAGCTTAACCGGATTGTTTAACTTTCAAAATGAGGAAAAGAATCCTGTTTTTTTTAAGGATTATCAAGTCACCATCTTGATTAATTATTTTACACTTTACATAATCTGTTTTAACTGATCAATAATTTATAATAACACCATAGCCATCTTATTCTTTCTATACGAAACTGTTTTAGGTAAAAGCCAAAAGTTACCACTAAAATAATGAGTTATAACTTATAAATAGTCTAGGACGGAGTCCAAGAAAACGTTCAACAGTCATATATCGTATGGTTTGGTAAAGTCAATATAGATCGAATCTTAAAATAATAATTAAAAACAACATATTTATTTTTCTTTAATAACGGGGACAGCACTGCAGGCTACCAACCTTAGAAAACTAAAATACTCATTCACTTCATATATATATAAGTGAGTATCGATTCAACAAGCACATATTATTCATTCTTGACACACATCAAATTCATTGTTTTCTTTGAAAGAAAACCATGAGAACCCAAGACTCAGGTCACAAAAGGTCAACAACCATGGTCAAGATCATCAAAGCGCCCGTAAGAGCTATATGCAAAGTACTAGATCTATACGTTAAAGGTGTCACCAACTTCTCTAACGTGTACAACAAGCCTCTTAGGATCATGGTAGATGTCGCCCCCGATTCTCATGGGCTTCCTAGGAGCTTCACCACAAGTAGGCTACCTGATCATGACCAACCATCGGAGGGCGCCCTCATTAGATCTATATCTGATGGTGCAGTGGGCGATGGAGCCACTACTGATATTAAGCTCACCAAGTTTGAATTGTATGTTATTCAACGTCATTGCCGCGAATTGCAATCATGCGCGTTGAGGAAAGGCGAGGCGAGGACTAGTTGTAGCGTTGGAATGGGAAAGATTGATGAAGATAGGGCTTCTTCTTTCAGAAATGATAATATTGTTCTTAAAAACAAGCTTTGCATCGAGGATATAGATTCTTTTTCTTGAAGAGTCATAGTATTGATGATCGGGTGTCCACCAATAGAAGTAAATTCATGTAGCTAGTATCAACACGGAAGGGTATGTAGCCTAATGTATCAGAGTGTTAGAATGATATCTCTGTTAATTATTCGAGAGTTCTAAGTCTCGTGTTAAATTAATGGTGTAGACTTAAAATACGTTTAAGGATATATGAGCTATCTTTTAAAAAATATTTATTTTCCATCTGATGGAAATGAGATTAGAATTAAATGATACTAATATATAAACTTATGGATACAAATCCCATCATATCCCTAATGTTTACTATTCAAATGAATATATATATATATATATATAATATATATATATATATATCGTCTTTGATGGAGTTATATAAATACAAAACTTTCTAGCCTTGAATGACTTCATTAGCTAGTCAAAGTCACGCTTCGTTCCCTTGTCTCATTAGCATCACCCTCGTTTGCAACCTAGGTATCTAGACACGCCCTCATGTTTGATTATATTAAGTATTTTCTTATGTTGTTGTTATATAAGAATTTTTGGTGATGTTACATACCCAACCAAAAATGTGACATAACATCCTTTAATGATAGTTAGGTAATGTTTGATCTAGACTCTAAACCGGATCATTATATAAAAAAATAAAAATTTCATGAATGTTTTTACAGTCTTATGAAATATACTTAAACTGTTGTAGTTAGTAAATAAATGACTCGAAGTTTTAATTATAAATACGATAAATTAACCCAAAAGGTTCCAAAAACAAGATTCTAACATTTTACAAATCAAAAACCAACATAAGCATTCACCAAAACCTAATGTTTATAGTAAAACATACAAACTACAAATAATAATAAACTAGAAAAAAATAAACTAAATAAATAAATTAGAAAGATAAGTAAAGGTAATTATATAGTGTAAAAGAATACAAAACTTCATATTTTGGGGATTAGTTTTTGTTTGGGTATGTACCCCCTCTACTAAAGGCCCAATTTTTGTTTTACAAACCCAACTCACCATCCATTCTAATAAGTTGATTTAAAAGTTCATAAAGCCCATGTAAAAAGCCCAATGTTCCACCATTTAATTCGACGTGGGAATGTTTAGTGCCTTTGTATTTCTCGGCCCATCACCAATATATTTAACACTTAGCGCCTTAGTGGGTTTATATGATCACCTTCTTTTGCTGATCTTCGATAGGCCCAAAAGTATTATTTGACAAGTCACAAGCAACCCTCCGTAGACACAAAATTTCCAAATCACTTTTAAAGACGGAACCTTGAGGTATCAAATACCACCATCAGGAGAAAATCCACGTAGATAAGTAAACTCTCTGGTTTAGTTAAAAACATTGTTTATTTAACCGGTCACCGACAGGTTCTTCTGGTTCAGTTTCACACTTCCACCCATTGCGATGACGCTTCAATATCCTAGATCCATTGTTTGAGTTGCCAAGTATCGTGCTGTAACTCGAGGTACTAGACTTGTTGCTGAGACAGATGATCTTAAAGTTAAGTGGGTTGGAATCAACTATGGCGTTGCCTTGGTTGGTGGTTCTACAAACAAGAATGTTTTTTCTTACACGTCGAGTCATTTGAAAAACAAAACTTAATAGGAAATGATGCCATGCTCTCAAATGACACAAAGAAATGATTTTATTCAAAAGCATTATACCCTTAAGGTTTTTGATATCACAAGATTTATTAAACAATCAAATGATGCAGTTATTGAAACGCGCCTAATGCTCTAATAATAATCAGGATGATAGATTAAACCGAAAGATTTCAAAAAGACATACTTATATATATTATAAATAAATAAACCAAAATAATACCATCAAATTCTAAAAAGATTTAGGTGCTTTTACTTAGAAAAAAAGTTAAATTTTTTTTACAACAAAGAGACGCAAGGTCATACAAAAAATTTAAAGGATAAGCATAGGAAAATAAAGAAACTTATATTTAAATTGATTTCTTTTTTCTAAATTGGAAGGTCCACCCAACCAACCGATTTAAAATAGGTGTGAGGTCCCACGATCTTTTGATTATAACTGCAGATATTGTCTATTATGTACAAATAAAATATACTTTATGTACGCAAATTTAACGATAAATGATTTATGTGATAATAACCAAATTCTCTAGCACTTGCCTCTTTTCACACCAAAATTACCACGAAAATCATGAGTCAAGAACTATAAATGTATAAAGCGTGACGTGCTCCATCCGACATATAAAAAGGCCGTACATTTTGTAGCTTGCGAAAAGTCAAATAAAAAAGTTGAATATTACATTATTATCATGCCCTACATATACCCTACCCGCCTCTAAATAATTGACACATCGTTGGATATTTTCATCTTCGGTTCCTTATATATTATTATATAAACTTAACGTTATTTTAATTTTCATAAATTATTTAGACGACGATTTATGTTGAAGCATGTCAATGGGCGGCTCAGGTCGTAAAAAACCAAATAATATGGTCAGGATCATCAAAGCACCTATAAGGGCTATATCCAAAGTTCTAGATCACTATGTTAAATGTGTAACCAACTTCTCTAATGTGTACAACACGCCTCTTAGGACCATGGTGGAAGTCACCCCTGATTCGCATCGGCTTCCTAGGAGTTTCACCACAAGCAGACTACCTGATAATGACCAACCGCCGGAGGAGCCCTCGTTAGATCTATATCCGCGGGTGCAGTAGACAATAGAGGATCTGATGTTAAGCTCACAAACTTTGAATTGTACACGACTCAACGCTACTGTCATCGACTGCAGTCAAGTGCATCGACGAAAGGTGAGCATACGAGTTGTGGTGTTGGGATGGGAAAGATTGATGAAGATAGGGCTTCTTCTTTTAGAAACGATAATAATTTTGTTCTTAAAAGCAAACTCTATGTGAAGAATGAAGATTCATTAATTACGAGAAATTGATGATTGGGTATCTACCTAGAGAAGTAAATTCATGTAGTACAAGTGAAAATTTAACATGTACTTGTTTAGAATAGGGAGTTATCATAAATATGTATACTTATGGATACATATCCTATCATGTGTTAGTTTTGCTTAAATAAATTCATTCTGTTGTCTTCAGATTATAAGAAAAACAAAATTTAAGATGAATTTTCTTTTAGTTACATGTAAACATTAGCATTTAATTCATGACTGTTTCGGCGTATTTTTTGTATAGATTATATGGATGGGGTGTATACCCAATTTGCATATATTCGATTTTAGCATTGAATTAAGTGTGGCACAATTTCTTCTTACAAAGATTTAATACCTCGAATGATTAAAAGAGCAAGCAAGCTATAATAGATCCTCTATTATACCAAACACTGATATTTCTTTTGTAAAATGAATAGTTAATTAGTGGTACTAAACTCTATTATTTTTCATAGAAAATGTTAGTGAATAGCCTGCAATGGGACATTTATACGGTAAAATAGTGTATCCCTAAAGATTTGATTCAAATGTTGTATAACTAATAACTTTTGGTTAAGAATCAAGAAATGAAAGTATTGTGAACTGATCAACATCCACTCAAATAACTACAAATTTGATATGTTAATATGATGATACTTCTATTGCTTACATAAATATTATAATCACCTACAAATATTCTTTCAAGTTGTTACAAAAAATAGTGCTGTAATTTTATATTTAAAAGACATATTAACTGAAAATAAAATTTAATGTGCGCTACAACTAGCAGCCCTTACTAGTAAGGGAAAAGGTTAGCACGCAAAGGTTAATGAAAAGTCAACTAACATATATACTCACCCAAAAACCAAACCAAATCAACTTCAAAAATAGTTTTTGATTTCAAAAATCCAAACTAAATCAAACCTACCCAAGAAAACCAAACTATATAGGCAAGCATAATATTGATATTTTAGAAAATCAAATAATTTAATTAAAAATGATATTTTGGTTTAAATTTCGTTTTTCTAGTTTGAAAAGATGAAAGAAGTGGATTCAAACTTGGCTTTTGCTTCGGCTTTATATCAAGTTTAGTCGTGTTAGTTTGATTTATCTGGGTACAAAAAATCTCAATTGAAATAAATTCGTATGAGTCATAGACTCGAGTAAGTACGAAGCTCAGCCTATGTGTGGTCCATCACCACCACCTTCTTCTTCTATTAAAAGAAGAATGAAAAGCCAAATCACATGAAATTAAAAGATGCATATCCAATTAATACAGTTTATCCTTGATGTTTATACAAGTGGACTTTGAAACAATAGTAAGATTGTTTCATTTTTTATTAAAAGCTCTTTGTTTAAATGTTTAATGTTATTTTGGGATTGTTTCATTTTGAACTAAAAAATATATGTTTAAATGTTTATTTATGTAAACTAAACAACTAATTAGTTACACTATAAACCTTCTTTATAATAACTAGCTTTAGTAAACCCGTGTATTACATGGGTTGAATAAATAAATATTGATATAATAATTTATTAATTATAAAATGATATTTTAAGATATGATATGATTGAAATTACGTATCAGAAAGAACTATAAATAATAAAATAGTAATATCAATTTTTTTAAATTTTTTTAAAAAATAAAATTTTATTCTAAAACAAACCGTATAAAAATGTTATTTTTTAAAAATTTTCTCATTACAACTCCCAGATTTGATTATTTTTGTTTTAAAAAAATTGACTTATTAAAAATATCAATTTATTTAGAAATAACCTTAATAAATAAATTTGTTTCTTAATTTATTATATATTAAAATGTATTAAACTAATTTTATTAGTAATTAAGGTAATTATTTAATAGGAGAGAGGGGCGAAAAAATTGATTAGAATGATTGTGATGTTGACATGTGGCACCCTCATTATCCTTTTATTAGAATAGTAAGATAAGATTTATTACAGAGTAAATTACTACTTTGACCCTTGGGGTTAGGGTCATTTAACCCTATCAGCCCAAAAAGGAATTTTTTGATATATCAAACCCTAATACTAACTTTGTTAACTTTTTTCTCTTAAGTGTAAGAACATATTAGTCATTTTCACCTTAAATACTATTTATGTAATTTTTAAATCTGTAAGATTATTTATGCACATTCTTAAAATAACAATACAACCACCACACACCACCTAACACAACCACCATCCACCACCTAACAGATCTACATCTTTTATTAGTTTAAGGATTTGGCACTGCCATCACATCCACCACCATGATGCGCCTACCTCCACTCACAATAGCACAAAATTTTCAACCGTCATTGTCGTCTCATCCACCTCTTTCAAAAGTTCCAACCCTTCAATCACCACATGCCAATAATCAGTTTCTTCATCATATTTCTTCACGCCACTGTTGTCTTCATCCACCATAGGCATTACCTCCTCCGCCACCGCCTCATTTCACCCTAAACCATCTCGGATGCGCAACAGTCCACCATCATAGCCACCGCCTCATTTCACCCTAAAACATCTCGGGTGGTGGTGTGTGGTGGTGGTGGTGGGTGGTGGTTGTATTTGTAAATTTAAAATTGTGCATAAATAACCATAAAAATTTAAAATTTACATAAACAGTTCTTAAGGTGAAAATGATCGAAATGCCCTTACACTTAATTGGAAAAGTTAACACAGTTAGTGTAAGGGGCCAAGACATTTAAGAAAAGAAACGTTAGGGGTTGACATGTCAAAAGATTCTTTTTTAAGTTGATAGGGTTAAGTGGCCCTAACCCAAGGCCAAAATAGTAATTTACTATTTATTAAAACATATATTAAATTAAATAATTTAAATATAATTTTATAATTTATAGTTTTTATTTGTAATTTCTAAGATATTTTTTATTTAATCAATGGCTAATGATATGTAAAATACAAAACATTTATAAAAACTAATTGTTTTAACATGTTAAGTTTAATACATGAGTTTTAACTTTTTAATTAAGCTCAGCGAATAGTGTTATTTAGTCATATATCCAAATGCCATTTATTCTTTGGGTCACATGTTTATATATTGATTTATTTTTAGTTTTTTTTTACTTTTTTTTATTTTTATTAGTGTTTTAAGATGAACAAGAACGCTTTAAGAACAAAAAAGGGTCACTAGCCCGTGCTAAGCCAACACACACAAAATCACCAATGCTTTTTCCTGCAACTCGGGTGGGGTGCCTATTTTTAATTTTATTTTTGTAGCTCTTTTATACGTTTAATGTTTTTTGTATTTATTGTTGTTGATCCTCTTCTGGTCTATTTTTATAATATGTTTTTTTTTGTTATTTGTTGTTTAAGGATTATTTTTCTTTTATCTTTTTCTAAACAGTCAACGAATAATTTTTAAACCCGGTCACCCGAGTCAACCCATTGGCGAAATACCACCCACACCCGCGAACACAAACGACGCTGGTGACCCGGCTCGCCCACCATTCAAGGGAAACCCACCACCTAAACGTTCATTGTGAAAAACATTTGGCCCACTATAAACGTATTGTACCTGGTGAGACTTCAACTCATGACTTTCACATTTGAAACTCACAAAATGTCTCATAGAAAACCACTTTCTTTTATCCTAATGTTATAAATTCTATCACTCTCATCATAGCAATGTTTAGTACTACAAATATAAAAAGTATTATACCCTCATGTAACGCTAGTACTACAAATATGAAAAAAAATGATTTTTTTTATTAATTGGATTAAATTTAAAAATATATTGTCTTGAGGGGTAAATATATATAAAAGATAACTTCAGGGGTACCCGCCAGTCACATCGGCGAGTTCTCCCTTCTTAATTTTCGTGCCCTGTTAAGATTCCATAATATTTATCATTTTCCTCAAAATCTGCCGGTGCCATCGGCGAGTTTTGATCCGGGTTTTGAAAAGAGAGAACCCGCTAATGGGACCGGCGGGTTCTTTCTTATTAGGGTTAGTCGAGTGTTGGGTGTTTAATATAAACTCTTGAACCATCTAATTTTTTTATAAAATCCCGAATCCTAAACAAAAACTCTCAAACCAAAAATCAAAAACCTCCTCGAACCAATATAAAATTTTCATACTATCTTTACTTAAAAAACACTCATCCTCAAACAACTCAAACCAAAATTCTCTTCAAACCAAGTTTAAATTTTTTGATTTCGAGTTGTTTGAGGATGAAAGTTTTTTAAACGAAGATAGTTTGAATTTTTTATGTTGGTTTGAGAAGGTTTTTGGTTTGAGGGTTTTTTTTTCAGGATTCGGGATTTTATGAGAAAGTGAGATGGTTCAAGGGTTAATATTAAGCACCCAACACCGATCAACCCTAATAAGAAAGAACTCACCAGTCCCATTGACGGGTTCTCTCTTTTCAAGACCCATATTAGAACTCGCCGGTGGCACCGGCGGGTTCTGAGGAAAAGGACAAATGTTATGGAATCTTGGCAGGGCACGGAAATTAAAAAGAGAGAACTCGCCGGTGTGACTGGCGGGTACCCCTGAAATCATCTTTTATATATATTTACCCCCTAAGTCAATATATTTTTAAATAAGTCAATATATTTTTAAATAAGTCAATATATTTTTAAATTTAACCACATTAATAAAAAAAATTCAACAAAATTATACCCTATGTAATGCGTAGTATTCATACTAGCATTGTTGTGATTTGTGAAAACCGGACCGGACCAGTTGAATCGGGAACAAGACTCCAATCCGATCCGGTGTTTAAAACCATATTGGCGTTGAACTGGTCGAAGTGGTGGTCAGATTGTGAACCGGTTTATATAATTCTTTTCCGGTAATTCTTTTTATATATTTATTAAAATATTTATAATTTTATTTAGTTTTTAAATGTGATCCGACCGACTGGTTATCCGACAAGATGTTCGGTTTTGTCTCTCAACCATCGCATGTCGTAACCGGCAGCCGGTATCACGATCGTCGCATCCACCCACCGTGCTGTCTCAATCTTCACATTCATCTTCTTCACCCTACAAGAATATAATAATCAATAGCATGTAAATTCTAATCCCCTCAATTTGCAGATAGTATATTAGGATTTATGAATCAGTTGTTGCTTAATTGAGACATGAGAATAATCTGGTGTATATACTTCGCCAGGATATTTTTACTCTTAATCCCCGCATCTTATTATTAATATACATCGATTTCCGATCGAAATTTACCACATTTATGCTTTATTGCTTGTTTGAGAGTTTCAGGTTTTATGCGTTTGTAAATTGTAACTTGTAAGTACTGTTGAATCAATTCTTGTGATTTTGACCTTTGATTTTAGTGACTAATGTAATTATAGTTCTGAAATTTGAATGGTGATGGCTTATAGTATATCTTACATTATTGTATGAATAATTGATTATCCTAAATTGTAGTCCCTTTGCTTGTTTACAGGAACTTATTATTTAAGAGTTACGGAGGGTTTTTTCCAGGTATAACTAATACAAGTTTTTACAAAAAGATCACATAATTTTTTTATTTGCTAAGTATAAATGTGCATTAATTTTCTTCTTTAAAAAATGTTCAGGCATTGTTTTTGTTGTAATACCCCTTTCAGCACTGTTAGATGTTCAATGAAATCATACAAGTTATCAGAAATACACAGACAGAGGTTGACAATCTTAAAGCTCGACCCCGAATAAATTTCTCTTCCATTTTTAGTACAGTGAGTTGCCTTATACTCTTTTTTGGGATTTAGAAACCTAATATTCTTATGGCTGGTTTAATTGTACTAATTCTATTTTGAAATGGTGGTTAAAAGTTGAATCCAACAATTGTTTTATCTCAGATCCAGCCCATTATTGATGATGTTTGTAACATAGGTGATGCTGCAGTTAAAAAGTGAGTGCTTCTTTTATCTTCAATTTTTATATCGGTTGAGATTTAATGGAATGTCAAAATTGCATTTTATTGAAACATCAGCTGTTTATTATGTTTTACATATCCTTTGCAGTTATACTTTACGATTTGACAAAGTTGAATTAGAAAAGAGTATTGAAAATGTCAATGACCTTCCAAATCCGGAGGTACACTTCTCAGTATCAATATCTTAGCATACAAATATTTATAATAATGATTAGCTTTCTAGTGCTTATAATGACAAATTTTCATTTCAGTATTTCACTTGGCAGTTTAACCATTAATATATGTAATATCTGGTGGAACTTATTTGATTCCAGCTTGATGAAGCTGTTCGTGAATCATTTGATGTGGCATACAGCAACATCTATGCATTTCATGCTGCACAAAAGCCAGTTGAGAAAGTTGTTGAAAATATGAAAGTAAGTTGTATAGATTACACCAGCTTTTTGGTCTATGAGCCTCTGAACTAATGCTTTCTTTTTTGAATTCTTTAGGGTGTAAGATGCAAACGAGTCGCAAGGAGCATTTCTTCTGTCGGTCTCTATGTTCCAGGAGGCACTGCAGTTTTACCTTCAACAGCTCTTATGCTTGCCATTGTAAGAAATGACAATCATCTGTAATGGTGGCATTTTCATCTAATTTATTTATAATCGGTCAGTTTGATAATGGGCCAAATAGATAAAATAACAAATAGGTGAAATGTAAACAAGTTAAATGGCTTAAATTTAAATACGTTGGGCCAACCCATCATATCTTGACCCATACCAATAATCTACGTTTTTGAACCGTTACCAACCCGTCCAACTCTCCCATTTTGCCACCTCTAATTATCTTGATGATTATTTCCAAGTAATTTGTGTAAGCTCACTTTTTAGTTTACTTTGTACACCAGCCAGCACAGATTGCCGAGTGTAAAACAATTGTGCTTGCTACCCCTCGTTCTAGTGATGGCAGCATTTGCAAGGTAATTGCTTTCATCCGAATGAGATAAAGTAATTCTAGATCGGTTATTAAACTTGTTTTAAAAATGTAGCAGGACATTATGTAGGAAGTTCTGTATTGCGCTAAGAAAGCAGGTGACCCATATTCTTAAAGCTGGAGGAGCTGAGGTTTAACAACAAAGCTATTATCCTCATTTTCTTAATTTGCCTATTATTCTCATTTAATTATATTTCTCTTGAGCATCTTTTTCTGATGATTTTAAATTTTGAGTCTTGTAGGGCATTGCTTCCATGGCATGGGGAACACCATCATGTGAAGGTACATCTTTAATCATCCGATGTGCAAATCGTTTTCTCTAGAACTTTGTATATGTATAAGTTTCCTATATAGATCTTTTGTGTCACAAGATATAAGTTAGAAAATTCATTATGTGCGCTGATATTTTGTGATATAGTTGCCTAAACTTCATAATTTTAGGTTGAGAAGATTTGTTGTCCTGGAAATCAATATGTGACAGCTTCAAAAATGATAGAAAATTCATCAGAAGTGCTTGTTATTGCTGACAAATATGCTAGTCCTGTTCACATAGCTGCAAATCTGCTTTCTCAGGTTACAATTCTCTAATTCACGTTAAAGGGTTATTGTATTGAAAGGTAAACATAGTTTGGCATGACTTCTGTGTCGAGTATTCATGTTCGTTTTCACTCATAAATACCTTTAAAGTTTCACTTTTATGATAAAAGTTCAGAACTCATAAAAGTTTCAATCAGAGTAAAATATGATGACAGGGTGGTAAGTTTGCTCATGTGGACTTTTTTATGACGCGACCTCCGAAGAACTAGTTACCTGATGACTAGGTTGAAGATTATTTTAAATCATACTTTTCGAAAGCAACGTAGCCTTGTTATGAGTCTGATCTCAGTGAGACCCTTGGTTTCAAAAACTTTTCTTTTACATGTATATATATTCAGAAATGCCACTATTGTTCTTCCGTCAATTAAATTTTTAAAATTGATAAGAATGTGGCATTACCCTCAGCTTCCAAGATTTCCATTTGCAGGCTGAGCCTGGGCCAGAAAGCCAGGTGGTTCTAGTAATTGTCGGTGATGGTGTAGATATAAAAGCAATTGATGAAGAATCAGCAAGCAGTGCAACAGTCTCCCGAAAGATCAGATAGCCAGGTGGTTCTAGTAATTGTCAGTTTATTTACATAAAAGCAAAGAACCCATAAACATTTTACAACTACCATAAAGATCAGTTCATTGATTTCACTTTTGTTCTATAATTTCAGGTTCTGTAATTTTTGGGCAGTGGACCCCAGAGATGTGGGAGACTATGCTAGTGGTACTAACCATGTTCTTCCTACTTACGGTTATGCACGCATGTTTAATGGGGTGTCACTCGACGCTTTTCTGAAATACATAACAATCCAGTTTTTGACGGAAGAGGGGCTTGCAAATCTTGGACCAAATGTGGCTACCATGGCTGAGATGGAGGGGTTGGATGCTCATAAGAGGGCAGTGACCCTCAGACTCAATGACATCAAAGCGAGTCAACTAGTAAATTAGGCTGTTTTATGTTCTTGTTATGAAAAATGTTTTACAGTTTTGAGTTTGTATGTCAGTGTTAAGCGTTGATCTCTCTGCCTTTTGATAGCAGGATTCAATAAGTTGTATCTACTTTTATGAAATTTAATTATTTTGCTGGCTTTTTGTCTATTGTTAATGAAAATTAACATTAGTCGGACTTAACATAGGTTATCTTTTGGGTGACGACTTGTGTATTTATGCATTGCTAATTGAGTTTCATGCCTTTTGTATGCCTTCCAAAGAGATTGAATATTTTTGTTATTAGAGGGGATTTTAGGATAATTTTGAAACAGCATATTAGTACAGAGTATAAGCATCTTTTCAAACTCTTGAACACTCTTACATCTTCGTCTGATAATCACTAATGCCTCCCATACCACCTTTCTGCTTATAAACACCACCCAAATTGATCTATTCAACTTACTTATTCTTTTTTTAAACAGCAAATGTGTGACCTGGTGTTATCTTAATCGGGTTCATCTATCCATTTTCTAGCCGGGACCGTATCCTCACCCCTCTAAGAAGGAAACCTATTGTTAAGAAAACAACCTGAGTCAACTCTGAGCATTTTGCTCAGAGTGAGACTTGAACTCAAAACCTTTCAATATTCACACGTCATGAGTAATCATGTTAATCTGTTAGGATAAGAATCATTGGTTTTCAACTTACTTATTAGTATTAATTAAATTAGTTAAATGTATCTATACATTATGTAGGTACCAAAAAGGTCTTATATTAACGAAAATGAAAGAAAAAATAGCATGATCCCGGTCGGTTGTTGGGAAGCATTAGTACATTTAATTGTGACTCTACTACGTTCTTAACATGTACTCAAAAACTATGTTGACCGATTAACGTTGATTATCATGTTTAATTGGCATGTATAAACAAATTTTCAATAGTTTTTAATTATACAAATAAATATAAATATGTAGTGCATCTTTACGTAAACTTAAAAATTATTTATCTAAAATTCTCTAAATTTTGGTGGGAGAATAATACATAACAAAGAAAATGAGAGATTGAATACTTAATGTATTCATTGATATCTTCTACACATACGATAGTACGATACATTATATATAGATGATAGATCTGTAAAATCCTAAGCCACAACAATTTAGCCGAACTATAAAATCGTTTGCGTTAATAAGAATTATAAGATTATTAACCTTCTTAGAATTAAACTTAATGAAGTGGATAAGAATTATAGTTTCGCATTGAATAGTGTATAAAGATATTCACCTAATTTTTTAACTCAAATGTTTTTTTTGACTTCGTGTATATTATTAGTTATAGTAAAAATAACAGTACAATATTGAATAAAATTTTGGTATTAAAAATAAAACATGCATTCTATTATATAAAATAAAATAAAATATCAGCCAGACAAAAAGTTGAAATATTGTTTTTTTGTTATCTAACATGTTTTAAATATATTTAGTACAAGTATTATAAAATGTATAGTTAAGTGATATATAACATAGTTTCAATAGCTCTAAGTCATTTTTATTTTTCACTTATAATTTCAATAAAATGTACAAATCAACTGATTGTATCCTTTTATCATTACTATCTCCTAAAAGTCAATTTGCAACAATACGTTAGCGTTTCAAGGTTGTATTCTTAAGAATGATTATTTATTAGGTTCATTTGAATGAGAACACCATTGTTTATCATTACAGTATTATAAGACTAGCCACCAACCGAGAATAGCAAATGAATGATCGATTAATCATCATAAAGTTACACACCTTCTAATAATCTCATCACTAACCCATTTTGAATATGGACTTGGTAGTTGAAGACTTGAAGTTGATAGAATACATACCATTTAAATTAATATATACATTAACATTAACAATTAATAGAGTAATAAGTAGATATACTGTGTAAAATTAGTTTATATGGGCGATTTTCCAGACTAATTATATTACATATTTACATAGGAGAGAGATCCATTGAAAACCATATTATAAATAAAAATAATGAAAACCAAGAGATATATATATGTAAGTACGTGTTACAAAGTGTACAACTAAGAGTTACATACACGTATGGATTATATATATGTAAATACGTGTTACCAAGTGTACAACTAAGAGTTACGTACATGTAGCTCCTACAAGTTACGTATACGTAAGTCGTTTCGTCATAATGACATTCCTTGGAGTTTATATGAAAAATTATATAATAACCTTGAAAAAATATGCTTGAATTATACTTAAATATACTTTAAACAATTAGAAAGTTAAATCAATTATAAATTATATGATTGGGTAGTTGTGGTTTCACGGTTTTTAATTATAAACATGGTTTGATCACTCCCCTATATATATATAATATATATATATATAATATATATATATATATATATATATATACACACACACACACACATACACATAAGATTCGTATGATTTGGAAAAATAACATGTTTGCATACTTATCAAATAAAATCATAGTTTTGACTACTAGAATTCAATTTGTAACAAGTTTAGATATTAAGAAACTTTCTTGACTTCTCGGTAAAAATGTTAATATCAAAATTCGGTACACTCATTAACTTTTTTTCTATATTAAAATAAAAAAATAAAATTTAGTAACAAAACTTGTTATTATATAAGTCAATATTCAAACTTCTCAAACTTATTATTTTTTAGTTAGTACCTAAATCTAAAGACTTGTTTGGTAATCTTTTAACAGTCATTAAAAAATTATCTTTCAATGGTTCATAGCCTTTCAAGTTAACCCCTAACTATTAAAATGTTATGAATCATTAAAAGATTTCTTAATTCTTGTCAATTATTGTAATGTAAAAAAAAAGAATTCGGATATTTCATTTTTAATATTGAATAGATGGACCATATCGTTTCTTTAGAATGAATATGTTCTTTATGTTATTTCATACTGTAGAAGGCATCCCTCTCTTTCAAGAGGTTTCGTGTTTGCTCACGTGATTTGGAATAGAGTACTATCCTTTTAATAACACCATTGAAAGACCACCAAGAAACGCATAAATCTCTACAATTTGTGTAATGGAAAATCGGATTTTAATAATCCAAAATATTATTTATTTGTCAATCATAATTCATACTATTAATTTGATTGCTAATAATCCAAACTTTCATTTTTGTTACTAATGGTAACCTCAATTGTATAAATATTATAAATTCATACTCAATTTATATTTATTTTAGGTTAGATTTAGCTTGTATGTTTTTTCATTTCATTCATAATCATCATTGTGAACGAAATCTAATGCAAATCAAGCGTGGATATATAATAATTATGTTAATGAGACTGTTGATATGTAATACTTTGGATTATTTTTAATCCAATTTGCCTTTGTGTAATTAACTCAATTCTAAAAGCATTAATAATCCATTCTCTATTTTCATCTTTATAATTACACAAAAAACACTATTTTTCTCTTTTATTTTCAATGAAATAATGTGTTTTCACACTTTTATCATTATTTCTTTTCTCTTATCCACATACAACCATTTTAAAAATATATTAAAAAATTTATAAGGGTTGTATCGTGTTTTCTCAAATATAAGAAGAAACGATACAACCCTATAAATTTTCTCCATCATTCACCTATGCCCACTAACAACTAGTTACAACCATATTTTATAACTAGAGATGACAAAAGAAGTTCAAGAATATGATTATGGGTCATAATGGGTGTTTTAAAAATAGATATGTGTTAGAATGGATTGGATAAAAAACACAAAGTGGTCGATATGGGTTTAAAATGTTTTTAGAAAAAAATAAACATAGGTCAAGATGAGTTTTTAAAATTAGATATTTAAGTCACAATAAGTCAAGGTTTCCTTCACTCAAATTGGCCACCTTCGTCGAGTTTCATCGCGCACCACCACCGAACCACCACCGAACCATCACCACACTACCATCGGTCCACTGCGCCACCATCAGTCCACCGCATCTACACCCTCCCACCTTCGTCAAGTTTCATCGTGTACCATCACCGCACCATCACCACACCTATAGTTGGGCTCTGCATTAGTCTCCACCTCCTTTTAGTTTCATCGCTCACCACCACCACACCTACAGTCGGGCTTCCGCTTCATTATCGCACCATCATCGTCGCTTTGTTGAAGGTACCACCCTTTATAGATAAAGCCGTATATGTATCTTTTTGAGTTCATATAAACATTTTTTATATGTGTTGTTGGATTGTAGAAAACTAGTAAAATAGTATTGACATTCATTTTGACTCGAACTCATCCTAATTTTTTTTTCTTAATGATCTATTCTAACCCAAACCCATACAAACCCAAATCCATCCTAACCTAACAATCAATACAATCCAACCCATCCATTTTAACACCTCTATTTATAACATAAGACAACCACTCAAAACGGCTTATAAATGCTGTAATCATTCTATATTTAAGCCCATCACTCTTTAAGTCTCATTACATAATCAATAGGTGAAAAAGATGTGTACCTTAGAGAAACGCGGTAACATTTACATCCTTACCCTCACCGGCGACGACGAGCACCGGCTGAACCCCACTCTCCTCGACTCC
This sequence comes from Flaveria trinervia, assembly GCA_025506515.1. Classification (NCBI taxonomy): domain Eukaryota; kingdom Viridiplantae; phylum Streptophyta; class Magnoliopsida; order Asterales; family Asteraceae; genus Flaveria; species Flaveria trinervia. The sequence goes on from CM046450.1 coordinate 3,550,170, forward strand.
ATAACCACCGCCATCCACCGCGTCCAATCGGAAACCACCGCCCCCTCCGCCCTCATCACCACGCACACGGCAAATTCTTCTCCAACGGATACGACCTCAACTGGTCCCAATCCGACCCCCAACGCCACATCCTCATGTCCTCCAAACTCCGATCACTCATCCGTGACCTAATCTCCCTGCCGATGCCAACGATCGCCGCCGTCACCGGCCACGCCTCCGCCGGAGGCTTTATTCTCGCTCAGGCGCACGATTACGTCCTGATGAGGAAGGATCGAGGCTTTTTGTACATGAGTGAGATGGACATCAAGCTCGTGGTGCCTGATTGGTTCGTGAAGCTGTTGAGGAGTAAGATCGGATCTCCGGCGGTGCTGAGGGATGTGGTGATGAGAGCGGAGAAGGTCACGGCGGAGGCGGCGGTGGCGAAGGGGATTGTGTACTCGGCGCACGGTAGCCCGGCGGAGACGGTGGCGGAGGCGGTGAAGCTGGCGGAGGCGTTGGTGAAGAGGAATTGGGATGGAGAGGTGTACGGTCGGAATCGGAGGGTTTTGCTCGGAGATGTGTTGCCGGCGTTGGACTTTGATGAGACTGTTGAGGATGTCGCCAAAGCCAATCTTGTATCATCTCGACTTTAACGATAAATGTGCAAACATGTTTTACGATAAATGGGTTATATTGATCGGGTTTATTTATCCGTTTTTGCAAGACATGTGTTATATTGATCGGGTTTATTTATCCGTTTTTCAGTCACGATCAAACCTATCATCACGACTTTAGTGATTACTTATTTTTATGTTTGTCTTCTTGTTTGTCATTGTATAATTTAATTTTATCATCTAATAATATAATGATGATTAGAATGTAAGTTTAACAAAAAGAAATGTTATAGGTACATCTTATTTATTTTTATTTTCTTTATATCTTTATATACATACAAATAGATATATAAAAAAATAAAAACAATATAATATTCAAATAACAAAAAAATATGTTTATATAACATAACCCTTAATAAAATACGATTGCGAAGTTTTCTGTGATTACTTAGATTTTTTTTCTCATGCTATTTAATAAATATCAATCTGTCTCTAAAGGACAGTTTAAGTTGTAAGGTGTTTTACATCTATGCTAGAGGACAAAATTTTTAATTGGTGATAGTAGAGTTGATTTGACTATTTGAGATATATGAATTTGGCTTATAGTATAGTTGATTTGAGGTTTTTGAATACTGACGTATGATTTAACAAGGGTTGTTGGATTTTAATAAACTAAAATTTTATTTATTGGTTAATATTAATTTTAATTTAAAAAATATTTATAAATATTTTTAATTTTAAGTTTATTTTTTTTAATGATTTCTTACTAACTAAAAGTTAACATCGTTAGTTTTTTGATGACGTGAAATACTTATATGACCAAAATACTAAGTAGAAAGTTAAAATCAATTGTTAGTGTTTGTAAACATACTTTGAATTGGGATTGATCCCGACCAATAAATAAAAGTTAGGATTAGTAAAATCCAATAACTCATATGATAATAATACGAGACGATTCCTATCTGTATATAATTGACATATAAATTTCCCTGGAGAAGTTAGAAAGCTAAAAGTTAATGCATGATTTTATAGAATATTGACAAGGTTTACTTCCTTAATACCAATATAGAAAGGTTATGATACAAAGTTTTTTTTTCGTGCAAAACATACAAAGTTATCACACAAGAATGGAGGTTACAGATGAAATTATAACGTAAATATAATAATTAATCACGCAGAGGTGGAATTTTCACGCAAATATGAAATATTATGCAGAAGATATATTCTTGCGTAATAATTCCATCTCTGCGTGATAATTCCACGCGAGTGTAAATTGTATTGCGTAAATATCACTTTGTTCTTGCATGATTATTATTGTTTTTGCATGATAATTTTGTAAAATAATAAAAGACTGAATTGAATATTATTAATAGGTTTGATTACAATATATAAAGAATATAATACAAACCCTAAAACCTATATGAGCCCGTAGGCTCATACTAATAACCCTAATAATATGTCTAATAGTCCCCCGCAGTCGTAGCGGAAGTAATTTGACACTAGAACTGGGAAACAAAAAAAAACATAAAACAATAATAATAAAATAAACATGCTTCAATCGACTTGACTATCCAAACTATTGCTAACAAACAATATTGTGCTTGATGTTATCATTCATATTTTGGTTGATTGTGCTATCCATAATTATTTGATACTTCATGGTTTTTTATTCTTGGAATAAAAGATTGAGATCTGGTAACCGTAGTCATTAGTGATGTCTCAAGGCTAGCAAGCGGCACTCTCTTGGATCCATAGATCAAGAGATGACATAAGTAGACATAAAAAAGGAAAGAAAGCAGGACCGGTGACCGTGGTCAGGTGGCGGTCTCGTGGATCCGTAGATCTAAAAATAATATAAATATTTAATCAATCTGTAGTTTGAGATCAGTGGCCGTGGACCGTGGTCTTTGATGCGGCTAAAATTCCGATAAACGGAAAAATAAAAAGAACAAAGAAAACATGGTGACCGCTGAAAATTAGAAGCCATAATCTATAAACAAAACCAAGAGAATGGATACGAACGAACCAAGAGAATGGATACGAACGAACCAAGAGAATGGATATGAGTAATAGGTTTGAATCCTCAACCGATAACAAAGCTTTATTAAACATAACTAGAAAATAGATAAGAACCGAAACAAAAGACGAAGGGGGGACAGGGCGGCGGCGGTGGCGGCACACCGCCCTGTCTAGGGTTTGAACTCGGTGGTGACGGCTAGGGTTTGTATGTTTTTGTGATGGTGCACAAAACCCTAAGGCTCTGATACCATGTAAGATGATAAAAGATTGAATTGAATTTTATTAATAGGTTGGTTACAATATATAGAGAATATAATGCAAACTCTAAAACCTAACTGGGCTCGTGAGCTCATACTAGTAACCTTAATAATATTGTCTAATAAATTTCACCCCAAAACTTCGTACGTTTAGCACGAAAAAACATTTTGTATAGCAACCAGACCCTATTTTTTATTTTTCAAACAATCACTAGTTATTTGTATTGGTATCAATGATATTTTTGTTATTTCTAAAATATCTTATTTAAATGCCAGATTATCCATGATGCTTATCCAAAGATGGTTTGAACCCATGTCTATTACAACGGTTTGAACCCGTGTCTATTAGAAGACCTTTCTAACGTCTTGCTAATAGTCGACTAGACCATCTTGTGGCCATCTTGTGATTGTTGTTTTGTGAAAATCCTAGATAACTTTACTTTAACGTATAGCAAAATCACAATAAAGCTGAAAATCAATGTTTTGAATATTGAGAAGATAGCTAGCTGTTTCATGATTGTTACTTGTAGCTTTAGAATAACAATTTGGAATTACGATACTCTAAATAAAATAAAGATGTTGCAATCTTGTAGATATTTACGGAAGACAATGTCAATAAGCCAACAAACAAACGAAATCCACTTAATCTTTATTCTCACCATCGATAAATGCCTACAAAATTGGCCATTCTTGATCAACATGGCGATCAAAAGAGTACATGAAAACGAAGAAGAAGAAGAAGAAACCAACGTAACAATGGCAGATAGGCTTACAGACATGCCGGGATCCATTCAGTTCCGCATTCTTTCTTTTCTTGACACCAGAACTGAGGTTCAAACATCGTTACTACTGAAAGTTTGAAATCATGGGTTTGTTCATGGACTTGTATTCGGGTTCTCAATTTCAATTCCTATTGTTTTGATATACTCTTTGCTTTCGATGATTTCGTCTGCAATGATTTATTTCTTCACGAATCGATGAAGCTGGAGAAATTAACCTTCAAACGTGGTGGAACATGCAGAACCAAGATTTTAAGAAGAGTTTGTGATTACGCGTTTTCACATGGCATCAGAGCACCGTAGATAGAAGTATGTGAAGAAGGCTGGCATTGGGCGGTTTGGTCAGGTGCTTCAACAGATTCATTAACAAGTTTGAAATTAGAGAGCAGTAAGGGGATATGTGTAGCTCGTTTTTGGGACCATTATCAGGTTTATTCAAGAATCTCACTAGTTTACATCTCAAAAGGGTGATTATTAAGTTTATTGATCCATTCTCAAAGTTTCTCGCACTAGACAAGTTAAGAATGATCACTGATCCATTGTCCTGTTAACACAAATGGTAATGTTTTGAACGTGCACGCTGTCTTACAGAGTTGAACATCTCAAACGACAGTAATATTAATCTTCAGCTCTGTGAACTCACAACACCAAAACTTAGATATTTTGAGTACCAAGGGATTAACTTTCCACATGTGACAACACATCGAGCGATTTTCCTATTCTTGAGACCATGGTTCTTGATTGCAATTTTTTTAACCAGCTACTCAAGAGAAGATAATGTTTGATGATGTGATGATGCTGTTTAACACATTATGTAATGCCAAATTTCTTAAGGTTTCTAGATGAATTGGTGAATCGAAATTTGCCTTTTTGAGATTAAAAAACTAAAGTTCAATAACTTGTTGAAGTACTTGATCTGTTCAATATTTTTATAGGCCAAAAACACCCCTTCAAATCTATGCATAAGTACTATTATTGTTCACTTTGTGGGATTTGGACTTGCAGAACTCTAAAGGAACATTGTTAAAAAAGTGTAATTTTAAGTCTGTGCGTGGCTATTAGTTGTTCTAAGTGAAATATTTCAGCAAAAATACAAACATTAAGATCACAAAATTGCACTAAGCATAGGCCACTGAATAGAAGATTAACCAATGTGTGCCACTAAGCGTCATATGTGGAAAACCACATGACAAAAGTAAGTTTGTCTCTCCGTCTGTTGGTCTTTTCATATTTGTTAGTATTATTCTACATGATTGCTCGAATGCAATTAATCTTGTTTTGGGCTTTTGGTTTCAAAATGAACAGTAAGGTGATTCTCAGTTTATACGCGTTGCTTGTAGACGATACCTCTCCAAATCAGCATCCAGATCATCAGCTGATATTTTTTCTGGATGATTTCTACCTCCGTCATAGCCCCCTGCAAATCCACAATGATGCACTTGCCCTCTTCCAACAATTCTAGAAATAACACGAGTTAAAGAGGAGAAATTATAGAGTCAATGCATGATTGATGCTACTATAGTGGAAGTTCATGTTACTGGTAGAATAACTTATTAGAGAGATGACAGAAAATGTACCTTCGAGAAGGATTGATGGGATTACTTCCTGGAATACCCTTTTGCGATGGTGGGACAGGAACAGGGGTAACGATGCTTACCCCAACAAGTTCAAGTCTCATAGGTCTGCCATCAAGCTGTATATTGTTATATCTCTTCATTCCTGCCACTGCGTCTGACTGACGCACAAATACCACCTCCGCAGTTCCTAAAAGAAGAACAAGGGGTCAATTTGGGGTAAACTTTGCCTCTAACAGGTCAAGTAGATTAAACTGGAAAAACTTGCTAAATTGAAAACGAGTTGAACAAGTCCAAAGTCACCAGGTAGTATTCACAAGGCATAAAACCACCTAAATCACTTCTGTTTCACTATTTTATTTATCATTGTAAGTTTGTAACAATATAGCTTCTGTAACCATATTAACACTTAACAACATTAAACCTTTATAAGAAAAAGGAAAATAAGTGTTTGTATGTCAGTCAGACAAACTGCTTGACCCGTACCTTTGATCGTCCACCTCTATCATAATGAATTGAGTAGCGTTTTAACTCACCAACGTCTGAAAACAGCACCTGCAGATGTGACTTGTGAGTATGATGCTAAAGTTTTTGTGTAATGTTCTTCTATCAAGAAAATACCAAATTGAATTTTGAAAGAATGACTAGAAAATCTTTATATTACTCAAGTACTTCAGAATTTACTTGATCAGATTTAAAATCTCATGGCACCTCAAAACCATACAAAGTGATACAACTAGATTTTGAACTACTCGTGTGCGTGTGCGTGTGCGTGTGCGTGTGCGTGTGCGTGCTATAGAGCCAGACCACCGGCTAGGTCCGGATGGCATGTTGTCATGTACCGCCGCTCGTTTCTAATTTATTACACAGCTCGTTTTTATATAAACATTTGTGGTGCTATTTTTCACACGGCTAACCGTATTTGTTTGTATAAGTTTTGTTTATACGACTTTGTATGTGTTGTATTAGATGTTTTTTTTTGAGTTCTTTTGTCACCCATATAATGGAGGTGTTATAAAAAACTATACAAGCCGTGTATTATGCCTAGTTTATGTTAAAACGATTGATGCGAACGTTTTGCCCTTAATTTTCAATGTACCCATTTGAAGATATCAAATTTGATATATGATGAAAGTATGAAATACAAATGGCGTGATAAAATGGATAAGTTTAGCATCACATTGTTATTATATTTATATAGGATAAATGGATGAAAAATGGTTTAAATAAAAACATGTATAAATTGTTGACGATGTTTTAAAAAATTTATTACTATTATGTTTTTTTAAATCTATCTTAATTTACTGAAAAAATAAGAAATATCATGTATTTACATAATGAACATTTTGACCTACACTTTTACATAAATAGTCATTTTACTTTGTATTCAACATTTGAACGTGTTACACATTATCAAACAATCATCAATAAAAATTTAGCCAAGCGATTTTCATTAGAATTTGACCTTTGATCTAATCGAAACATGCCAATTGAGTATCGTGTTTTAAAACTTGTAAGACATGTTATATATTTGCTTAAATATCATTTATTTTGATTTAGTAAGACTATATATTAGAAGCGGTATATGACTACCTCGTATTAGATCTAGTTAATGGTTTTATGTTTTAAAAGAACGTAAACAATAAAAGGTATTCATATTAAAACAATCATACTAAAGTTTTATTATTGTAACTGGTGATACTATTAATATAACTTTGATTTTAGTTTCTTAATCGTAATATAACACATTAAACTCTATAATCTTAGGTTACCTACTTACCTCAGCTTGAATAACGCCATATTAAATTGGTGGCTTGACCAAAAGATCGATTTCTAAATTCCATTTTTACTTGATGGGTCAAATAATTTTAAATTAAAAATACAAACCTTTATCAAAATTGGGTCCATAGCTCAGTGGTAGAGCATTTGACTGCAGATCAAGAGGTCACCGGTTCGAACCCGGTTGGGCCCTTTTTTATTCTTTTGCTGAGTAAACCATTTTTAGATTTATTCTAGCTTTAACATGGAAAGGTTTATTTGTATCAAAAAGCATATAATGTTCTAACAAAAGATAGAAATCTAGAAACAAACATCGGTTGTAGATTTAGTTAATTGTAATCAAAGTGAATCTTGCACACTCATGTGAGTATTTTACCTTTTAACAAAATAAATAAATTAAATGAAACATTCATTTACAAACTTTTGTGTCAAAATTTATATTACCCATCATTAGTATTAGAACAAAAGCTAGAACACAAAGTTTTAAACCATCTTTACAGTTACCTTTCTCATCCTTCCAACACACTTAGATCTCGTTTTTCATTAACCCAACTACAACCCGGAGTTTTCTTCACCCCTGACTCAGTCATCTTCAACCTCAAGCTTCTTGCATCAGCCCATCTGCCCGATTGCGCATAAATACTCGATAAAACAACAAAATGAGCTTGATTTCTTGGCTCTAGTTTCACAAGATTATCTAATGCTAACTCTGCTAACTTCACATTACCATGCATCTGACATGCACCCAATAAAGCCCCCCAAACTCCACCATCAGGTTCCATCTGCATCGACTCGATTAACCCCATTGTTTCATCAAACAGACCCGCCCGTCCTAGCAAATCCACCATACAAGCATAGTGTTCCAACTTTGGCTCAATATTATGTTTTTCTTTCATTAAGTTAAACACATTTTTGCCTTCTTTAACTAAACCAGCATGTCTACAAGCAGATAACAAGCTTAAGAATGACACAGGGTCAACTTCCACAAGATTATCTTGCATATGTGCAAAGAAACCAAATGCGCGATCCACATTTCCATTTAGCGCGTATCCAGCCAGCATTACATTCCAAGAAACAGTATCTTTATCTTTAATTTCATGAAAGACTGCCTCTGATAAATCAATGCGCCCACATTTTGAATACATGTCGATTAGACTGTTCAGGATAGTGGTATGAGAATTAAAACCCATACGAAATATGGCTGCATGCAGAGATGTACCTTCTTTTATGGCTGCCAAATTAGCCACTGCAGGAAGTGTGCTCACAAATGTGACCAAACTAGGCCGAAAACCTTCAGATTTCATTTGGTGAAATGTAAAAATGGATTCTTGAGCATGCCCATTTCGCATATACGCTCCAATCATTACATTCCATAGAACTTGATCTCGACTTTTGGTCAAACCAAACAATCGTTCAGCAGAGTAAAGGCTTCGGCTTTTTGAATACATGTCAATAAGAGCATTATTCACATGACAATCTAATTCAAACCCGCATTTCATAACTAACCCATGAAGGCTAGTTCCAAGGTTAAGATCGGCTAAGTGAGCCGATGCTGAAACCACACCCACGATGGTCCCAGGGTCAGGGTGCACCTCAGTCAACTGTAATCTACGAAACATCTTCATTGCAAGATTAGCCTCGCCAATTTGAGCATACCGATTAATTAAGGCATTCCAGGCAACCACTTCTTTGTGACACATTCTGTCAAAAACAGTCATTGCTGATGTGAAATCATCAACTTTAGCATACATGGCCACTAGGGAAGTTTCTATTGAAATATCATAAACCATATGGTGTTTAATCGAATAACAATGCACACTTTTTCCTAGTTTACTGAAGCACAACTCTGCACAAGCTGGAAGAACACCAACTATTGTTACCACACTTGGTTTGAAACCTGCATACAACATATCACAAAATAGAGAAATTGCTTCTTCATGATAACCAGATTGTGCAAATGCTGCAATAACTGCAGACCAAGCCACCATATCTTTCCCAGATAAACTGTGAAATAAATCTTGAGCCTTTTGTAACTCACCACACTTTGCATACATTGTTATAAGCGGAGTAGATACATGAATATCAGAATCAAATTTGTTTTTCTTGACACATTCATGAATCATTTTTCCTTTTGCTAAATCTTTTGTTTCACCAGCTGCAGATAAAGCACTTACAACTGATACAATATTTACATTTAGATTATTGTTTTTCATCCGATCAAATAATTCCAGCACTTCGTAGTGACACCCGTTAAGTGCGAATCCGGCCATTAGTGTACCCCATGAAACATCATCTGGTTCTTGCATTAGCTCAAATACACGGTAAGCAATATCTGTTCTTTTGCACTTAGAGTACACATCAATCAATCCATTCACAACAGAGTTTGGAAAACTTCTTTTAATTACATAGCCATGAACACACTTGCATAATCTAACACTTGATAACTTATGGACTGCTGGAAACAAATTTAACAAGCTAACACTATTCGGCTCAACGCCACCACGCAGCTGCATACCGCGAAAAACCTCAATTGCCTGAGCAAAATCTGAACTTTGAGATAACCCTGCAATCATCGCATTCCAAACTGCCACATCTCTGTGAGGCATTTTATCAAACAGTTGTCGTGCGTCAGCCAAATGCCCACATTTACAGTACATATCAATAAGTCCAGTCCCAATGAAAACATCAGATTCCAACCCTTGTTTAACAATCTCTTCATGAAGCAAAATGCCCTCTTCAATATCCAAAAGCATAGTGCAAGCTTTGAGTACAAATGTGTAAGTATACTTATCCGGTTGTACTGCAAAAGAATCATTGCTTATCATGTTATTGTACATAATAATTGCTTCTTGATGTTGTTTTGATCTTATGTGCGCTTTAATCATCGAATTCCACAACACAACACTTGGGTTTGGTGTTGCATTGAACACTAATCGAGCAAGATTGATTTTTTTTAATAGAGAGTAAGATTCTACGAGGTGGGTGTTGGTGAAACTGTCTTGTGCGAATCCTGAGATTATTAATTGGGTGTGGATTTGAAGAAGATGTGTTAGTGTTTTAGTGGTGGAGATGAGGCTGATTAGATGGTGACGACTGTTTGAGGGTGATTGTGAAGGAGGATTATTAAAGGCTCTGGATAAGAAATCGAGAGATTTTGACAGTGGATGATGATGATTGAAGGTTTGGAAGAGATGTATCCGATTCATCTTTATGATTTGAGATTCATGGAGGACGATGAACATATAACATGCTTGGTAGATTGTGAAAATTATCTTAGCATTGTTGATGTTTAAAAGAAGAAAAGTTGCGAAAAAGAAGCATTAGAAAGATTTAGATACGAGTTGACCATTGCGTTGGTCATCTATCGTTATTTTATAGAATTATAGGTGTTGTTGTAAAATCCACCGACCCTAAATCATTAGTTCTATAGTAAAAAAATCAAATATTTTAGTGTAGTTGTATTGATTAATAATCAGCATACTTATAAAATTCATCAAAAAAGTCAGAAAATACGGTGCGTTTAATTAACATTCGTCTTTTTTTGTTAAATAAAAGTTAATTTTATTCTGTATTTGTAAGGATCATTTATGTCATTTATGAAAATTTGAGTGCTTGTTTATACTTGTGTATTTATTAATTTAAAACTTAATAAACAAATTCTAATAACTACCACTTTTGTTATTATTATAAAATTTCAAAAATAAGTTATGATAATAAAAATAATAATAATAGCCAAAATAAAATAAAATTTTAAAATAATAAAAGTTAACAATTTATAAAAGTTAAACAATTAATAAGTTTTAAAAATAACTAAAACTTAAAGTTTAATTAAGTTGAGGGGGTCACTGTGTCTTAAATAGAAGTTTTTGGCATAAAATAATAAAGGTAATAAATTTCAGGGACTAAATGTATAACTTTGAGTTTAAACACCGGTTACAAAGCTTATTTGTTCGTGTAACCGAAAGCTTATTAATTCATAGTCGTTCAAACATTAAAGCACAATAATAATCGAATTAACTTAGCATAAACAATCATTTATCTATCTCGAATCGATTACAACCTTCAATTGCACCTGAAACAAATACATACATCGAATTCAATCATCACCTTCATCACGAGGTTGTAGCTAGTCGAACACCACCCTCTGGAGTTCAAGAATCAAAACTGATAGAGGGCTTTTAGTCCAGATCATCATTCGAATATATCTGCAATTTTAATTTGATTATCATTGAAGATTGCTCATCTTTTGTGCACCTACGCCCGCGGCTTGTTCTTTGTTCGTTCCTAACATCATTTCAAATCAAATCGGGTAATTGAACACATTAATACATTCGTTTTAACATGGGGAAATAAAGCCCTAATGTTAATTTGGTTAACATGCCAGAATTGAAGTTCAATTTGATGGCAAACGATTCTAGGGTTTATAAGGATTTGGGGGATTACTTGAAGAATGATTTATATTAATTAATTTATGTTCTAAGTGTTAGGACCGTGTACGTACGGAGTACTAACTGATAATGCGTGAAACCAAATCAAATAGTGCGGAATCCTATTTGATTGCGCGATCCAATCAGTGAGAACGCATTTCAAGTTAATCTAACGATTAAAGAAACGTTAAGAACGATTAGAAAAAGATCAACTGCAAACTATGAAGTTGGAACAGGCTCTCTGGAGTCTCTGAACGGCTATGGTACGAATATGAGTCGAAATTCTTGAAGTGTCATGTTTTTCCACAAATTAGGTGGTATTTATAGGTTAGGGTTTGTCAATCGTACGACTGAACCATTAGCATAGTTCAGTCGTGCGACTGAATCATGCAATTGATTCATACGCACGACTGAAGGTTCAGTCGTGCGACTAAGTCAATCTTATGTCTCAATCGTGCGACTGATCCAGTCTCCTGGTTCAGTCGTGCGACTGGTCCATTAGCATGAAGTATTCATGCGTATGGTCCATTAGCATGGTCCATTCGCATGAAGACTTCATCGATTAAGTTTGAATACATATCTCAATCATTATTGACTAAGAACTATGTAGAATAACCCCAAACCTGTATAGTTAGTTCAATATACTTTATTACAGAATAAACAATGTAACTGTAACATCTTGCAATTTTGAATTAATGAAATGTTTGCATCGTTAAATTCTTGTAAGGGCCTTTTCTATTATTTATGGAACTCGTGGGTTTGTTTAGGTACTCTTGTTTTTAGTCTGAAAATTTATAGTTTCATTGAACTAAACTTAATGTATAATAATCATACTAATAATAATAACTAAAAAATTGATAATGTTAATAATAAGAATAATATAAATTATAAAAATGTTGTTATAATAATAATAAACTATAATAATTAAAACAATAATAATAACAAAGTGTAATATTAATAATAATACAAATAATAATAATAATAAAAATAATAATATTAGTAATAATAAAATAAAAAATAAAAATAATAACATTAGTAATAATAATAATAACTATTAGAAAAGCTTAAAAATTAATAAATTAGTTAAAATCTAAACTTTAATTAAGTTTGGAGGGCTAGTTTTGCAATTATAAAACCTTAAAAGAAACTTTTAGCATTAAATAACAAAAGTATAAACAACAGAGACCATTTGTGTAACTTGCGAAACACACTCTTCTCTCCCCTCGTTTTTCCGGCCAATGTCCGGCCAACATCCGGCCTCGGCTCCGGCAAGGCCAAAAACCGGGTTTTAAGCCTCGGTTTCGACCCCAAGTTACACCAAAATAATCGTGAGGCAAAATCGAACATGTATGCATCGATTAATCGCATTTAAACATCCGTTTCTAGACTAATAGACTACATAACCGCAACACATTAAACTACCTAGCCGTTCGAACATTAAACCGTAATTATAGTCTAATTAAACGCACATACACAATCATCTAACTATCCCCAAGCGTTTAACAATTTCAATTTCATCTGAAACAAACAAGAACAACAGTCTCGATCCTCACCCCCTGACGCGTTTACATCTTAATCGAAGGCCGCCTTTCGAACAAACTAAACAGAATTAGTAGAGGGTTTTTGATCAAAGTGATCCTTGGAAGGTTTCTGCAAAACGAATTGGATTATTATCCACAATTGCATCTCGGTTCAACTTCGAAGAAATTGCTTCTGTTCTTCATACTGTTCGTTCTTAAAACATCATCAATATGGTAATTAAGATTATCCACACCCTCGATTTGACATGGGGAACAAAGCCCCATGTCTATTGCTGTAATCATCCGCATTTTTAGCTTTCAATTTGAATTGAATTAGGATTAGGGTTCTTGAGAAATGGGGATCTATTGAAACTTATGTTTTTAAGGTTTTGAAACCAACATAACTTGCGGCCGAGGCCTTTGGTTCCATGGTTAAGGTGCGTGTGCTCTAAACATGAGGTCCCGGGTTCGAACCCGGGACCCTCATGTAATTTTTTTAAAGGCTTTTAACCTTAAATTAAATTCTAAAATATTTCTAATAAATATAAAAATGGATTTTGTAAACTCTAAATATTTTTAAAAGCGTCAAATCATTTTCTATATTGTTTTATAAAAAATAAAAAAAAGATTTAAACAAATAATATTTAAATATATATATATATATATATATATTATTATATATATATATAATATATATATATTAATAAAGTTTATACTTGGTCATTTTTTTTATGAATCTAAAATACTTATTGGTTCAAACATTGCTTTTAAATTATTTTTTTTAAAACGTGTTAATCACATTTGGTTATAAAACTTTATTTCAACTTTATATCTAAATTTTTCAAATTATTGCTTTAAATTGTGATTACTAAACTTTATTTAATCTTCATATATATTATATATATATATACATTCAAATTATTATAAATGTTATATTTTCTTTTACGTATATAAACATAATTATAAGACAAATCCCAAATGTCGAATTGGAACCCTAGTCCTCGTCAATTCGTTAAACTTCTTATAATTAAACTTCAATTTTGTAAATATATTTATATACTTAGGTACCTTGTGAAGAATCATGTTGGAACGTTGCTTATTATATTTTCTTATTAATCATCATTTTTCTATACTTCTTGACAAGTGAGTATTCTATACCCCTTTTTTCTATTTTCACACTTTGGGGTGAAACATGTTAACTTATACAATTGCACTTGTAGACTTATTTGAGACTTGTAAACTTATGGCATTTCATCTTGTAAAGTTGTGGTTAGTTGAACTTTCGTGGTTACCATGTTATGGCGTTATATGTACAATCATTAACTATTGCTAGCCCAGCGAAGTCATAGATCTATGGGCCAGACAAGCCTGCTTTGGTTGATCCAAGTACACTTAGCTGATCGTATAATCTTGTAAACGTTTGAGACTTGTAAAACTTTGTCGAGGTTTGATTGTTGCATTGTTCATAACATCCCTAATCACTTCATTCACTAACTTATGGCTTGAATTGCCATCTTTTATATAATCTATCTATTAAAAACTATGGAATGCTCACCAACATTTTCATGTTGACCTTTTATTTTTAACATGTTTTAGGGATACCTCAAGTGTGTGTTCTACTCTTTGAAGCTTATCACATCTAGGATTGGACCTAGAGATAAAATGGTTGATCATGTTATTTGTAGCATTTGTACATGATGTATCATTTGTTGAAACTTTTGCTTGTAATGTTACAATTGAATCTTGTGAATAATATATTTGGATTTAATAAATAGCGTTATGTGACTGTGAACAATCGTAACCCTCACATCTCGACGTTTCCGCCGTCAAGGTTGGGGTGTGACAGTAACATTAAACATTATAAGCACCAATCACATATTGTATTTCATTCAACTCATTCATTGCATATATCTAAGACATGACAGACATTTTATATTAAGCTCCTAAACTAGGTACATATGTATCAATACTAAGACAAGCTTTGGGCTTTGGCCCGTTTGTTAGAAACAAACACCTACACATGGCAGGTCAGGGGTTCGAACCATGCTCCTGCCATGTTTTTTTTATGGCTTCATTTACATTTTTTTAATCAAAAAAATTTATTAATAAAATAATAAATCTAAAGAAATATTATTTTGCTAACTAAAACACTTCGGAAATTATTAAGTTAATTTTTCTTAAAAGATTTTAAAACTTATAATTTTTAACTTTAAATACTTGTTAAAGAATAAAAAGTTTATAAATATTATTATGTCATTTACATAGTCCAAACTTGGATTATTTGAAAACACTTCAAAACTACATATTACAAATACTTTAAATGTTTAATATATAATGATTATTTAAATAAATACTTAAATAATTAATTATTCATCTAATCATGTTGTATCATAATTAGTTAATATTCTCTAAACTTTTATTTAAACTCTTGAAATTAATAAAACAATATATTTTTTCTATTATTCTTTATTCTTATTTTAAGGTTTTGGATATTATAAAAATAATTTAAAGGTTTAAAAAATTATAAAGTGATTTAAATAATTCTAAGTTATCTTACAAGTCATTTAAATACGCATTCAAGTACCTTTATCAAATTTTAAATAATTAATTATTATTTATTTCTTTTCGCACATATATTTAATATTTATTAAATCAATAATTAAATTATTGAATCATTCACTATAGTTTTTATTTTTAAGTGGTTTATACCATCTTTATGGAATCAAAACATAATTGATTGCGTTATTATATTTTATTTAACTTAAATATTAAAACCCTTAAATTCCAAATGAAACTCTAATTCGTGTTTACTCTTAATCATATATTTATCATAACACCCAGACACCAAATCTTCGATTGAATCGTGAAGGAATCGGTAAAACTATTTTATCTTCTTTTTATTATCTTAAGTGCAACACATAGCACGTGAGTATTTCATGTGAGTTTCCTTACCCCTTTTTACTTTATTTCACACCGTTTTGGGGTGAAACATGTTAATCTTATAAACTTACACTTGTAAACATCTTGATACTTGTAAATGCACATGCAATTCATCTTTACCTTTTTCTCATGGTTATTTGTGTTATTGTAAGTCTTATATGAGATACATATTTTGTTTACAATCATTAACTATTGCTAGCCTGGTGACGTCTTAGATCTTTGGGCCTGATAAGCCTATTTGGTGCTAAAGCCGATGTATTGTCGGCTCCTGATGATGTATGCTTGTTCATCATGGGAACTAAGTACACTTAGCCAATCTTTTAAACTTGTAATCAAGTCGAGGTTTGGTTGTAACTTTATGTGTTCTATAAACTTTCTAACTCATAACCATTGACATGAATTGCTACTTGTAAACCTTTATATATATATATATATATATATATATATATATATATATATATACACGCGTGTGTTTAACCCATGGGAACTCACCAACTTTTAAAGTTGACCTTTTATTTTTAACATGTTTCAGGTTTACTACTTGTGGATATCTTCGTGCTCATATAGGATATGGACTTAGTTAATTGAAAATATTTTGTTGTTGTTTATATCTCATTTGTAATGTATGCTTTAATTGTCTTGTATTATTAAAAAAATGACATTAATATTATTTCAACTTATTAGTTCCATGTGCTATGAACAATCGTTTCACATTCGTCCGCCCTGATGATTCCGCCGTCGGTCGGGGTGTGACAGATTGGTATCAGAGCCGTGGTTATAGTGATTTAGGTTATTAGAAATGAAATGACCTAGACTATAACTAAGTACCCTTACACATGAGTCCTCTCATGTATTTTATATGCTTAAATAGGATTTTATGTGCCTTGTATGTTTATACTTGATTATGTGATTATATGCCTTATGTGCTCATTCTTATACTTTGAATCTTATCAATGAACACACGAACCTTGAATCATATTCTAAGACATTATGTTCCTAAATCATATGGTTATCAAAATGAGCTTTGAATTGTTATTCGTGGTTTTCAAATCTTGTCAAAGTCTATGTCCTATAACTTGAAACATATAATGCTGAAAGAGCGTGATGCCTGTATCTTGAGGTGTTCTGTCTAGGCAAGGTATTCATATAAATCAATATCAAGCGATGGATATGTTTATCTTACCTGGGAACCCTTGGGGTGAGTGTCCGCTTATAGGTATGCATGTCTTCATTAAGGTTGTAGTTGACCTAATACTTTGTTAAGTCAACGTAATGCTTTGGATTGTAAACCAAACGTTACACTTGAAACATCTTGTTATTATTTTGAATCATCTTTTCGTTGATCTTGTCTTATTGGATTTTAAAACTCATTAACCAATTCTCGAAACGACTTTTAATAATCTTTCTGAATGTTTTTTTTCTTCAAATCCACACTGATTCTGAAACCTCATACTCTTATTCTGAACTGAACCATTAATCTTAACAAACGCAATTCCGTATCAATTTTAAACTAATGTAACTTTGAAGCCTCAATGGCATAGTAAACAAAAATTGATCATCTAAGAACCTTGTTAAATGTATTTGCTTGGGAAGCTCTTATGAAATTTATAACCCATTCAAAAGTATCTTGAACTTATTCCTCATGTTTGATAAGTCGAGTCTCGAATCGATTCAATGCTTGGTGATATATTCGCTACAAAACCTTCCTAATCGTTTTGAACCATTTAGAATATAAAAGTTTATCAATTAAAATTCTAAACTAATGATATTGTACCTTTGTCAAGAAAAAATGAATCATGAAATTGAACAAACTTAAGCATAACAAACATTATAATTAAACTTGTTGAATTTAAACGCTTCCAAGAGTTCACGTGAAAACATGAAATCGAATCCAAGTCTCCTCATGTCCTTAAAATTTGTCTACTCGTGATTAAATTTCGGGATGAAGTGTCACACCCCAACCTTGACGGCGGAAACGTCGAGATGTGAGGGTTACGATTGTTCACAGCCACATAACGCTATTTATTAAATCCAAATATATTAATCATAAGGTTCAATTGTAACATTACAAGCAAAAGTTTCAACAAAGAATACATCATGTACAAATGCTACAAATAACATGATCATCTATTTTATCTCTAGGTCCAATCCTATATGTGATAAGCTTCAAAGAGTAGAACACATACTTGGGGTATTCCTGAAACATGTTAAAATTAAAAGGTCAACATAAAAATGTTGGTGAGTATTCCACAGTTTTCAATACATAAGTATATAAAAGATGGCAATTCAAGTCGTAAGTTAGAGAATAAAGTGATTAGGGATGTTATGAACAATGTAACAATCAAACCTCGACAAAGTTTTACAAGTCTCAAACGTTTACAAGATTATACGATCAGCTAAGTGTACTTGGATCAACCAAAGCAGGCTTGTCTGGCCCATAGATCTATGACTTCGCTGGGCTAGCAATAGTTAATGATTGTACATATAATGCCATAACATGGTAACCACAAAAGTTCAACTAACCACAACTTTTCATGATGAATTGCCATAAAGATTACAAGTCTCAAATAAGTTTACAAGTGCAATGATAATAAGTTAACATGTTTCACCCCAAAGTGTGAAAATAAGCAAAAAGGGGTATGGAAATACTCACATTGATATAAGCATTACAAGATGATAAATAAAGATTAAAGGATGATCCAAAGTAATCCCAAGTATTCATTACAAGGCACCTAAATATGTATTACAAGATGAAGATTAATAATATGATTAACGTTCAAATAATGATTAGGGTTTCACTAGTTTTAAGGGTTTTTGACAAGTAACAATTTACAAAGTAATTATTTACATTTTTAATTCATTAGAAGAAATATATATGTAAATATTTTAGAAATGAATTTAAATATAACAAAGTTGGAGTTCAATATGTAATTAATTCTTTATAGTTTTCTAAGAGTAATATATCATTATCACAATTATAAAAGTAAACTTTTAAAGAATAAAAATACTATTGTGCCCATTAGTATTTTAAATGATTATTGCATCAAGTCCATATTCATGTAAATAATTATTCAATTATTTAAAAAAAAACCATTTAAATATATAAAAGTTAAATGATCATAGAAAAATAATTAAGCCTTTTTTTAAAGAAAAGCATTTGGATCAATGTTTTATTATTTATTAAAATAAACTAAAACAAAAAAAAATCCAATTGTATGTTTGAACATGTAATGTTTTTATAAGATAAATAATATTTAAATTCTATTTAACAAGATATTTAACTAATTATATTCTTTGTTTTAACAAAATAACATGTTAGGTTATTATAAAAAATAAATAAATAAATAAATAAATTTTCAGAAAATAATTGGTTAGCCTTTAAAATAACTTGAATTTATAAGATAGATTTTTAGAATTTTTTGAAATTTTTATATCATTTTATATAGGCTGAAAAAAAACACTAAAAAAATAATGAGGATACCCGGGTTCGAACCCGGGACCTCAAGGTTGGGAGATGGACATGGAACCGGTGAACCAAGGCATACAGCCGCGGTTATCATCGGTTCGTATTGAATTTAAACACAATCCCAAGGATTCCCCCAAATTCTAAGAACCCTAGAATCAACTTCGATCAAATGGAACCTCAATTCAACAACGATTACTGAAATAAACATGGGGCTTTGATTCCCCAAGTGAAATCGAGTATATAACAACGTTTAATTACCCGTTTTGATTCGAATTGATGATATGAACAATCGAAGAACAAGTCACGGTCGAAGATGCACAAAGTATGACCAAACTTCAATGATAATCGAATTAAACTTGTTGGAAGCTTCTTTGGGTGCTAAAGATATTTCCCCTCAACTAATTTCAGTTTAGACAAACCGAAACAAGCTCCATGGTTGTGTGCAGGTCGCGGTTAATGGAAGGAATCAAAAGAGATGTTTGAGTTAGTTTCAAGTAGAATTGTGAGTTGCATCCGATTTGTGATTGACATATGATCATTCAGATTGCTTTAATTAGATTGTTATTAGGTGTAAATGCTCAAACGGATATATGATTTTAAGGTTTCGGTTATACGTCTGTTTGACGTTAATAATCAGTGTTTAAACGAATTTAAGGCGGCCATTAAAGTTCGAAACGTGTAAACGAACCGATTGGGATGATTTGGTACTAAAATTTAAGGGTTTCGGGTGGATTAGGGGTTACCGGCGCCGCGCCGGACTTGGCCGGCCGGCGGCCGGAAATACGGGGAGAGAGAAAGGGGTGGGGGGGTTGGGTTTGATAATTTTCACAAATGGTCCCTGTGGTTTCAAAAATTAACAACAAGAACTTAAAGTTTTGTTTTTAGTTTTAGCTAATTTACACTTTAGACCCTGAAGTTTTAAAATGTTATTATTTTATGCTAAAGCTGGTTAAATGCAAGCTTTAAATAATAACACTTATATTGTTTCTATTTTTTTACAAGATTACTTTAATATGATAATTATTATTAATCTTATTATTATGATTATTATTGTTATTAATATTATTATCATTAATAGTATTATTATCAGTGTCATTATTATAATAATAATAATAGTTATAATTTTATTTAAGTTTATTAACACCTTAAATTTTATAATAATAAGCAAACATTATAACACTTATAATGTTATTATTATTATATTAATTTGTTAATCACCAAATTAATTATTAAGTATAACAAACCCCAAAGTTTCAAAATGGCATAAAAGGCCCTTTTAAGATTTAACAAAGTTAACTTCTAAGTTAACAAAATTAAGAGATGTCACATGAAGTTTCTTAAAGTAGGGGAGACTGTAACTCCGCCTTTTTTTGTTAAATAAAAGATAATTGTATTATGCATTTGTAAGGACCATTTATGTTATTTATGAAACTTTGATGGCTTGTTTATACTTGTGTCTTTGTTAATTTAAAACTTCATAAACAAATTCTAATAATTACCACTTTTGTTATTATTATAAAATTTCAACAATGAGTTATGATAATAAAAATAATAATAATAGCCAAAATAAAATAAAATTTTAAAATAATAAAAGTTAACAATTTATAAAATTTAAATAATTAATAAGTTTTAAAAATAACTAAAACTTAAAGTTTAATTAAGCTGATGGGGTCATTGTGTCTTAAATAAAAGTTTTTGGCATAAAATAACAAAGGTAAGGAATTTCAGCGACTAAATGTGTAACTTGATAACCTAAACCCCTACCCCTTTTTACCCGCGATTTTCTGGCCACAACTCCGGCCACCCTTCGGCAGAGTCCGGTGGTCCTAAAACCTCAATTTTTCTTCAAATTAAAACCCCCAAAACCATGCCAACCGTTCTTGGACTCGAATTGAACTCAGTTAACTACCCTAATTGAGTTTAAACACCGGTTACAAAGCTTATTCATTCATGTAAATGAAAGCTTATTAATTCATAGCCGTTCAGACATTAAAGCACAATAATAATCGAATTAACTTAGCATAAACAATCATCTATCTATCTCTAATCGATTACACACGAGGTTGTAGCTAGTCAAACACCACCCTCTGGAGTTCAAGAATCAAAATTGATAAAGAGCTTTTAGTCCAGATTATCATTCGAATCTATCTACAAGTTTAATTTGATTATCATTGAAGATTGCTCATCCTTTGTGCACCTACGGTCGCGACTTGTTCTTCGTTCGTTCCTAACATCATTTCAAATCAAATCGGGTAACTGAACACATCAATACATTCGTTTTAACACAGGGAAACAAATCCCTAATGTTAATTTGGTTAACATGCCCGAATTGAAGTTCAAATTGACGGCAAATGATTCTAGGGTTTATAAGGATTTGGGGGATTACTTGAAGAATGATTTATATTAATTAATTTATGTTCTAAGACAAGCTTTGGCACGTGAGTTTTCCATGTGAGCCCCTTTTACCTTATTTCACACCGTTTTGGGGTGAAACATGTTAATCTTATAAACTTACACTTGTAAACATCTTGATACTTGTAAA
This sequence comes from Flaveria trinervia, assembly GCA_025506515.1. Lineage (NCBI taxonomy): Eukaryota > Viridiplantae > Streptophyta > Magnoliopsida > Asterales > Asteraceae > Flaveria > Flaveria trinervia. Next base: position 3,572,066 of record CM046450.1, read on the forward strand.
TGCATATGCAATTCATCTTTACCTTTTTGTCATGGTTATTTGTGTTATTGTAAGTCTTATATAAGATACATATTTTGTTTACAATCATTAACTATTGCTAGCCTGATGACGTCTTAGATCTTTGGGCCTGATAAGCCTATTTGGTGCTAAAGCCGATGTATTGTCGGCTCCTGATGATGTATGCTTGTTCATCATGGGAACTAAGTACACTTAGCCAATCTTTTAAACTTGTAATCAAGTCGAGGTTTGGTTATAACTTTATGTGTTCTATAAACTTGCTAACTCATAACCATTGACATGAATTGCTACTTGTAACCTTTATATATATATATATATATATATATATATATATGTATATATATATATATATATGTATATATATATAGAGGAGGGTTCCAATAAAAACTATATTATAATTGAAAACTAAGAAAACCACTTATTTACTATTGATCTTTTTGATCCATGGTTGACATTAACTAGTGGTATTTTAGTAATTAAAGAAAAGATTATGAGTAACAATATGTGTTACGTATGCGTAACATTGTGTGTTACGTGCATGTAACACTGTCATACATATGTGTTTCATTGTTAACAAACCAATATGAACATCTAGAATGAGTTACATACATTTTAAATCAAAAAAAAATTTCAATGCTAAAAACAATTCAATAGTACATATATGTAACAACAGAGTTACATATACGTACCAACACTTACATATATATGTGTGTGTGTGTGTGAATACAAGTCCAACTTACGAATACGTAACAAACAAAAGTGCATATATGTAAACAACAAACTTACACATGCATCTAGTAAAGTTATATAAACATTAAAACAATAGAGATATATGTACAAAAACAACACAAGGGTACATATATGTAACAATAGAGTTATGTATATGCAACAACAATGATACATACCCGTAAAAGCCTAATACCGTTTCATGTATACATTATGCATTTCACAACTGAAGTTATCGCATACTCGAGCAGAACATGAATCATCCCCTGTCTAGAGGAATATCAAATTCACAATTCCAGAATTTATCAAATCACTGAAAGTCTGTGCGAGACTAAAACGATTAACGTTCGAGTCCACAACATTTAAAACCAATTATTATGATATATCTATAACATATATAATTTTGTTCTTATTCAATTCTTATGTTAATTCAATTATGCATAATATATAACCAATTAAACAAGCCATACATAACCACATAAAATTCATAAAACAAAGAAAACACGAATACATAACCTAATATCGAAGCAAAAGAAATTCAACAAACAATTCATCAGGAGAGCACCCCAACCTCCTCTTCTTAGGAGCCTTAATCTGCGTCGTTTTCGTGTCAAGTTGCCCTGACGAAACACTAATCGTAAGAGCAAGCTGCATCTGCAACTCCTCCTCGAAGAAACAAAAATGTCGTCTTCAAAAATTATACCTCAATCACCTTCAATAAGGACTTAGAGTCATCCTCAATTAGCTCCATCCTTGTTCAAATTATGTATTCTTCCTCCTATTAGGATGGCTATATTAACAATAAACTGAAGCCCTTAATGATAGTAATTAGGTTTCTGCGTTGTCAACATAAAAACGCTCGATCAAGACAAGACGATCTCTAATTCGTTAAAGCACTTACACATTGTCGTCGCATTCATCTTCTTCTGTTGAACCACATAACCAAGAAATGAGACGATGATTTGAATAGACTAAGAATGTCGAAGATGATGATTTGATAAGAGATTGGTCAAAAGTCAAATAAGGATTTGAAAAAAAAAATACACTTACCTAAATTAATGGAATGAAACTTTACTTAAATACCCTTCAGTTAAAAAATAATAAAATTGTTAGAAATTATATGATTGGATGAAATTGTTTTTCTATTAAAAAAGTGGTTTTCATTTGATCCATCCCCTATATATATATATATATACACGCGTGTGTTTAACCCATGAAAACTCATCAACTTTCAAAGTTAACCCATTATTTTTTAACATGTTTTAGGTTTACTACTTGTGGATATCTTCGTGCTCATATAGGATATGAACTTAGTTAATTGAAAATATTTTGTTGTTGTTTATATCTCATTTGTAATGTATTGATTTAATTGTCTTGTATAGTTAAAAAAATGACATTTAATATTATTTCAACTTATTAGTTCCATGTGATATGAACAATCGTTTCACATTCGTCCGCCCCGATGATTCCGCCGTCGGTCAGGGTGTGACACTTAATTTTGTAATTTATTATGACTTTTAAATTTTAATTCTTTTTAGGGGCGAATAAGGGTTTCAAGGGGGTAATGCACCCTTGGTGGGGCCCGAGGGCAGGGCTCTTGGTAGCGGGGTTTAAGGGCGACAACCTCTAACAAGGTCTGTGGGACAGAGCTTCTGGCTGTTGTCAAGTTGCTAGGTAAGTTTAAAAATTATTTTATTTTGACAATTATTACTTTAATAAAAATACATGTAAATTTGATTTTTCTAAACTTTCATATATGAAACTTGAAGGTAAAAATAGTCATATTTGAAAACAATAATTGCATTTGACCGTTAGTCAATCCGTTAGTCATATTTGAAGACAATAATTGGATTTTTCATACGCATATCATACTTGTTCTTGTAATTGAGTTATATCTTATTGAAATTTTAACGTAAACTAAAAGTAGTTTCGATTTAATATCGTTTTGCGACCGACAATATATGTTTGCTAGAATAAACATATTAAAAAAGATATTTTATAAAACCAGAGAACATGCATGTTTAGCAAATTAACTTCTTAATCAAGTTATCAACTTACGATAAGTATGATTAAATAAATAGTTGAAAAATTAATTTAAAAAAAATTAAAAAGTTGATTTTGAGATGCTACTTTTCAAAGAATAAAATTTAAATAAAATAATCAATCCCAAACACCCGATAACGGATTTGTCTTGATTTTCGAAGACGGTGTTTTCTTCAACGTGAATTCTACGAATAAAAGCAAGCAACAGCCATGGCGCCACACGGTTATCGTCAACGAGATTCATGCACACTACTTCACAAACGCAACACTAAAGCATCAGAGTCTCTAGGGTTCTCAATAGGACCACCCAATTTCATTTCAACGAAGGTAAACCACCTTAAATCCACCCATTAAACCTGATTCCAAATTGATTTCTTCAAACAATGCGATAGCAGGTATGAAATTTGTATGTTTCCCCATTAAAACGTTAAATACCACCTAACAACTAAGTTAGGGGTTTGTAAGGACTTAATTTATCCGAGTCGGATTAGATTAAACCAAGTACAAATTCATCTAGCATAAAGTCGAATTTTGCACAGAATTTTCAGTTAATTTGCTATTATTAAAGAGTATGGATTGTCATAGAATCAAAATTGGATTGATCAAACCCTTGTTCGAAGTGATTACAGGGGATTCCTCGTGAATCCCAAAGTTTTGTTAATGGCATGGGAATAGTTGCTTTAATATGTAAACCAACCTTGGGTTTGATGTTTGGAACCTTTAGAAGCTTTGTATGGTTGGAAACAGAAATGTCTATAAAGGTTAGAGGCTTAGAGTTCTGTCATTTTGCTTGAGATAACCTGTGGCTAAAATTCAAGCTGCTTTGAGTTTTCTTCATGGATGAACTCAAGTTATTCGGTTGTTTATTAGTTAACAGTTTGGAGAAGAGGGTTATACTCAATAATCTAGTTTTGGAGATCTTGAAAGAGAAGCTCATGAAGAACAAATTTTCACTTTTGTTTCAGTTCTTGTTCTTACTGAGGTGAAGCTTGTTGAATAATTTGTGTTTTCTTATCATGATTCTGTACCTCATCTATATGAAGCTTGCACCAATGCTTGATGTAAGGTTTTGCAACGTTGAAACTAACAGAATAGAGAATGAATAGTGCATGAAAACTAAGCGAGCGAAAAACAAACCATTGGCACACGCTATAGGCAAGTTATTAAGTCTTCAAACTATATGATTTGAATTTGTAGTGTAAGGCTATGCTTTTATGGGCTTTAAACCGCTGTCTCACTTTTGGGATTTCAGTAAAGCATTAGGGCTCATTGCCATTTAGTGTAAATGCTACTGCAGCTTATGTTACATATTGTGATGGTTATGTGATCCAACAGAAGGCAAATAAGAATTGGTAACTCTTATAGTTGATGATTTCTGAAAATTACACAACTATACAAGTACCAACATCTATTTTGTGCTAAAAATGATGGAAATGATTCTAGAAGGGTCATGGTTAGGTTGATTATTAGACCACAAGCACTAGTAGCTTAGTAGTTTCCAGGCACAAAATAATCTAGACTGCTGATTTGAGGACTTGATACTGGAACCAAACATAGGCCTTTATCTCGTAGGCTGGTTTCTGCCTCCTCATTATCCTGTTTAAGACACAGGATTAGAAATCAAATCTATAGTCTTTTGCACTGATTCAAGTTGAAACCTTATAACGTTAAACCTTATTTTACCTGAAACTGGTGTAATCCATCGTTGATCCTCGGAATCTGTGTATTCTGTAGCAACTTCTGTTCACCAAGTAGAATTTTAACAGAAATTAGTTATCTATCATGATTCTGTCTAGAAGTGGCAAATAGGTCGAATGGGTAAGGGTTCAGGTCAAAGATTTGACACGAATAATCATAGGTTCACCGTTATTTCTAACTTATTTTATTATGAATATTCAACATTCAAATGTAACTACAGTAACTATTTTATTTCAGTATTTATCTATGAATATATGATTAGGATATTTCATGGATTATAAATACACCTTGGATGGTTTACTACACTTTTTTTTAAGTTGTTAGAAATAAAACCTCCTTTCAGAAAATGAATGTACCTTAATCTGGCCATGAAGGAGACTGATAGTGATATGAGCTTCTTGAAGCACAGAAGCCGTGTCCGTCTGCATATATTGATTAAAACTCAATTATTTATGAGATTCATTTGCATTTACGGGTCAAAACTCGATTATTAATCCCAGTGCTGACTTCATATCATGAAAACAGGACCGACAAAGGAAAAACAAAATGAACAAATTAAATAGAAGTGTTTTGGTAAAACCTGACCTTGCCGTAAGGAGAGACAAGCTTTTGAAGGGCTGTAATCTTGTCAGCTAGCTTCTGGCTTCTTCTCATAGGAACCTGTTTCACATATAAACTAACTTGAATTAACTCCTAAAAGTTATGAATCACTAAAACCATAAGCCTCTTTAGTTCATTACCCTTTCTCTCATCCCTTGCATTCTGTCTGCACGTTCAAGTTTTTTATTCACAACATTTTGACCACAAACGTTATTCAAACGTTTCTTAGGATTATCTGTTACCTGTATACTCTAAATCATCAACAATGTTATAAAATTGCCATTCTTGTTCTTAAACTAAGACCATACAAATATACAATACCAAAATAGACATACTTGTTGACATCTCCAGTCTGAAACTTTCATTATTGGAGTAAAAGGTTGCTGTATAATAGGACAATGATTATTGTTTACGCCTGCAGGTTGGTAGTCAATCATCAAGGGGCATTGGAGGGGAACATCAATGGCTCTATGATCAGCCTGCTGGTAATAGTTGTACATTTCTGGTTCGCCTCGTAAATCCTTGTGATGAAAAGTTCTGTTAATAGACACACATATACTCTATAAGTCAGCAAACAACAATTGCTCGTGCATAAGAGTGTTGTAGATTAAAAAGATACATATATATATATAGTGGCAGAACCAGAGCTTCTTAGTCGAGGGACATCATAAGATCCTCTTCTCTACCAACTACACCTTAGAGGTTGACGACATGTTTTTCTTATGAAAAACTAAGCATTTATGCATAAAAATCAAACAAATTCTTGTGACGAGGGTTAGCAGACCCTTTTGACCCTCCCCTAGTTCCGCCCCTGCGTATATACATGTTATATACTTGATACTTACAATTTATCATCTTCTGTTATGTCTGCAAGTTCTTGAGGGAAAGTGGTGGAGGATGATGCTTCATTCATGTTTCCTGATCATTAGTTTTCATAAATTGGCGTTAGATTTCTACGACCCTGATACGTAATATATCATATTTAAACCGAGCTTCTAGATTATACCGAGCAAATTTCAATCAGCCTAAACTGTTTAAAAAATCTCAGTTGATTAAAGATACTGAAAATGTACTTACCAAAGCTATATATCTGAGTTGAAAACAATGGTTGAACACTGTAACTCATTCCCTGCGTATTTTAGCAACAAAGTGATGAAAAAAGATACAATAAGTGATGATTATTCATGTACCTTTATGCATGCATCAAGGGCGGCTGACCAGGTGAAGGTATTAGTTTAATTAAGGTTGACTTGTTTATTTTAGTTATGTAATAAATTAACCATGAAAACCGTCCTCAGGTTTATTTTACTCCAATTCATTATCAATTATTTTAACAGGGGATAAAGGAGACAAGTCAGGGTGATGCTAGCTGCTGGTAGGTATTTTGTTTTGTAAATTGGTTGCTTCGTACTTATGCCTTTATTAGAAGTTTAATAAAAGGAATATGGTCTGTGATTATTACAAATCATTAAGAATTACAAGTATTTAATTTAAAAAGGTTTGGCTAAACTACTCCCTATTACAAAATATACCCGTATTGTTTTAATCTAACCAGAATTAGTTTCAGTGAGTTAGTACTCATGAATGTTAAAGTATAACTTTGGAAGAGAAATTGGTGATTATAGCTTTTCCATTATCATGACAACAATTAGTACTGAATCTTCTTTTGGTAATCTCCTCTTCCACTCAAATTTCATTGTTAGGACTATGTAGTGTTTATGAAAATCTATGATATCTAAAGCATCTAAAAGCTTAGGAAGGTTGTATATAATGATTAGAACTTGTGTAGGTGGGTTTAATTTTTGATTACATAGCTATCAAATAGATTGAGAGTTTAAATTACGTAAGATATAGGCGTTAATAAGTGCATATTAGCTTATTAAGAGCTGGGGTTAAAAATATTACATATGTAAAAATCATATGTATTTGTGGTTGGCTTTGACCCAACAGACTTTATTTGTCCATTTTGTATGGCTGTTTGCGGCTTGTCACTGCCCCAAAGACCAGAGTCCAGATGTAATTGACCTCTTTGATTATTATGGTTGACCAACTGTTTAGATTCCATTTGAATTTGTATTCTCTTTTTAGAAAACGAATATAACTAATTTTATCTTGGATAATTTTAAATAATATATTGTTTTCTACGTACAATTTAGTAGTTTAGCAGCACACTTGTGGTTTTTGATTGTCCAGATGCTTTAAGTACCGAATTATATACTTTATCTAAATTTTTTTCTTAATACTTTATCTAATATGTGAAGAAAAGTAAACAACTCGAGTTATGCAAAATTGGCTATTGAAAACTTAATCATAATTTCGATGTAAGAGAAAATAAATGTTATAATATTTTTATATTTGTGTCATTATAGTTTCATAAAACATATTGTTTAAATACTCTATGATATACGCTACCCTTTAAACGCGTGTAAATATTTTATAAAAGCAAAAAATTAAAAGCTACCCAAATCTGTATATGTACTCATCTCCCTCATTGTATTTTTTCTAAAGAAATAATAAAGATAATGTTCAAAGTAAACCTAATATTAATATTTTTAGTTTTACTAACCCGTATACACACAGGTCGAATAATTAAAACATTAAATAGAATGAAAATATTTAATATTATCTTAAAACATTTTAAGATAAGATATACTTGAAATTACGTATAAATAAAAAACTTAAGTAATAAATAATAATATCAACTTTTTTAATTTTTGTATTTAAACTTTTATTTTCAAAAAAAATATCACATTTATTTTTCAAAACAAACCATTTCATTTTATGAATTTCCTTATTATAACTCCCAAACTTTACTATTTTTGGTTTATGAAAAAATACTTTTTAAAAATATTTTGTATTTTTATTTTTGATGTTTTAGAAAAAAACTATTTTATAAAGTTTGTTTCCTTATAAATAACATTGATAAAAAGATATATTTCTTGAATTATCAACCTATTTGTAATCTTAAAAACATTAAATAATATTATTAGAAATTATTGTAATCATTTAATATAAGAAATAAATGTGAGAATTTTAATGAAAAGTATGTGATGCTGCGACATGTTCTTTTGTTAGTTTTTGTTAGAGTAATTTTTTTGTTAGAATTTAAAGATTAGTATCTTTTGATATTTCTCGTAACGAATGATGACTCCAATAGGAGTTATGGAAACACTTAGTGTAGAAGAAGGAAGAGTCGGGGCGGGCACACCCAAAATGACATGAAACGAGCGAATTAGACATGATTTATTAGACTTGCATTTTATGGATGACATAATCGAAGATGGGAATATGTGAACAACAAATATAAGGGTTATGGACTTTTTTTAACAAATGTATAAATCCGTCTTAAATACTATTTTATCCTTAACTTTGCCTATTACTTATGTTTGTTTGTCTTAGCTTTATCCTTGTCTTAATGGTTGTTGAATATAAATACAACTTTAGGGGAGTATACAGATACTTGTGTTGAACTTCTTTAAAATGACACTTGCTATTTTATCTGTAGTTTTTCTAGGGTTAGTTTATTCATTTTACACCATTGTTTACTTATCATTGAATGTTAGGGGTGGTTTACAACCTTCATTATAAGTATTTTTATATGATCGTCTGCTCTATATTTTTTAGCTATGATTTATGATATACGAACAATTGTAATATATCACACATGAAAAAAAGAGGTTTTTGAAGCCAGGGGTCTTAACAAGAGTGATATATATATCTCCTCATTTAGAGGTAAGGCTTAGACCCGTCACGCCCTCCTTATACTCTACCAAAAACAATGCTATGAGCGAATATACTAGATAAACGTTTGTTAGTTATATTTTCATACAACTCCATTCCATAAACAAGTAATAGCAGAACATATATGAGCATAACACATGATTAATAGATTAGCTCTTAACTTCATTTGATAGCTTTTGTTCGTTTGATTTATGGCTTTTTATCTAAAAGCTCTATTTATCTTATATAATTAAAATAATATATTAATTTGAATTTACGTGCACACTACTTCTACTATGTATTTAGTTATTTACAACTATGAGAATCAAATCCTAATCTATTTACAGTAGATAACTATTCAGTCATATAAAAATTATAATATAATTAAAATAGTTTATAGTTTTTTAACCATACACACAAAACTAAAGTATATACAATTCGAACCAAGTTGCTAATTCCACTCCAAAGTTTTTGAAAACTGAACTCAATACGAATCGAATTTTAAGGTGTTTGAGTCCAATTGAAATACTAGATAATTCTATCAAGGAAATTTCACTTGTATAATTATCATAGATTTACATCACTTGATTTTACTTACAAGAAATATGGTTATAAGTTCTAATCTCTATTAAATTTAGTAAAATAAGATAATGTAAACATGTTATCAAACTAGATGTTTGTTCAAAATTTTGTATGTTTCAAAATCAATTTATGAAAACAGCAAGCGAATATAGACAGCAGCTTGACACGCGGAATCAAGAAGACTGTCTGGATCATATTTTATTAAAAAAAACCTGTGATGTGAGTTATTCTTTGACCTAGACTAAATCGAACGCTAAACCTACTGGAATTAATGTATGCTACAAAAGGAAGTCCAGCGAAAAAGTCATAACATAGTTGATGACGTGGTAATCGCTAATTATATTATAATTTTTGTAATTAATTTATTGGAAAGATTTTAAATGTATGGTCAACGGGATGACCTACTTTATGGTGAAAGATTGGTTCAATTCTCATGCATGCAGGCCAGGAGTGAGTGATTAAGATTTTCTTTTCTTTTTTTTAACCACACCACCTTAAATGACTCTTTGTTAGGTTCGGACCCGAGTTTAGGGTTGTCTCTTACCAAGGGGCTATAACCCAAGTGATAGAAGAAAGATTACAATCACATCTTGATTTTAAAACAATTATTTTTTAATTTTATAGGATAATACATCATAATCGTTAACATCCTAATACTAAAGTGTCTCTCTTCAATCCACTCTCTTCAATCCAATGTGTCAAAAATCTAAGTTTTATAAGGTACGGATACAAGTGATTAATAAAAGTGCATTGAAGTTTTTCTAAAAGAAACACATCGCTATCCACACTAAAAGGATGTCCATTTGAGAAATGTTTACATCTTATACTCAGATATTGTAATTTCTTATCTATGTCGTTTTAATTTGTTAAAAAATAATTATGTTTATTGTTGGTAAAATTCATCACTGTGCTTCCACAGTTCCACATAAATCACATATGTAGTGATTGTTTTAATAGTAGTTTATTGCTGGTTTCATATATAGGTATTTTAAACAAGTTTTTCAAAATATTAAAATTAGTCTAAGAAACTTTCTATCTACACCTAAATTACTTTACAATTATCAAATCTTTACTCCATTCACATTACATTCCTCATCTCCATCCATATAATTATATTAAAAATCATTATTCTTTTATTTTTAATTAAACAATAATTTATATATTTTATCTCTCTTCCACTCACAAAGATTTTAAAAAATATTAAAAAATTTATAGAGGTTGTATCGTGTTTTCACAAATATGTGGGTAAACAATAATATTTTTTCTATCGTCCACTCACAGACATTTACAATTATCTTTTATAACATAAGATATGCACTCATATAAAAATAAAGAACGGGACGTGAATGCTTTAAGATTTAAACCTATAATATTTAATAAATAATATATAACTTATAGACTAGGGCTGTTCACGAACCGAACCGAACGCAGCTTCGCTCGAACTCGGTTCGGTTTTAAACCGAGCGGCTCGGTTCGGTTCGAATTTACAATTCGAGCGCAAACTTCATGCTCGAACTCGGTTCGGTTTTAAACCGAGCGCTCGGTTTCGCTCGGTTTTGTTTGGTTTCATTTATAATTTAAAGCAAAACTAATAATTCATTCAAAAGTTTCAACTTTCAAGTTCTAGCCGTTGTATCTTCACCAACACTTGTGTAAATGTTCTTTAAGAACCAAATTATTAAAAAAATCTAAGCTCAAGATATCACGAGTAGAATCAACTGAACAATGTCGGGCTTCGAACAAGGTCAGACTTTGCACTTCGGAGGTGTATTATCGAAAGTGAGATGTGTGATCAGATTATTGCAGGTCGGATTGCCTAAGGTCGGAGTCGCATGTCAGAGTGCTAAAGGTCGGGGGATACATGTCCGAGTGCCGGAGGTCAGCGCTGTCACGACTCTCAAGAACCTTACGTTCTTTATTTTGAGTTTATTTCAGAAATCTCAGAAAACCTATCATAAGATAGCTTCTGACCTCCTATCGTTGCTGTTAAATCTGGCGTTTTATGTTAACCTGATGTTCTAATTTTCGGAACGAAAATTCCTTCAACAAGGGGATGATGTGACACCCCGTATTTCCAGGTTAACGCCATTAACTTATTCTTTGTTACTTCAACATTCTTTGTGATTTAATTAATTAAGTAAGCTTGTTATGTGATTAAATTAATTAAAGTAATTTAGGTGTGAACTAATTCTAAATCTATAAGGACCTCATGTGGCATTTTATTAAAATTGAGGGATTTAAGTGTTAATTCCCCAAATCCACTTTGTACCTCTCGGCCCATGTCTAACAACACACCTTATATTCCATAACCGACCCCCCCCCCCCTCGGCACTTTAATTCAACCGAAGACACCTCCTTCAACCTAATCCGTCGACGACAGCTCTTTTCCGCTCGACGTTTTCCCTCCCCGGAGACAGCCTCTTTCGCGATTACATGTATATGTGTTGTGTTCTTGGGGTTTTCGCGATGTATGCATGTATGCTTATGCACCTTCTGCCGCATGTATGTATTCTTGTGTGTGATTATGCGGGTGTGAGGGTGCTGCTTTGCGCATATATATATATATATACACACACACACATGTATTTTGTGTGTGTTTATATATATGTATGGGGGTGTGTTTTCTGCAGATTGAAAATCTTATGTGTATGCATGTGTTTGTTCTAATTGCATGTGTGTATTAATGCATGAATATATCTATGTAAGTGTATGTATATATGTATGTTTATGCGTGTGTATATTGCATGTTCCTGCGATTTTATTGACTCTTGGAAGTGTTGTTTGTGGGAGTCGGTTGCGTACGGTACCTATTCATGTATGGTGCAACGATGTACGTATATATGTTTCATTCTTGTTTGTTCGGGTGGTGTGTTGGTACTCGATTTTGGTTAGCAATATGTGTGTATGTTTACGGTTATATGCATGTGTGTGTGTTTTTCTGCATATATAAATGCATGTATGTGTGTCTTTTGCATATGCATGTGTGTATAATTGTATGTATGTGAATGTGTTTTGTATAATTGTATGTATGTAATGTGTTTTGTATAATTGTATGTACATATGTTATGCATGGTTTGTGTTTGTGTGTTTGTTGTGGGTTGGGTTTAACTGTGCTCGCGTGTGAATGGGGGGATTTCGATGACCTATGTCGTACCCGAGCCGTGAAACGCGAAACCGTACGATTTCATTATTAAGTATTTTATGTTGATTGCATATATTAAATATAATTCAGGTTGATCGGAGACCCTAACGTTTGTGCTTTCGTTTATTAGTTGATGTGCATCTAAGATGAGTTCTCAGCCCCACTTTCGTATTATACTCTCTTTTGGGGGAGAGAAACATGTTGTTTTCATAAACCTACAATACTTAGATTGGTAATACTGCATATACTAGTTTACTATTGTGATACCACTACGCCTCTTCGGACCGTTAATATGGAATTAACGAGGTGATTATTAGTAGATCTACTGGGTTTGACAAACCCCACCCGGGCTAGTCGCGCTAGCTTGAATGGAGGTCAAACGGGTGAATGGTTAGGTTGTTTTACAGTGTCGTGGTCTGGTATCCACAGTCGAGGCATTCATTATATTATTACTGTCAACTCGGTCGCGAAATTCATACACATAATGACTTGTTGTAGGCTAGCTACCTACTCATATGCTTTGATTACTTAATCTGGATTTCATTACTGTTACTTACCGTTTTCTGATAAACCTGTGAACTCACCAACCTTGTGTTGACACTTTAGCATGTTTCTTTCAGGTTCTTAAGCTGCGCACGAATAGGAACATCTCGCATTGCATTCATCATTGTAGAGTCAAATGAACAATCTACGTTTTTTCATAAATTATATTTATTTGGTTTGCGCGTGTTTGCGCAGTTTAAATTATGGGTTATACGCTTCCGCATTTATTTTCATGTTTCGTGTCTAATCATGATTTTTAAGAAACTTTATTTAATTTATAAATTTTGTTTTGTAATTGTTGCGTCGTTTGGTGTAACTAATGGCTAAGATCCTGTTATGTCACGCGCCTAACGGTATTACCCCGTTTGTGGAATTTGAGGGTGTGACAAGCGCCTCGACAGTCGGTAAGGAGGTGGGGGATAGGGGGACGACCGGGAAGCGGTGATGGGTGGAATGGTGAAAGTATTTTAAAATGTGAAGTGATGATTTGATTAGTTAATTAAAGCTTTACATTTAAGGTAGTTGATCTTTTAACTTATTAATTAAAATAGTAGTAAGTGGTAAATAACTAAATAAATTAACAAATATATAATATATAAAAACTAAACTAAAAAATAATTCGAGCGAAACCGAGCGAGCGACGAGTGAGCGTACCTTTGCTCTTGCTCGGTTCGTTTTCAAACCGAACCGAGCCGCTCGGTTCGTTTTCAAACCGAACCGAGCCGCTCGGTTCGTTTACAACCGAGTCAAAATTCGAACGAGCAAAAATCCGAGCTTTTTTCGAACGAGTTCGAGCGAGTTTCAAGCGCCGAAGTATTTGAAAAGCCTTATTATAGAGACCCACAGTACTATTATAGACCCACAGCACGGCCCAAGACAAGTCTAGTTTTGGAGCCCATATAATAAACCTTTGGTCCATAAAATATATACACAGAGTTTTTAACTTTAAAGTTTTAACGGACAATTGGAAGAGGCCCCGCCGGCGTCTAGGCGCCTACGCCCTTCACCGGAGATTGTCACCGCCGAGCGCCGCCGTACACCACCGTTTTCAGTTGAGTCTCCGCCATACTCAATTTAACACTATTTCATTGTTTCATGAGTCAATAGCCTCATTTTAGCAAGCATATTTGTGTGAATCTGTCGATGCATTGAACTGATTTATTAGTAGTTTTAAATACACAAAACTTCCTTAATCACCGGAGTAATGGCTACTATAATCGTATCGTCTGTTGATCTGTGATGCTTTCAGTTACCAAAACGCCGTATAATTTGGATATATATGGACTGTGATGCCGATTGACTTATTGATCAAGTGCAATTAGTTCAAAACGACTGAAGATCCAACGAACTGAAATGATGTTATTAGGCGTTTCTTAATCTCGTGATCATGAAGCAGTTAGTGGCACATCTTATTATATTCATATATTTAAGAATATGATCTACAGGGTAAAGTTAGGTTTAAAAGCACTATGAAGTCCCAAAAGCTCTATATGGTTATCAGTTACTGTTTCTCTTTATGATTTGGCATTGATGTTTTCACATTCATGAGTTCTAGCAGCAATTACTTAGCTGCTTTTGCACAAATTTTCACACATGAATCCATTATGAAAGAGTTATTTTAAAAGCATGCTTTAGACTTACACTTTATGTTCTTATTGCACATATGTTCTGTCATGATTTCTTTATGTAACAGTTATTTTTAAAGCTACTTTACAATTTGCACTTTGGGTTATTGCTGATAACAATTAATGATTTAATGGAAAGATTCTGAACCATCTTTGGTCACAAAATGTATGAGATAAAAGGGATAAAAGTTTATTATGGCAGTTCATGAGCTCTCATCTACACACGTGTGTTTGATAAACCCCTCTGTTTTTCCAATTAATGTTTTGTAATTGATTTTTTTCATGAACTTATTCTCATACTTCCATCATGCCATCAGGAAACAATGTTTTGATGTTTCTATTTTTCTAGGCTAATCAAATGTTTGTTTTCTTGATAGGAAACATGTGATGTTTATACTGGTGTTCTTCATAGGATAAGTGTCGCATAAGAAAGTGTCGTTGTACACAAGATCTTGTAGATATACTATTTTCATGACTATAGGAATGTTGATTGAAAAGTTTATTGTTTTCTATACATATTTCCTTTCTTAATACTATTTTCCAAATAGTTATATAGTTATATGCACACATACATATACAGAGTCTAGCAAATACATATCCAATTTTAAGTAGAGAACAAAACCCCATAATACGCTTGTAGTTTTTGTTTTAGGTGTGATGTATAAGGCGGATATATATATGTTCTGGCCTCAAAAAACCAAGTTTTGGCCTAAGTAGACTTACATGGTGATTGGTGTGACCCAAAGGCCCTGACTTTATATAGGAAAATCATTTATCACTTAAAGGAATTACCAGGATGCATGAATAACCTTTATTCAGCTATAAAAAGGTTATAACAACGGGCAATTACATATAAAGAACTAGCAAACATAAGCTTTATTTAAGTAAAACAATACAAGCATAATATCCCCAGCCCAAGTTTCATGAAAACCAGTGACAGAGGTAGACATAAGAAATACTGAAATTACCACATTATATTTCCTCTACATGAGTTATCTTATATGGTTGATGAAGTATCATTAAAACACTTTGCCAAAGGTCTCAGTTGCCCTAATGGTGTATTAAAACCATTATGACTTCCGCTAGCACTTGATCTCATCTTTACTGTCCTCATCGTCATTGCCGCCGTTGCTGCCGCCTCCTTCCGCCGCTTCTATGTCCATTTTGGAGCGATAAAGGTGGCTGAGGGGAGTATGGAAATGTAAAGATGTATGAAAGCTTAGATAGTTGGGTTTTGTTAGTGGCTTTTGAAGTGTGATGGGGGTGTGTAAGAAGAGGATCTTCCCAGGCATATACTTTCAACTTTAACTTTTTGAACACACTCACTCTCTCTCTCTTTCTCTTACACACACACACATATACACACACATATATATATATATATGTGTGTGTGTGTGTGTGTATATATATATATATCCACATTATTAGGACATGATGCACACACCACTTGGTGGAGTCTACCTGGATGAGTTCTCATGTTTGTGCCCTTGCTTGCTTGTCTCCTTACCTTATGTCAAATAAACATAGAGTTAGTTGTTAACCTAGGGTTTGGGTCAAGTAATGGCTATAATAATGCTGGGGAATTTCATATATCACCTTTAAATAATAAGAGAAAATTTTATTTTGCAATTTGATAGGGGATATATGAAATTCCTCTATAGATTCTATAACAATTTCGTGTATTTGTGAGCTATAAACCTTCACAAAGTCCAGAAATTTCATGTTTCTTGGACTACAATCTTACTTGACTAAATTATTGATAACAGGTGTTGATCGGTTTAAAGTTTAAACTTTTATATTTCTGTCTTTTCGAAATTAATTGTGTTACAATTTATCCAATTTAGCCATTTATTACATGGATACCAGAAGAAATGAAGATGTTTATCTAGCTTGTGAACCACTAAATCTTATTTTTGAAGTCCCAAGAAGGAAGGAGTGTTGTTTCCGAAAGGCCCCAAAAACATCTGATAACTTAATAATTAATTCCAAAAAACACGTTTTTAGTTTTGTCTAACATGTGTATATGTTTTAAATTTAGAATGTTACATCAAGTCATTAAGCATCAAATATTTTCCATTATGGTACATGTCATGTATTGTTATCGACTGCTAAACCGAATAAATGATAACATTTAACAAAAAAAATCATATTCTGTCATCACGATAACAAAATTTCAAATTATGTTCTATCGTGATGCATATGCTTTGAATTGAGTTTGAGGCAATTCCGTCACCAAAGTGTAATTTGACATGTTAGGAATATTCGACCTATATTTTTTCTAGTCTACGGTTTAATCAGCATCCCTTCCAATCAAATATCCTAGTCTTTTTTCTCATGTAGGCATGGGTAAAACATTATGTATGCGTCACTTCATTAAATTTATATTAATTTTATAAATTCCATCACTAAAGTGGAATTTGACAAGTCAGGAATCTTTAACTTATATTTCTCCGATCTAAGGTTCAATTGGTGTATTTTCCAATCAAATATCCTATTCTTTTTTCTCATGTAGGCGCCGCTAATACATTATGCATGCGTCAGTTCATTAAATTAGTTTAATTTGAGGCAACTCCGTCATCAAAGTGTAATTTGGCACGTCAGGGATCTTTGACTTGTGTTTTCTCTCGACTAGAGTTCAATCGACATCTCTTCCAATCAAATATCCTAGTCTTTTTCCTCACATCGGCGCCGCTAATACATTATGTATGCGTCACTTCATTAACAATTTTGTTCTAAATATTCCGTCACCAAAATGGAATTTAACAAGTCATGAATCTTTGACTTGTGTTTTTCATGTCTAGGGTTCTATCAATATCTCTTCCAATAAAATATCCTAGTCTTTTTGTCCTCATTTAGACGCCGCTAATACGTTATGTATGCGTCACTCATTACTTTAACTCTAAGCAATCGTGTCTCCAAAGTGGAATTTGACATGTCAAGAATCTTTGACTTATGTTTTCTACTATCTAGGGTTCAATCGGTGTCTCTGCCCACAAAATATTTTAGTCGTTTTACACTTTTACTCGTGTAGGCGCCGTTAATAAGGTAAGTATGCATCAACTTCTTTAACTTAATTTAATGTCGTGACGTAAAAAAACAATTATATCCATAAACCATTGTTTATTTTTTTATACATACCATTTATGTATAATTATATCCAAAATAAAAGTATATTATCCTTTAGTAGTTAACTTTTTAATATGTAAACACAAACTTCCGTTATTGGAAACAGCATAAACAATGGTTTATGGATCCTATGTATCCCTATCAACAGGGACAACGATCCTGTCGTCTGAGAATCATATTAGGTTATGTAATATGACATGTGCCATACAAATATAAGGTCCTCTAGCTACTTTTAAGAGAAGATATACTGTTTATCCCTTTCTTGAATATGATTTGCATAAACACCCATCGTAATTGCTTATTTATCATAAGTACAACAACTGATTGTTTTCACTAGTCAAATCTAGTTATGCTGATCTAAAAGAATTCATCAAGAAAAACTAGTATGTAAAGTTAATGGGCTTTAACTTTATATGATATTAGTCTTTTTATAATACACTCACATATATTTCACCGACCTTAAGGAAACACATGTGAGCTAAGATGATGCATTTCATCAATTGGTTATAATGAAACTGGTTATAATTTTAGGGTTGTATCATGATACATTTTTTTTATTCGGTTAAAAGATAATGTTGCCATGTTAATTATCTTTCAAGGTATAGGTTTTTCTAGTATTTAAAAACACTTAAAGTTTCAATTTATAGAACTTAAACAAAAGAAAATGTTTAATAAAATTTCATTGGTTTAAACGTATCATGTTAACTAAGATTATGCATTTCAACTCGTGGTTATTATTTTAGAGCAGTATCATGACGTCTATTTTGTTTATTTAGTTGAATGATAACACCATCATGTTAATTTTCTTTCTATAAGGGTTATTTCTCATATCTACAGTAATTAAAGTTTGAATATAAATGGTTTAAACTTTATGATACTTGTTCTATAAAACACAAACATAATGTTTGACAAAATTTCACTGGTTTAAGTGTAACATGTAAGCCGAGATGATGCATTTCATCATGTGGCTATTCTAGGGCTCTATTGTGATCTGTTATTTTCAGTATTTGGTTAAAGGTTGATATTGTTATACTAATTGTCTTTTTGTGGTAATATATTCTTGTATTTGAAGCACTTATAAATTGAAATTTAAAAAAATGAAAACTAATGATATTTGTTGTTCTTAAATACACAAACATCATATATGACCAAATTTGACTGGTTTAAAGATGCGTTTCATTACATGGTTATCTCGTGATATTTTTTTCTTTATTTGGTTAAAGGATAATGTAATCATGTTAATTGTCTTATTGTAAAAAGATTTTCTCATAAAGCACTTCAAATTTTAATTTTGAATGGTTAACTTTATAATAATTATTGTTATATAATAAGTACGTCTGATAAAATTTCATTGACTTAAACGTATCATGTGAGCTGAACAGATGTATATCATCATGTGATTGTAATCCGGGAGCCATATCGTGATATGTTATTATCTTTATACGGCTACATGATAACGTCATCATGTTAATTGTCTTTATGTTATAGTTTTTTCTCATACTTAAATCACTTAAAAATTGAATTTTTAATAAATAAATCTTTGAAATAGTTCCAACTAATTGTATTATAATTGAAAAAACGGAATTAACTGATGAAAATGGAAACCGATGATTTGTTTTCAATATTTTTGATAACCTACCCTTACATAGATCAAATTAGCGTTTTCACAACGACATTAGTGACTAACCTTTTATGACCGTAATAATATCGTTACTAAACCATTAAAAAGCAAATATGATGGAACTATGAATATCTATACTCTGGTGTTAACTACTCTTAACACAAACAAACTTTCACATTCTAAGATTCGAACCCCCACTAGTTAAAGAGGCGAGTACAACATTCTAGTTCGTGATTTTGCGGAACTTTGTCTGTGCTTTTGCTTCTTAAGTTTTGACTGTTTTGTGCTAATTGATGTCGAAGGATATCAATTAACCTGCTATCAAATTACATTGTCTTTATGTAATAATTCTTTCTCGTATTTAAAGCACTTACAGTTTGAACCTAAATTATGTAGATTTTATGATATTTGTTGTTCTACAATGCACAAACATGGGGTTTAGTACAATTTCACCAGCTTAAACGTATTATGTGAGCTGAAAAGATGATTTCATAATGTGGTTGTAATTCTAGGGTCGTATTGTGATATGTTGTTTTTTTATACGGTTAAAAGATAACTTCATTATTTTAATTTTTTTTCTGTAATAAATTTCTCTCACATTAATAGCACTCAAAATCTGAATTTAGAGGGTCTACTAATCTGAATTTAGAGGGTCTACTGTATAATGTTTGTGGTTGTATAGAACACAAACAAAGTTTGGAAAATTTCAGCGGATTACATGTATCATGTGAGCTAAAAAGAGGCATTTCATCAAGTTGCTTTTATTTTAAGGTTGTGTTATGATATGTTATATTTTTATACGGTAAATAATAATGCTATCATGTTAATTGTCTTCTTGCAATAATTTTTTCTCGTACTTAAAGCATTTGAACTTTGAATTTTTAGTATGTAAACTGTATGATATTTCTTGTTCTACAATACCCAAAAGTAGTGTTTAGCTCAATTTCACCGGTTTAAATGTATCATGTGAGCCGAAAAGATGCAATTCATCGCGTGGTAGTAATTTTAAAGCCGATTGTAATATGTAGTTTTATATTGTTATAGTTTTATATGGTTAAATGATAATGATGTTATCATGTTAATTGTCAGTTTGTAATCAAAATTTTTTGTATTTAAAGCACTGAACTTTAAATATCAAACATGTAAATTTTATGATATTCGTTGTTCTACAATATCCAATCATTCTGTTTAGCTAAATTTTAGTTGCTTAAAACGTATCATGTGAGCTTAAAAGATGTATTTCATCACGTGGTTATAATTCTATGGCCATATCATGATATGTTATTTTCTTTATACAGTTAAAAGATAATGTTATAATGTTAATTGTCTTTTTACAATAATTTTTTCTCGTACTTAATGCACTTAAACTTTGATTTAAACTGTTTACTTTATAATATTTGTCGTTGTATAGTACACAAACATAACGTTTGAACTAAACGTATCATGGGCGTTGAAAAGATGCATTCATCACGTGGTTATAACTTTAGAACCGTATCATGATATCCTATCTTCTTTATACAGTAAATGGATTACATTGTCATGTTATTATGTAATTGTTTTTTCTCGTATTTAAACTAAAGGAATCAATCAATAGTAACTGATAAAGCTTGAAATAGTTCCACAGGATGAAAATGAAAAACGATATGATGATTTGTTTTTGATACTTTATATTGGTTCAGCTTTGAGTGAGCCCAAAAATTTTTAAAGAGCCTTTCGTATGCAGAAATTTCATGAAGTTTAATGAAATTGGAATTTGAATTTTAATGGTTATTGTGTTTGGTTGGTAAAAATTTGTTGAAATTAGAATTTGAATTCCATTCTTAACTATTAGACAATATTATTAGGGTTACTAGTATGAGCCTACAGGCCCAGTTAGATTCTAGGGTTTGCATTATATTCTCTATATATTATAATCAAACCTATCAATAACATTCAATTAAGTCTTTTACTATCTTACATGATATCAGCGCCTTAGGGTTCTGTGCACCACCACAAAAACATACAAACCCTAGCTGTCACCACCGAGTTCAAACCCTAGACAGGGCGGTGTGCCGCCACCGCCGCCGCCCTGCCCCACCTTCGTCTTCTGTTTCGGTTCTTATCTAGCGGTCACCGTGTTTTCTTTGTTCTTTTTACATTTCCGTTTATCATAGTTTTAGCCGCACAAGGACCACAGTCTACGGCCGCCGATCTCAAACGACATTTGATTAAATATTTCTATTATTTTTAGATCTACAGATCCAAGAGACCGCCACCTGACCACGATCACCGATCTTGCTTTCTTTCTTTCTTTTTTTATATTTACTTATGTCATCTCTTGATCTATAGATCCAAGAGAGTGCCGCTTGCTAGCCTTGAGACATTGCTAATAACTACGATCGTCAGGCTTCAACCTTTTATTCCAAGAATAAAAAACCATGAAGTATCAAACAAATAATGGATAGCACAATCAACCAAAATATGGATGACAACATCAAACGCAATATTGTTTGTTATCAATAGTTTGGATAGTTACTTATTATTATTGTTTTATGTTTTTTGTTTCCCAGTCGTTCCTAACATCAAGTTACTTCCGCTACGACTGCGGGGGAGTATTAGACAATATTATTAGGGTTATTAGTATGAGCCCATGGGCCCAGTTAGGTATTAGGGTTCTTATTATATTCTCTATATATTGTAACCAAACCTATCAATAATATTCAATTCAGTTTTTTACCATCTTACATTAACGTGTTTAATTGAGAAAAGACTTAAAATTGTAATTGGAATTAAAATTAATTCCCTTACATTCCTTCGAAGGATTTCATAATCCTTCCAAATATTAAAGGATTTCAAAATCCACCGACCCCCGCCACCACAACCAATCGCCACCTACCACCCCGCCCACCGCCAACCGACAATTCCGACGACGTCGGCCACCGCCGCCGACCCGACCACCGCTGACCCCGACTATCACTGTCGACCCTACCACTGCCTACCACCCCGCCCATGCCAACCAACTACCGGTCATGACCGCCGCCACCGTCACCCCAGCCGCAACCCTCGTATCAGACCGCCCTCGACCATCGTCATCCGCCGCCGACCCCGACCTCCGCCACCCTCGATAGCAGACAACCCCGATCATCGCTGTCCGTGACCACCAACATTCACTCGTTTTTGAAAGACTACCAGCCCCCAACCGCCGCCGCTGCCTCCCATCGACCGCCACCGACACCACACAACCCTGCTGCCCATCAACCTCCATCGACGCCGCACATTGTTTGCCCCCACCGCCAACCGGCGCCACCCCTAACCGTTGATTGTCGCTTACCGCTGTTGTCGAACTGTGTTAGTTTAGACGCGCACAGTCGTTGGGCGCGGGTGGTGGTGGCAGTTTGCAACAGGTGATAAATTCTAATTCCTTTATAAGTGTTTTGTCACTAGAAATGCATTTGGAATTTAAATTGCCTTTATGGATTCCAATTCCCTTGAAATTTCAAATCTTTTAGAAAATATTTTTGGAAAATATTTAATTCCAAATGCAGTTCATTCTAATTTCAATTTAATTCCAATTCCAATTCTGATAAATTCCGCGAATCAAATCAGCTTATCGAACTTCTAATATATTACTTCTTTGGATTATCATGTATGTTTTCTATAATGTTGGTCTGACTTGTGATGTAGGGGATCTTGGAGATGATGATATTGAACACTGAATCCGGAAAACTGGTTCCGGAGAAGCATAACCTGACACCGTGGGGAGAATTCGAATGACTAGCCAATGTGTGCTCTACGCGGTGCAAAAAGCATAACTTTGTAAAACATCAATCTCTTTCATTGTATAGGCATCAATCCAAGCAAATGAGAGTCAAGTATCTTGAAAGCTCAGAACAACCCTGCCCCTTCAACAACTAGATGTCTAGATGGTATCTTCTTTGTAAGATCACATGTGTAATTGATCCATATGTTAATATACCTTTTTTTCTATTTTTACTAATGATTGCTTTTGGCTATGCATCAATAGAATTCTTGTGAGGTAAAATGTGTTTCTGACCAGATATTAAATTACCACATCAAAAGAAAACTGCATCAATACAGCACCATGAAGAACAAGTAATATAAAAATGGCCTTTTCACATAATATATTGTGGAACAATTGATTAGTAGTTAGTGTAAAGGTGAAAACAGTAATTGTTGCAATTGAAATGCCTTACATTTTGTTTCTGGGAAATCATTATAGCTGAAGTTATCTGAATTTCTTTTTACCCAAACCTATTTAATATAATTTTTAACTGGATTATTTCGACCCGAACCAACCTAATATAATAGGAAATTTTAGGGAATATTCAACCAAAGAGATAAAAGTATTTTCTTTAGAAATTAGACATCATTTTGTGCTTAAATAAGATTTTTGTACTTTGTTAATGTAACTAAGAGCCATTTGTTTGTGTGGCAGGTGATGTCGCAATTAGTCAAGTTTAATCCTGATAATTTAAAAGGGGACAGGGACGACCTTGGAGCAATGATAATATTGATACCATATGACTTGGATGTCAGAGACTTTAGTCATGAAAACAACATTTTACATAAATACAGAGTAAAGATGTGTATATCAGTCTTAAAGTAGTCCGAAATCTCCTGAAAACTATAAGCTATTGTGTTTCTAGATACCTGGTTTGTGAGCCGGAAATGCAGTTTTTTTGTGTTTTGGTAAAAAAATTTAGACACTACTATAATAAAAAAACTTGAAAAGTCTATGTAGATTATTTGCGATTTTTAGTGACCGATATTGTATTGTCACTAAAACTTTGATTACATATTAGTGACAGTTTTCCCTTTAGTGAGAAAGCTCTAAACTTTTACCGTTCACTAAAGATCATATCTTGTAGCATGTAGTTATCAAATATCATGTTTAAGTTTGAGTTCTATTTCATTATAAGATAGGTGGGATTTTTACTCTTCTAAAGAAAAGTCCTTAGTGTTCGCTATAGAACTTAGGGAAAATATTGTACAACTGTGATCTTTACAAGTTTATTGAAAAGATAGTGAAGAACAACTCTTGGTGGAAGAACAAGGGTGGAAGCAAGGTGAGTTTGTTAACGCACACCCAAACTGTTATAAATTCTTATGTGGTGATGTCACTTAACCTTTACTTTTATTGTTCAAAACAAATATTTTATAAACTAATGTAACCTTT
This sequence comes from Flaveria trinervia, assembly GCA_025506515.1. NCBI lineage: Eukaryota > Viridiplantae > Streptophyta > Magnoliopsida > Asterales > Asteraceae > Flaveria > Flaveria trinervia. The sequence continues at coordinate 3,596,686 of CM046450.1, forward strand.
TAAAACTTTTTAAAAGTTATATTTCCTAAAAAATGATTGCATTTGCTAACACCGAAACATTAGAAGAAATTAGGTTGAAAGTGGTTCTCAATTGGTAAATAGAAGAAAGATCTTAATTAAAAGAGTAAGGAATATTTTTTTATAACATGGAAACAACAATTGTTTTATCCACAAAGTGTTGGTCACTTTTCAATCTCACTTTTCAATATGCTTAAACGACATCTTTGTTACTTAGTATTAAACTATTAGTCTTATGGCGCCCGCGTTGCCGGGGCCATAAAAACATACCAAATAGCACCAACGGTACACCACCGCTAGTAACCACGAACGTCGAAATAACTCTTGTTCAAAAAGAAATAAAAATTAAACAAATAAAACTAAACAAAAAACGTAAGAATGTTAAACCACGTCGGCGAACCACATAAGAACAAAAAAAATAAAACGAACGAAAAGTACACATAAAAAATTGAACTACGCAGGCAAACGTAAAATATATAAAATAATAAGTAAGCGATCTAAGACTAGCGGGTGGCTAAGGAGCCGTTAAACGTGAAAAAACAAACGAAAAATGTTGAAACACACACATGCTGTGGAGTGTTAACTCCCGATATATAAAACTAAATTTTTTTAAAATATGAAAAGTATGAATGATCAATGTTAAAGTAAAAAGATGTCGAGGATAAATTAGTATTGTATTATATACAATTATAAATTAATATACCCAACACTCAAAATTAGTTGACCAAGTGAGAACTGAAAGTACAACTTTTGAAACATAATATACAATCATAATGCATAAATTAAGTTGATAATTAGTATTATATTAATTCGAAAATATTTTCTTTCGGATTATTCAATCCAAATTTAGGTTTTATTAAATTTTAGATTATCATTCTACTCTAATTCTACTATAACAAAAAAAGTAAATTGGGTTGTCACGTGTCAGCACTATATTCATTGTTATCTATCTTTTTTTGTTTTTCTCTCCAATTAAATAATCACATTAATTACTAATAATACTATTTATTTATTTTTATATTATAATTATTTTTTAATAAATTAAGTAAGAGAAATTTTTTAATGTTATTTCTATAGAGATAGATTTTTTTAAATAGTTATTTTTTCTACAAAGTCAAACTATTTTTACGTAATATTTTAAAATTGGTTAGAGTTATAGCTAGTTTTTATAAATAAAAATAATTAAATAGGGAGTTATAGTAAGAAATTTTTTTAAAAATAATTTTTAAAAAATATTATTTAAAAAAATGTTTGATTTATCTTTGAAAAATAAATAAATATAAAAAGTTCATAATATTATTTTATTACTTATACATAATTTCAATCATATCATATATAGTTAATCATTTTTATTCCAATTAATATTTTTTTATTCAACCCGTGTAATACGTACAACGGTTCACTAAAACTAGTTTCATATATAATATGTAGTGTATTATAAAAGCCTATGTGGGTTAAAAAACAATTCAAGAGTTTTTGTTTACTTTTACTCTACCATTTAACATTTTGTTGGTATTTTATATCTTTGTATCTTTGGCTTTTATAATGCTAAATGACAACGTTAATTCTTGAACGTTATTTGCTCTAAAAATATTGTTCAAAGTTTGAGCAATTGATGCGTGGTCGTTTCACGGCATCAATATTGCGGCGTAGTGTCAACGGTTGATGAATGTCAACGGTTGGTACATTGGAAAAAACCGCGGATCCACTTTTCATTAGATTCTTGATATCATATAATAATTGCGGCGGTTTATTAGTTTTTTCTGTTTTCCATAAATAATTATGATAAAAGAACTATATATTGCATATATAATTATAATAACTTTGTATTGTATAATTAATATTGTTCCTTTTTTCGTTTTTCTAAATATTATCGTATATATAGTTATGATAAAATAACAATGTACTATATTTTATCTTAATAAACATTAATAAAATTACATATATTTATAAAATTACTCACAAACTGAGCTCTTGGATTTTAAATGATGCTTAAAATTAACCAAACTCAAGCAGTCAAACTCAATTCCTCTAGTTTATAAGTAAATGTGCATGTTTTAAATGTGTCTTTTTTAAGTAATTAAATCAAGACTTGTTTACAAATCTTTTATTATGAAAAAAGGAAATTATAACTATAGTAAGTTTTAGCCAATTACTTTAAACGAATTACAACATAAGAGAAGACGGTAAACGTGACGATAACATGAGGTGTGTATTACACTCAAGGGCCGAAGCAAACATGTTTCAGCGAGTTTTAAGTGTCCTCAGCAGCGTGAGCTGGACATTTAGAGCCGTAAGGATTTTGTATTTTCATACAACAAACTTCGTCTTTTACTTAATTTGTTTCAACATTAATTCGTCATTTTTTTTATTTTCCTTCTAATATGTAAAAGTTTGAATACTTTTCTGTGTTCACACAACGTAAAATTGGGGAACCCGGAGGGCTGGCTTCCGGGCACCGGCGGAGCATAGGGGGTGCCTTCTATTTTTTCGTTCGTAGTGTTAAATTTTAGCCCGATATTGTAAATTTTTGGTTTGGTAATGTATATTTTTATATAAATATTGAGTTTGCCTCCTTTAAAATAATTAATTTTGCCCCCGCCCCGCCCCCCTCACGAAATAGTTCAAACTCCGACACTACTTTCAGGTACCTTGATCAGGTTGATGGGTATTTTAGGGACACTGGCTCGTGGGTAGGTTTGGTGGCGGGGCATGAACCCCAAGTGTGAACCTGCTTCAAACCAATCATTCAAGGAAATGTTACCGGGGGGGGGGGGGGGGGGGGGGGGGGGGGGGGGGATTTAGCCGTTATAAAAGAAATAAACTTAATTATAGTTGAGCTCCTCTACACTAAAGATCGGTGCATGTATAATGGTAATTCAGTTTATTTTTCAAATATTCAATATTTTATTTAAGGACACGTGTATGATTTTAAGCGCCTATTAGATAGACGCACATGCCTATCGTTAGAGGCGTTAGCATTTTGTTTAGAGATACATATTGAGAAAAAAAAAACAGGAGGGCATTTTGGAGAAAAAATAGGTAAAAAAGGATATTTTGGGAACTGTCCCAAAAAAAAATTATAGATCTCTTAAAGAAAATATATACAATGAATAAATTGTTGACGATAATATCACTAGGGAGTTGCGGGATCAAGATACACATTAGAGCATTCACAACCCGTTTTTTAAAATAATGTGAGTGTAGTCCTTATATTATATAGTATGATTATAAGTGATTGTGAGTAAAGTATATGAGAAATTTACTGTTCAATCTGTTTTTAGGAATCACTGTTCAAACCTTATAATGTTTTTAATATGTTTTAAGTGGTTGTGAGTGAATGAGAAATAAAAAGTCATGATAAAATAGAAAAAAAGAAAAAAAATAGTGATTTATAGTGTAGTTATATGAATAAAGATGAGAAATGAATGGTGAATGTTCTTATAGACTTAAATTAAAGAATGTTCATCTTTCAAAACATCTCAAAGTAAAAATAAAATGACGTATCATGATTTACCGAGCGTTAGGGTAAGTAAGAATAGTTTTTGAGACACTCCTAGTGGCCTTATCATTTAGGAAATTAAAACATCCATTAATAACTTGAGTTAATTAATTAGTAAGAGTTCATTGCACGTTCAATCAAACCTATTCTTATCTAATAAAAGATTTCGTACATAATATAAATTCTCTAATCTAAAAGAGAATTGAACCACCCTCGATTAAGAAAAGTATCCAGACTATACGCGAAATTAGAAAAAAGAAAAAAGAAAAAAAAAGACAAAGTCATTTAGAAGATGATAACCTTCCACGTCATTTGTATACAATATTATATTACACAAAAGAAGGTTCAAAAATCTATTTTTAGGCTTTTTCTATAAAAAGATTGCATGTAATATATGTTCACATGTTGATATATGGCAGTGGTAAAATTAAATCAAGACGATATGTCAGACTTCAATGAGATAGATAAAGGATACGTAAAAGCACATATCTTTTAGCGGTGGCAGCGTCGTGGACTACCACCATGTACAAGTGTCAACAAACTTGTTTTTTTTCTAAATATAGTCATTCTATTTGTAACACTTTAATTTTAATCTTTACTCAAAATTGTAAGAAAAATAATTGAAATATGACAGATAACAAAAGTAACAGATCGAATTAATTCTAGTAATAAACAACAATTGCATGTCGGGTTAAGAAAAAGAAATTGTCTTGAGTAATCTATTTCGTGACATAAAAGTAAAAAAAAGTAACATTTAGGGGGAGACACTACACTTACATCATTTCTTGACTTTCTTTTAACCATGCTTTAATGGTGGTCATAACAATAAGTAGTCATTCTTACCCTTTATTATCAAACCTATCAGCTGCATATTTAAACCCCCTTGCACCCTCTCTTTCAAGAATCACATCAAGATCAACCCAGATGAAGCAAATGTCACGCGATCGCTGGTCGCGATATGTCGATCAAGGCAAACCGTATTTCGGTGTGCTGTTTCTTCAACTTGGGTATGCTTTCAATGGTGTTATTGTCAAGTCTGCTTTGAACAAGGGCTTGAACCCCTGCACCTTTTCGGTTTATCGCAATATCGCTGCAGTCATCGCCTTCGGTCCCTTTGCGTTCTATTTTGAAAGGTCACGAATAATCTTTTTGAATTCTTTGTGAATTTTGTATGTTATTATATATGTGATCAAATACTGATCATGCATGCATGGTGATTAAAGTGTAAAAATGTTGTATTTTTGCAGGAAAATGAGGCCTAAGATGACTTTATCTGTGTTCTTGAAGATAATGCTGCTTGCACAGTTGGAGTATGCATGATGATCTCTGAATAATTATATTATAATCTTATATTTTTTTTGCATGCATGTTTATGTTTATGTATTAAAATTCTATGAACAACTTTGTTATGTATGAGAATTTACTGATAGGTTTGTTTGTTACATGTACTTTTATGTTAAGGCCTGTGTTGGACCAAATATTATACTATACTGGAATGAAGTACACCACCGCGACCTTCGCGATAGCGATGTGTAACATTCTCCCTGCTTTGACGTTCTTCATGGCGTGGATGTTCAGGTTCGACTCGACTCATTTAACGCATGAACACGCGATGTTTTATCATGTGCTTATAGATGGACTAATGTTTGTTTGTTTGTTTTTTTTTGTTTTTTTTTGTTGTGTAGGTTAGAGAAGGTGAACATAAAGAAGTTGCATAGCCAAGCGAAGATCGTAGGGACCCTTGTGACCGTAGGTGGAGCCATGGTCATGACCCTTGTCAATGGTGTTCCGATCCCGTTGCCATGGACCCACATGAACAGGGTGCACCAACCTGCTGCAACCGCTGCAGCCTCTGATCAAGACCATCACATCAAGGGTGCCATCATGATCACCGCTGGTTGCTTTTTTTGGGCTAGCTTTTTCATCCTTCAGGTCATCTCTAATCGGTTAAACTTTCGCTTTTGTCACTGTAATTATAGTGTAATTATAGTACGGTCAAAATGGATCGTTTTTTCCTCTTTAATTCAATAAATTAATAAAAGAAAATATCATTACAATAATATTTTATTTTTATTAAAGCAATTCAGTTTCAACTTTTGTCATTTTGCTACAACTCAACAAGTAATTTTACTTCGGCTCGAAATGGATCATTTTGCCTCAAACTTTTATACATTTTTATTTTAAAAGATATTTATAAAATTATTAGACAAAACTTTACTATCACAACACGGTACTAGTATACAAACACCTCACTTATAAATCGACACTCCCCTATACGTCCCGTATAGCACCATATGTGACGTATAGGGTCGAATACATTGAAAACGAGAAAAATTCAGAGGGGTTTGTCAGAGAGCTATACGCCCCATAAATTCTATACGACCCCATATACGACACATATGGGCTATGCAAAACGTATAACAAATTTCGACATTGACTACGATGAAAAATTCAGAGTGATGTCAGATGGGTTATAAGCCTCGAATAAAGTTATACGACCTATCTATACAACACGTACAATACTATACGACCCATATAAAAATTTAAAATGTTGATTTATAATGTGAGATGTTTAGATATCATGGTCCTTACAATAACATGATTTATTTAAAAATAAATTTAAGTTTTTTACTAGGTACCATGTATAAACCGGATAACATGACTAAGTACAGAAGTCTGACTTTGTGTGGCAGTGGTCCTGTTTTTGTATTAAAGTACATAATAATGATGCATTGAGTGATTGTACAGTACAACAAATTTGGATTTTTGTTTTCAGGCTTTGACATTGAAGAAATACCCTGCTCAATTGTCTCTTACAACCCTCATATGTATGATGGGTGCTTTGCAAGGCACTGTGACGACCCTTTTCATTGAGAAGGCTAAAAGAGAAATATGGTCTATTCGCTGGGACGCTAAACTCTTTGCCACGCTATATAGCGTAAGACATTTATTATTATTACCACTGCTACTACTGTTATTGTGGTTTTGTATTTATGTTTGAAACTCTTTTCTGGGTTGATGTAGGGAATAGTTCGATCAGGTGCAAGCTATTATGTTTCGGGTCTTATTATGAAAGTGAAGGGACCTTTCTTCGTGACGGCATTCAATCCCTTGGCATGGTGATCGTTGTGATTGTGAGCTCATTTACTCTAGGGGAACAGATGAACGTTGGAAGGTATATATAGTTTACCCATGAGATTAATGATGCACTTTACGAAATTTATCGAGTTAGAGATAAGACGTAACCCATTCAGTATAAGGTTGTGGTGACATGGCATGACACAACTGTTTTTGTGTATCTCATTTCAATTTATTAAATTACTTTGATATTTTTCAGAATTGTTGGAGCATTAGTCATCGTTATCGGGCTATACTTAATCATATGGGGTAAAAGCAAAGACTCGGGTTTGTCGGACTCAAGGAACGATGAGGTGGAAATGAATGATGAAGAACCGACCAGGCGCAAGAATGAAGAATCGGACAATGTTGTTGGTACGATAAGAGAAGAGGGCGATTCCGAAGCTATGGTCTGATAGTTTTTGTTCAAAAGTAAACTTGAGTTGTTCAAAAGTCGGTTCTTTTGTTCTCTAGTACTAGAAATGTTTCGGTTTATATTCAAACTGCTACCGGTTTGATTCGGAAACTTATTTCGCATCTTTGTTTTTCTTTAATCATAGTAGTTGTTTTGTATAAATCAATAGAGGATCGATATAGAAATTTCAAATATATGATATAGAGTGAATTAGGTCCCGAAATATTGATTTATAGTTTTATTGCAAGTTATGTTAGATGGTGAAAGGTTATACAAGTTATTTTTTATTTAGCGTCATAAATAAACTTCTATGGTTTTATAGTTCAATTCCAGGACAGGATAAACACATTATTACATGTAATTCATATAATTTATAAATTAAGCAGCGATGTGTCACGTTTGTAAACTTTATAACGCGCGTTATGGATGACATTAATATAATTAAGTACATAAAAGAAACTTATATAGTTATGGTGACTCATTAATATCAAAATACTGATAGAAGACAGTTAAATAATGGTATCAATGTTGTTCGGTTTGTATCGATTTCATTTTTCACCCTACCAACATATTACCATCAGATACCAAAAAAATCATCTTTTAAATAAAATCCATTTTAATAAAAATTTATGCAAGAATGTCAAGAAAAAAATAAAAAACAATCACAAAATATGCAATTTGAATTCTTACTTTTGAAAGAAATCTGATAATTAATATTTTAACACATGTTTGCACATTAATAGAAAGTTCTTACAAATTTAAGAGTTATTATTTGTTTTTCGTAAGAATTAAAAGAACTCTTTTACACATTATACATGTATTAAAAAAAGTTTAGATCACGAGTTTTTGTAAAAAAAAGAGTTGTCAAGGTAATCATTCCCCACAAATAACTACCTAATCTTTGTTAATCTATCTTTTTAATTTGCAAAATGTATTAAAAAAAGTTTTGAGAGTTTTTGTATAAAAAATCAGAATAATAAGAGTTGTCAAGGTAATCGTCCCTAGAAATAACTGGATAACTTTGTTAATTGTTATTAAAGTTTACGGATTGTTCTATCCACTCATAAAATTTTTAGATTGCTCATAAATTTTATCTCAATCAGGTTAATCATCAATTTTTTTTGTTCTAATTAGGTTGTTAAAATTTCAAGATTGTTCTAATTAAATCACTCATAAAAAATAGTTTTTAAAAATCAAAATATTGAAAAAATTAACAATATTTGTAAAGAGCATATTTATTTGAAACCTGGGAATTATTTGAAAATTTTGAAAAATATAAGTGAGTTAATTGGAACACCTAGTACCCACCGGTGGGGACTAGGGATTAATCAGGATTATTGGTTTGGAGATTTTATATGTAGTTTTTATAAATTATATATATAGTTAGGATTATTATACTTCAAACATAATTAACTAAACATAAAAATAACAATCAAGTGTTTTAAAGTTTAAAGATCATATATTTTAACACATAAAAATTAAAAATAGCAGTTCTAATACTTCAAAGTTCGAATAATTTAATATATATATATATATATATATATATATATACATATATAATATCAGTAAGTCACAATATATACTTCACAGAACATAAATCACAAATCACAAATCAATTTTTACCAATGTTTCACGGAGCATCAAGCACAATAAGAGAAGCCGAAGCTGTTGCGCAAGGGGGTGGCAGCTGCTGTTGCTGCGCAAGGGGCTCCTTCACACGATGCGCAAGGGGCGCCGCTGCTGCTGCGGTCGTCGGAGAAGGGGGTCGCCGGAGCAAGGGGGTCGCCGGAGCAAGGGGGTTCGCTGGAGCTGAGTTTAGGTTTGATGCGGCGGTGGAGCAAGGGAGGAGGTGAGTTAGGTTAAATGTGCTTTCCTCTTTTGAATTAGATATAAAGAAGTAAAAAATTAAGGTTGACCGACTTTGACCGTAACCACCGCCTAAGCCGATTACACCGATTACCACTGATTTTCTCCGATTACTGCTGCCTGCTCCGCCTAGCGCATAATAGCTCCGACTGCCATAATCGACAAGGCTGGGGCCGACTACCGATTAATCCCCGCCTAGTCGGCCGCCGAGCCCGCCTTTTACAACACTGTTAATATCATTGACTTGATTAGAACAAATATAAATATAACGATCTGATTGGAACATTTATAAAACTTGTTTGTTATTCCGTGAAGTTTTGCCATAAATAAATAAATACCTAATCTATGTTGATCCATGTTTTAATTTGCAAATATAAACACCATCTCTTATTTCCTTGTTTAAACAAAAAGTTGCAATGCGGAGGAACGTATTTTTGTCTACCCTTATATGACATGAGAAGACAATACATGCCTTCTAAGGCAAGCTAGTTTCTTCATCTCTAGACAAGTTTAGACGATTCATTTTGTTACAAACGAAGAGATTGTATTTTCTTACGCCAACAAGAGCAAAAACAAACTGGCCAAATCAATTTATTTATAACAGTCGAAAAAAGATCATGTCAATAATAACATATATTTAAATACAGTAATTTTAAAAACAATAAAATTTTCGTCTTCTATCTTATAATCTTCTTACTCTAATAAAAGAACAATTGAAAGTGCCACATGTTATCATCACAATCCTCCTTACCAAAATTTTCCTGATATTTATAGTCATTTCTCATACGTAATTTAAGTTATATCATATCTTAAAATATCATTTATAATTAACAAATTTATTATATTAATATTTTATTTATTCAACCCGTGTAATACACGAGTTTACTAAAGCTAGTAACATATATTTTTAATACAGTAAAATATTCGTACTTTTTATATATACTTGTCATGAAAATTTCTCTACCCATATAATAACAATTGAATAAAATAAATCTTTCACTTGTTAATTTTAATAAATTATTAGTTTGAAAACTTGATACTATATGGGTTGATTAAAAATATTAAATTAATAGTTATTAATAATATTTAAAAATTATAAAATAAATTTTAAGATAAAATATGATTAAAATTACGTATAAGTAAATACTTTAGGTAACTAAAAAAATGATGTGACTTCTAGACATTTTGGTTTATTAGTATGGATACAAATAGTTTATATGGTTTGTTTAAAATAATTTTAAAACCAAATGGAACTATTACATTATCAGAAGATTTAGTGGCTATTTGTGTGCAAGTTATAGATTAACATTGTTTAATTACATTTTATTGTTTGGGTTTTTTTCTCTCATAATTTGACTACCATCTATAAGTCTATGAATCGTGCACTCATCAAATCCTTCGGGTCAACAATATTCAATTTGTTTATTAGCATCGCATAGAAGTCACGTTGAATAGTCTCTGTTGGGTTGACATTTTGGAACAGGCCCACTATGGTCCAAATTGATTTGGGCCTTCAAGGTCAAATATGAATAATTGCACGGCTAAAAGGTGAAATCATAAAAAGATATTGTTGAAAAGATTTGGGCTAAAATAAGTTAACCTAAAATTAAGGGCGTTGTTTCGTTGGGCTTGAGAGGTTCAATGAATCATTCAGTTTCAGTGAGGTGCACAAAGTCGTTTTGCCCCCTTAAACCGGATCGTATAAGCACGATTTTAAGTCAAAGTCGGTTTGAACTAGAACCAGTTTAGTTCGTTTCGGGATGCTGGTTGATTTTTATTTGCCAAACTTTTCCAGTTTGAGTGGTTTTTTATATGTTTGGTTCCAGTTTTGTACTTGTGTAACTATTGAGGAATATAAAACGTTTAAGAACCTACAGTTAATATCGTTCCAAACCGACTCTTATAGGGGTACCGGTTCCAAAGTGGTTCGAGTAGGCGGTTCTAGTTCCACAACACACCCCCCCAAGAAAAAAACAATTATTCAAGTATAAAAACTAGTTGTATTGAAAATAATGAATCTAAGGTCAAGTGGTGAAACATGTTGGAAATATTTAAATACTTTTGATATATGCATGCATGTACAAATGCGCAAATAATACGTTAGTAACTGTTAGAACTAAATACTTTATTTGGACATATTATTTTTAAATGTGATACATAAGACTAACTGTATTTGTTTTCTATTATATATAAGTTTCTTATGTGAGTTTTACATGTCTCAACATATTATTGGTTTCTAATCGATAGATGAATGTCTGATTATTTTCTACTTTTGATTTAGTCTTTTGGGATTTTGGTTTATTCTGTCAATAATCTGTCGATCATTGCCGATGAAGAAATATTAATATCAGTTGTTGATACTATTTCCAGCTGTGTATAGAATATAATTATTTGTTGAAGAAACTAAAACGTGTATCATCAAGTCAACATTAGTCTTAAATAAATTTATAACAAATTTGGTAGATAAGATGTGTAAGAAAAGCAAAGAGTGTGAATGTTTTGAGGCGAGATTAGAGGTGGTTTGATGACGTGGAGTATGAGCTAGTTAGTGAATTTGTGGTTGCAGTTCAATTTTGGAAAAAAGAAAAAGTTAAAACGTTGGACGGAGAAACTCAAATGGCATGATAAAAATCACACTTGAAAATAATATATATGTATGGTACAAAATATTATTATTTTTTAATATTTTTGGGTAGGCACGGTTTAAAAGTTTAAACTCTATCTACTACCTTTTTCACATGAGAATCAACACATAGCAACCAACAAAATTAAATGTTTACGAGAGTTGTGATAAGTTATTAAAATTATTTTATCTGTTTGTTTATATATATAGGGTATTGTTTATATAGGGTAAAGTTCAAATTAAAACATTTATATCGTACGAAAACTTCAAAACCTCATGAAATACAAACAAAATCATTTTTTTAACTAAAGTGCTAATAATATTATTAAAATATGATATTGTTAAATGATTTTATATGTGTTATATATATTTTAGACTTTACACATGGGTAAATAAATAGTAAAAAACATACACCTGTGTAAAATTTTAAAATGCACGAATACATGTAAATTAACACATATAAATCTATTTAACGATGTTCTATATAATAAGATAGGTATCTAGATAAATTGATATATATTTTATTTCATGAGTTCTCATAGTTTTTACAAAATATAATAGTTCTTATTTAAACTTTTCTCTATTTGTGTATAAATAAAAGTATCTAACTATTACATGAATATACTTGATTTGATTTATTTGTAATATGGTAAATTTATACGTATTTATATATTGTAATAATTAAAACGTGACGTGTGGATGCATAAATCGTTTAACCTTTAATTTTGAACCACATGAAAGTAGAAAATTTATTACAAAAAAGGAAAATATGAGACTAGAAAGATTAACTAATTAGAGACATATATCATCTGATCTTTAATTTTCTATTAAATTGTTATGTCAAATGTATGGTTTATTTTGGTTTACTTAAGTGATTTTTTTAGAATATATACTAATCTACTCTCATTAACCAACTATATATAAGTACCTTTCATTATTTGAACCATCAACCTTTTAAATAAAAAGATAGACATTTTAACACAAGAATGTCTCATGAGTTTTGTATATAGGTCTCGCCTTAAAACACATTGTTAAACGATCACACAAACATGAAAAAGAAACATATTACATATATATTAACTGCTTTAGAAAACCACACACCCGTATATTAATTCCAGAATACACTAGTAATTAAAAACACGACAACGTAGAAGTAAAAACAAGAACATAAATAAAGGACACAAACACATTTCGATTGAAAGAAAAAGACATGATTTACCAGATTATAACAATACCACGTATCTTATACATACCTTTGCATGTATAGTCAAAGTACCGAGCCTTGGCATACCCGTAATCCTGATCTTCATACGGGCATGCCGCATACTTATGTTGGTTGGTTGATGGCCAAGGTATCAAATCAAGCTACACATATAACTAATGATGAAATCATTATGTTAGCCTAGATCAATAAAATTTGTAACAAAAAATCAGTTTTGTGTAAAGCTAAGCATATTAGTTACTTGTTTACAGCAAAAAACAAATTCGTCAGGTGGAAATGGTCTTGTCAAAACAGTGACTTTTTGCATATCTACAATAAAACTCAATATTTTGTTCCTTTTAAGATTCATGAAACAAGCACTAAAAATAATCAAAAAAAGATTTTACGTCATGTGTATTTAAATTTTAATAGTTACAATAATAATCCTGTCGATCTACCTCATAGAAATACAAAAAAAACTGCTCTAAAATTGCAAAGGAAAAGATAAAAACAGTCTCGAGTCTACACAATAATGCATCAAACTCCAATCATGAGAAAAAGTCGACGGTGATTGGAGTCATCTTCTCATCATCAACTCTAAACACAAAATCATTCTCTAACGGTGTCAAGTTCAAATCCAAACTGAAAACTCGTCGACTGTTGACTTTCTTCACGACCGGTGATGACAAATCAATCTGTGGAGAGTGTTCATCAGCGGTCAAAGCCGCCCTATGCCGCCTCATATGTCCGCCCAACGCTTGTCCTATTGCGAACTCAAGCCCACATATCGAGCACTTGTGTGATTTAGGCTTAGAAGGTAAGATCTCATCATGATGAGCATCAACAAGCCTAGGCTTTTTATGACTAGCTCTGTGGCCTCCGAGTGCTTGAAAAGATGTGAACTGACGGTTACACGTCTTGCACTCAAAAACCCGAGATACTGAATCAACAACAGTTGATTCAGTGCTCGTGATACCCTTTGAAAGAAACATCAAGTAATTAGCCATGCTAGTTATCGTCGTGTCATGGTCATATTCTCTAGATCTCTTCATCGGTATACACACCATCTTTTTTTCGAGGGTATTAATGTAAAAGTACACAAACTTAAAAAGTAGAATTTTGTAAGCAATCGCAAATGGGTTGAATACTTGAATGAACGAAGTTGTTGATTGTAGAGATGGTATATATAGGTGACAAAGTGCTGACTTATTTTAGTTTGACCAGAGTGTGTGAAAGGACAAAAATGACCTTTACTTGTAGCACACGGCACTTGAGGAGTTGAAGTTTGAAGAAGCAAGTGGGTGGTGGATTCGATAGTTTGATAAAAGAAGAATAAAAAAAGAGGGGGGTGATGTGTAATAAGTGGGAACAATGGTGTGAAAGTGAAAATAAAATTGGCTGCCGTCATGGCCCACGTAAGCATGACCGAGTTACTGAGTCGTGAGTGGCGAGCCACGAGTGAGGGGTTCGAAGAACGTTCAAATGTTTCTGGAACACTTTAACTTAAAAAGACTCACTTGTGAAACATATGACAGTTGTACCCATAAAGCCAACACACTACTTTCAATTTTTAATTTTTAATTTTTAATTTTTTATTTTTAATTTTTAATTTTTAATACATTATATTCAGTACAACTTATATTTAGTAGAATTGTTTCTAGTGTGTGGGGATGGTGATCAAGATGCAAACCTAGGATGGAGAGGCTGATCCCGCTAACATTTCCGTTGATCGGGCTTCGAGCTATTCGGGTAGCGTTGTTTGGATTTTTAACTTTGAAACTTTACCCGAAACCCAACCCTAGTAGCAATTGGTTTCGGGTTGTTTGGGGAACGGGTTGTTCGTTGGGTTTCGGATATTAAACAGTTGTCTTAAATTAGTGGACTTTAATGAGTTTGTTTTGAAGTCTTGTAAATTAATGGACTTAAATTAGTTTACTTTAATAAATTATAAAAAACATCTTTAAATATATATTGACATTTTTCTTTGTTTGAACCATCTAAACAATTGTATACATACAATTTGATTTGTTATAATAGGTTGTCAATCGGGTTATTTGAGTTTCAGGTTAACCGGTTCGGATTATTTAAGGTTTTAAAGTCTATCCGAAGTCCAACCCGAATAACAATCGGTTTTAAGGTATTTGGGTGACTAGTTACTTCGGGTCGGGCTGGTTAATCGGGTACAAGTAAAATTGACGGGACTATTTCCAGCTTCAAGTACCTCTATTTTTCTTGTATAGTATTATATATTATAGTGTAGACGTGTAGTAATCTAGATTTAAAAAAAAACGTAAGAGAATCAGAGTGAATAACCTTACAAAAGTACTAACAATGAAAGTTGTAAACTATGGTTAGCAATTTAGCATATTGATAAGTTAACTATAGTAGCTACATGTATTTACATGATATAAAAATTGAAATTTGAAAACTCCGTAACCCCATTTCAAAAATGTATAAACAATGCTTAATTATACCCCACAGTTGCATTATTTACGTTAAATGCTAAGCAAATTGACAAATATAAGTTTTAAATCGAAGACAAGAGGATGAATGGAGACAAACTCTACGCAGGTAATGTAATATATATGTAAGAATGATGTAAATGATATAATAATGTCGATCAAAATCTGCTATATTGATTATTTGATTAATATATAACGGAAAGATACAAATTATATGGTGTTTTGGTCTATTTAATATGAATAATTTCATCTTAATAAGTCATCAAACCGTTTAACTGCTTGATTTTATACCCGCACTTACAAAACTACAAATACACAATTGTAATATATGGGTACCGACCAAACAGTGAGTGTAATGTAAAGGGTCGTTTGGTTTGAAAAATATTTTTTTTAAAGAAATTTGAATTAAAATTGAAATTAAATCTAGTTAATATTGACTAGGTGTTTGGTTAGTGAATTTTTAAATATAATTGAAATCTTAATTTTGAACTTTTTATTAAACGATTTAATACACATGAAGTAAGTGGAAGAAAAATGAATTTCAAATAATATGATACAATTATTCAATTCCAATTTCAACTTGTGTCTGGTGATTAATCAAATATTATTTTAGATGAAATATTTCAATTCTAATTTGAAAAATTATATGAACCAAATTAGGCCTAAGGGCATGTAACGTAATAACTTTTAATACTTATCACCATAAATGAATTGAAGGTTTTGAGGTTATATCAGTTTATGTGATGTCATGATGATATTTCTAGGTTAGTGGCTTAGTGCTTTGTGATGTACGAATTTGAGTGTGTATAGGCATTTTGGTAGTTTTACATAATAAGTTTTTGTTACAAAGTAAACTCCAGAAACTCAAATAACATTTTGAACAATATATAATTTCTTTCCCTGATTACAAATAAAAATTTTGAATTTGATTTTTTTAACCAAAAGTTGATTTCTTTCCCTACTTACAAGAAACTATTAAAGTATATTACTTTTCTTATTATAAAAAAGTGATGGGAAAATAAGAAAACGAGGAGGGAATTTTTTTTCTAATTTTGACCATACGTTAATAATCCTCTAGAAATTATGTAAAGACACGTATGTGAATACGTTAGCCTTAATAAGATTATCCAGTATACTAATATCTACCGCAATTAGTGTTGGCTCGATCATGCTCTCATTACGTTTCCCTTATTTAATAATTAGCCATGGATTAACCGATCATCTTCATTTCTTAGAGGCAATTTTCTTGTTATTATTTGGCTCTTATAAATTGACACGAGCTTAAATATTTAAAAGTATAGGTGATGTTAATTAGCTTATACCACTAAGTTATGAGTATCATGTTCTTCTAAATGATTATCTTACTAATATAGTGATGTGTTTATTAGTCAAACATTATAGTTTTAGATCTTACAAAGTGTATATGTAGAATTTTAGAAGTAAAGTAGGTGTATATATTACGATCGATCTTTTTCAGTTAAAAACATTTTCTTAAGAGTGAAGTATTAATTCGTTTAAAGTTACAAGAAAATATTTTAACGTGACAATAGACATCAACTTACAAGATATAGTAACCATTTATTATAACATGACTTGTGTGTGTTTTGTAACATTTTACGTTTTGATTCATTTTATAGTTTATATTTCTTCAACAAGTGTTTTATATCCACCGGATAAAATCCATCCACTGGATATAGATATGGATATGAATAAAATGAACATACATATTGATCGTTGAAGAAAATTAAAATAAATAGGAATAAATAAATATGACCAAAATCAACTTGATGCAAGTTATGAGGTTTGTGGTTTCGTGACCCTTATCATGCTTCTAAAGCTCTAGTGTAGAGTTAGGATAGTTATTATAACCTTTAAGCAACGCTAAAACTTAAAACATTTTGAAATTTCCATTTCTTTCAAATGTCTATACGAGTGTTCCCTCTTTAGCCTTTAGGTTTGTTGCCACCTCTACATAACTAGCTTTCGCCTGTTATTAATTTTAATTTTTTTTTACCTTTTAAGCAATTTAATGAAAAATCATAGAATCAATTATTTTTAGTTGTAAAATCTGAATGAACTTAATTGAAACCTTTGCTATTGGAGATTTAAGTAATATGAAATATCTTATTTTGTTTCTAACTTATATGATTCATATAATCTCACTATTTAGTTTATCATGTATCAAAATCACGCCGTAATAATATAGAGTTGTGTTCAATACATAAACAATATAATAAAAAAAAACTGTATCTTACATCTATACAAGTTCTTGTTAGATGCAATAAAAGTAGATAAGAGAGTGGACTATATGGTTACATAGTTGTTTCATTATCATTGTTAAACAAAAGTTATCAGTGCATTTTAATTTGTTTCTTTCTTCAGCAGTAAAAGAACAATATTATATTATAAAAACCAACAAGGAACTCGATCAAAGTTATAAGCTATATATTAACATGTTCTTACCGTTATAAATCAGTCAAAATAGTGTTAGTTACCATTGAACCTCTCTCTTTCCATTGTACAAATTATTCATTTTAAGAGAAAAATGAAACACTAGAAAAGGCATGCATGAAATAGGAAGAAATGGAGATGCCGGTGACAGAAATTAATTGCAAAATCAACACGTTATTTGCGGCTAGCTGCCCATGCAGCATGGAAAGTAGTTGCCTTTATTTTTATTGTTTACTTTTTTTCTTAATTCATTTAATATTAATTAATTATATTGATAACATGTAGGTTCGAAATTTTATTATGTTAACACTTTAATTAGTTGTCATAGGTATAGGGTGGGTGTCACTTTTATTTATGATAGAAAATTATTTCATCATGTTAACCTTTCAAGTTTACAAATCTTATTATTTTAATAAAATAGTAAATATGGTGTCACGTGTTAGCACTATAATCATTCTCATCAATTTTTTCTCGTCTCTCTCCTATTAAATAATTATATTAATTACTAATAAAATTATTTTAATATATAATAAATTAAAAAAGAAATTTATTTATTAAGGTTATTTCTAAATAAATTGATACTTTTAATAAGTCAATTTTTTTAAAACAAAAAATAATATCATATCTTAAAATATATGATATATTTAAAAAAATTAAAAGTTGATATCACTATTTTATTATTATTTTTATAGAAATTTTTATAAAAATAACATCTTTATACGGTTGTTTTAGAATAAAATGTTTATTTTTTAAAAAATTTCAAAAATTTGATATAATTGTTTTATTATTTATAGTCATTTCTGATACGTAATTTTAATCATATCATATCTTAAAATATCATTTTATAATTAATAAATTTATTATATCAATATTTTATTTATTCAACCCATGTAATATACGAGTTTACTAAAGCTAGTTATAAATATACATAGTTAATACCGTTTTATAAGTCAACTTTTGAAGTATGCGATAATGCTATTGCGTGTTTAGTGAATATTTATAACCGCAAAAATCAATTTTTGTGGCTTCGTGCGTGTTCATTCCGTGTGGAAGATGCCTGTGACGGAGCTTCGTTATATAATTAACATATAAAATTCAAATATTAAATTCTTATGTGTAATTTCGTGTAAACATCACATTTCGTCCCCAAGTTGATCCACTAGCATCTAGTCATGATGTGATCATCTAAATATTACTAAAAGCAAGATCTTTCATGTGAACCCCAAAAGTAGGTCCATAACATACAAGTTTTAAAGTGACAATGTTGTAATTATGCTTTGTATTTCTCTTATTATCAAAATTCTTTTTGTTTTTAAATAATATATGTTTTTTCCTTCAATTTTTTACCAATAGAATGAAGAAAAAACATACCTAATGTACACACTCACTATCTCGATCTCTTCGTTTTCCATGTAATAGTAATAATCATTGACCATCTAATCGCTTTAAGATTTTAATTGTAAAAAATAAACACGATATTTACGTGAAAACAAAGTATACAATTAATATTTTAAATAGAAGTCATTCTATATAAGACAATATTATTTTATTTTTGAACAATTTTCCATTGACCATCTAATAGCGACTTTAATTGTAAAAGACAAACACGATTTTTACATGAAAACACAGTATATTTATATTTTCTTTTATATAGAAGTCATTCTATTAGACTATTATTTTAATTTTGAAAAATTATCCGTTTCATTCCACATAAATTTAATATTTGGCATTTAAACTTAGTTAAAACCAATTTTGATTTCAAAGTCACGTACATGTACGTTAAGGAAACTGTTTTTTGTTTTTATGTTAAATTTGCTAATACAAACGAACTTATGAATCGGAATATAAAATTAAAGTGGCTTAAGTAGAGTTGTTTTAAAATTTGACCACCCCTTGAGAAGTTGAGAGTGAGAGAGATCCTTTAGTTTCTAAAAGGGGCACTACTTTTCTACATAACTAAAATATATTTTATAAATTCAAAACCAACCATCTCACTTTATATATAATATAATTACAAATTGTTTATTATTAAAAAAAATATATTTTTTGAAGAGTACATATAATAGCATTAAACAATACAAAGAATTATAGCTGGAAGTAAATAGCTCTTAAGATGACTTTGAGATAGGTTAATAGTAAAGTGTGAATATTATAGTACACTGGATACCGTATTTATTAAAAATAAATTACTTTTCACTAAACTTTCTTTTATTACAGTTAACCCGTAAACTTACTAATTTTTTGTATATACACACATAAATGTCGGTTATTAGAAAAAGTATTGCAATCATAATTTAGATAAGCAACGAAGAGTAGTAATTGTTTGCCAACCGGTGAGGCGTAATGGTGAAAACATAAAAACCTGTGTAGTGAAGTCACTCAATCTCATGCACTCTTTGAGGTGAATACAATTAGACTTAGAATTCGCAATTTAGGAGTCAATTAAGAAAGTCAAAATATGGGTCAAATCGTAGTTATCTTACCGACATATAACCGTCATTAGACAGTTAATTACCCGCCAATTGTAAGGGGCTGGTATAAATACCCCATCATACGATCGTTATTTGTGTAGTAAATCATTTGAATTGTGTATGTATCTTATTTTATTCCACCATGTTCTTCGAGTCACCGCACATTTTTGTGCATGCTCATATTTAATTGTTCGTCCTAAATGATTCTATCGTCAATCGATCCCGGGCACAACAACAATGTGTATCGAGTGAATGCTGAAATTAGATACATTGCTAAATTAATCTTGACACACCCTTGTATCTACTTACTTCAAAACGTTTTATTTTTATAAACATATATATAGAACTATTTTACTCGGATTAGAAAATATATAATTTGATAGTATAAGTTATTTAGATAATAATAGATCATATAAAAGTTATTTACATGTTAAAAATGATCAAAACTAATTAATAGTTAGTTGATAATGATAATTTTTCTTATTTGGCCCATCCGAACCATAAATAACCGTAAAAATGAGTACGCACTTTCTCCATTTCATTATGCTTTTGAGTTAGTTAGTTAGTTAGGTAGTGGTTGAGTGTGGATTCGGTTAGAAAATGAAGAGAAATCAGTTTGGATAGAGTAATAGGCTTCTAGTTGGGGGCGTAGAAATTAAGTACACGACGGAAAAGGACTTGTGGATACATGTTTCGTTGCAATGGCCCCACCTAATATAATATTAAATTGATTTTTAATCAATCAATGTGCTTTCACGATGATTGTTTCTTATTATTATTTATTTGAATAACACATTTTGATTATAAATCAACACTTAGTAAAATTTTATATAGGTCGTATAACTTTATCTGCATCATATAAAGGGATCTTATAATTTTATATGGGGCGCATAAGCTCTTTTACAACCTCCTAACGTTTGCTCATATTCAGTGTTAAATTTTGTTATAAGTGTTGTATAAGTTTATATGGGTCGTATAGGTCTCTAAGAGATGTATAGCCTTTTGACGGCCCCTTTGAAATTTCACCATTTTTAGTCTTATGAACCCTATACGAGACGTATGGATGAGTGTTTATTTATAAAGGTGAGTGAATTTATAAATGTGGATGTCTTAATATTAAGATAATTTATTTTAAAAGTTCTATATGGTTGGAGAATAATTAAAGCTTTAACAAAAAATCATTATGTTTAAATAAAAATAAAGAAATAACTAAATTATAAACAAATATATTTTTAAAACATCCTTCGATATTAAAATTTGTATAATTTTTTTCTATGATGAACACTACCAAAAATCAACACATAAAAATTGTATGCTGATCCATTAAGTTGGTTTTGATGTGTGAAAACGGAAAACTTATCTTAAGAGCTTATATCAATTAATTATTAGGGCATTCACAACTCATATTTATTTTTATTCATATAATTACACTAGAAATTACTATTTTTTTTTCTTTTCAACTTTATCATTACTTTTTCTCTCTTATTTTTAACTTTATAATTACTTTTCTCGCTTCTTCACTAACAAGCATTTAAAATATATTAAAATCATTATATGGTTTTGAAGAGTGATTACCCAAAATACAAATTGAACATTAAATTTACTATATTTTTCACTTACAATCATTTATAACTATACCATATAATATAGGAAACATACTTTGTTGGACCAAAAGAACCAATGAACCAGATCAGAAAAACCTTTAAGTCCCACAGACATCAAAACAACTGAAGTGGTATACAACAGCTGAAGACAAAGTCTGAAGGTAAAGTTTGAAGACAAAGTCTAAAGATAAAGTCTGAAGACAAAGTCTGAAGACAACAGCTGAAGATAAAGTCTGAAGACAACAGCTGAAGACAACTGCTGAAGACAACTGCTGAAGACAAAGTCTGAAGACCAAGTTCTCAGAAGTTGTCACAACAGTTGAAGTAGTTCTCTTCAGTAGTTGTGATGGTTTACATTTCAGTAGTTTGTAATCAGTAGTTTTATATTATGTAAAACATCTGAAGTTCTTACACTTCAGATGTTATAACTTCAGTAACTGTAATGTTAGCTTATACTTAGCTTTTAGTGAAGGTGTCCTTAGTTGTTGTGGACATCTTCAATAGTTTAGTTTACTTTCAGTTGTTTGTATAAATCAGTTAGATGTCACTATCAAGTGACGTCAGCTAATGTCACATTCCTTATAAAAGGAATGTTGACCTAATTTCCTTGTACAAGCTTGTGCGTGAATGAAAACATTCTTTTTGTAGAAAACTTTCTCTCTCTATAACCATTACTGTTTGATTGAATATTCATATTACTCTTTTGCTATAATTTAATCTAATTCGTGTGCTATTCCGCTGCAAATATCAATCTAATTGATCAAACTAGATCTCGATCCTTTCATACTCACAGAAATATAAAGAATGTGCTATGAATGCTTTAAGATATGATGTAAGAGCGTCATGTTTTAATATAACAGGTACCTAGTGTCATTATATTAAGCTGGTAATAACATTATTTATGTTAATTAGGCGTTTATTCTGTATGTATTTTAAATTTGGATTTTGATGACCAACGGATTACCAGTGAGTTTTAAAGTTTCCTATATAACAAAAAAGGTCGGTAGTCCGTAGTCGTAGGAAATAATAATTACAAATTTCAACTGTGTATACAATTGCAATTTCAATTATATTAAATACTTAATTATAGTATTTACTTTAGAATATTAAATACTTAATTAATAGTTTTAGTTTTTCATAACGTATATTAGTTTGAAATATTTATTCAGTTATAGTTTTAATAATAACACATTATATATATCTCATTTACAAGTGTTGGTGACGGTGGGATTCCCACGAGCACGCAACATTGGTCAGTGATTTTTTTTATACATGATTTTTAGTGGTTTGGTGGTTTTCTTTCAAACACACACAACAAACAAACGCTAAATCAATTGGTTTAGGATAGCCTCTTTACTCTTTGCCCACTATTGGGTCACCGGTTGAACCCTGTGCTCAACAAATTCTTTTGATGTTTCTTTAACACTTTTCTTATATATATATTTGTTTAAATTACTTTATTTAAATAACTATGCCGTAACATGCGGTTAAAAAATATCGGGTTTGTTTTTCGTAATAGTCGTTTTTATAACTACAAAACTTTTGTCTCACTTTCGATGTGTATTTTTATTTTATGTTTAAGTTTATTGAGACCTGACATGATACTATTTTCTATATATGTGTCAATCTTTAAATAGATCCGCAATAATTTAATACGTTGCTTTTATGTATTTGCACGTACACGCCATTGTCACAACGCGACGAAGTTCAAAAAGGTGTTCTTAACCACGCTAATAACATTGTACGATCCGGCTACTATGCGCGGGTGAAAAAGGTCGCTTAAATAAACTATATATTCAAATATTTATTTTAAAATTTTAATTTCTTATACTAATGTACAATATGTTAAAATAATAATTATTAACATTAAAACGGAGATTAAAAAACTTATTAACGAAATTAAGATTATATATAGTTTATAGATAAAATATTATTTGTATATACATGCATATATGCATGCATGTAAATTTTTTCTGCTTTTAGTGCCCACTGAACCAAAATTTTGCAACATTTTGTATTCGTTTCCTGTGTTACTTGTAAGATTATATCTGGTAAATAAAAACCACCTATTGTTTTCTTCACGAGGAGAAAAAAGTTTGCTCTTAATCCTATCCTTAATACACTTGTTGATTACGAATAAACTTGGTTGATAACTCTTGTTAACCTTCTAATGATCGAATCCAACTCCCTTACTATCCTATTGTTCAACCCTGATCAAACAAGCCCGCTGTTGACAAGAACCCACTTTTTATCATCACGACCTATCTATTGTCGAGACATGTTCAACTCTCAACGACGTTCGACTAATTTGCTTAAGAACATGCAATTCATAACCATTATGAGGACTTGAAACCAAACCCAAAATCATACGTCACCATATTCTTCGCTTTCAGTTTTTTTTTTATCTTTTTCTTCCCTCTATGGTTATCAAACATAACTAATAACCAGATAAACTTATTTTATTTTCTTGTTTCTTGTTTCTTTTTTCATATGAGTTTCAATGCTATCTCTCCTTGATAATTAGAGGGTTCTTCTCCACCCTTGAATACATATTGCATTCACATAGGTTTTGATCTTTATCTTTGATATCAATAATTAATTGGATCAAACAAAAAACATATGTAAATATGTAGATTTAAAGTAACATATTCTGACTCTTTTCTTATATATATAGGACTCAACAAATAAAATTAATGAAAAACTTTATAATTTATATTAAACATAAACTAATCCTAAACAAACTCAAACAATATGTAAATAGTTGCATAAAAATAAATAAACTCACTTCTAATCTAATACGAACTCAATTAATAAAAGCAATAACCTAAGAACTATGACCCATAATATTAATCAAGCCAACTTCCGGTTCTCACTCCTGATTTTTTTTACTT
Organism: Flaveria trinervia; assembly: GCA_025506515.1. Taxonomy (NCBI): domain Eukaryota; kingdom Viridiplantae; phylum Streptophyta; class Magnoliopsida; order Asterales; family Asteraceae; genus Flaveria; species Flaveria trinervia. Next base: position 3,621,307 of record CM046450.1, read on the forward strand.
TGTTCACATTTAATTAAATCATTTAATTATGAATATCTCAATATTAGATCCATCATCTTACAAATGTGGACCCATGGGTTCGTGAACAATAAGCACTTGACGAGTGATGGCATGACCCGTAATATAATCCAAATTAATTTAGTCAAGTAGTGTTTATTACCATTGACTTGGTGCTTAAATTATTGACAAAACTACGAGTCGCTTTTAAACCCCTGCCGACTCATAGAGCCATCGACATTACACGATAATATATATATAATCAAATACATGACTTTATAGGTACGTAATAAATTCAACATTTATACAAGTATCTCACAATTATTTGTGTCATCAACTTATCATAATACATGTGTAGAAATATAATAACGGGTATAATGAAATGTCACGCAATATAACTCCTGACATTAGTTTTAGTTTTCTTAAACAGAGTTGTACAGAAAGAGTATATTTTTTTTAATAGTGACGGACTTTTAAAAACGACTAACAAATAACATTTTTAACCTGTTAAAAAGTAACAAATAATTTTCTATTTGTTGTAATAATAGAAATCAATTTAAAAGATGATAAGATTTTTTAAGGTGTTTTATAAACAAATTAACTGAATAAATAACAAAACTGTTAATTCATAAACACGAAATAAAAATACATCTCTAAATCAATAAATCTTGTCCCTGCCAAGAGAACCTATTTAGACAATTATTTTTGGTTTTGTATTTATAAATACTTATATAGTTCTATTAAAGAAGGAAAAATCTCAGCTCATCAAATCATCTATATAATCTAATTAGTTACCTGTTAATGATCAAACCAGAATTCCTTTCACCCTTTGGCGTTTAACATATATAGAAAGTTCCTTACAATTCAATAATCAAAAGCTTATAGTGAGATTTAGAACAATATACAAGATACATAGGTTTAATAGACAACTTGATAAGTTTGATTTACCTCTCAAAGTTAAAAACTTGAGGTTGTTGTCTAACATCATACGCTTAAGGATTAACAAATTCAACTCATAAAACAATAATCATACCCTTAAACGAACTCTAAAGTATAGTAGGTTACACTTGTATACAATATTCGGCAATTCACTATTTCTTATCCTCCAACTTTATCACAAGCCCACAATTACCCCTCTTTACCATTGTTGCATCAAACACATACGTGCAACAACGCCACAATGGTTCGTGTATCATTTTCCCTAGTCAATTGATGGAAAAAATCAACTCTTATTTTTCATTCCTACAACGAATATATAGCTAGGGTATACATACTCAACTTTCTATGGCAATAATCAAATTCTATAGGCTTCTTTCAAAAGCAAAATTCATCATCTGAAATACTGTATACTTTATATAACATCATAAATTACTATCAAAATGGAGTGAAAAGACGGAAGAGTAAAATCAATTTGGTATGTGACTAATGTGAACATCAATTACAAAGTAAATTAAAAAAGAAGAAAAAACCCTGTAATATCATCACTTAATTAGTAGTTAATTACAATACAATGTAAATGCTCCTATTCGAATATAGAAAGACGTGGTCAATGATCATGGAAAAAAATGAAGAAAAGAATATAATAAAAAAGTGTAATATATATAATACAATAATTTGCAACAATAAACAATGAGGGTGGCCGGTGTGTAGATAACAGTTTCTTGGTGTCGTACATATGAGCTAAACACTTAAATAGTTAGATATTCCAACAGCCTCATATCCTTTAAACGTGCTAAATCGATTCTATAAGGCCATCGTCATTTTTCACACTTCTAAATTTTTTTATAACTCTTATTTAGTACTATACTAATCAAGCTAAATTTTTTTAAATAAATAATATTTTATTATAAATACTTTAGTAAGACTTAATTTTGTTAAAATATAGTTTTATTTATAGCTAATCATTGTTAAAACTAAAACTTTTAAAATGTATGTAAACAAATTTATGGATATTTATGAATAATAATAAAAAAACTTTCTTTTTATGTTGTTTTTTATAACTTAAATATATTTGCTATATATAATAATTAGGTTAGTGACCCGTGTGTTACACGGGTGGACCAATACTTAAAATAACATATGAGAAATAAATTACAATAATATGTATATATGATATATATATATATATATGATGTTGAAAATATATATTAAAATAAAATTTTTATATAATGATATCAAAAAGTTACGATATTCCACAATAGAAACAAATGAAGGTAAATTAATTGAACATAAAAATGAAGAAAAAATATTAACTAATTAAAAAATTTAATAAAATCTACTAAAGTATGTAACGATGATACGTAACTAAGAGAAGGAACAATTAAAATTAAAAACTAATTGTTCATAAAGATGTAAATACTTATTTATTTAATGATATTTAAAGTTATAAAAGATGAGTAAAAGTCATAGCAATGAAATGTTGTTAAAAAACACATAATATAAAAACTTTGAATAATGTCATGAATTTAAAAATTAATTAAGAGAAAAATATTATTTCAAAAGAAAATATGACAGAAAATTTTATTTTAATAAAACGAGTTTTGTTAGCGGTAATACTAAAATTAATAACTTAATCATTATTTGTTAACATAAATAACAAATTCTTATAAAAAATGTCAAACAAATTAAAAGTAATAATTAGTCATTAATATATTATTTATTGTAATTGATATGAGTTAATTTGTAATTGATATGAGTTAATAGTTTCCAAATTTATAATAACTCAAGATTAAAAGATGTAGCGACATGTGGCAATGCACATGTGACGCTTAGGTGGACATGCTAGAAAGACACCACGTGTACCTATAGTTAGTCTTTTTTTATAAGTTATAAATAAATTTTATTGATAAATTATCTATAATATTTTTGTTATACATTTATATATAATTTATTATATATATTTTTATTTCAAGTCGTGTAACACACGAGTATTTAACCTACTAATATGTATTAATTAAATTAAATTGTAACTATTTACTTATTTAAATTTTATATTTAGATTAGTATGTTTATCATTTTATTTTAAATCTTAATAATCTTCTTCACTATTTTTAGTATGTTTTATTGCTTTACATGTTTCTAATATTTATTTTTAAACATTTCATAAGTTTATCACTTTCTGAAAATCAAATTAAAAAGTTAACTTCCTTTGAGGTTGAAAATCTTTTAATATTTTTAAATCTTCGTATATTACGAATTATTTAATATTTTATTTATTCAACACGTATTATACATAAGTTTCAGTCTAGTATGATTATATAAAAACAAAATCCGTTAATTTTTTTTCTCACTACATCAGACTAGCATTCCATACAAATGCCCCTGTAAACATATAAATTTTTCTCTCTTGCCTTTGAAAATTCATGTATTATGGGCTATGGAGTGTTGTTTCTTAATAATGTCGCACAAGAACAAATTCTAGCTTCATATGTTTTTGCTATTTTGCAGAGAGAATAAGGTATAAAGCTAAAAGGGTCAAACTTTACGATGAAAACTTGCAGACACGTGGATCAATTATCATGGTGGGAACCTTGGACCGCACCTGTTGCATTCTGGACTTGCTTGCCTAAATGCTTTCCTTCTCTTTTCCTGTAATAAGGTCAAATGAATGCCTCATCAAGACATGTTTGTGGTTTATACAATTGCGGTTTATAACAACCATCGCGACTCATGGTCCCATGATATAAACATGTATGCATGAGACGAAGAAGAAGATTGGCCAAACACCTGATCGAGCACTAGTATGTATAAACCAGGTTCAATTTACAATACAGAAATTATGAAAGAGGAAAAGAGAAGACGGCATTTTTGGTTATCTATATTTTTAATTTTCCCGTAAGTTAATTTCATGTGACAAGGTTTGATTTGCGGCTTTACTTGTTGAAAAGATACAAACCTAAAACCTTGTCACAAAGGATAACTTCACACTAAGTTTAACAGAAGTTCACCAACAATTTATCTCATGTACAACAGTAAATTTAGAAAGATGAAATCTTTTTAGATTAGAAAATGTTGAAGTTTAAGTTCAACCCACAGTATGATAGTGATTGAACGTATCTGAAATTAGATTAACCAGTCTCCCCTGAAACTTGCAAGCGAGAAAGTTACTAGGATAGTAAGAGATATTAGACATCAGGTGGATCACTTCAACATCAAAGAGCTGACGATGAGAAAATTTTGTAACGAAGATTCCCTTATCAGTAACCATGAGAACCCATTAGAAAAAACTCATGGACCCCGACCATAACTGATAACTAGTGGGACTAGGTAAAGGGTTGGGCAGGCCGCCTTCAGGTGTAATGAAGATTCTTTATGATCACATTACATCCCAAAGGCGTAAATACAGGTTAAAGTGCAAAAATCGGCAATCAAAATTGCAAAACAACACAAAAAGGAATTTTCATCGTACCTAAGGCCATAAAACACTCTGAACATAGTGAAAATCTAGGACATACTGTTAAGTAGTGTATACTACGAGGATAATTTTACCACGAAACTAACCCCTTCAACCAAAATCCTATGACAAAAAGATGGTTGTAATATAAATAAAATCTTTAGATTCTGTTGCCTTAGCTTCCCTCTGCCTTCATGTGCACAAAATCATAAATGTGATAGCAAAAAACAAAAGATTGTAAAACTATTTGTGCATTCCTACATCCTACCCTTTGGATCCTTTTAATAATGTAACTGTGTTTCTCCTTTTTGAAATAATTATACTTTTATGCCTTTTATATCTCCGTTGAAGTTGTTTCTTACCTCGTTTAGTACAAAGTGTATGAGTACAGTTTTATTACCGTGTATACTATCGCGTCAAAACATTACCAAATTAAATCACTGGCAAGAAACATCCATACCACTTCCTGCTATAGATCTATACAGCCCAAGATGATGCTAAAACTTAGATACAACATCTTGAACCCAACTTCATCATTCATGCACTCATTGTTGTACAAACTAAGGGCATCAGTTACATGTAACTTAAGTAAACTCTTTCCACTTGTCATAAATTACTTTTGAACCACTTCAAAATTCCTAAGTTCCCCTAATTGCTCTAGTAGTAATTCTCTTTTTAAATCAGGGTATCTGGCTTTTCATTGGAGCTTAACCATCACTCTATCAAACATGAAAATACAGAGGAAGCACCTATAGTTGTAAAAGAATGAACATTTTAGACAAGGATGAAGTAGATATAGACATAACATCACACCTTTTGTCCATAAAATCTCATTCATGCGAAACATATTTCTTACATTTTTCCCACAAACAACAGTTTCCAAGCAACCAAAAACTTAGTGTATCTGATAATTACTCACTCAGTCACTCGCGGCGCATCAGTTACTTTACTGCTACTCTGCTAGCTAGTTGGAAATTTGTAAATGCCTTCCCTTCTACTTTTTATGTTCCTCAAATTGAGCTTAAGTTACTGAAACTGTAGCAAAACAATTCGACTATAAATCCCATGTGCTCCATCTATCTTTTTACACTAAGCAAAACATACACATTATTTCCAATATGTCAAGAACTTAAGGCTTGATGACTGGCAACCCTAACAACATTTTGTAAATCACTATATTAAAACCATCCAATTACAAGAAAAGAAAGAAAGAAAGTTTTAAGAGCTAATTGCTAGAAATGTCATGTAACAAATATACCAAAAGTAGTCGAACTGATCTCACGCGTAATTGTTGAGCCAATTGGCTACAGACCCTCAGTTGAATCCTGTTGTTCGTCAATCTTTTGATCGTCTAAAGTTTTAAACTTCTGCTTGAATGAATCTGCCTTTGTAACCACATCATATGCCCCTACATCCAACAACAGCTTAATTACAGCACTTTCAAAACAATAAAAAAAATCGATTGTTCTTGTTTTTTACGGTCGAGAGGTGTTAATTGAAATAACTACCTGTAGAGCAGCAGCCCAAGCGATTAAGAAAGAAGCAAACCAAAATTTCCTATCGTTCAAGAGCTTCTTCACATCAAAATCTCGAGTTCCCATTTCCTCGATTATAAACCCTAATTTTGTTCATACCAATTTTGTTCTGTAAATTTTATGTTGCTTTACATTACCCAAAACCCCTTCACTTTTTGCAAAGTTGCAATTCAAACCTCTACGTATTTTCGAAAACCGAATACCCTTTGGTATCGACAAGTCGAATATTATAATCTAACGAAAGAAAGGCATAATGTCATGGGGTCGTCTTCAGAGGCTTGTCAGAATAAACTATGAAATATCATCATATACTTTCATAATAGGTCCAGACTTACAAGTCAAAAACAATCTTATCTATAGTTTTATGTTCAGCAATAAACGGTCTTAGCGTAGTCAGGTCCAATTCACAAGCCGTCGTAAAGTTGATCAACAAGGTGTATTACTGTATTAGGTATTAACCTTACATTTCTTTTAATGGTATCTTATTAATTTATACAAGTATATAAAACCTTGTGTCCACACCACATTAACGACTTTTCAAATCAATGATATAAGGTATCCTAACATCAGACAGTAACATATAAGAGTGAACTAAATTTAGACTAAACATATATGTTTGACATCATTTTGCAAAACAAACATCTCACATGAAAATGCTAGAAATAAAAAAGAGCACCTTGATTTGCAATTTCTAGCATTTTCAAGGATCAAACTTGCCACCTGTTACAAGACAACATTTGTAGTTTGTTGATCATTTTTACATTTGAGTATTTGACAAACTAAACTAATAGTTGTACCGCAACAGAATCACAAGTATAACAGTTAATAAAACTATTTGAAACTTAGCATTCAAACTGCATACATAAACATCCACTAGTACCAACTAAACATAAGCGAACATTTTACCAAAATCCTTATAAATTCACAGTTTCAGGTCACTTATTTATATATGAAGAAAAAAGATATGAAAACCAGAAAATTCATGTCAACCAGAACAATCATGCCATCATTTTTCTGAAAGATAACCTGAGATCTTCTCCCTCAAAACCAAACCATCATGATCGTCATCAGAATCACAAAACACCGGACGATAATCAAGATCATGGCAGTCTGAAAACACCAGCTTCTCTTGAACTTCATCTTCCATATCAATAAGTATATTATGCAGCATGCAACACACAGTAATAATTTCCAGTAATCTTTTTTATCAGGCCTCCACAATACTATTTTAAGGATCTTCCAATTCTCTTTCAGCTTAGCAAAAGCTTTTTTAGCCACCATTTGTGTTTTAAGCAACATCTCATTGAATTTCACTTCAGAATCACAAAGGTTGTCACCGCGGTATGGAGTTAGCATCCATTTTAGCAATGGGAAAGCCGAATTACCAACTATATACTCATTTATTTCATTTCCTTCTGAAAGTTCCTTTTGTTTCCCATTTAATCTATCCCCATTTTTGCACAGTTTCAAAAAGGTAGAATCCTTATAGATGGACTCATCAGTCAAACATCCTGGCCACCCTGTTGTTAAATCACGAAACCTTAACGTGGGGTCCACGATCGCTTGCACAGTCATGCTTTGGTTCTTCTCTCGGTCACACCAGACGTTGGTTATCTGGTCAGCGAGTGGCAAGGACATCAAAATGTGGGTGGAGTCTATCGCGCCACAGCAATTTGGAAGGCCCCCAATTATTTCAAATTTGGATTTCATGTCCTCTCTCTCGGGTTCAGTTGAAGGCCAGTAGATATGGGAGTGAACTTTCGCCATCAAGGCTTCCACAAACCGTTTGGTTATTTCAGAAACCATGGCTTGGTTAAGGTTAAGCGAAGTTCCAACTGCTGATAAAGCTTTACCTGAGCCTAACCGCCTTAGAGCAATGGCGACCATATCATATAGATTCAGTTGGTTTCCATTGAGGTCAATGAAGTTTTTATTCTTGGTCATCATGTCTTCTTTAACAACTGAAGTGATGTAGTCGAATGTTTTCATTGACATCCTGAACATGGATTCAAAACTCTGGGAATCGGCTGATTCTTTTAAGTCCCTGAGAAGTAACATACAAAGATAAAGCTAGACTTAGGCTTATCGGGATCTTTCTATTTTCTTCAGAAATTAAGAAAGTTTTGACCTTGACAAATTAAGAAAATTATGAACTTTCTAATGATATAGAACATGCATAATTTTAGCAGATTATGGTATGATCATAACTATTCTTTTCCACATAACAAAGATCTTACCATATAGGGACTTCATGAAAAGTTGGCGTGTAATGTCCGAAAAAGACAAAGTATTGACATTAAAGATCCGAATCTAGTACTACTACACGTTATCAATAGCACAAGTAACCGCTAGATTCGATTACAGTTGAAATTTTTTCGGCGCACGCATAAAGCATTGAATTTCCATATCATCTTTTATTATCAAGGACCCTAACAGGCTAACACAAACATGTAGTATGATGCTACCATTGAAGCAGGTTCTTGTCATTTGTTATAATGTAGAGTTATCCCCAAAAATAAGCAAAAAGATCTTCGATATAATAGTATATCACGCTCTTGACCTTGAGTATGTTATGTTTCACCTTCCATATATATATATATGGCATGATTAAAGCTATGCAAGTTATCTCTAAAATTCATATTGTGTTCTGTTATAACTAGGTGTTCTAGCAGCATTTGCATGTTAAAAAACTTACTAATAATTTTTTTAAAATAATCAAGAGACTGATGTTTAGATGTTCTAGCAGTTAGATGTTTTTAAAGAAGCTTTAACTATAATTACCTAATTGTTGTAGCAATTTAGTGATACCATTGGATTAGCAAAATAATACTACACACTCAAAACTCTTGAAAACTTGAACTTCAGTCTATGTTGAACCATCTGATAAGGTCATCGATTCAAGTCAAGCAGACCGACTATTTGCACTACTAGGACCCAAACCGCAGCCAAGCATCGAGCCATGGTGGACTGAACTTTATGGATCGGCTAGTCCAAGGAAAGAATACACATCCAGTCCAAACAGCATCATGAATTCACCCCCCAAAATCCGATTAAAGAGTCAAAGTTTGACTTTTTAGTGTTGAATGAATTGCTTTTTAAGGTCAAAGTTGATAGAACTTCGTCGTTGTATCATCTAAACCATTATAAAGCTTTAAATTAAAGCTATTTGGGAAAACTGAACAATTATTTTGGGTGAATTTTGATGCTGAAAATTACTCAGTTTGAACCATGAAAATCGAATAATTAAACACAAATGTACATTAAACAAAAATGAAGAACAACATATGAATTCATGTTTATCAACAAAACTCAGAAGCTTCAAGCGTATATTACGCAGTAAATCAGCAACACCATGAATTAAAAAATCCATTGTTTAAACATAAACCCCACACTGAAAATGACAAAATCAGCACAAGAAACACAAAAATCCCTTAAAAACACCAAATGAATCACCCTCCACTATCACATTCTACACAAAATAACAAAAATATAAAACAAAAAACATAAGCAAGCAACATTAAATCATACCCACAAACAACATCAGATGATAAAACACAAACATATGAAGATAAAAACAACATACCATGAAACCTTTTGGAGAACTCATGCCACCAATCGGACGGTTGTGGTGGAGTCAACGACGGAGTAACGACGGTGGCGGTGGGCTTCCTTTTCGATTTGGAACTTCTTCTGGGGCCCATTAAAGAATCAAGAAGAACAAAAGTCAAGAACCCAATTTGATATTTTAAGGTAAAGTCAAAGAGGTCTGTGAAGATGAAGAAGGTTGAGAATCGAAGAAGAAAGCATGCAATGGTGAAATAAGCTTGAAAATCATGAACAACAACGTTGGGTTTATATACAAGTATGAAGTTGTAATTTGTTAAAACAATGTGTTTAGATATTCTGATAATATTGTCACATTAACATATGTTAGAAATTGGAACCCGTATTTGGTGAATAGGAACATTTATTATTAGAGAGAGCACACATATACGTAAATACATGAAATGATTAATAAATTTATACTAATTAGTTTTTTTACCGGTCGGCCTTGCGGTGGCATCATACGTAACACTATAAAGTAAAATGTAACAATCAACACCATAAAGTGTAGAGTGACAATTAAGCGGATTTGTCTCCGGACTAAATTTACGTTGAATCAATAAATAACTTGAATTTATAGTGTTTAACGTAACGTATTATACTTCACCCGTCTCTTTTCCAAACAAAATTATATGAAAACATAGGCCAAGTCAAAACATACATACAAAACTACATAGATTACAATCGTCTTGAGTCATTTTCAAACTAAATACACATTGAAACGTAGAGTGGAAAACGTTTTATATATAACCCAACTCAACTCTAAATAAACCTTAAGCCAAAAAGTAGGTGAACGTCGAAATGTATATCATTTCAAACCGTATATGAAAATATGTATGGAAATGTTTTATATTTAACCTGATTTGTACCGACACATACCTAAAAATACGAATGTAAAAAAATCAGTTTTGTAAAGTAAAAATTGTACCGGGTAAATCCGGAACTTTAAAAATTAAAGAGGGGTGAAAATGACATGTCAAAGTTAACCAGTCATATTTAAATTCAATAAAAATATAATACAATAAAAAATATTATTGCTATTTAATTATAATTATTACATAATACAATAAATATATAAGTTATTAGTATCATTTAATTTATATTTACATTGTTCAAACCTATATATGAACTAATATGTAAGTGAATTTTATTTGGCATAATTTAATGTAAGTTTTTTTATTATTATTTTAACAACCAATAAATACTATAAGCTTAATCAAGCCGGCAAATCCATCGACGAAAAGTCACTCACATTCTGCGAACACAGACAACGCTAGTGACTTAGCCTGCCAATCATTCCAAGGAAAAACCTACCGTTTAAATACTCATTATGATAAAACCCTAACCCACCTAGAACAAACTATATCAAATCATACTCGTAACATAATCTTCACATTAAAAGGTCATGAGGTTACATTAAAAGGTCATGAGGTTACTTCGTTCAGAAACAGTTGATCCCTAACTCATTTGCATTTAAGGTTTACGTGCTAGTTTGGAATCGTGTTCTTCAATAGTGGTTATGTTTTTATGTTGAGTCAACAATATATACAATTGTATATGATTAAGAATCATATATACAAACATATGTTGTTTTGTCTTTATTGCAACTAAGGAATATAAATCATGAACTTTAAATTTTTACTAATATATGAATAATTTTACTATTAATTATTATTAATATATAATTAGTTTTATAAATTCTATTAATTCTTGTAACCAAATAGTATATGGTGTACACTATGCAATGTCTATTCTTATGATCAATGTTTGAGGGATTGGGGATGTTGAGGGGTTTACCGGTTAAGTCTTGTCAAGAATGATAATGTAGACTTAGAAGCATGATAAAACGTGTGTATGTGCTTGTCATTTTAAGACATGCTAACTAAAATATTATTTTCATCTTTTTACTTTTATTCGCAAGCACAAAATGACCAACACAATGTAAGAAACAAGAGAGAATTTTAATCCGTTGATTAATGTTTTAATACTAAGCATTATTTGAAATTATAACCCTTTTTATTGGTAAATTTTATTTATTTAGTTTACAATAGATGACACTCTACACGGTTGATGAGTAGTTTAAATTTGCATAAAAATTTATTATATTATATGTTAGTAAAACAAGAATATTATTTATTACGGTAAAATGTTATAACTTAAAACTTTCAAAAAAAAGTTATTAACAGTTTAATATTTCTTATGTTTGTAAAACAAGAATATTACTTATTACGGTAAATTGTTATAAAAATTCAATTATATTTCTATCTTATATCATTGAAAAAACTTGTAAGAAACACAACGTACGGTGTAGGATCATTTGAAAAGTGCAGTATATTTTAAAACAAGTTAAGAAATGTTGAATTTTTTTTTGTTTCTAAAATGTGTAACCGTGATTTCTAACCCCTTATTATCTTCTCCCTAGTAAAGTCAGAGTTAGAAATTTGTACTCAAAGGGAATTATATCGGTAAAATAGTATACTCTCAATCAAAGATTTTTTTGTTTAAAGCTTGTAAAATTCAAACGTGATGACTTTAAAACTATAAGAATCTATATTAGAACGTATGTGTTGGCCGGTCAAATAATAGATATGTTTGAAAAATGTATTTTTTTATTTCTCTTTTTAAATTTTCATTTTAAACATAATTTAGTTTTCCACTATATATATTTAAAATATAGTTTCATATGTATATTTTATTTACCCTTTTTTCTATATTTAGATTTATATTGCATAGGAGGGCTCCATTTAAAATACACCAGATGAGAAGTTCTACTCTTGTATCTATATTCTAACTCAAGTACAATATATATAACCTTTTAGAAATTAAGATAACAATTAACTAGTTTTCTTTATAACTATATAATAACAAATGAACATACCAAACCATTATACAACAAATCAAACATATACATTACAAAACAACCAACTTAGCCTATACTGACACTATCGATCCGTCATGGTGCCATTCGACTCCAGATCGCTAATAGTCTCGATATCAACACTCTCGACATCAGGAATCCGGTCAGGAATGTCGGAAATACCCCTCACACTATCTCCATCCCCATCAGAAGCTCCCTGAAACTGAAGAGCATACTCCAAGTTCCACAAAACATCCCCCATTGATGGCCTTTGATTCCCATTTTCACTCAAACATTTTGCAGCAGTTTCACCATATTTTCTTAAAGATTCAAGATTTACCTTACCCATCAATTTGGATCCATAATCTTGTCTAATTCACCTTTTTTGTACCAATTCATGGCCCATTCTGCAATATTCACTTGTTCTCTTGGTAATGTAGGGTTTATAGCCGGTCTTGCGCATAAAACCTCTAGCATCACCACCCCAAATGAATAAACATCTGATTTTTCAGTTAATTGTTGTCTGCGAAAGTATTCGGGGTCTAGATACCCGAAACTACCCTTCACAGCAGTGCTGACATGGGTTTGGTTCAAACTTGGGCCAAACTTTGACAATCCAAAGTCAGCAACTTTAGCATCAAGATTCTCATCTAACAAAATGTTGGTTGTTTTTACATCCCTGTGTATGATTGTTTCAGATACACCTGTGTGAAGATAATGCAGCCCTTTTGCAGCACCTACCAGTATTTCAACGCGTTGTTTCCAAGTCAAAGGAGGGAGGTTTGACCCGTATAGGTGTCGTCTGAGGGGCCCACCAGCCATGTACTCGTAGACGAGTATCATCTCGTTTAGTTCTTCACAGTAGCCAATTAGGGAGACCAAGTGTTTATGGCGCAATTTGGATAGCATTTCGATCTCAGTTTTGAATTCCAGTAAACCTTGTTGAGATCGCGGGTTTCCCCTTTTGATAGCAACCACGAGCCCGTTTTCAAGAACCCCTTTATAGACTTTCCCAAAACCGCCTGACCCTAATAGCAAGCTCTTGTCAAAGTTTCGGGTTGCTTCACGAACCTCAGAAAATGATATCATCTGGCCTAAACTTTGTAAACCTGTGGTGGAACTGAATGTGGGTGATGAAAATTTGTTTCCTGAGTTTCCAACACATGTCGGGAGCGGCGACCACCCTAAAGAATCGTCTTCTTTTGGCTTCTTCTTGTGACGAAAACACAAGAAGAATATGAACGCTATCAGCAGAAGTACAACAATAACAAAAACACCACCCAAACACGAAAGGATCACAATCATCATTTTCGTACTCTTGCTTTTCTTGATGTCACTTGCACCAAGATTCACAGCCAGTCTCCCATCAAGACTATCACTAGGATTACTCATTTTCATAATCTCCAAACCGTTTAAAAGTGCAGTCGGTAAATAACCCGTTAGATGATTTGGACCAACCTGAACCAGAATATTATCCGAACCCATCGACACATTGGTGAAAAAATCAACAAAATATGCAGCAGATAACCCTTTTGCCCTATGTGAAATATCTAAAGAGTCAATAGCAGATTGATTGTTTACATAAACATTAAACACCAAATCATGTAATCTTGACCCAACAATATCACAGAAATGCAATCTTATAAAGTAACCAAACCCTTGTTCGACTTCAAACCGCCACGAAATATTAAACCTCTGCTCATTAACCTTTGCATCAGCCATTTCTTCAGCAGTGGCATAAACCCAATTGGGTGCAATTTCAGTTGAAACCCCATCATGGAAACGAATCGAATCAGGTCTTACAGAAACATTACGAGCAGCAGCCGGATTAACAATAAAAGATTTATCAGATTCCCATTTCCTCCATAAAGAATCATTCTTGGGTGATAAACTTGAACCACCCATATCAATCCTATAACTGTCTCATAACCAACATGAACTGGAAGCTCATGAGCAACCCCCAACGGAATCGGAGTCACTTTCAAGCTAAACACCTTATCCGGAACCGAAAGGATTTCGATTCCGTTAATGAAAGCAATAGAGTTATCCCATGGCAACAATCCCAGAACCAATTTACCAGAACTTGACCCACTAACCTCAATAACATATTCTTTAAACAGAGGGTGACTTCGATTTCCCCTAAAGAATGTAAACTCATGAATCAATGTAATCCCATTTGCTTCCACAGAAAAAACAGCAGAACTTAGGTCAAATCTGGTGTTCTCAACAGGGTAAAAGTGCAATCGAAGCCAATGCCTACCAATTTTCTTGGTACTAAACGTATAAATCGAACTACTAGTGAAAACCCTAGCTGAAGATAGGATTTTGGGGACACCCATTTGAGAATTGGAAACAATTGTGTGAGAAATTGGTGATATAGTGACATGGGTATGCCCTAAATCAGGTTCAAAAACCCTACCATCTTCTGCTTTAACAGGGTTAGCATCCCCACAAGTGATCAAGAAACTGTCATTATGATGAGTGATTGAAGAACAGATCACAAAATGGAGATAAAGGGAGCAATAAAGAATGAATCTTTTTGAATGAAACATTGTTTGTGACGTTCTTAAGAAGCAAAGATTAACAGTTACAGAGGATTGGACATTGCAGAGGAAGTAAAGAAAAGAGGGATTTTACAGGTATGTTGTAGGTGGCATAAAACATATAACTGGTTACAAGTTGCAGAGAGTTGGGGGTGGGGGTGGGGGTGGGGGCAGGGGGGTTAAACCTCTCTTATGAAGATAGAGGATTTGAGATGAGGATTAAAGGGGTTTATGGCTGGCAGCTGGGAATGCTCTTCACACCACTTTTAATAACTTTTATTATTTTTTAAATTTGTAGACTTGTACTTATGAGTTATTTTATATTTGACCCTGCAATATATAACATATGACACTCTTTCACTAAAAAAATACCGATGGCATCGGACAATATTGGTAATATTGGTCTGCAAAATATCAACTCGGTCATTCATTTTTTTATACGATTCATATGTTATGACTCATATTGTTTGAGAACGTACTGGACAATCGTATCGGTTTGAAAAAAAATTGATAAAGCAAAAGGGAATATGGCTATGAAGATGAAAATAAAACACAATACACACATATATATATATATATACTAGTTTTAGTAAACCTGTGTATTACACGGGTTGAATAAATATAATATTAATATAATAAATTTATTAATTATAAAATGATATTTTAAAATATGATATGACTGAAATTACGTATCAGATATAAAACAATAATATCAACTTTTTAAAAATTTTAAAAAATAAACATTTTAATTTAAAAAAAAACGTATAAAATTATTATTTTTAAAAAAAAATTCTTATTACAACTCCCAAATTTGATTATTTTTTGTTTTAAAAAATAACTTATTAAAAATATCAATTTATTTAGAAATAACCTTAATAAATAAATTTATTTCTTAATTTATTATATATTAAAATGTATTAAAATAATTTTATTAGAATTAAAGGTAATTATTTAATAGGGGAGAGAGGCGGAAAAAAATAATGAGAATGATTGTAATGCTTACACGTGGCATCCTCATTTACTATTTTATTAGAGTAGTAAGATAATATATATATATTATATATATATATATATATATATATATATATATATAATATATATATATATATATATATATATATATATATTATATATATACACATATACATATATGTATATATATACATATATATATGTATATATATACATATATGTATACACATGTATATATATGTATATATATATATACACATGTATATATGTATATATATATATATGTATACATATATGTATATATATACATATATATGTATATATATATATATGTATACACATGTATATATATGTATATATATATACACATGTATATATATATATATATATATATATATATATATATATGTATATACATGTATATATATGTATATACATGTATATATATGTATATATATGTATATATATATATATGTATATATATATATGTGTATATATATATATATATATATATGTGGTGTATATATATATATATGGGAGGGTTCAAATGAGAACCACTTTTTTTGAGAACTTTATGAATCAATCTCAGCCACTCATTTTTTATCACATGCAAATCACATGCCATTTTCTTTTTTTTTTTAAATGTTCGTAACTTTTTTTCACGACATCATTTTTTCAAAAAAATTTCACTATAAAATTTAGTATTTTTTTATCTTTCCAACGCCTACCATATTGATATACTTTTCTAAAAAAAGTCGTACATCCGTTGTTTACATATGTGTAAATCTAGTTATACACATGTGTAGTACTGAATTTACACATGTGTAAATCCGATATTACACATGTGTAAATCCGATATTACACATGTGTAAAATAAACTTCGTTAAAAAACGGGAAATTTTTTATTTTTTTATATTTTTTTGTGAAAGAGGGAAAGTTGGAGAACAATTTTGTGTTTTTATTTTTTTTATTTTTATGTTATTTTTTATTTATAAATTTTTTAAATATGTTTTTGTTAATTACAATTTTACCATTGAGAATTAGTGGTTGAGATTGGTTTCTAGAGTTCTCACAAAAAAAACTAGTTCTCATTTGATCCCTCCCCTATATATGATCAAACTTTAAATAGAGAATTCAAACTAAAAAACCACTATTCTCAAGTACACCTGAAACAATACAGTCTGTAAACATGAATTGACTGATTTGATATTTCGTAATCTAATATGTTTAGAATTCTTCGATATGACTACTATACCAGATAACATATTAATTATATCTATGTTCATAATATTAGTCCTCCTAGTTAACTAATATTACTTTTAAAAGCATTCACAATCTATTCTCTATTTTTATTATATAATTACATTAAAAATCATTACTTCTTCTCTTTTATTTTTAACTTTATCATTATTTTTTCTCTCTCCTTCACTCACAACCACTTAAAATATATTAAAACCATTATATGGTTTTGAATAGTGATTCCCCAAAATACAGATTGAACAGTAAATTTACTATATCTTTTACTCACAACCACTTATAACCATACCATATAATATAGGAAATACACTCACATAAATATAAGAAACCTGTTATGAATACTCTAACGTTATTAAAATACAATCATCTCACTTTTCTGTTTACTTTGCAGTCAGAAAAACATGAAAATTTAGCTTCAACTTCACTGTTTGAATAATAATACTTTAATAGACCACAGAAAAGTGGGAGAAAAACTAGGTGTGTTTGTACTATTTTTATTATTATAATATATACTTTTTTGATTATTTTATTTCTGTACGTTAATCTAATATTCAGTAACATTGTTAAGGATTATTTAACTAGTAATAAACACAAAAGAAACAGTTCTTTTCTTAAAACACTATTATATTCAATTTTGATAAATGTTTAAACAGCTTAAAGAAAATGAAATAGTCGTATTTGTTGAAATTGTTTCTAACCGCGTAATCCAAAATTTCATTCAAAATTTATTAGAGTCAATTCATCAAGCTTTTGATTAAAAGGCTAAACGTTTGAACGTTGTCTCTATCTAATCGCTATAGATCTTTTTAAAGGGTGGCAACAATGTATTGTGGGCTAGCAAATATTGTTCAGATGAAGAACATTTTAATATCAAATCGATAACAAGGTTAGCACAGATCAATGCATGT
This sequence comes from Flaveria trinervia, assembly GCA_025506515.1. NCBI lineage: Eukaryota > Viridiplantae > Streptophyta > Magnoliopsida > Asterales > Asteraceae > Flaveria > Flaveria trinervia. The sequence continues at coordinate 3,639,372 of CM046450.1, forward strand.
AGAAAACAGTGAATAACATATATTAAAGATCTCTTCTTTGCACTACATGTTATCGCATATAAATTTTAATATTATTTATCACGCAGTAAACTATGACAAGTATGCCTTATAATTACTTTTAAAAGTGTTTATTTTTGGATTTAGAAAGTCCGTAGAAAACAAATAAAAAATTAAAAAGAAAAACATGTAATTTCTAAATATGTCCTAACTTTTAGACCGTTTGTTAACGTGTAGATTTGTGTTGAATTTTATATCACGTAGGAGTTTGAACTTTGGAATTTGTATTCATATTGATGTTCAATCATTGGACTCAAAGATATCATCTAGGGGAGCGTAAAAGCTTATTCGAATCGACCCTAAAATTAAACTATACATTGTTTTCTTTTAGAAATTATATTTATTTAAAGCTATAAAAACCCTAGTATGCATCCGGTTTATAGTTTAGTTTGAAAGTGAATTGGTTTAAAAACCAAAACCCATGAATAGCACCTCTAGTGTTGGGTGATTTTGGAATAACATAATTATTTGATTTGGTTTAAGGTAAATTCACAAATATCATGAATTATTAAGTTCATACAACGAATGAAAGATTGTTTAATCACCTATAGAACCTTGGTCTATGGAGCTCAGGTGCAAAAAATGATTTAATTTTTTTGAAGTTGAATGTTTAAGCATTACAGTAAATAATTACATAGTATTAAAAGCATATTAGATTGTCATTAAAAAGGAGATGTTTAATCGAATTCTATACATATATATTGATGTATTTTGTACTATATAAACCTTTGTTAGACAACTATATAAATTTATATTATTATTTTTGAATGGTAAATGTGCGACTATGATTTAAATAATAAGTGTTATATTAATTGGACCCACTCATTTATTTCCCAAGCAGTACCGCACAACCTTAAAAGAAAACATATTGTTGAAAAAATTCACTCACTTAACTCTAAACATTTTGATTAAAAAAATTGAACTCATAATCTACTTATATTTACTTGTAATGAGTATTTAATCTTAACTGGAGTACTACATACATTGGTATATAAAGTATAAACTTATTATTTATATTTCACTCAAAGTGTACATTTAATGATTTTTCATATAAGGTGGTTAGGTAGATCCGAGATCGCGTGGAAGCACGTGCCATCTCCGTTTATTTTTTCTTCAATAACATGTGGGAGTGTGACTTCTTTAGAGCAACACCGACTTATTTACGAGCAACACCGACTTATATAGTTCCTTAAAACATGGTATTTATTAGAAAATTATATAATCATGCAATCAAGTTCAATATGATCAAAAATGGCCCAAAAGAATATTCATGTTTTACATTTGTTTTGTAGCGGATATCAAATAAAAAAACAAATTATAAATCCAGAACTGAACTACATGTTTTTTTATTGAAAAAAACATAGAGAAACCATGATTTATCGATAAGCGATGGTTTAAATTAGGTGTGTAATTTGACGATTTATAACTACAGTTTTTCAATCCTGAAAATGAGTTGATTGGGATATAAATAAATGTATACAAATCAATGTAGGTTTCGTATTTACAAATCCCTGAATCTAAATGGTGTATGGATGTTACTTCATATTAAAGCATTTCGTGGGTACACTAAACTAATAATCATATACGACAGAAGGTTAAATTCAAAAAGCGAGATGATATTTTCTCTAAGAATGAAATTGTAAAATTGATGTTGAAACAAACCAGACGAATCCTTTATATAAGGATTAACCATTACAACACATTGTCGCAATTCTTCATGAAAAAACATGAGAACTGACAGTTATAACTAACATTATATTGAAGGGTAAGACGCAATAAAAACTTGTAAATTTGATGTCTACTCTTTTTTAAATTTTCAACTTTCTGTTCATAAAATGTAAATCTTTTTTCTTTTTTTAGAAAGTGTATCTCATATGACATGATTTTACATTCAATGATCTATATATGCAATTACAAATTAGCTTCATGAACTACAAGAACCAAACCGAATACCAACATCGGAATTCAAAAGTGACAATACGGGAAGGTTGGAAAAAATGGATTTTAGTAAGAGTCAGAGATGGATTGAGTTGACCCATAAACAAATTCTTGTAACTAATTAATGAGTTGGTAATAGTTAAGCCATATTATCACATGAACATTTTCAAAAAGATATTAAGTTGATTTTATTCTCATAAATTCATTTTATCTACTAATATTTTTATTTTATATTTTCTTTTATCACTAGTCATCACACACTCACTCACCTGCCACAACCACTGCCGTCCCCACTCATCACCGTCGGAGCCCCCCGCCGCCGAAAACCACCGAAGGCCACTGCCGTCACTGGAAACCACCACCAGCCACTTTCGTCGCCGTAAACCACAGCCACCGAAAACTACCACCATCCAGCACCGCCGCCGGGAACCAACCTTGGGTCGCCGGCACCGCCGCCTCCGTAAACCGCCGCCGCCATTGGAAACCACCGCCATCCACAACCGCCGGCGGAAACCATGGCCACCGGAAACTATCACCGGCCACCGCCGGCACCGTCGCCCTCCGGAAACCACCGCCGCCACCTGAAACCATCACCATCATAACTACTTTTACATTTCATGAATTCATTTTTTCATACATAATAAACAACACAAAGTAATGATTAATTTAATCAAAAAATGTAACCAAACAGAACAATAAAATGTAATAATTCATTTCATTTTATCATCCATTTCATTCCTCGTTCATTCGATTATTTCGTCCATTCCACTACCAAATACCAAGCAGATAATTGTTGGAGCAAAAGATGATAATAAAGAGTAAGAAATCAGCTTAAAGTGGTGGCTGACTAGTTTAAGATTCTTGGCATCTGATTTTAAGTAAATAATGAGTTGGTAATACTTATACAAACAATATTATTACAATTATCTTGCTTTTATAAACGCAAGACATCTGAGGCGTTAAGGTCCCGGCAGCCGAGGCGTTTAGGTCCCGACAGCGAGGGAGATGCGCCGTCTCAGGCGTAAATTGTTGCCTTAGCTACGCCTTATGGGACCGTGGTTGCGCATCAACATCATGATGCGATCATGTTTTGTATGTGTTTAAAGTGTTTAAATGTATGCTTTTAATATGATTTTCCTATCGAGCGTAATCACTTTGTGTTAGGTTTGAATTATAGGTATGGGAAGCTTAAATGATGTATTCAAAGGTTGCACGAAGAGTGGATGATATATGGATGAAAAGAGATGAAGAAAATGAAGAAATTGGTGCAAAATGAGCATACGACGTAACTTACGTCCTAAAGGAAGTAAGCTACGTCCTTTCTAAAACTGATAGTTTTTTGGACGTAAGACAGAGGCTAACCACGTTTATCACGGGGGAGGACGTAATTTACGTCCCTAAGGACGTAACTTACGTCGTAGGGTCGGATTTGACGTAATTTTCCGGATTTTGACCATATTTAAGGAGGATTATCAATCTAAAAACCCTAATTCGCATTGGGAGCAAAAAGGGACGAACTTGGACAATTCTTGAGGTTGATTCTACTTCTCCAACTCATGTCAATCCATCAAATCATGTTCCAATCCGTTCTTGTTTCCGAATTCATGAAGATGCAAGGCTAAACGTGTTGTGATCTACCTCGGGTGATAGGTTTTGTTTTTAGGGTTTCGTTTATGTTTAAATTGTGTTGGGATTAAACTTTATAACACATAAGTTCTTTATTGAGTTTAACTTGTGTCATGATTGTTTAAACAATTGTTTTAGTAATTCTTGATTTCAATTCCATATAATTAAGCGCGAGTTGTATGATTGCAATGTTTTGGTTATTAATTCAATTGACATGGTGTACTAAGACCCGTTAAGTCTTGGTTATCTCTATCATTTAATCATTACACGTATAGAATCCCCAGTAAGGATTTTCCACCAAGTTAACTAGGCGAATACCAAGAATCGAACCTGAATCCCAGGGTGGATTACCTTTTTTCATAATCGTCTTCTAATGAATTTTCATTAATTGCAATTTTGTTTTCTTAATTAATTTGTTAATCATTGTAAGATTTACTTTTCACAGCCAAGAGGCAATAGTTTAATTCATTAGTTTAATCTATTTTCTTACAAATCAAAGTACAACACACCGACCACTAATTCCATGAGGTTCAACAACCCTACTTACCCTAACTAGTTAAGATGAATAGAAAGACACAATTTACATCTTATTTAATTGATACTTCGACATCGATCAAATTTTGGCGCCGTTGCCGGGGAATCGGTGCGCTTGGTGTTTTGCTATTTGATTTGTTTTTAGTTTTTGTTATTCGTTTTGCTTTAATTCTTTATTTCCATGTTACACTTGGTGCTTTTTAGTGTGTAGGTGACAGATTGCATACATACTCGTTACTCGGGTAGGAAATCACCATTAGTGTTCGATCCAGAGATAGAGAAATCAGCGAGATACAATCGTGTTCCACATCGATCAGGGTTACCAGTTACATCGATTTCACGAGATATTGATCAAGCAGCTAACAGTTCATCTGATTCAACCCAAATGGAAAATCCAAATAATCAATCATCTCAAAATCCAAACCCTCCTCCTAATAACCAAAACCCAAATCCACCCCCACCACCAAATAACAACCGCAACAATAACCTGAATCAACCACCACCCAACAACAATGTGAATCAAAATAACCTCAATCAAGGTGATGACTTTGATCATGTGAGCATGCATAGTGTTCATACGGGTTGTAACGTCCGTACTTTTTGTTGTTTCATTTCTGGTCCTTATACTTTGTAATTCATCAATTTATACCCTTGTACTCTTGAGTCTTGATCAATGGAAGTATTATTAAAAGTTATTCTATATACTTATATGTTACACATGCTTAAAGGAAACGTTATATGCATTCAAATATACTTACGACATGCTATAAATATAAATTCAGTCGGAATCATACATAACGGGGTGTTCATGAACGAACCCAACCAACTTGTAAACAAGCCCAAATTTTTAAAATATAATTAAGGGTCTTAAAACACGTAAAATAACCCAAAAGAAAAGCCCGAAACCAAGTCCAATGGTCCAAGCTCAACACAAACACAAGTTTGTGATCGTAACTCTCGAACCGTATCAAGATCAATGCACCAAACCCAATTCTCAGTACCATGACTGTTAAATTCTCTTCTACATATGAAAGTACTCTGAAAATGGTGAACGTAGAAAAAAATCACGTGCGAAACGGAGTTATAACGAAGCGGGAAGCGCGAAAACAAGTTTGATGGTTTTGTGACTAGTCAAACCGAAACCCACTCGGGTTAAGCCCATTTTCCTTTTTTTTACCTAATTAAAGCCCATCAAATCCAACTCCTTCCCTTTATAAACTAGCCTCCACCCCCACAAAACACTTGTACATTCTACATCCACAAAACACTCTCAAATTCTCTCAAGGTTCTCTTCTTCTTCACAAAAATTCTGCACAAAACCTTCAGGTTAGAACACCATTCTAACCCATTTTTCTTGCTTCTAACACTTAAACCTTGCATCTAGCTTCATGGATACACCTCTAGGACTATCCCCAATGACTTTGCCTTGGCAACATTGAGTGGAAGCCATATATAATGAGGTCCAAAGCTAGTTTTACAAGGCTGAATTTTTATTTTGTTTCTTTGTCCTTGATGTTTTTTTTATCTTTTAACAAGCTTAAATCTTATTTTAAAATATACTAAACCACTTGGAACAAACCATGGACTATCCTCTAGGTTTACAATGGTAAACACTAAGGGGGAGGCACCTAAAATGGGTTCCCAAGTGGCTAAACTTTATGAAATTGTTGCTCTTGAGTTTACCTTGTTCAAACTTGGATTTTCTTTGAACCAAACTTTGTCTCCAACAAACCTCATTGTTGGATGACTTGAGTTAAGGTAAAAATTCTGAAATGAATGAGTTTTGAACTTAACTTTATATCTTTTTATTACTCAAGTAATCTAACATAACAACAAGTGTGATAAACCAAACTAAGTATTCAACTTTACCATGTTGAAAAGTTTATGTTAAGGTTCCAATGGCAATCTTGAAGAACTTTGGTTCTTCAAGTAGGGCTTTCCCACCATAACTCACCCGGATTACTTGAGATATTATATGTAGTATATCTATACTTTAAACACTTAAACTATTATATGAGTATTTACAAAGGTTTGTGGATTATTATCCTACCTTCGTATCTCATGACCTCCTTCGAGGAGGGTACACTAACGTACTAACTTTACCATCCGAATCTCCAACACTAGTTGGTGAATTGTGTTTTGGTCCGCCATTGGCGATACACGAATTCTATGATTCTATATATATACGTACAAGTACTCTAATCCGACTCTAAGACAAACCCGTTTTCCTTGTTAGGTTAACCGGTGTCTAATCCTCCCAAATCCACCTACTCACGACTCGGAACTTTTCCTATCGAAACCGTGAGAATCTTCACCCCTTTTTGTTTCATCACTTTTGGGTTGCAACATGTTACTTATTAAATACACCCACTTATACATTCAAGCAATACATTCAACACTCAATCTAAATACATGCTTAGTTATGCTATTGTGAATACATGCTAGTTATACACTCTTATGCATTCTAATACAACCGCCCTTAACATTTATAGCGCTATAGGACTAGCACATCCGCCTATTTTTATAATGGGTTTATGTTAAATTTTCATTCAATCGATACCTATTCGTTGCGACGATGTGGTACATATACTTGTGGACACTACGGTTGATTATTAGGTAATGCATGCTAGTTTTGATCTCAAATTAGTATACTAAACATGCTGATTGAGATTTTATTCATACTTGTGCTATGTATTTAAACTTGTATGCTCACCACATATTTGTGTTGATGGATATTTTATGCATGTTGCAGAAAATGAATGAAGGTTTATGCAAGAGAATACTTAGGTGGACTTAGAAACACACCTAGATTTTATCCAAATTTTATGTTATGATGTAACTTGTCTTTTTCTTGTATTGTACTCCATTTTAAGACTATGTAATGTTCGTTTTATAATCAATAAAATGAAATTTGGAATTTAACATATTGACACTTTAAATACTATGTTGACTTTGAACAATCTATCACTTATCCCGCCCCGATTTTTCCGCCATCGGTTGGGATGTGACACGGGTGATGAAGATTATGAAGATAAGTGGAATAACAATGAAGAACTTCATAACGGTGCAAATTATGATGCTTGGGATGGAAATTTTGGTGGCGGCTATGGACAAAATAGAAATAACAATTGGGGGAATGATCAACATGGGTGGAATGCACCACATATCAATCAATAACGGGGAAGAGTTAATAATAATGTCAATCAACCAAGAAGACCTCAAAGAGCTCAAGTACGAGGTGTGAATAGCCATTTCAGACCTGCTATTTCTGAAAATCCAAATCCTATTGCACCTCCAAATCGTAAAGGAAGAGCTTTTGATGTACACCCTCATTATCTCACCATTATTTTTTCATTTAGAGGCACTGCAACAAAAGAACCATATGTGCATCTTGCTGAATTTGATGCCATATGTAGCACCATTGGTGGAAATCACTTCACACAAGATGAGGTGAGATTGTGACTGTTCCAATTCACCTTAAAGGATAAAGCTAAGTAATGGTTTCTCACTTTACCCGATAATAGTATCCACACATGGTAAGAAATGCAACAAACCTTTTTGGATGAATACTATTCTATGGGTAAAACTAGTGATGCGCGAGATGCTATTCGATCCTTCCAATAACAAGCAGGAGAACAGTTTCATGAAGCATTTACAAGGTTTAAGGAACTAATTCGTATGTGCCCACATCATGGAATTGAACGTTGGGAGTTGATAAAGGCTTTTTCAGATGGATTAACTAATGAGGAAAGAAAGTACTTATATTCTACAAGCAATGGCACATTCTTTTCTAATCATGAGGACGCTGATTGGGATTTTTTAGAGAGGATGTGTAGGAATTCCAAAGCACAAGCTTCTGCTAGTAGGCGATCCAAATCAAATTCAACAAGATCAACCATAATTGATCATGAAACCAAAGAGAGAATTGCATCTTTGGAGAAACAATTAGCAAAGCTAGGAAGAACAGGTGTGAAGGAGGTTGCAAATGTGGGCTATAATGTATGCGAAGAATGTGGTGAATTAGGTCATAATGGTGAGTCTTGCCCCGTGGTAATAGGAAGGAGTGAGGAAGTCAATCAAATTTATGGAGACAGGAAACAATTCGATATGAGTTCCAATACTTATCATCCTGGATTGAGGAATCATCCTAATTTCAAATATGGTAATGCTTCAAACCAAATGAACCCTAACTTTCAAGGCAATAATCAAGGCAGTCAAACATATTAAAATCAAACATAAGGGAATTACAATCCAAGTGGTTATCAAATAACTCCATATTCTCAAGGAAACAATCAAAGGAACTACAATCATGGAAGTCAACAAGGGAGTTCATCATGAAGTTATCAAGGAAATCCTTCATCGGGACAAGTTGGTAGTGAAGACTCTACAAATGCAAAGTTAGATGCTTTAATGAACATGATGAAAGAAAATAGCAAGAGAATAAGAGGAAAATGAAATCATAGATAAAGCTTATGAAACTTTGAATAAACAAGTAGGTTAACTTGCTGAGGATGTGGCCAAGATTAAGAGGAACCCCGGAAAAATATCGAGTGATACCACAATTAATACTCAACATCAAGGAACCAACACGGAAAACATGAGAAATATTCATATCAATTCGGTTAGTATCCTTCCTAACTCTTTAATTATTAACAATAACTTTACTTCTTTTCCACAACAAGTTGCAGATAAGGAAGAGAAAGCCAATGAAGTGGAAGATAGTGACCCAAGAGCACCAATCATTCCAATAAAAGTAGGAAGATGAAGATAAAAAGAGCACTCTTGGATTACGGAGCAGCTGTTAGTATCTTGCCAGGTATGTTATATGATCAGTATGACTTCGGTTCTTTAGAGGATGTTAACACCACTATGGTATTAGCTGACTTAACTCAAAAAAGTCCTCGAGGGATGGTAAGGAATGTTAATTAAGTTGAAGAATTTTACTACCCAGTGGACTTTATGGTGCTTGATTATGCACCGGTGAGGACAAATGAGCAACCGAAGGTCATATTGGATCGACCATTTTTAGCAACTGTCAATGCTCAAATCAGTTGTCGAGATGGAACAATTGAAATGAGTTATGAAACTCGTAAGTTACGTTTTGATGTATTTTCCAAGTCGGTTAATTATTTTGTTAATGATGAAGTTTCTATGGCAGATATGACTAACGTGTGTGTTCCTACTTATACTTCATATTTAAGCATGAACACCAATTTTGAGAATGGTTATAAGTATGATAGGGTTAAGCATATGGGCTTGAAGGAAGTGATTAATTTAAAAGAAGAGAAAGAGTCAATTATGATGATGGAAACAAAAGATGAGGAGCATAAAATAAAGAAAAAAGTTAACGATCCACTTGATCCTCTAAAAAACAAAGTTGAGGCATTGATGTTTGGGTCACAATACGATCTAGTTGAAGATCCACCAGATCATTTGAAGAATACCGGAGTCAAGCATCCTACTCGACCACCATAACTGGTTGCAGGTACGGTCTGGCTGAAGACCTAAAACTTAGCGCTAATCAGGAGGCAACCTGAAATTGAATTGTTTCTTTTAGGTTTTATTTTGTTTTGTTTGTTATTTTTTCAGCTTTAAACACCATATGCAAATACTCAAGTGTGGGGAATCTAATGGATCTTTAGGAGCATAAAGGAATGTGTGTGTGGGTGGCTTTACTTATCTGTGTTGACCCATAACCATCATATATGCTGATAAGGCATCTTTTATCATCTATGATCAGGTCCATGTACTTTTTCCAAATATTAAAGCTTTGCTATTTGGTGTCATTAATACAATCATGGTAGGCATAATGTGTATTGAAAAGTTAGCTTTGTAACTTCATTTGGGTAAAGGTTAGGACCCTTGTTTCACACAACAATACTAAAGTTTACATTGAGGACAATGTAAAGTTTTAAGTGTGGGGATGAGGGGAAGATTGAAGATTTTTAAAAAAATTAAAATTGAGAAAAAAAAATCGATTGAACAAGAGTTTTTAAAATGCCCCTAAAGTGACTTATTTATGCATGAAAGCTTAAATTTTTCAATGTAAATCGTGAAAGTATGTTTAACCTATGCATAAGCAAAGGTCCTTAGTCATGGTTATCTTACTACAAAAGGAGTGATTTTGAAAATTGATTGGGAAGTTTAACCGGGGTGACTAGCTAGATAGTGAACTCTTTATGCATATTGTTACATATTTAATCTATCCACCATCGTTTTTTAGTAAGGATTGAGCTTATGCATGAGCTTAAAATATGAATAGGTTATTGCTCATTTTTCTTTCATGTGTGTTTACCAGAACGATGACATTATTCCAAAACTTGCATAATTGATACGTTTCGAGATCATGAACCAAATTGCTGCACATATATGATTAAGGCCCTAGGATGAACCTTTGTTTTATTAGCATTTTTCAGTTGTATTATCCTACCCTAAAATGATCCTCTAGTCGCCACTTTGAGCCCCCAACCTCTTTATTTGCTTAAACCCGAATCAACCCATTAGCGTTTCAAACCTTTTGTACTTTTTAAGCCCATGTGGTGAAATCTGATAAGTATTGCTTGAATTTTAGATATAATATTATTAGAAGCAGTAAAGTGTTTAGATATAATCATTATTCAAAAAAAAAGAAAAAGAAAAAGAAAGTAAAAAAATAAAAAAGAAAAGAAAAGGATATAATGGGTCAAAATGATCATAATATCAATGTCATGTTTAGTGATAATAATATTGAATACGGGTCAAGCTTACCCAAATTCACTGTATAGTGGTTATTTATTGTTTAGTATGTTCAACATTCTTATTTGGATTTCATCACTTTTAGCCACTCCAAATTCCTTATCCATACCTAAACCCTAAGCCCTACATTACAACCTTTCAAAGTCCTTTTGATGTGTGCACGGTTTGTGTTATTTGAGGGAGTCATGATCATTATGCAAGCTTATGGTAATCATGAATTGTTCTTGGTTGAGAGTACTACACTGATATACTAGCACGCCTTTTGCTAGACCGGATACTAAACCGAGAGGAGTGAAACTTATGAGAGGTGTGATTACATGCATAAAGAGGACTAGAAAGCTGTTGGGCTTGGTTAGATAAATCATATTTCAAACAAGTAATGTCATTGCTTACAAAACTATAACTTCATGTATGATATTGTAAGTGGGCATGACTTGGGACCTTAGCTAACAGACGGTGAACACATGGCTGGATCGTATTTGTCTAATGATAGTTGTAGTGTTATGAGCAAGTTTGCTTAGGGGCAAGCAAATGATAAGTGTGGGGATGTGATGCGATCATGTTTTGTATGTGTTTAAAGTGTTTAAATGTATGCTTTTAACGTGATTTTCCTATCGAGCGTAATCACTTTGTGTTAGGTTTGAATTATAGGTGTAGGAAGCTTAAATGATGTATTCAAAGGTTGCACGAAGAGTGGATGATATATGGATGAAAAGAGATGAAGAAAATGAAGAAATTGGTGCAAAATGAGCATACGACGTAACTTACGTCCTAAAGGAAGTAAGCTACATCCTTTCTAAAACTGATAGTTTTTTTGACGTAAGACATAGGCTAACCACGTATATCATAGGGGAGGACTTAATTTACGTCCCTAAGGAGGATTATCAATCTAAAAACCCTAATTTGCATTGGGAGCAAAAAGGGACGAACTTGGACGATTCTTGAAGTTGATTCTACTTCTCCAACTCATGTCAATTCATCAAATCATGTTCCAATACGTTCTTGTTGCCGAATTCATGAAGATGCAAGGCTAAACTTTAGAACCCATTAAGTTCTTTATTAAGTTTAACTTGTGCCTTGATTGTTTAAACAATTGTTTTAGTAATTCTTGATTTCAATTTCATATAATTAAGCGCGAGTTGTATGATTGCAATGTTTTGGTTATTAATTCAATTGACATGGTGTACTAAGACCCGTTAAGTTTTGGTTATCTCTGTCACTTAATCATTACACGTATAGAATCCCCATTAAAGATTTTCCACCAAGTTTAACTAGGCGAATACCAAGAACCGAACCTGAATCCCGGGGTGGATTACCCTTTTTCATAATCGTCTTCTAATCAATTTTCATTAATTGCAATTTGTTTTCTTAATTAAGTTGTTAATCATTCTAAGATTTACTTTTCACAGCCCAGAGACAATAATTTAATTCATTAGTTTAATCTATTTTCTTACAAATCAAAGTACAACACACCGACTAGAGGTGGGCAAACCGGGTTTTGGGCCGGACCCGGAACCGGGTTCAAACCGGGTTCGGTCCGGCCGGGTTGGGGTGTACCCGGGTTCGGGTCGGGTTGGGCATACTAAAAACCCTACCCGGCCTAATCGGTTCGGTCGGGTCCAGAACCGGGTACAACCGGGGTTTTTTTTTTTTTTTTCTTTTTTTACTATATAATTGCTATTAATATTAATTTTTTAGTATTATTATTATCATTAGTTCATTATTATTATTATTATTATTATCATTAATTCATTATTATTATTATTATTATTATTATCATTAATTCATTATATTATTATTATTATTATCATTAATTCATTATTATTGTTTATATTATTATTATTATCATTAATTCATTATTATTATTATTATTATTATAAATTTATAACAACATTAAAAAAACATTTATAACTCATTAATTTATTATTTATTTATTAAAATAACTTAAAAAATACATTAACGAATCAATAACTAATCGACTATTTTCTTCGAGAGGCTTCATCAAATGCTAATTCTTGTCGGATATACCAGAAGATACTCCTTCTTCTACATTTTCATCGTGTACTTTACATTCGATTGCAATATCGTCTTCAAGATTTGTTTTGTCTTGTATACGATCCATCGCGTCTAAGTGGTCTTTTAAACAAATGCACATCTCCACCGCTTCCGGAGTTAATCTTGTTCTTCGTAATGATAATACCCTGCCACTAAGAGAAAACGCAGACTCCGAAGCTACCGTAGAAGCTTGGACGCTTAGTAAATCACAGGCCATAGCGGAAAGAATTGGAAATTGGGATTCCTTTCCTTTCCACCAAGCCAAAATATCAAATGCATGATAATCTTGAGTACTCATAGTTGAAATAAAATTCGTCGTACTATATATACCAAGTTCGTTTGTTAGAATCTTTAGCAAGTAAAGCTCCACAAAACTTGCAACGAGCCTTTACAGATCCGTCACTCAACTCAACCATATCCCAATTGCACCAAACATCCATGTTACGATTGTGTGGAAGAACACGAACGACGGTTGGAGAATTCGATGAACCTTGACCAACGGAAGATTGAGAATGAGCCATATTGAGATTTGAGAATAAACGAGACTAAACGAGAGTAAACGAGAGTATTGTTTGCGTTTTTTGCGTATGTTTTTTTGTGTTTGAAGCTTGGGTACCTTACCATATCAACCCACACCTATTTATACTTGTTTTAGAGGCAAAAACAACCAAAAAACGGTCACAATTCGTCCCCAACGGCTATATAGCCGTTAAAAAACGGCTAGAAAAAAAAAACGGTCGAAACCGGGTCCAACCCGGGTTCAACCGGTTCGGGTCCGGGTCCGGGTCGGGTCCGGTTCCTATCATTTCCAAACACCCCAAACCGGTTTGGAACCGGCGGTTTTCACCGGGTACACCCGGTATCGGGTTGTACCCGGACCCGGTTCCGGGTCGGGTCTGTACCCGGTTTTTATGGTCATGTCTAACACCGACCACTAATTCCACGAGGTTCGACAACCCTACTTACCCTAACTAGTTAAGGTGAATAGAAACACACATTTTACATCTTATTTGATTAATACTTCAACATCGATCACATCCCTCGTGCATTTCCCCCTTCCACATTGGCTGCCTCGTGCACAGGCACTTGTGATTTCTAAAACCACAAGAATGACATCACATATTAGCAGCTGATGTTATTTCACCAACAGTTTGCAATGGATTGCTAGTTTGGTGGTCGATTCTTCATCAGATAAAAGCTATTTAGTTTCTTCACATTCAATACTGAACGCTAATTTGCCGTTACCAGTTAACAAATCTCAGCTACAAGTTATCACCAGTATCGAACTTCAATGACTAATAATGATCCGTTGGGAGGTTTAGAGAGCGAAAAAAATAAAAATAAAAATAAGCTTTGATGTTAATTTCGTAGTTTCTTTATGTGAGAACAAATTAAGATAATGCAGGGCTTTGGCAAGAGTATTAACCAAAAAGGCATACAAATCTAATCAAAACATTTGTAATGTGTCACTAAGACACTAAATATTCAATAACAAAATTATTCTTTGTTTGTTACACAACTTGCAATGTAACCTTAAAGACTGCAAAACTACTTTTATCGGTTTTACTCTAACACAACCAAGCTCCAAAATTACTAAAGCTTTTCCAAGTCCAAAACAGTGATGATATGATATCAATATGCGTAAAACGTTAATATCCCAAACATCATGAAACAAAGTATTTGGTTTCAGCTTAAATCAACGCTTGACCCATTGGTAGCTCTTTCTTGCTTTGGCCTTACCAGGTTTCTTCCTTTCCACAATTCTCGAGTCTCTTGTCAAGAAACCAGCTGCCAAAGATGCAAATCACATCTATCAGTCACTTATACAACTCATAATAATAATAGCTGTAGTAGTCATGGTGGTAGTGGTGGTGGTCATAGGTAGACCCCAGGGACTAGTAGGAGACAAAGGTGTCAAATACCATGGACCATGGTTATAAAATGCAACCATTATCCCCAAATGTCATTGTACAACAAACTGATCAGAAGTTAAAGAAAACAACAAGGCCTATCACACACATAGTCTATGTTAGATGAAAACATTGTATCAACAAATTGTTTGCCCTCTCAACCACATTGTTTCAAATGTTTTAAATATAAGTTTGACTATCAACCACATGTTTCAAATGCCTTTCAATGACAAAATAATGGAAGAATACTGATAGCCGACTAAAAATCATGAATTGTATACAGATTAAGGTTCTTACATAACAAGGGATGAAGGAAGGCAGAAAGATAACAGATTTATGGTTCATAAGTCCCTTAAAACAAGACTTCAATAGATATACAACAAAATTTAAGTTAACAGGGATAGGAACAATCTCTTCAATCAGAAGCTGCTTTCACGTTTTCAAAGGTAAATAACTAAGATTATAACATTTGTCGACAGGTTTTAGTATTTGGTGTTCATTTAGGATACACTTCAGGAAAGATAAAATAGAGAAAATTTCTCAACTCAAATCAATAACTTTTAAAGTTTGCAAAATGAAAATTATAAAACTTTTTTTTCATTTCAGCCTAATTTACGAGTTAAAGGAAAGATTTGTCCTAATACCACCCTCCCCAGACCCAACCAATGTTCCTACTATGAGTGGGATTTTACTATGTATGTTTGTTTGTTTTGTTTCAGCATGCCCCTAATTGTTAAAAAGGTGTGCAATTTTCCTTTCATGTTGAGTTTTCAGGCTTAATTTACCTTTTTCTCAATTAGTAGATAAACAACTTTACTTCAAATTAGTAACACTAGCTTCCATCTACAAGTTTTTTTTAATTGGTCCTGAATTGTAGACGTTTCATTATAGGCTAAAGTTATGTATTGAAACATGTGTCAAACTGAAGGTTTCTTTTTTTGTCAGATTGAGTATTTTTCATGCAATTTTCATGGACAAAGGAAGTGCAATTTATAATCATCAGATATAAGATTTTATTGCATTGTCCCAAGAACCATCCAAAACACTTTTAACTAAATATATAAACTGGACACATAACCAAAACATGCCATTATATTAAAGCACAAAAAATTGAATTAAATGCAAAGGAAAATATATAATATTTACCTTCTTTCAATGGAGGACGGAACTGATCAGGTGCCCAGTTTTGCAATGCCCTGCTCATGCCGAGACGAATTGCACCTATTTGACCTGTTTCAGGCACATATTATTATAAGAAAACTGGAATTTACAATAGAGCATTATAGCAGAATTTTAAAAGGAACAAAGAGGACGAATGTTTTAGTCAGTTAAGTAATAACCTGAGATACCGCCTCCTTTAACAGTACAATTAACATCAAGAAGACCCAATGTTTTAGTCTCCGAAAGAGGACGAAGAAGTGCAGCTCGTTGATCAAGCATTGGGAAATAGACATCAAACTGTTTGTCATTGATGACAAATTTACCCTCACCAGGTTCAATCCAAACACGTGCAATACTACATTTCCTTTTTCCAGTCCCATAAGCCCTACCCTGACTATCAACTTGTCGAACACGTGATTTGGCAATTTCCTCTTGTTTCTGTCTCTCTATGTCAGCCCTGGTTGACTTGCGTGTGTTCTTTTCATAACGCATTTCTTCAATTACGTTAAGTGGGGGCAATCCTGGAACTTCATCTAGGTCCTTTAAAGCCATTAAACTATCCAGCATTTCGTCCGTGATTCCAGATGCACTAATTAAGTCCCCAAATGCATGATCCCCACCTATTGGGTCATAAAATCTTTCATATGAGATACATGTAAAGACTAAATTACCATTCACACATGAATTAAGTAGATTACCAATTACTTAAAAACATGGTAGATAATAGATTAAGCCAATTGCCAATACTTCTTACTTCTAAGGAGGTCAAAATAATGCAAATAAATAAAAATGATTGCAAAAGTAATATTTTAATTCTAGATTGTAGTAATTGCAGAAATTTACAACTCCCAACGAAAAAGGGAGTTGCAGATTCAAATAGCTTTGTCAATAGAGCATTAGAGCTAGCATACACCATTACGAAGAGTTGAGAGAAAATGAGGTTTATTTTTTCCCTATACAAACTCTGTAAAATAGTAGCATTCTGTATACATCTTACATATGTGAAGCAAACATAACTCACACCGTGTTAAATGATAAATCACAATGTCAGCTGATTAACAAAACCATTTATAAGCTGCTCATGAATTTTAACAACTGTGCAGTAAGTCCTTAAGCATTCATTTCAATCTCATGACATAGTTAGGAGCAAACACATGATCACATGAGCTTTAGCACTCGTCCTAGCAAACTTTATATGCAATTGGACTATTTTTTTGTTTAACTTATACTACTAAGGTCCAAACAGATCACTCTAACTTCATATTCTATGAATATCAAATGTCAAGTAACAAACAAAGAATTAAGATATGCAGTATATACCTTTGAGTACCTCTGTTAGAGCTTTCTCCTCAATCTCCAACAATCTATCTTCCTCTTCTTTAGACTTTCCCCCTTTTCATCTCCATCAATCCCACCCAACTCTTGCACCCCTGCATCCCCAATATCAAAAATCCCATCATCATCTTCTCCATCTTTCTCATCTCCCCCACCAAACTTCCACTCCTTGACATCCTCCTCTTTACCCTCACTCTCCGTCACTCCAAACATCTCATGATCTTCATCCTTCTCGTTCGATTCGCTGCTGAACCACGAGTTCTCCTCTCCATCAACACTTTCCGACGAAATGTTCCAGAAATCCGACGGTTTGCCGCCATTACCGTTGTTGTTTCCACGATTGGTGGAGAAATAGCAAGTTTTGAGTGAAAATAGAGTAGAAGAGGTGGGGTTTTGAAGGGGTGGGGGGTGGTGATGTGTGTAATGAGATTGAGATGATGAAATTAGGGTTATGAAACGGAGGGTTGAGGGTTTAGAGAGTATACGAGAAAGCATTCCGCCGTTGTGTTGTTGGAGTGAGGGTTGAGGTATGCTCCGACAAAGATGAATGCTTTGGATTTCGACTGCACAGATCTGACGGATTGAAGATGAAGCTCGAACAAACCTACGATGACGATGATGATGATGATAGTGATGATGATGATGATGATAGTGATGATGATGATGATGATAGTGATGATGGTGATGATGATGATGATGATGAAGGTGGACCGATGTTCTTCGGTGTTGAGATAGAAAGGAGCAGCGGCGATCGAAGAAGGGGGTGAGGGTTTATCAAGGGTACTTTTGTCATTTGCTTAATTTTTTTTTACAAAAAGTTAATCTTTATTACGAAAAGAAATTAAATAAAAAGTTGTGTAGCTATAAAGTTTTTCTAAGAAGGAAAATGAAAAAAAACCTAATAAAAAACTTATCTTTTGAGATTTTTAAGCGATGTAAGCCGAAGGAAAATGCCCACACAAAAACATTATGTTCTTGTATTCGTTTGTTTAAAATTACTCAAAAAAGAATGATGCATCTATCTTGGTCTAAAAATTTTTTGATGTGCCTTAAGTCTTAACAAATGTTCGTTGATTTTATTGGCTAGAGGATAATCGATGGTAAATGTTTCTACACATTTAAGCACACGCTAACCACTCCGGTTCTAAGCCGCTTTTGCAACCACAATGGTTGAAAATGGTAACATACAAGCCTCAAGAACCAAACAAAATACCAACATAAGATTGTTAGAGGTGAAAATAAGAGTGTTTAAAGTTGAATATTCGAAATTTCATATATCCGAGTTTCGGATATCCGAAAATTTCGAATAGTAAAAATCACTATCCGAATCCGTATCCAAAATTTCGGATAGTGATTCGAATATCTGAAATTCATTTTTTTTTTTTATATTTTAGTTTTTTTTTACAATAAATAAACATATAATATTATAAAAATAACATAAAAAACCAACTCATATCATAAAGATCACAATATACACTAAAAAATCTCAATCTAAAGTAAAAATATATCTAAAATTAGAAAAAATTAAATTTTTTTTTAGTTTTCGGATAATCGGATATCCGAATATCCAAAACTTTTGAAAATCACTATCCGAATCCGAATCCGAATTTTCGAATATTCGGATTCGGATTTTCGGATCGGGTTCTCGGATTCGGATATTTTTGAACAACCCTAGGTGGGTTAGAAAGACAGGTTTGGGTTCAACCATACAAGTTTTAGTAAGATTTAAAATAGGTCAGGTAGCTTTAAACTCCTGTAACAGACTCGTTAAAGTGGTAGCAAACTCGTTCAGGGTGCTTGATATATGATTGCACTAGCTATATTTGGTTTTCATAAGCACATTCAAAGCTGCCTGTTTTATCCATCATACCATGTCCTAGCAGTAAAATCAACATGGGCAAAAAGAGTCTTCAATCGATCTAAACCTCTTTATATACAAAAAGGATTACAATAACTACCTTTTTAAGCCTCGTAACTTCCAAAAATTTTTTAACAAAATATACAAATGTACAAAACAGTCGATAATACAGAAACACACGACAAAAAATGAAAAAAAAAGTAGCAAACACACACCTCAACACTAAATTCTATGATCCACAAATCAATATATCATGGAAGCTCTGCAACCTGTAAACCCTGTACCTCCAAAAGAATAATATGCAATCTGGCCAAAAACCGAATCTAATTCCCTAACCCCGAATCCGCCACCATCACCGCCACCTGCCACCATCTATAAGCTCTTTCAGAACTGCAGATGACTGACATTATGAATGAATTCAACAACCCCATGTTTTATATCCATTCTTTCTAAATAAGCCTATGCGGGCGCATACCCTTTCCAAAGTGAGGTTGCATTAACCGAACATACAAACCATTCTTTGCCATTAATGAATCATGGGTCCCATCTTCAACAATTCGACCCCCGTTTAGGACGACAATGTTATCAACATGTCTCATCATAGCAGCCCTATGAGCTATAAGAATGGTGGTTTTGTTTCCCATCACTAAGGTATCAAGGGCCTCTTGAACCACCCGACTGGACTCTGACTCAATCGATGAGCTGGCTTCGTCTAACAATAAAATGGGTGCGTTTTTCAACACAACACGAGCGATTGCAATCCTCTGTTTCTGACCTGGAGTTAAATCCACACCCCTCATTCCCACATGGGTATCATACCCATGAGGTAAGTTGCTGATGAAATGATGAGCATTTGCAATTCTTGCAGCTTCTTTAATTTCCGCCTCGCTGGCGTTATGCCTTGCATATATAATATTTTCCCGAATTGTTGTTGAAAATATTATAGGCTCTTGTTGAACAAGGCCAAGGTGATTTCTCAACCATCTCAAATTAAATTGCTTTAAATCACGTCCATCTAACATCACCTGACCAGCCACCGGATCATAAAACCTTTCAATCAATGATATAATCGTGCTTTTCCCAGATCCCGAAACCCCAACAACCGCCACCGTTTGACCACCAGTGACTTTGAGACTGAAATTGCTCAGTACAAGAATCTCAGGCCGTGTAGGGTAAGAAAAATCAACATTTTTTAACTCAATGCTTCCATAAACGTTTGGAGGTTTCAAAGCAGAGGCATCATCTGGCTCGATTTTCGGAACTCTATCGATTATCTCAAAAACTGATATCAAAGATTTTCTTCTTTTGAGAATATATGGAGCCAAACCGAATGGTTCCACAAGGGCAAAAGTGGCAAAAGAAAATACCATGTATTCTTTAAGAGCAGTTGGGAGATCCATATAACTGTTTTTAACACAGAGGCCAGTGTACCATAAGAGAACAGCATTGCATGCAAAAAGAAGAAACTGAGACAACCCGAATGCAAAACCAATAGCCATTCCATGAAAAAAACTCTGATAAAAGATCTTGCTCAACTGTAATCTGTAAAGCTCCATAACTTTGTTACCAGCACAGAATGCAACAACAGTGTAGATGTTTCTAACTGCATCTTCAAGAACTAATGATGCTTTTCTGTGCATTTCCTGTATTCCTTTTGAAAATCCAGCTAGCCATAATTTCTGTAAAATTTCAAGTTTTTAAGGCATGCTACAAAGTATTTAGAGGTTACTTAATATAATATAAAAATAATACCTGAGCAATGGCAGAAAGAGTAAGAACCGGCAGAGTGGCTAAAGCCACAAGAGCCAAACGCCAATGTAGTAGCATTCCTATTAATATTGCAACAAGAACTGCAGAGCTGTCTTGAATTAGAATAGAAAGCCGGTTACTGAAAGCTGCTCTAACAAATGTTGCATCATTTGCTAATCGCATTGACAAGGTGTCTGCACTGTTTTCTTCTTCATCAAACCATCCAACTTCATTCCTTAGCATTGCTGTAAAAAAAATATATGATTACATTCAGGTTGACCCAATAACAGGGTTGGGCCAGGCTAAGTAGGCCACTTTAAGTCTTTACGTTTACTTTGAGCCGTTCTGACCCGAACCAAAGCATTTACCCTTTCAGCCACCTGTAACTTCTTGTCCAAAATTAGTAATTTCTATGAATATGTGTTATATATGGATTACAAAACCTACATTAATAAAAATTTATGTATACCGTGATTTCTGAGGTTGTACTGATTAATAAAATTTTCTTTGCAACTTTCAACCTATATCTGTTACCTTTTGATATGTTTCCCTATCAATTATTTTATAAATTTGACACATTTGACAAATTAAAACTAAACAAAATTAGCCTTGACATCTTTGAGATTTTACAAACTGAATTCAAAATCAACAAGGGGAAGAACAATCACTTGCTAAAATGGAAGTACTAACCAGAAAACATCATTCTCCTAACTCGTTCTGTCATCTTTTCTCCCATTATACCAAAGTAAAAGTGCTGCAAAAAGTTCGCAATTACAGTCACAATACCCATGCATGCAATGATTAAGCACCACTTGTCCACATCATCACGTATGTTAATGTGTCTGTTGATTTCATTTCTATAATATGCTGTCACTATTAAGGCAATTACATAAGCAAGAAGCGGGTTAAATGAGCCAAATATTGCAGCACCCGTACTTCCTAAAACAGCATAAAGCCATTCAGCCAAGCTCAACTCTATAAGTCTCCAAATCGATGGTTCTTTTTTATGTTGTTTTTCTTTTACAAGTTGAACACTCGTTGCTTTATCAGTAGGCTGAGAATTAGGTCGGCTAAAAGTTTGTGAATGTGAACGCTCACTTTGGGGATCAGATGTCAAAAGTGGTGAAACTGGTGATTCAGGATTAGATCCATTAGATGTTTGTCTACGGATAGCATGAATATCAAGTTTTGGTAATTCTGGTAATCTTTTTTCAAAACTATCTTGTCTTTTTATTGATGGTTCTTTGTCTGTGCCATCTAATGACAAACCATTCTCTTTTTCAGTAGGGCTTGGATTTCTTGGTGATTCGTTGGACCCGTAAGCAGAATCTTGAGGCCTTGATGCATGCAAGTTTGAAGCTCGCTGAAGTGATGGAGATTTGGCAAATTTAGGAGATGATGGTTCTTGAAAGCTTTGACTTTCTGAAGAATCTTTTTCAATTTGGAATGCCGAAGTCTCGTTGTAGGTTCTCACTGGCATCCTAAACAACAAAAAATTCAAAGCAAACACAAATATTAGAGATGGCAATTCGGACCCGTTTAGTTATTAATGGGTCAACTAAAAAGGAGTCAACCCGGCCTGATCCTTTTGAATTGTACTAATAAATGTTTGGCGTATACCTTCTAGGGAGTTTAGCTGCTTCTTCACATCTTAAAAGTTCTGCATAAAGCCCATCAGAGGCTATCAATTCATCGTGCGTACCAATCTCCATTAACTGACCATCTTCCATAACAGCAATAAAATCAGCATTCTTTATAAGAGAAAGCCGGCGAGCAATTATGATTGTTGATCTGCCTAACATCAAGAGATCCAAAGCCTCCTGAACAGATCTTTCAGCTTCAAAATCTAGTCCACCAGTGACCTCATCAAGAAGAAGAATAGATGGGTTTGAAAGCACAGCCCTAGCAACAGAAAGTCTTATCTTTTGTTCTTCTGTCAAGGATAAACCAGCCCTGCCAACCTAAAATGCAAAAATATACATTTTTCTTAAATATAGAATTTTTATAATTTAAAAAAATGAACACAGATTATAATACTACCTGTGTGTCATATCCTTTCTCGAGGGAGGTGATAAATGTATGTGCATGAGCGATTTTTGCGGCATCCTCAATTTGAAGTGGCGTGGCATCTCTGCCATAAGCAATATTGTCCCTGATACTCAAGCTTAGTAATGCAGGTTCCTGAGTGACTAACCCGATTTGGCTTCTTAGCCATTCCAATTTCAGGTTTTTTATATTCTCGCCATCCAAAAGAACTTCACCTGAATAATATCAAGACAAAAAAAGAGAAAACTAAGATTATGAATCATTTCAAGAAAGAAATTATGAAGAGATGAAGTTTAATACCTAAAGTGGGATCATAGAACCGTTCCATAAGAGGTATAATGCTGCTTTTACCAGAGCCATTTCTACCCACAAGTGCCACTGTTTTTTTGGCAGGAACAGTTAGATAAAATCCACTTAAAATGGGGATTTCAGGACGAGACAAGTAACTGAAATACACATTTCGAAATTCGATGTTCCCTTGGACAGTAGCAAGAGTGTTTCCATTATGGTCAAAGGTGGAGGATGAACGACTAATCATTTCAAAAAGTCGATATGCAGCAATTCTTCCTTGCTCAAATGAATAGAAGTTGGTTGCAGCTTGATTGAGTCCACTGTGGAAACCAAAGGGCGTTAAAAAAAATTCACTACAGAAGGCATAATAAGTGGATCACCAGATTGAGCAACAGTCATCTCTGAGTGGAAATAGCTTGGGTCAGGTTCTGTTGACCCAAGACCAACATTATACAAGTTTCTAGTTATTTTAATATAAATGAATGCCTTAGTTGACAATATTATTAGAATAAGTGATCTAATTCTTTGAAAAGGGTATTTAAGAGGTTGTATGCATTAAAAATGCTATAAATGTTCTGGATCAGGTTGGGTAGTGGGTCACTTTGATATGGATTGATACGATCAATGTCAGGACAGGTTGACCCATGACCAACTTTATACCAGTTTCTAATTTTTAAGGCATGTGAATGTCTTAATTAACAATATGGATACAATAGTAACCTAAATCTTAAGAAAGATAGTTTTAGGACGTCATGCGCATTTCAGAGTGTTCAACCCATTTGATGTTCCCCCTCTCTAGTTAATAATTGGACGCAATTGACCCGCTTGAGATATAACACAACCCAACATAACTAAACAAGTTGAAGTTGGCACCTCTATATGAAAGGAGAATAGGGAAAAAAAGATGCTTACAGGCCACTTAAAATGATAGCAAACAAGGCAGTTATAATCTCTCCACCATGAGCATGTCTATGTGTAACCAAAATCCTTCCAACATAAAGTTGCAAGGCACAAGAACATATTGCAAGGCCATATGTGAATCCAAGCCCAAGTCCTTGCACAAGACTATTAATATACCATATCTTAATGTAGCTTGTAGTGAGTTTGCATAAGAATATTTTGCTAATGTTTCATTTGTAAAAGCATATAACGTCCTAACATATGAAACTGCCTGCAAAAGTAAATTAAAATCACATTAACACATCACTAAGTAATACTATAGTTGCTACATATCAGCAATCTTAACATACTCTCCAGGAAGAAAAAATAATAAATAAAAAACTGCATTTACATTGGAGATGCTATTACAGTATTACCACTGTCGTTTTTCACATGAACAAAGGACAAAAAGGTAAAAAGGGATATGAAGTAACCTGTTCAGCAACACTTGCTGCTTCAGCATATGCATCTTGAATATTCTCAGCAAGCCTATGGAGGAATATATTTGATATTCCTCCAGCAGCCACGATAAAAGGTCCAGTGGCTAAAGTGATGAGGGCTATTTGCCAACAGTTTATGAATCCAATTGCAAGGCCACTAAAGAATGTAGCCATGTTGTGAATATAATTTCCAACCTGCACCAATAAAACTAATCAGATATATGAACCACTACATGCTAATTCCCATAAGCAAATATTGGTGAAAAAATGAAACATTTTTGTAGTTGAACCTACTTTTTCACTTAGGGCTGACTGGATAAGCAATACATCACTTAACACTTGGCTCACAATGTCTCCGTTATTCCCATAGGTATCAAAGAAACTCATATCTTGATTAAGTAGTACTTGTACATATTTTGACCTGATAACAGCAGTTTGCCTTTCTCCAGTAAGAATCCAACATGAAACCTCTGAGTGCAAAATATATATATATATATATAAAGAAAAGTTAGCTGATAAAAAGCACCATTCAAATGAAAATGAAAAGAGAAAAGAAAGCATTTGATTAGGCTATTTACCTATCCAACCAGCAGCAAAAACACCACCAGCAATATAGACAAGGATGAGAGCAAGCTGCAAATTGAGAAAAAATCATCACTTGTTGGGAAATTTAATCAATGCTTCAAGAGGAAGCAACAATATGATTGAACATGAATTTATAAAAGATTGTTTTAGCTGATGTATCAGCTAACAATCAAACTAGATAATCCATGTAATGGGCTAAAAAACAAATATTACATTCTTGTAGTACTTTGGTAAGTATGGTGATGAAACCTCATCCTTTAACTTTTGTTGCATACCCTTATTAAAATAATAACCTTTATAGGAACTTAAAGATAGAAAATTTGATAGTCATCTTCGCCCTTGATCAAGCAAAAAAACTTTGCAATTTAAGACATGCTTGTTATTGTAAATACTTATTATATTAAGAAGTGTGGATTTAAAAGTCACATTGGACATATGATATCTCTTGTATGCCTAGCATGAAAACTTTGAGTGTCTGACAATTTGATTGAACCAAAACTTGATACCTATTCCTTGCACCAACCCTCACATAATTACATCAAACATGTACCCTTTTTTCATAATGAAATCAACCCTCACCAGAAAAAGAAAATAAAAAAATAAAAAAAAACTTTATGGTTGAACTTTTATCCAACCATTAGAACTAAACCTTAAGTTAATAATTCAGTTTATCAGTTCAAAAGATCCTTATGCTGTATATGCTGAACTGAACAATACCCTCATCTTGCCATATGTATCATTAATGCAACATTGCAACTCAAATTACAGCTAACACCAGCAGATAGAAATCAGTGTGATTTCTTGACCAAGTTGCAACTTGCAGCTAGGCTTTATTCAACCGCATATTTCAACACAGATACCAAGAGAAACATATGCGTATAAACAACTAGGGAGAAAAAACTAGATAAAACTTAACATAACAGAATCAACCAAAACATTCTCTAGTAATCTAGTTAATCCTTACTCGCACCAAATTACATTTGGGTAGCAGGCCACACAGCTCTTAGTAAACATCACGTCGTCAACTGATACCGTTACCTTGAGTAGAATGGGAGCCAATGAACGGTATTAATTTCGTATACAAAGTTTAACATTAATAAAGCTTACTATAAGCACTGCAGTACATTCTTTTCAGATTGTCATCAAGTACCCATACAAAATGAACATTTTATTATTCTTAATGTATTTACATAGGTTTCTCTGATAACAAAATAAATGTAGGGCATCTATGCATCAGGCATATTATTTATAGGGAAAAGCATCCTTTATATGTCAAATGGTAGAAAACCGATGGTTTTCAAGGCACAATGTCATATATCATGTAGAGACCTCTCAATAAGAACCAATAGTAATAAGTAACTGGTAAGGCAGCTAACATCCTCTTGAACTACTATCAGTATCCTACTATATATGTCAGTCTCCTAATGCACAATGAACCACCATTTTCTGACCATAGATAGACCTAGATCTTCAAATCCATATGGATCAATAACTACTGAATCCCACATAATATAAAGATTATATTAGCAAATAATGTCCCATCTAATTTCCATCCTAACAGCATTGTATTTGATTACAATACCTATAAAGTTTCACCCGACTAAATTAACCAGCAGTACCATTCATGTCTTAAAACAAACATCATCAATAAATCATGGCACTTTTTTTAGAAATGCTAATTCAATGAATATCGAACTACAGCTTTCAAGTAAACCCATATGAATGAAAGATATATAATGACATCACGACATAACTACTGACGTTACAATTTGCAGATTGATAGCTAGGTGATCCTTTCCTCATGCATATACAATCGCTAAACCAGATAAAAGCCACATTACACTTCACTCCTCCCAATTAAACATGATTGGAATCACTATTTACTCAATTTCTTCTCTACATTGCTGCTGTGTTCACTAAACACTGAGATCATGCTAACTTATCAGTATGACACCACTCTATAAGTTCCAAAGCCTGACCATGGTCTGTGCAGAAGTCTAAAGATAAACAAACTTAGTTCTGTATGTGAGAACAAAAGAGATTGCTAACATAACAATGACTAACAACAGAAACAGTATTAGAGCTCAGATAGAAAAAAGATTAAAATACCTAAGTAACCAAATAATAACTTGCGTTCAAATTCAAATCAACTTACCTCTTTAAACCTATCAAAAAGCACATCAACGTCCTCATCACTCCGGCCCAGCAACTGAACAATTTTCGCAAAGTAATGCAAGTAAATCACCAACGCCGTCCCATGCGCCGCCGCAGCAACCGATCCAACCACCATAAGCACCCAATCAAGCCTATCAGCATACACAAACAGCTTCGAGAACGGCACAGCAGCCGGAGGCGGTTCGATCTCCTCCGTCTCCTCCATTTCGTCCTCAGCTTCAACAGGCAAAGCATCGTTACTCGTGTCCATATACGGCGACGGCGACTCCGGCGGCTCTGAAACCTCCGACACCGGCGTTAGAGGCTGTATGTGCGGTGGCGACCACCCAAACAACCCGCGGGATATCATCATCTTGACGGAGAATCACAATTCGCAAACCCTCGAACCAAAACCCAAAATTGAAATTAAAACACTGTCAAAACCCTAGAAACAACCATCAAATCTACAATTGAGATTGATTTTGAAATAATTGATTGGGATTATAGATTTGTGTTGAAGATCTTCAGTCTTATTATCTTCAACTCTCTCTTTTCGCACACGATTCGGGGGGAGTGAAAGAAAGCATAAAAGAGAGAGAGAGAGAACAGGGGTCGTCCGAGTTCGTGACTCGGTCAAATAAGGCGTGAAATGAGAGAGTTGACTCGGAAACCGAAGTTTCTATCTGGTTTTTTGTTTGATTTTCACTTTGTCCCCTCACCTTTGTTAGTTGTATCGTACGCTGATCGTTACGTGTTGGTTTCTTTGAGATCGATTGTTGTCTAAAATGATCCTTGAATTTGTGATGTCTTGTGTACTGGTATTTAAATGTCAATTGAATGTAAGGATTGGCGTTTTCGACGAGTATAGGTATCGTTCTGATGCCATACCACACCCATACTAATTCGCATTTTTATGTTTTTATTTTGTTATCTTTTGGTTGTGGTCCTTTTTAGTATTTTCGATGATTACATTAGTTATCCTTATCAAAGTTCAAACTCACTTATACGGTTAATAATTTCATGTTTGACAATGGATATTGTTTTTCATACCCACTTGATTTTAGTTATTTTAAATGTATACAGAATAAACTCTTATACACTTAACTATTCCATATGCATATAAGAAAATGGGCCAAGGAACTGTTAAAAATGCTTGAACGTAGTCTAGCATGATTTTAGTAATTATGATGTCGTTTAGAAATTGCAAACAAAACAAATGTTCTGCGAAGAGTTCGTGAACAGTTATGCAGGAGGTTCGTATTTTGTCTATTTAATAAATGGACGATCACGAACGATAAAGTTCATTCGTTTAGTAAACAAACGAACCTGAATACAAATCTTATTCATTCAGTTATGTTCGTTGACATTAAATAATGTGTTCGTTATGTTCGTTCGTGAACGCTCAATAAAGTGTTTGTTAATGTTCTTTTTAGTTTTTGAGTAAGGTATGTACTTATGTTTATGATAATTATGTCAAGTATTTTTAGATATTTATCATAAGTACTTATTTATTTATGGTAAAAACGTGTAATGTTTGTAATGAAGATGCATATTTTATTCTAAAATAAACATATGATAATTTGTGTTTGTTTGTGTTCGTAAACTTTTATTTGTGTTCCTTTATGCCTATGAACATTTGTGTGTGTTGACCTGTATTCGTATGTGTTCACTTGTATATTGTTTGTATTTGTTTGCATTCGATAAATGTTCGTTAATAACTTATGAACATGTTTACTTTCTTAATGAATGAACATGAACAATGAATCTCATTTGGTAATTATTTATAAACAATTTATAAATAAGTTTATTTACTTTTAATGAACGAACACTAACAAAACTTTTTTTGTGTTCGTTCGGTTCGTTTACAGCATAAACAAAAAATAGCACTTACAAGTTACAACAACAAACTCGAGGTCCGAATGTTAAAAGGGTAAAAGTCCAAGGTGCATGATGAAAGTATGACTGGTACTGGAAGAGGGTACGTACAGGTGTGTCATCGCAGACCTCGAGGACAGCTGTCAAGTTATTAGTGGGCGACGGAATCAGCAAAAAGTGATATCGAGACCAGAGTAGTTTTCCCCATATTTTCTGTTTTTTTTATTTTGTTTTTATTTTATTTAGAAAATTAAAAAAGTGGAGTGTGATGATTGAAGGCGCCAGTACATTTTATCTGTTGCATTTGCACTTTTATGGTCCATGACAGTATGACACCATCATTCATTTACTACTCAAGAACCATAACTTTTATAGTTTTTTTTATCGATGGCATATAAAATGAAAATAATATATATGAGTATATAAATAATGATATATAAAAAAGAATTAAAACTAATTACTGCTTGAAAATTTTGATACAAAGAATGTAGCATCCCATCTAGTTTTACTTGAGATATAAATTGATACAAGTCGCATAACACATATTAACTTATGATATATTAATGTTTTTGAACTCGTTAAACTTATACAATCAAAATTATAAATGAGGAAATAAATATGTGGTTTTCTATTGATGTGAAAGCTATATAGATCCAATTTCTTATATAGGTATTTTTTATGTATTGGTTTGAAGTAAAGTTAGTCTTAAGAAACAACAAAAATACATGGCATTTATGTTTTCTGGAAACATATCAACATGACGGTAGCTTATGCGGCAACTATAGATAATAATCATCAATTACTGATAAATTTAGGAGGTTTTTGCAAAGTTCACGAGTGTATGGAGTTTATTTGTTTAAATTGATTAAAAGTTTTAGTACAGACAATCGAATAGGTTTTGCTTTTCTTTTCGTGAGATTATATTTATTAACATCTTAACAATTATACATATCTAACAAGAATTCCCATATCTAATTTTATATGAAAACAATAAACCAAATAAAAAGAAACCTATGGTCAATGAATTATTTCTTTTTGGATATTATTTCCAAACAAAAAGCGTGGCATTTATTTAAAACAAATTGATGTTTATATTCCTTGCGTTGTATTTTAACTACTTTTGACTCGTAATACTTCCAAGTTTTTTGCTTGGAATCTAATAACTTTTACTATATAATTTTTAAATACAAATTACAGATTTTGCAGGTTAATAATTAAAACTGAAATAGGGGAGGTTTCAATTAAACCCTTTTCTGGATCTATTTAGAAGATTTCTAGTAACTGCCAGCTCCATTTCAATTTCTTTTTTGTCATCTAAACTTTCATGTTCTTTAATATTAAAGTGTGATTTTTTATTAGGGATGAGTAGGTTACTTCCATTTGTCAATTAAGGCTGATTTAGACAATTAAACTTGTTTTGAATAAGTAATCAACCAACTTGTCAAGTCATATGGTTTATTTGAAAGAAAATAACAAGGATAAATATGTTGAGTATAAATTAGAAGCAAGCCTTTTTGTTAAGAGATTAATCTATATTTATACATACTTAAAACACAAGAAATTGTCCCACATATTTACTTTATTTACACATATCGTCATAAATATATTTTGTGGTTGGGTGATTCATCTTTTGATAAGAAAATCCTAGACTAAAGGCCATTGTATGTTGGGATTATTGGTTAAATATACAAGAAAACTAGTTGACGATTATCTATTTGGTTACTTCGGGTCTCAATAAATATTCAAGATGAAATGTATTTAAGACAATGATAAAGACATACATGCATAGAAGGATTTCAAACTCTCAAAAAGTGAGACAGCAATTCCAACTATTAAAATAAAATCTGACATAATTGAATCCGCGATTTAAAGCAAGCATAAGAAATTTGTGCTCTATTCGAGACAACAAAACTAACAATAATGTCAAAAATGACGATACACCCTTGACCAAAACAGTAACACCTAGCTTAGATGATTCCAATCTTGTTTGCCACATCCAACGCGTCATAATCTGGGGTCAGCCTCACATAAGCTTTTTTCGTTCCATCAGGTCTATATTACATTCAAACAAAATAAAACAAATGGCTGAGTATAAGTGAACAAAAACAAATAAGGTAGATAATATGCAAAACTGCAAAAGTAAAATAAAATTCATAATTACAACTTGTTATAAAAAATTCGCAAAAAAATTGTAGCATAAAGTTTCTATAATCAAATAAACACATTTTATGATATATTTTAACAAGAACAAAGAATGTTTGTAGTTCAACACAACTCTGTTTGACACATACTTAAACATTATGTGTTTCAGACCAAATTCATCTCAACTTGTAACCCAGCCCCAACAACCAACCTATTTGTATAACTTGACTAGCTAGCAACCAGAATTCATACAATTGATAGTGATTGGTGTTAAAATGGTTTGCAGAAATACCTGATTAAGGTGTTGACCTTCTTTGTCTGGATGTCATACATCTTCTTGACTGCAGCTTTGATCTTCTTCTTGTCAGCACGGATGTCAACAATGAAAACAAGAGTGTTATTGTCTTCGATCTTCTTCATTGCAGATTCAGTTGTCAAAGGATACTTTAGAATCTGATAATGATCCAATTTGTTTCTTGGTGGGGCGCTGATGCGAGGATACTTTGGGTTCCTGTCTGTCTTCAATGTCTTTGGGCGGTGAAAGGTGACCTTGGTTCGGATCTTCTTGGCTTTCTTTTTGAATGTTGAACCAGTTTTCACAGCTTTGGCTGCTTTCAAAGCCTGAGACTTTGCATCAGCTTTCTTTGTGTTGTCAGCTATAAAAAAGAGACATTAAGTTTCAGAAGAATTAGTAAAAGACAAACGTGAGTAATTCAGATACATATAACCAAATAAAAAGATGATCTCAGGAATAAGTGTAACCACAAGTACTCAATTCTAATGTTAACCGTCTCTAATTAAGACCTAGAAAACGTACTTAAGTTTTTATTCCTGGCCTCATATTTCAAGTATGTATTTCTTAAAACCAAAACAGTCAAACAAAATCAACAGATGATCCATCTCTAAGCTGCGCACTTTAAGCTTGTAATTACAAAAGATAGTTTATTTTAATAAGCGGTTTTGAAAAGATTCTAAACAAAATCAAATCAACCGCAACAAATTAAGAGTGCTGCATATTGAGAGAACCAGCATAATTCTCACTAATGAGCCTGTTTACTGATCGAACAACAGAAGCACACAATTTGCATTGTGCAAAGCTCTGTAAATACTTTTCATTTCTAATGCTCTTGGCATCCATTTTCACTTAATAACCTTAGTGTGTGTGAGTTCCATGTATTCTTTCTAGTTTTCTGCACATTCAAGTACAACAATCAATAGCTACTGCTCTTAATTAGAGGCCTGATCACAATCAACTTCTACAGTTTGCAATAAACATGCTCACCAATTATGTTGAAACTAAATAGTAGATACTTCCAAAATCAACCTATGTTCGCTTCTGAAATCCTACAACTTTTGTAGCTAAACAATCATGTCATTGCCAGAACAAATAAATGAACCGAGAATTCGCTTACAGCTTACTACACGCGAATACATCTAACCTAAAACGTGTTCCAACACATGCTAGTCCATACTTTCATTACTCAATAGCTAAACTCATCAACACATACACAAATTGAACAATAAATGCACTGCGTATGTAGATAACAACGATCAGTTTCATATGAAAGAAATGCGAACCTTTGGGCGCCATTACTGTTAGAATGTACTCCAATAACCTAACAACTGCAAATCACACGATTGAATCATTTAGAACTAGTAAAAACAAACTGCATCGAAAAGCAAACAAGTAAACGATAGATCTAAGGAACAGAAAGGTTGAACGCATACGCTGCAAAACAGTGATGAAGAAGAGTTGGCGCGGCGGCAACTAGGGTTTCGGTGTATGGTGAGATGAGATTTATATCAAACGAAACAAAAAATGTTTAAATGGGCCAAAGGGGGTCACAGTTTCACTACTCACGCCCGATAAGCCCATTTATTCCGAAGGATACATAATTGTTTTAATTTATTATACAGCATTTAAAAGTATATATAATCCACTTTTAAGTATATTTATTATAATTTACATGTATACAATATATAAATGACTATACTTTTATTTATTTTAAATTTTATTATTTTATGATCATAAAGATATAAATAATATTCCTATGATCAACTGAAAAAAACTGGTTTACATTATTACCAGTCATTCATTTAACCTTTAGTTATAATTAAATCAATCATTTCAAATATGAAGTATGTAAGATCATCATAGATCTTTAAGTTTCAACATATTAGAGTTCTTGGTTAAAAGGATGTGTTTCACAAACCAAATTGTATACAAAAGTGATAAAATAAAATAACATGTAAGCAATCAATGCAATTATATAAATTAGATTTTTTATCATGTTCGAACACCAGTAAATAAAGAGAAAATCAAACCACATAACCCCCAAAATTAAGTAATAAAAAACATTTCTCATTCAGGGGCCATAGTATTTCTCGTAACCAGCAAATGGTTGTTTCAACTTGTGCTCAAATGGTTGGTTAGCATGTAGACAGTCATTTTATATGTTTTCAAACAATCATTTACATGAGAGATTTTGGGTGATGTAAATATAGTCGACCCCTAATTGAATTGCACAACAAATAATCTTAAGACAAACTAGTTAATCAAGTAGTTCGAGTGGACTCGAGGGGACCTATTGAAAGATATAATCTCCGGCCACTTACACCCCTATTCTTCAATCATTGTGTTGACTTTGGCATAGAACGAAATAGTAACATCATAACAAATTATACTACTAAACTTCTGAACAATGAGACTTAACGGTTGCCAGTTGTCGAACCAAAGAGAAGTATCTTCCCCAATATCTACTTTGGACCGGATGAAAGGTCTCATAGTGTCCCGTAAGACAAAATCTTTATTTATTTACGTAATATACTAAGTAAAGATTATAAAAACAATAGACTAGTTGAAACCAACCAAGTTAAACTCAAACTCAAGTTCAACCAAATTTAACTCGACTTAAGCTTTTAGCAAACCAACCTTAAAGTAATTTATGAATAGCTAAATTGATAAACTTTCATTTTTTTGTGTTTGAAATAAAGTTGTATTCTATTTATTTTCGTTAACTTTTTACAATTAATAAGTTCATCAAATATGTTTGTTTGTAGAGTACTAAAAATGTTCTTACACAAGAAATGTTAATATTAACCGGTGACGATCACAGTAGATAAACTCTTAATCAAGAACATTAAAACAAACAAGGTTTTCCATAGACTTATATAAACACCAACATTGTTGGAGCAAAAAACAATATCCATTATTATGCTCTTGATCTTTATTCTAGCATCGAAGCCTTCAGCAGCATCATTATGACAAAAACACACTTGTAAGCACATTCTTGCACTGCAAAGAGGCCTTCAGCAGCATCAGACCCTACAAACATCACAAAACCAAACACATTAGTCATTTACAAGCTTTTAGAAATGAAACTTATCTACTTTAATTTCACACACTATCAATGCATCCAAACTGATGAGGCAAATGGAATCAAATCGCGTATATGACTAACCATACCTCTTTCATCTCCAAAGAAACCACTTTCTCCTCAAGACCACCAACTTCCTTCACATTAAACTTGTTCAACATAGTAATACTAGATATAGTAGACATTGGCTTAACCACCAAATCATCCATTACCATGTATGTCACCACCCCCTTCACAAAACCACCACCCTCCGCCGCATCTCTGGCAGCATCATAACCAGGCACATAAGTTGTCACATGGTTCATGATATACTTGCACTGAGGACACACAGTTGCAGGATCATCAGCTACATATGCATGATTACTACCACACCGATAAAATTTCTTCCAATCATCATCATTACTAGGTAATAAAAGCGGAACATGACCCCCTAAGTTTGCTATCTTTGGGTTCAAGATCGTGTCTTTGCTTGTATTTGATTGCATATATGTACTGCTTAAGTTCTCTATGCTGTCATAGAGATTACCCAATGAACCCACCATTGAGTTCTTTTTAAGAAGCCTGATTACAGTACCAACAGGTAGTGAAAGGATATGAAACAAGAAATCAACAAATTCTTTGCTGGCTTCAGCAAATAGAACTTTCTTGGATTTGGTGTCAATTAGAAGCTTTATACTTACTTCCGTTTGAGCTGAAGAACTGCTTGCCATTTTGATTTGTTTGATAAATGATGTAAAGTTTGGATCTTTATTTATAAACCTGGATGATGAGAATATATTTAGTTTGGGAATATGAAAAGCAATCGTTTTAAATTTAGATTAATGGGTCTTAATTTCTGCTAGCTTTTGGAGTTCTGTATTCATGTATAGTGTAACTGTAAGTAAAACTACTTGTTTGACCATTGAAAGTCCCAAACATATTTTTCAACCCATAAATTGTCATGAAAATTGAAATGAGTCGTTTTAGAGTCAACTTTTGGTAAAATTGTGCTTGGTTCATGTTGGCGTGGAAGTTCATGATAAATCTGATTGAAAGATCAAAGTCAAAAATGGGATTTATTTGGATGGATGAATGCAGGTTTTTCATTAAAAATCATTTTTTTTCTTTTAAATAAGTTGCATAAAAAAAGGTTACTGATATAAACTTTTAATATAATTAGGAGTTAATTGGGTTATTAATATATACAAAGCAGACAAGTACAATTTGAAAAAAAAACTAAGTGATGAAATAGTTGAAGACCGAAGTTTTCACTGGGTTATTAATAAATTTCTTTATTTTTTTTCCTTTTTAAAAAATTAACAAATTCACAATTGTAATATTGTAATAACTATTTTTATTAATCATACTGAATTATACCATTTGTTCATATAGTTCGTATAAAAAATATTGTTGCCAGATTAATCCAAAGAACCATTACGGCTTTACAAGCATTCTCGTGAACGGAATTAAATGTTAAGTCCTTATAGAAGATCAAAACCTAATAAATTAATCATTACCGAGACAATCACTAATGGGCCTAAACTTACTGGACCTAGCCCAATGTGAGGGTATCATACTAGAGGTGGGCATAAAAACCAGGTTCGGATCCGACCCTGGACGGGTAGTACCCGATGAGAGGCATACCCGGGTTGGACCCACTTAAACCCGTAGAGTTGGAACCAGGGTTTAGTTTTTGAGTTTTTTAGCGACCCGACCCGATTTAAACCTGAATTGAAACCGGTATTGGACATAAAAACAAGAAAAGAAAAGGAGAAAAAAAACAAAACCCGGTATTGGATCCGGTTCCGGACTCGACCCGGCACAAATCTACCCTACCAGGGTATGGCGGGTAGGGTTTTTCAAGTAAGTGAACCCGATCCAGGTTCACCAATACCTGGGTACAAAAAAATCCGATTGAGCCCAACCCGGTTTGAACCTGGTTTCGGGTATGGCCTAAACCCCGGTTTGCGCATCTCTATATCATACTATGATTTACAACTTACAAGTTAAAAGTTAGAACCATCAATTTCATTGTTCCATCTCTCTTTTCTAATCTCCTGCTAAAAATATCCACCTTATAAACAAATTCTACGCTTGGGTATCAATAAAACCCTTGAATCTTACACAGTTAAACTACAGATACCAAAATCCTACACCTTCATTGAAACTTTTATTGTCGAGACCAACAACGAATAACCAAAAATAACAATGTTAAATCTATAAGCAACAAAGACAAACCCAAATTTGCTAAACATAAAATGCATTGAACCTAAATGAACCTAAAGACAAACCTCGTGTGATAATTCGTAGATAGATAGCTTATCTTGCATTTGGTTCTTTTTTTTCCCTGGACATATCCACAAAGTCTTTGGACCGTCTTTGTATTGTTTATATATTTTAATAGAATTTTCCGTCCTTTTACCCAAAATCAGTTTTAGCCTTAAACCATACACAAAAAACTAAATTGTAATGTAATTTATTATTAGATGGTAACTTTTTCTATTAGAATGAGAACAAAAACCATACAAAATATAGTTTTTGCCTTTGTAGTTATTAACCTGCAGTCTCTTAGAGATAATTATTATTGTTTGAATTCATGTCTATCATAAGTTAGTTAGCATTATGTTTATCATGAGTTAGTTAGCAAAGTTCCTAGAATTATGGTTAGAGATCATTGTTTTCATCTCTATATAAGGGATGCGTTTTTATCAATAAGATCATCAAGAACTTTTATTGTAAGCCTCTTTTATGGTATCAGAGCTTCGGTTCGGAATGCCCCCTTATCACGTACCTTTTCCCGTTTTATGGTACCTTTTCACGTATCTCTATATAAGGGATGCGTTTTGTCGGCCACCATGACAAAAGAAGCATCGGACCCCTCTCCTAAGCAGTCAACCCCTCTACATCCTGCTTATTCGGTCACAAATATTCAGACGAAGATTCGGACCTTGGATGGCACTAAGGTCACATACTCTTCCTGGGTGAAACTCTTCCGGCTTCATGCTGTTGCCTATAAGGTATCTCACCACATCGATGGCACCATCGCTCCCGCAGCCACAGCACAAGAATATGAAGCTTGGAAAGAACTTGATGTTTTGGTTCTTCAATGGATATACAGCACTGTGTCCGACAATCTACTTAATCGTATCCTTGACACCAACGCAACAGCACGAGCTACATGGGGAAAGCTCGAGAAAATCTTTCTCCGCAACAAAAAGGCCCGAGCAGCAGCACTAGAGACCAAATTTTGTAACCTTACCCTCACAGCATGTTCCCCTGTCGACGACTACTGTCAACGATTGACCGATTTGGCCAATCAACTTGCTGATGTGGATCAGCCAGTCTCTGATTCCCGATTGGTTCTCCAACTCGTTCGCGGCCTCCCGGAAGAATACAACACCACCACATCCTTAATCAATCAGAACGGAGCAAATTAGGATCAGGCGGTCATTATGCTCAATGATGAAGTGCTTCGGATTGAAGCCCGCAAGGGGATGACCTCCACTGTCCTCGTTGCCTCGGCCGCCTCTGCACAACCGTCTTCCGACACCAACAATGGCACACGACCCGACACTTATGACCCTAACTCCTACACCTCGCGTGGACGGGGACGAGGTCGTGGTTATGGAAATCTCCAAGGAGGTAGGGGACGAGGCGGTGGTCGGTCTCATTCTAATCAATGGAACAACCATGGACCCTCTTATCTGCCTTGGGCCTGGTGGAGCCCTCCCCCATGTCCTTACCCCACACAGCCTTCTTAGCGGCCCAATAACCACCAACACCAGCCGCCCACTACCCAACAGGCCCAATTTTCAAGCTTCCCTCAAGCCCATTACACTGATGGCTCTAAATCCACAGCAGGCGGCTACAATGCCCTGAGCCCATCCGACCTTAGTGCAGCTTTTGCTAACATGCAGGTTCATCAATCCAATGCCTCTTGGACCTCGGACATCATGGATACCGAGGCATCATCTCACCTTACTCGCGACCCAGGTGAAAATTTAATTCCTCATTCATCTACTGTATACAGTACTATTCTAGTGGGCAATGGAACATGTTTACTAATACAAGGATCTGGCACTGGCTTCCGTACCTTACCAAACCGCACCTACATCTTACCAAACATCCTCTATAGCCCACAAATTATTAAAAATCTCATATCTGTGCGTCGTTTTACTCGTGATAATAATGTTTCCATTGAATTTGACCCGTTTGGTTTCTCTTTGAAGGATCTCAAAACTAAAAAGCTTTTGTCTCGCCACAACAGCACCGGAGATCTATATCCGCTTACGCTGTCACACCCCAACCTTGACGGCGGAAACGTCGAGATGTGAGGGTTAAGATTGTTCACAGCCACATAACGCTATATTAAATAGTAAATATAATTATCATAAGTCTTGAAATGGAAAAAAATACAATCATAAGTCTTATACAAGAAATAAGTTAAACATAACATAACATAATGTAACTTTTTATTTCATTATCTAGGTCCAAGTCCTAGATTATAGCATGCTTCAAAAGGATCACTTTAAACTTGTGGTTGACCTAAAACATGATAAAAATAAGAGTCAACTAAAAATAGTTGGTGAGTTTCCAAGGTTTTCATACATAATAAGAAAAAGAAAGTTACAAGTAGCAATTCATGTCATAGGTTATAAGCTAGTAAGGTTATAGAACACATATCGTTACAACCAAACCTCGACTTGATTACAAGTATAAAAGATTGGCTAAGTGTATTTGGTTCCCTAGTGCACAAGCATACGGCTCCTAGGAGTCGGCAATACCTCGACTTTAGCACCAAATAGGCTTGTCAGGCCCAAAGATCTAAGACGTTGCCAGGCTAGCAATAGTTAATGATTGTAAACAAACAATGTATCTCATATAAACACTTACAATACACAAATAACCATGACATAATAATAAGATGAATTGCATGTGCTTACAAGTTTCAAACGTTAATAAGTGTATAATGTATAGATAATCATGTTTCACCCCAAAGTAGTGTGAAATAAAATAAAATGGGGCAAGGAAAACTCACCTGGTCAATAAATATATAACATATAATTAATAAGAAATAGTAATCGTCGTTCCAACGTAAAGTCTTCACAATACACCTAAGTATATAGATATTACAAGATTTAAGTTTAAACATAATGGGTTTAACGAATCAACGAGTATTAGGGTTAAGTGGATTTTGGGGCTTGTTAAATAATTGTATTTAACAAGTAAACATCATTTATATTATCTAAAAATATATATCTATATTTTATACAAAAATGTGAAAAGAAACAATTTGGAAGTTTTGTAAAGTTTAAATAAATTTTTATAACAAAAGAAAAAAAAGAAAAAAAATGAAGTACTATTTAACAATATTATTAGAAAAGAAACGTTGACCTAATAATAATTTATTAATTATTACTTGTAATCCATTTTATTAGAAATTATTCACGAACAATCTTTGTTAAAATATTTTATTAACAAAATAAATTTATTTAAAGTAAAAAAAATACAGAAAATATTTGGTGGTTTTTAAAAATATTTAAAGTTTATATAAAAAATTTTAAATATATAAAAGAATTTTCCATAATTTATTTAAGGCAAAAAAACCTTTAAAAAAATACATGAGGGTGCCCGGGTTCGAACCCGGGACCTCATGTTGAGAATGCAGAGTCTTAACCAGTGAACCAAAGGCCTTGGCAGCGAGATAAGTGGGTTTCGAAGGTTTAAAAACATAAACAAAAGAACCCCTAAATTTCCTATGAACCCTAGAATCACTTAACCCCAAATCGAACCCCGAATCGTTGGTATCAAGCAAATTAAGTTTAGGGGTATTGTTCCTCATGTGAATTCGATTATAGAGATGAGTTCAATTACCCGTTTGGATTTCGAATCGATGCTAAGAACAACCGAGAACAAGTCGCGACCGTGAGTGCAAAAATTCAAGTAATCTTCAATGATATTCAAATCAAAGGTGCAGATAGCATCGTGTGATGGTCTGGACTCAAAGCCCTCTGTCAATTTTGATCTTTGAACACCATAGGGTGGTGTTCGACTAGTGTGCAGGTCGCGATGAAGATGATGCTTAAATTCGTTGTTTGTGTTTGAGTCAGGTGAAATTGAAGGGTGTAATCGATTGGAGATAGACAGATGATTGTTTGTAATCAGTTAATTCGATTATTATTGTGTTTTAATGACAAAACGGCCATGAGTTAAAAGAGTTTCGGTTATATGATCGAATGGACTTGGTAACCGATGTATAACTCGATTATTAAGTGCATTCAAGTTCGAAACACGTATGCGAAACGATTCGGATAAAGTTCGGGCTACGAAACTAACCGTTTTTTGATGTTTTAGACTCGCCGGACTTCGGCCGGAGTGTGGCCGGAGTCGCGGCCGGAATTACGGGAATGGGCGGGGGGTTTGGGTTGAAAGTTTGAAATTTTACACATTGGCCCCTTTTAGTTTAATAGTTATCATTTCATGCTTAAAAGTTATATATTAAGTTTCCAAATTGACAAATACAACCCCCAAACTTAATTTAAGTTTATGTTTTAAACATGGTTAAGTTTAATAACCCTTATAAATTATAAGTAACCTTATTAAAAGTAATCTTATTATTATTAATACTATTATTCATTATTATTACTTATTATTATTGTTACTTTTATTAATATTAACATTATTATTATTTAATATTTATATGTTTAACCTTCATAAAAAAATAATGAATAAACACAAACAACACACGAGTTTTAAAAATTGACAAATAATAATCCTTGTAAGAGTAAACGAAGTTAACTTTTAGTTAACAAAAATACTGGATGTTACAGTCTCCCCAACTTAAAAGAATTTCATCCCGAAATTAAAAGAAATGAAACTATACAAATAAGAGTGGGTATCTCTTCTTCATGTGCTCCTCACGTTCCCAAGTAAATTCAACGCCGCGTTTATTTTCCCAACGAACCTTGACGATTGGAGTTGTTGTGATTCTAGTCTTCTTCATTGTGCTCCATGGTTAAACCGGCTACTATCCGGACAGTTCTATCTTTGGCTGTCTCGCGCTCGTGGCCCATTCACCAATTGGATGTCAAGAACGCTTTCCTTCATGGGGACTTGCATGAGACTGTGTTCATGCACCAACCCCCGGGGTTTGTTGATAAACGTTTCCCTAACCACGTGTGTCACTTAAAGAAATCCCTCTATGCCCTCAAACAGGCGCCCCGGGCCTGGTATACCCGGTTTGCCACTTATATTACCTCTCATGGTTTTAAAAGTAGCACGTGTGACAATTCCCTATTTATTTATAATAAGGATGCTACCAATATTGCTTACCTACTATTATATGTGGATGATATTGTTTTGACGGCATCCAATGACATTCTTTTGAATGACATTATACGCACTCTCTCACGTGAGTTTGCAATGACCGATCTTGGATGGCTTCATCATTTCCTTGGGATAAAGGTTACTCCCCACACACATGGCATTTTCTTGTCACAGGAACAATATGCCAAAGATATAATTGCTCGGGCCTCAATGTCATCATGCAAACCATGCACCACACCTGTCGACTTGTCCACCAAACTTAGTGCCACAACTGGTCCGTTATTCTCCGATCCGACTCTATATCAGAGTCTTGCCGGGGCCCTACAATACCTTACCTTCACGCGCCCAGATATCACATACGCCGTCCAACAGATTGTTTGTTCATGCATGAGCCGCGAGATCCACATTTTGCCTTTATGAAGCGCATTATCAGGTATATTCAGGGCACGATTGATTATGGCCTTCGCATTATTAAGTCCTCCACTCCGCATTTGGTGGCTTACTCGGACGCTGACTGGGGCGGGTGTCCGGACTCACGGCGGTCTACATCAGGTTATTGTGTCTTCCTTGGAGACAATCTTATTTCTTGGTCGTCTAAACGACAACCTACAGTGTCTAGATCAAGCGCAGAGGCAGAGTATAGAGGGGTCTCAATGCTGTGGCCGAGGCCACTTGGATTCGTAACTTGTTGCTTGAACTCCATACTCCATTACGACAGACATCCGTAATTTGTTGTGACAATGTTTCAGCCGTTTACTTGTCAAACAATCCGGTTCAACATCAACGAACCAAGCATATTGAGATTGATATCCACTTCGTCCGAGACAAAGTTCGGGTGGGCCACATTCGCGTACTCCACGTCCCGTCTTCGCTCCAGTATGCAGATATTTTCACGAAGGGGCTATCCAGACAGCTCTTTCAGTCATTCCATTCCAGCTTGAGCGTTTGTCCTCCGCCCGCTCAAAGTGCGGGGGTGTCTTAGAGATAATTATCATTGTTTGAATTCATGTCTATCATAAGTTAGTTAGCATTAAGTTTATCATGAGTTAGTTAGCAAAGTTCCTAGAATTATGATTAGAGATAATTGTTTTCATCTCTATATAAGGGATGCGTTTTATCAATAAGATCATCAAGAACTTTGATTGTATGCCACTTTTACAGTCGAGCAAATAACAACATAAGGATAGCCAAATTGAATTATAAACTGTATTGGTTTTTTAGTTAGAAAATACCAAACTATCAAAATACAAAGCAATACAAATGAGAAATCAAGAAAGGATTAAGAAAATGTTTACGAGTTAAAAAAAACAATTTATCGTCAGTTGTAATTTTGTGCAAGTAAAATCAGTCTTAACATTTATGCAAATCAATTCTGTTTGGAATGAATTTAATTGAAAATATAATACATTAGTTACAAATATAAATAAATTATAAGTTAGGTTCTGTTAACAATAATTCCTATATTTTATAAGAATAGATACATTACATCATACCCTTCATTAGTTAAACATTCAACCTTTTTCAAATATACGCCGTATTACTAGATGTTCTCTTATGAACCACTACAAGCTAGTTGATTAAATAATCTAAATCAAATATTCAAACTTATTGTTGCACTTTCATTTAGCACGAACGTTCAAGATGTCGTATTTGACAGAGCATTATATCATCTTATTGGTTAAGTTGGTTAATTATGTGTAAAAGAAGATGGTTAAGTTAGGTTGTCGTAATGCGGCGGGGTGACATTTTACACGCGACACATGTT
The DNA here is from genome assembly GCA_025506515.1 of Flaveria trinervia. NCBI lineage: Eukaryota > Viridiplantae > Streptophyta > Magnoliopsida > Asterales > Asteraceae > Flaveria > Flaveria trinervia. Next base: position 3,683,249 of record CM046450.1, read on the forward strand.
TTTAATATTTTATTATTTTTGTATTAGTTTTACAAAAGTTTATTATGTTTTTAAGCTAAAATTTTAAAAACTAAATAAACATGTTCTACATGATCATTTGTATATTTACCTATTAACTTACTGTACTTTACAAAATACAGATGTGTTCAACAAAAAATTTATACCAAAACATATAAAAAAGTTACAGTTTAGTCTCAAAAAGGTTTTAAATATGATATTTTAAAAGATATAATTGAAATGTTAAAACAAAATGAGTTTTGTTGATTTAAGGGATACATAATTTAAAATTTTATGTAAGTATTAGAAAATGCTAATTATTATGTAACTAATTATAAAAGTTAATATGTAAATAATGTTATAAATATTATTTTACTTTAGAAAATAATTATATCTTATGCATTAAATAAAAGGATAATTTTGTAAATTAGTAACCAACTTTCAAAAATGTTATAATTAATTAACTCAAGTTTTAAAAGTATTCAATTAGATCACTCATTTTTATATTTTATACAAATTAAAAGTCATAACATATTTTTTAATATGTTATACTTTTGGATTCAGTTAGAAAATATTTTTTCTATCTATTGAAGCTGATATAGAACGTTGACGTAAATTTTAGGCACTTTTTTTATTTTTTTCATAATTAACATGTTTTTTAATTTTTTAATATAATTTTATATATTGAAAATTCTAACTTCAATGTATTTTCCATCATTACTTTTTTTGTCATAATAAAATTTTGTAATGACTCGATTTGATCGTTTAGAGGTTCAATTTGAGAAAAATATGCATGAGTGATTAAATTAGAATACTTTTGAAACTTGATTATTATTTTGTGACATTTTCTCTTAAATAAAATAAATGTTTTTAATTTTATAATTTTTTAAAATACCACGTATTTGTTCATGTATAGATATACAACCTCGAATATCTAAGAATTGGCGTATAAAAAAGTTGAAGGCATAATTTCATAACGATCAAATCAAATCGTAATTCGATTTAGCATTCGTATCATTGATGTCTCGATATCAATCAGGTTTATCAACCCTAATCCAGTAGACATCTGATCAGAGATATTAACCCTAATTTAGTAATGGTTTTGCTAATCGGATGAGTAATTTAGAGTTCTTCCAACTCGCACATGAAATTTAAAGTTTTCAGAAATCAAATTCACCAAAATTGCAAACCAGGTATGGATTTTGTTCTCAAGTTACGACAAACGCTACGTTAAATTTAGGTCACGGGATGATTTTAAGCCTAAAATTTACCCTTTTTTCCGTACTTAAATTTTAGTTCTTGTTGGAAATAAGGGATTCTCTGTCTGGAATCACATCGTACTGCATGTCTTTATTTAACCCATATATTGTGATTGTAGGCCCAAACATTTATATGTGGCGTTTGTAATATTTGTGCATATTGTAGTTATACAGTCTTCTCTTTGTTGATAGTCATATAGTAGAGCAATTGATAACTATAGTTCAATGGGAGTTTGTAAATCTCCGTCACTCTCTTGAATCCATAATGTGCTGCAAAACAAATATCAGCTATGCCCTTGCCACCACATGACAACTGTACAACAAAATGAGAAATGATGCATTGAATTTGCAAATAGTTATTCTAGTGCTTGCTGTCATGGTGGAGATATTGCATAATCCTATAACTTGTTAAAAGTTTATTGTTTTTGTTCACAAGTTGAGAATAACATTACAAGAACTCACATACTATTAGTCTTTCACAATCAACCTAGAGAGGGAGGGTGGGATAAGCCTTAGCTGGTATACAAATGTATCTCCTTAATATTGTGGTCTGTGTGAGGATATTGTGGATGTAGGCTAATACGTTTTCGAGATAAGATCATTGCTTTCGATATCTAAGATAATTTTCACGTATTGTTCGACTCTAGGATGGTCAAAGTTAAGGTATTGCTACTTGTTAGTGGTCCTCATACCTCCTTATCTTTGCTTTGGTGGTTGTTTGAAGTCTTGGATTTGCCAATTGTATTTGTCAGCTTGTGCACATGGGTACCGAGTCATGTGTTTTTATTACAAAGTGTTTAATCCTGATAGGTTGATCTTCACTTGTCCCATGTGAACTTATATTATTTCAAGTGACTAGAGGATTCGTACGCTTTCTCGCACATAATGAACCATTTTTATCGCTACATGTACTATGTAATGCCATGGGCATTGATGTGGATATGAAACAATTCTACTCCCTTTGATATTCTCCATGAATTTCAACTCCCAAACACAAGTTTTTCATCCTTTTTGCCATTTTGTTCCCCTTTTTATAGGTTTATATTTGATCATATATTAGAAGCACAAGGTCTAACCAATCATGATACACCATATCCTTGACTTCGTTAAATTTACTCAACTTTCTAGAATGTAGGCACGAACAACAACATCATGATACGATGGTATTGAACTTTGTTTCTTGTTTAAGTTTTTTTTTTTGCTTAATTTTTTTTTAATTTTTTTTATTTATCTCGAGTAGAGTATGCATGCATGTTTTGAATCTATAATGACTTTTTGTCATATTGTGGCTTTTTGTATAATTGTGACTTTTTAACCTTCATAGTAGGACGGTGCGTAGGACACTAAAATGTTGGATTTTGTTGGCAGTACTCTAGTACTAAGGACCACAACATCTAACCGTTCCAAATGTGATAGATTGACATCGTTTTCAGTTTTCCTACCAAAGGTTAAGGTCTATTGTTGATGATTTGTATGGTTAAGGGGGTCAACATAGAGAAAATTAGAACTTCTTTATGACGTTATTTCTTTTAGTGGAAGGAGTGGTTCAGGCTTGACAAGAATCTTATTTCTGAATAGGATTAACATAAAGTCAACACATATACGAAGAAGAAATACATAAAAATAGATGCATGCATCTTCTTTTTATGGTCAGATTTTTGTACCACTTGAAACTAATATCAAGAGGCACACATACCGGTGGAACGGGTAAGGTTACTCTTACGTGTAGGTGGCAAAATGGATGGGACGTTGGGGTGGTAACCGATTAATCAAGTATGTTAACCCAATATGCTTTTTGTTCATAAGTTAAATTTGTATAGTTAGCGTGTTAAATATGATTTTAACTTATAGTATTCATAATAGTGTTGTAATGTTTGAATAAAATGATTAGAAGGTCTATGCCAAACAATACATCGTTGCCTACTTTCTACCCACTTGTTCAATTTTCTTTTAAACTTCTCTTTTACACATTAGATAAACATAGCTAGAAGTCGAAATTGACACCTCTGGATTTAAATGTACATCTTTCGTTGGTTATTGTAATATCTCCTCGATTAGGATTCAAGAACAAGAGACCGACAATGATTTTGTGACTTGGTATGTATGCTATAAAATGCAGCCCTTAATCAATTTGGTTTATATACTTGAAGTATCTAAGAGTTATGATTGATGCACTTGCTATATTTTGAGTCTAAATAACCAAAACAAGTGGAGTCCAACAGGAATACTATCTCCTTTTTGCTATTATTATGCTATATAATGAGTCTAAATAACCACAACAAGTTGAGTCCAACAGAAATACTCACTCTCTTTTGCTACTATTATGCTATATTTTGAGTCTAAATAACCAAAACAAGTTGAGTCCAACAGGAATACTCTCTCTCTTTTACTACTATTATGCATCTTTATCAAGTTGTTTGATCAAGAATGCCATATGGCGCTTTCGTATTGGATGAAGATTCTCGAGGAGCCGTCTATTAGTGCAACTGTAGAGAAAGTCCCTGGGACCCAACGGGCACATGATATTTGGGCTGCCAAATGGAATCCTACGTGTCATGAATCGTCATTAACAAATCTCTTCTAATCCCTTGTCTACCAATTATTATCCATCTCCCACGTGGGACTCCATGGCCCACACCACCATCTCTCTTTTATACAGTTTGATCTTCCCCTCCTTCCTGTCAACATTACTCTACTTATCATATGCACCACTGATCATATCAGTGTCTCTGATCACCAATTCACCATTGCTAGCTGGTAAAATATTAGATACATAGTTCATGTCGATGGATAACACTTCTGCGTCATACATACACATGGTAGTAAACATAACACCCTATTTTTTTTATCTATAATTGTTTGTAAATTTGATTTAGTTTCAAGTTGTTAACAGTTATTATCGATGATTTGATGTATAGGTGCAACATCTTATTGAAAAATGTTTGATCTTTCACATGACTAAAGAAGAATGCATGGAAGCCCTTTCTAAGCATGCAAACATCAAGCCGGTCATCACCTCCACTGGTTAGTCGTAATTTCAATGCAAATACATTCTAGAAGCATGTGCTAGAATATTGATCACTTTAGTTATTCACATATTATCAATACAAACAATGTTTACTCAACACTGGTGCATTAAACTATTAATGTCATTGTGCAGTGTGGAACGGGTTAGAGAAAGAGAACCGCGAGTTTTTCGAGTCCTACTCACAGTCTTTGTCTGAGACCTCAAGCGGGTCTGACCGGATGTCTGAATCAGATACAAGTCGATTGATCCAGAAGATGATATCTGACCATCAGGCAGATGGGTCAGACAAGAAGTAACCATGCATATGTAGTCTTTTGGTAAACGTACTAGTTGCTTAAATAGCCAAGTAGCTGCTCGACAAACGAACAGACCATGGACCCATCGTGGTACGAATCTGCATATCCCAGATCTAGTTTTTAGTCTAAAAATGAAAAATATATATATATATTCAAAATAATACATATATTGTAATGAATAATGATAATACATACCTGGTGGGGGTGCACCTGGAATCTCAGTGATTCAGTTTGTCTGTAGTCACGCTCTAATGCTATTTTTGTAATGTAGAAAGTAATGAAGCTAAAATTGTTGGGTCCATTAGTTGTCAATCTCATATTGTCATGTCTTATTTCTGATTGGAAATTAATATGAAGAAACCAACGGTCGAAAATACTTGTGGCATAACATCTCTCATAAGGCTTGTCAAATCAGTATTAACCAGTATGCAAGTTACGTGTGTTGTTTAATGGGATTGTCGTATTCTTGAAGTATTTGACTGTATCTTGTTCGTATACGTGTACATAACCAATGATCTGGATTGGTTACATTTAGTAATTAGCTAATGGAAACGTTGGTCAATATCAAGTGGGTCTCTTTTGAAACAATTGACGAGTGAGTCCCAAATTTTTCGTTAAGGCTCGGTTTGATTGGCTAATACAAGATCGGTTGAGGCCAATCATCGATCTGGTCATGGACCATACTGCTTTGCTATTCTAACAATACAATAGGTAACTTATACTGGATGGCTTTAAAGAATATATCAATATTTAAGTATTTAAAAAAATGTGTGTGAAAGTGAAATAGCAGCATTAGCTTGCTTCGAACACCGAAGAGATTAAAGAATTGAAGCTGAGATGATCACCAATGATTATGACTTCATTGATTAAGCTCAATAATTACACAGAACATAAAAAGAGAAGAAGAATGAAAAACAATTGTGAAATTTATCAAAGACTCTCTCCTCACCATTTATATAATTTTTCATTTGTGTAACAAATAAAACAGATTAAAGGCGGATCTAGGAATTCTTTTCATGAATGTTTGAAAAATTTTAAGTTTTGTTGATTACAGCTAATTATTAAAAAGATAAAATCGGATTTAGTATGCGCTTCTAGTTTCGTCTTGTTGATTCCAGGACAATGTTTTTTTTTGTTGTTGTTATTGTTGTTTGATTTAAAAACTAAGGTGGTTAAGTTAAAAGTTAATTGGGTTAAGTTAAATGGACTTAATAAAATATAGTAGTTAAATGAGTACAAGATTTAATTGTTTAGTTTCAGCTTTAATTATTCAAGTTAGTTTATTTTGAATGGGCTTGAATTATCAAAAGTAATTTACTTGCTAATTTGTTTATAATATTTTTATATTAGTAAAAAAATTATACTTTTAAATTTATTTTTTTGGGGAGTAAGTTGTTGTCGAAATTTCACAAGGGTAATTGTTGAAATTACATCGCGGTGGTAGGGATTGGATTGCATATAGGAAATAAAATTACTTTTTCATAATGTACGAGTGTCCCCCTCTCAAAAAGCAGGTCCACCCTGTATTAGAATAAACGAAAACTAATCTTCTAGTTATACATTTGTTTTAACTTATTCTCAGCAGCAGTACCATCTTTTTATCAAAACAATTATTCTTCATTAGCATCAAAGTTACTACCAAACTCCTTTCTTCATGTGAATGGCTACCTAGTTTTATACATGTCCGGTAACGCGTAGTTTAACATCATAATATCATAAATATTATCATTGTATTCTGATCTAAATTAGTATTTGTTTAAGATAAAAGCATAAAATATTTAACCTGTGAGTACAACACTAACAAATTACTCTCAAGGGCATACACAATTACACACGACTGTTGTTGGTTAGAACCTGTTAAAGGTTTATCAAAACCAAAGTGCAATTGTTTGTTTTTAAAAGGTGCTTAAAATGACATAAAAACAAACAAACAAACATACATGGTATAATCTCACTTATAACAAACAATAGTAATCAAGAACATAATATCGATTAAAATATAAAAATATGTGGAGAGAAATAGTAGAGCTTGCAAGAATAAATTGAGGGCTCGTCATGGCTTCTAGAGAGCGAAAATGATATATTTCATGGATCCAGAATAATGTAACCAACATTTGAAAAGACAATAACTCTTTGAATTCTCTACTTTTAATCCTACTTTCATAAAGTAAGAACAAAACTTCTAAAAGTGACATATAATAGCAATTCTTTCTCTCTTTCACATGCCCTGTCGGTTTCCACTCCCTCCACCCCCACCCCCACCCCCACCCCCACCCCCACCCCCCCCCCACCCCCACCCCCCCCCACCCCCACCCCCACCCCCACCCCCACCCCCACCCCCACCCCCTACCCCACGTCGCTGGTTAGGAGAGAAAAAAATGGAAGCTTTCCCCCAACCGTTGAAATCATCGTCTTTGGCATTGTTAAAGATATAAAAGCCATCACCTCCTTTTGTGATTATGTTATGCACAACACATCAAAGAAATAAGATGGGAGAGAGATCGCAATCGACAAACTACCGCCATCTCTTGCCCTAGCAACATGATCAACCTACATACTTGTAACGCCCGGAAATTTTCTTTGAAACCGACGAAAGAAGAAAAAGAAATAAAGTCCAAAGTCGAGGGATCAAACTCGCCAACGAGAGAAACTTCGATGAATGGAAGTATAAAAGAGGAAAGACACCCCATTCTTACCATTTTCAGCCAAGAAGAGAGGAGAGGAGAAGAGAAGGAGAAAAAGAGAAGAAGTGTTGGTTCGGGTTGGTTCGAGCGGCCAAAATCGACGTGTAGCGTGTCAAATCGAAGCTCTACTCGACGGGATCGTTAAGGTGAGTTCTAGGACCCCTCTCTTACACGATTTTGAATGATTTTGGGGCTGGAACGCATCTGAAAACCCTTTTTCGAGTTTTTGGGTGTAAACCCGTTTTTATGCTTTTGTGTATGTGTATGATTCGTTTGGGGCTTGATTTCGTGCGTGGTTATGCTTGAATGAGGTCGTGGTATGTTTCCCTAAGGCTTAGGATGGTCGATTTGGGCTTAAAATGGGTTTAGATGAGTTTGAAGGCCGAAAACCCTCGGTTGCAGTCGGGATGAACTACATTCTACATCAGCTAAGGCCATTCGGCCGACTGGAGGGAGACTGAAGGCCAGTCACCCGACTGGAGGGAGACTGAAGGCCAGTCACCCGACTGGAGGGAGACTGAAGGCCAGTCACCCGACTGGAGGGAGACTGAAGGCCAGTCACCCGACTGGAGGGAGACTGAAGGCCAGTCACCCGACTGGAGGGAGACTGAAGGCCGGTCACCCGACTGGAGGGAGACTGAAGGTCCGGTCACCCGAATGAAGGTCCAGTCACCCGAATGAAGGTCCAGTCACCCGAATGAAGGTCCAGCCACCCGAATGAAGGTCCAGTCACCCGAATGAAGGTCGAGTCACCCGAATGAAGGTCTAGTCACTCGAATGAAGGGCCCGTCGCATGGAGGCCAGATGACTTAAGGGTGTCCATACGCCCAAATGACCGTAGTATTGTCCGACTTTTGGAAAGTGCGGACTTAGACTCGGACCCTCGGGGTTGTAGATGATGAGATGGGCATGGATGATGCAAGACGATGTATGATGATAAGTTGACGACGATGATGTGTATGATGTTATGTGTGATGTATGCCTGGCGGTGCGTGTGATGCATTGTATGTCGGATGTGTGTTATGAATGTATGATGATGCATGTATGGTGATGATGTATGTTTATGATTATGTGTATGTTCCTTATTATGTATGTATGTCTTCCCTTGGCTTTACGTTGAACGTTAATGCATGTAATGAAAGTATTTAGTAACGTAAAGTGGAAGATAATGAAAAGAGGAACGTAATGAATGAATGCGAGCATAAATGAATGAATGAGAGTAAGGATGGCTTGCGAAAGAAAGAAAGGAGGTTCATGACTCATTGAGAGTTGTTAGCTCAACTGTGTGTGTATCATAGCGTGCGATATTGGCCTACTTATAAGGGGACATAGACACAGTGGGAGTTCAGTTTTAGTAACTGCTCCGATACGTGCGATGTGATATCTACCGTGTGCTATGTAGCGTGCGATTTTGGCTGCCTCATGTGGTTTATATAGCGTGCAATTTTGGCTAACCCATGGGATGGCGTGCGATTCTGGCTAAACCCCGAAAGTCCTCACACACACAGGGGGAGTCGGTCTTCGTGACCACTCCGATGGTGCGATTGGTGGGATATGTGCGATGGACGGCATAAGGGTAGCGTGCGATTTTGGCCGCCTCATGTGGTTTTTATAGCGTGCGATCTTGGTTAACCCATGAGATAGCGTGCGATTCTGGCTTCCTTATGTGTGCGATCCGTGCGATATGTACTTTGGGTATGATGATGCGAAGGTGGGATTTGAGAAAAAGTGCGATAATGAACGAACGGGATCCTTGTCATTCGACCTTAGTAATCATGGCTGAGTGCCATGAGAAGGGTAAAGCTTGACAGGATCTAGATGAGAAATGAATGACAATAAAAGTATGAAATGTGCGAACGTGCGCTATGTATGTAACGAGCGTTATTGAATTATCATAATAATGAGCGATACAGATCCTTATCATTCGACCTCAACAATCGTGGCTGAGTGCCACGAAGAGGGTAAAGTCTGACCGGATCTCGAGAAAAGTGAAAGATAATGACGTACGTTGAATGAACGAAAGTTAACGAACGTAATAATGAATATAATAATGATATTATCTGTATGTACGTATGATGTATGATCACTAACGAATGTAAAGCACCGTATGATTTGAAAGAAAGTAAAGAACGGTTTTAACGAAAGAAAAGTATGCTTTATTTTTTTTAAAACTAGAACTCACTCAACAACACTGACTTTGATGTGTTTCCAGTTGGCAGGTATGTTGCTGAGGATGGCACGGGGCGGCTACTCAGCGTATTTTGGATGACATTCCTTGTTTAAAGCTTTTGTACTGTAATAAAACAAATATTTTTATGATTGGGCAACGATTTATCCTGTTGTAAAAGTTTTTATGATGAAATGTGATGTTGTTTAATGTTTCCGCTGCAACGTTTTATGAAAGTGAAATGTAATATTATGTTTTATGAGCGATGACGATCCAGCTGTAAGCGTCTCGGAAACGAGGCCTTACAATACTAAGAAATAAAACAAAAATTAAATATGTCAAAATCCAACAGTAACCACTTCTACTTAGCATGTATGTACTTACAGGTATATAAAATATTCTATAGACCTCCTTCTTTGCAATCTCTTGCCACCGATTTTACCTCCTGGTTATCTCCTTGTTTGAGAGATCGACATTATTCAATAGCTCCGATGTGCACACATATTCTTTTAAAGGGAGGCATGACAAAGTTGGGGGAGCAACAACTACTTGATCGTGGGAAAGAGAATGTGAAACCTCTCTCAACTGTTGCTTCTAGAAGTTTTTCAAAGATTTTAAAGGGTTAGTATTGAAAGTTAAAGACTTCAATGGCCAGGATCTCATTCAAAATTGGTTTATTCTCGCCCCATATAATATATATAATGTTCTCCAACACACAACATTACTACCAATCAACAACCACCACCTCAGTCCTCGAGAAAGTTTCATTAGAGATTGTTAAACAACAGAAATGAATTAGTTCTAACTTTCTATATGGTCTAATCCTTTGACTTTAATTTTAAAAGTGTGAGTTTGTGCTAAAGAAGATAAAAACTATATCTTATCAAAAACGCATTTTTAATTTTCAAAAGTCATATGATTGTAGCCTAGTGATTAAACTTAAGGATTAAGATGTGTTCACTTATTTTTCTATTTTTTATTGATGAAATTGGGATGTGAATCTAAATTGAAATTTGGATTTAATATTGGGTTTGTGGTTTTGGTCGGGTGGGTAATACACTAGTTAATAAACTGATTAAATACGAGATTTATGGAATATATAATGGAATAATTGAACTGAAACTTAAATTTGTCCACATCCAAAACAATAAATAGCATATACAAAAAAAGACGACACATAAAACAAATGAGTTCTGAAGTTCAATATTTCCCCTTGTACAAATACCTTTGTGGTCCTTTACAAACTTTACTTCAAACCAACTCATTAAGATAAAATGCCAAAGATGTAAATAGTACCCTAAATAATAATATAACTCATTAAGCAATATTTGGTTTTTGAAATTTTAGATGGATTTATAAATGTTTGCACCATGAATTGAGTTTTGTTGAATAATAGTGGATCTGAAAAATATTTCATAGAGTTTTATCAATCAACATAATATAACATCATAACATCCTGTATATGCATGTGACAAAATTATAAACCTTTTTATTGTTCATGACAATCCACTAAAGATAAATTTACTAGATCTCTCAATATCATGGTAATAGCGAATCAAGAAAATTGCAAATTGTGCTAGCCATTTAACCTTCAAAAAATTATGACACAAAATCAATAAAAACATGTTCAAATTAAGTTTTGTACTTGAGCGATTACACCCACACCACATCTTAAAAGTACTTGAAGATGACCAAAATGCAATCACTTCCAAACCACCAAAGTTGCGCTTGACAATTATGTATAAACTCATTTGTAAGTCTTGGTGGGAGATTCTTTAATTTTTTAATTAATTATAACAAAAGTTAAAATAAATTTATCTTAAAACCTTTACTCACATATTGAGTTGGTTCAAAAACATCCGTTATGGGTCTTTTTAGTTTCCTTCTTATTCTTTTTATTCTTCCTATATTTTATTTCTTTAAGTTATTTACCTCCTTTTCTTTTGTAATATTAATTTCATTGAAATTACACTTTTAGTTACTAAGCCATACACGCATAATAATTAAGTTCGCCTAAACGCCATGATGTGCCATTAGTCACATTAATATTATGTACAGCTCCGCCGGGTCGTATGTATTTCATTTAATTATTATGTCACAACGTGCAACACATAATATTTATTTTTTTATGTTTTTAACTATACTTAAACGTGTTGACGCTCATGATACAACACCTATAACAAATCTCACAAACACGATGCAACACGAGGTGACGTCACAACGCACGGCGATGTTGCTTGTTTATAAGAAAGAGTAAAGATTGTTGTTACATATATTAGCGTTCAACTTTCTTGATAAACAAAGGGTCTTTGTGTATTTAATACAATCCCAAGGGACAAAACTGAAAAGTTCTGTAAACAGCATATAAGGGCTTTTATTACCCTCTAGAATTATGGCGCGAAATTCTTCAAGGCGTTGACCAAACACCGTATCAATCTTGGTGGGCGCATACAGTGATGCAATTCAATGTCACAAAACCCTAAATTCTTCTCTTCTGTAACGATTCCAATATAAAAATGCCTTAATTATGTCTCAATTATTTCGTTTATTATTGATATTATTATTATTATTATCTTTGTCTCTTGTACATCCCAGCTTCTTCGCATATTCCCATTTTTGGCTTCATTAATCCGCAGATTAATCGATTGCATCCATAATTACGATGAGTGAATTCGTTCTTTACTGTATACGCGTTGAATCATTGTATTTGTATTGTTGATTCGATGGCTTATTCCGGATGTGGTGATCGTAGTATGACTGCGATGTGCTGATTACAGATCCAGATGCTTATTGGTTGTTTTAGAAGCAGAATCGTTGTCATAAGGTATGTTTTTGTTGATGAAGTGTGTATGAATGTTTGATTTGTTGAATGTTTACACTTGTATTGGTGTTCTTCTCCAGTTTGGATGATCTTTAGGTGGTTTTTCTATCTGTGCTGTAGCTTTTGAGAAACAGTTCAAATTCTATCAAGCAATTTGATGTTTCCCCTCTTTTCTTTCTGTACTTTAGGCTTATTAGGGTTCTTACTGATTATTCAGTAGTTGTTTACTATGCAATTGAATTTTCCAATGTATCATACTTGTGCTTCTCCAGTTTTGATGATCTTGAGGTTATTATTCTATTTGTGTTTTTGCTTTTGAGAAATTGTTCAATTTCTATCAAGCAATTTGGTAATGATCCCTCTTCTCTTATTGATATTTAGGTTTATTAAGGTTCTTACTGATTCTTTACTAGATGTAAGTATGCAATTAAATTTTCCTATATAGTGAATGTATCATAGTATTTGTAATATAAGGAGATGATGTGTTACTTGATTCATTGGTTTTCTTTCTGACATAAACTGCTTTTGATGTCATCCTTTGATTCTAGGAAGATAATAAGTTTAGAGACTAAAAGGTATTTTTTATTATGTATTTTACACAGATTTGAACTTGCCTGAGGTGATGGAAAACAGTCAAAAGACGCCGAGTGTTATTGCACAATTGATGGGTCTTGATGAGACGCCACCCTGCCATCAACCTGTTTGTAGACAACAAAGAGTGTTTACAGACAATTATCTTCAGAAATCGGGTTCTATAGGAAAGAGGTCAAGAAAAGATTCACCAAATGGTCTTCGGGGATCCAAGAAAAGGGCGAATGTGAGAACAAGTAAAGATGCTTTATCGAGAGATTTTGAACAGAAAAGTTTGCTTTTTGATGGAATGCAGGGTATGAAGTCACCCAATGATCTCAATTCAGATAACAATGAAGAAAATGGAAATTTGCCTAAAAAGATTGTTGTATTGAGACCAAATCTAGGGAGCATACAACATGGCTCTGGACCTTCATTTCTACTTGATTCTCAGACCATTTTCGCTTGGGAAGCCAAGAAACAACTATTGGAGCGGCATAAAATGACCAAAGTTTCTCAATATTTTCAACCAGATTTTGTAAATTCGATTGGTATTAAAAGCAAAGAAAGCTGGAAAAGTGAACCTGTTGTCAAATTACCAGTCTTCAAAGGCTTGAACTTCTCTTCTAATTTAACCACAAACTCTGTGAAAACAACTAGAAATAATGTGGCTATAAACACCAAGAAGAATTTTTGGTTTCAAATTCATCAGCCTCCTTTGGTGCAAGTCCTGATGCAGATTCAGATACCAAAAATGTTCAATCTTTTCATGGTGACACTGAAGATAGAAGCAACTGTTCTGTGAAAGAAGAATGTTCTTCCCATTTATTATATCTTTCATCTGAACAGGTATCATTAAGTATGTCAAATAGCCTAAAATTCTTCGTTAACTGTTACTTCACCATGTTTTTGGTTGCACATGTAGATTTCGTATCTAGAGATTCATAGTTGGTTTGTATAATTGCAGGATTTGCCAATTAGATCCCACGAAGATGGCTCAATATCATCAAATTGTGCAAGTATGGATGAAGAACATTCTGATGGTAAGATTGAAGCATACCAGCATAGCCCAATATCAGTTCTAGAAACCCCATTCAGGGAAGACAATTCATCAAGCTCCGACTGTTGTGGAAGCGCAAAAACTGATCTCCAAGGTTAGTTTATTACAAAATAATCCTTTTTAACCATAGATCAAAACTGGTAATTGTCTTACCATTTGATTGGCCCAAAACATGGTGTTCCCAAATATCAATCGTTTTCATGATTAATTAGGATGTCAAATTTGTGTACAATAGTTGCATTGTTTCAATAAGAAGATGTTTTTTTATGTATGATCATATGACATTGGATAGGTCTCTGGATGCAACTTCATATTCTCCGTTCAGACACAGAACAAAACGACAGCAAGCCTGAAACAGTTACAAAAAGTGATGATGAAAGATATACATGTTCCAATCAAAACACAATCTCAACACCATTGACTGTAACCAAAGAAAGTCGCGATTTTTCATACCTGGTGGATGTACTAAACGAATCAGGGTTCCAAGATTCCAACGTTGAGATACAATTTGAACGATGGCATTCTTCAGAATGTATGGCAGGTCCTTCAGTTTTTGAAACATTAGAGAAAAAATATGGGAAGCAGGAGCTATGGCATAAAGCTGAAAGAAAGCTTCTGTTTGATCGTATAAATTCAGGGATGACAGAAATTTGCAGACCACGGGTAGACATTAAGATTTGCTCAAAGCCTTTGAGAAGAAAGATGAGAAGTATTTTGAGGAAAGATGTTATTGAGGAAGAACTGTCTGCATTGTTACTCAGTCAAGAAAAAGGAGTCAACGACGGGGTGTCGGAGAAGGCTGTCGGAAGAGAATTGTGGTATGATCCGGTGGATGAATTGGAATCTCTCGTGAGAGAGATTGAAATCTTGTTGTTTGATGAGCTTGCAGGGGAGTTGGTTTCTGCTTGAAGAGTCAGTATACTGTTTTTGTAGTGGTAAATGTTCGGTTGAGTATGAGTCAAATGGTTCGGGTCAAAACGGGTTTTTTTTACCGAGTCCAAGTTGGTTGGGTACGGTTGGCCAGCCCCATCAACACATTTTTTTTATTCTTAATATTTATTGAAAACTAAGGGAGTTTTCGTTAGAGTTATGATAGAATATAAAAAAATCAGACTCATTTTAGGTAAATGGGTCGAAAGCATTTCTGTATCGTGTTTTGTTTTGTTTGTGTTCCCCGTTAAAAAAAGATATGAAAGGTGAAGTCAAATAGATTGATTTTTTATATATTTTACACACGTGATGCTATAAAACATTTATAGGATTTATTCAAAAGTGATTTATCTAGGGTAGACACGAAATGATATATTCTGGTTTTATTATCATGTTTTGATGTTTTATAAATCGTGTGTAGCCGCCTACTTTGCTTTATATATATACTCGGGCTAGTGCGTTGTTTAAGAAGTGGCAAGATAAGTGGTTGAGTGATATGCAAAATTTGTTGTCATGTCTTGATTTCTTGATTTACATACTAAAGTTGTGAATTTTTTTATTATATTAGGCAAATCTTAAATATAAGAAAAATGGACGATGTGAAAGTTTAAAGAGTTGCAAAAGAAATGTAATGTTGCAAAAGAAAGTTTAGGATAATTAACAAGAATTTTTTTTATTAATAGGGTTAAATTTAAAAATACATTGACTTGGGGTAAATATATATAAAAGATGATTTCAGGGGTATCCGCCGATCACACCGGTGAGTTTTCACTTCTTAATTTCCGTGCCCTGCCAAGATTTCATAACATTTGTCTTTTTCCTCAGAACCCGCCGGTACCATCGGGGAGTTTTGATCTAGGTCTTGAAAAGAGAGAATGAGACTGGCGGGTTCTTTCTTATTATGGTTGATCGGGTGTTGGATGTTTAATATTAACCCTTGAACCATCTCAATTTCTCATAAAATCTCAAATCCTAAAAAAAACCCTTAAACCAAAACCTTCTCAAATCAACAAAAAAAATCTTTGTTTAAAAAACCTTCATCATCAAACAACTCGAAACCAAAAAATTTAAACTTGGTTTGAAAAGGTTTTTGGTTTGAATTGTTTGAGGATGAGTGTTTTCTGAGCAAGTATGAAATTTTTATGTTGGTTTGAGGAGGTTTTTGATTTTTGGTTTGAGGGTTTTTGTTTAGGATTTGAAATTTTATGAAAAAGTGAGATGGTTCAAGGGTGTATATTAAACACCCAACACCCGACTAACCCTAATAAGAAAGAACCCGCCGGTCCCATTGGTTCAAATCAATATATTTTTAAATTTAACTTCGTTAATAAAAAAATTCTAATTGACAATATGATATTATTAATAACAAAAATAAATATTACTAGAATTATCAGCTAGCTCGTGACACCTTCATTTTAAAAATCCATAAGAGACAACATGGCTCTCAAGTTTACACCAGAGGTTAAAATTATCATCCCCACTTTAATATCATGTAAATGCTCAACATTGGTCTGGGCCTCGCATTATCACTGTGAGCTTGCCACCCAATATATTTGTTTAGGGTGGGAATCGTACTTGGTTTTTCTTCAAATAATTATTTGTCTTACGGGTTGTTACCACACAGTATTTTTCTTTATTCATTGCTTACGACCATTTAAAATAGATAAAAAATTATAAAATATAATAGTATTTTCTAAAAATATAGATTAAACAATAATTTTTTTTCACAACTTACGTGAATGAGGTGATAACAGGATGGTAGATATTTTGACTACGAAATAACCTACGAAAAAACCACAAGTCAATACCCTAACATAATAACCTACGAAAAAACAATGACGATGAAATCAAACTGACGGTGGCTCTTCTGTGCCTCCATCAATCCACTGGTGTCTGGACCCCTGCAAACTCTCAAAGTGATCTTTCCCCCGTGAGTTATGGTGTTTCGCCGGAGAAACGATTACACAAAACCCTTTGATCAAATTAAAAAAATTCATGACAGCAGCTCCTCAATATCGATCAATCTTCACCCAATTCCTCGAGTACACCCACCACAAGAACATCCCAAACGGCACAACCCTTCACTCTCACATCATCAAAACAGGATCCACACATTGCTCTTACATCGCCAATAGCCTCGTTAACTTCTACGCCAAATGCCATCTCTTACCCGAAGCTCATCGAGCTTTCGAAA
The DNA here is from genome assembly GCA_025506515.1 of Flaveria trinervia. Classification (NCBI taxonomy): domain Eukaryota; kingdom Viridiplantae; phylum Streptophyta; class Magnoliopsida; order Asterales; family Asteraceae; genus Flaveria; species Flaveria trinervia. The sequence goes on from CM046450.1 coordinate 3,700,255, forward strand.
CCATCGAACACAAAGACGTTGTCTCATGGAACTCGTTGATCAATGGCTATTCTCAACTGGGTGGTCACCAGAATTCCATTATTGTGATGCATCTTTTCAAGAAAATGATGGGTCAAGAGCCATTGGTGCTACCTGATGCACGTACTTTCGCCGGTGCTTTCACTGCTGCTTCAGCTTTAGGGGATTCTTTTGGCGGGAAACAAGCTCATACGGTTGCCTTAAGTTGGGGAGATGTGAGGACATTTTTGTTGGTAGTTCTTTGTTGAATATGTACTGTAAAGCGGGGTTTGTTGAAGATGCTCGCAAGGTGTTCGATGAAATGCCTGAGAGAAATTCGATATCTTGGGCTACTATGATTTCTGGGTATGCGATGCAGAGGATTTGCGGCGAGGCTTTGGGGCTTTTCAAGGAGGTGGTGGCTCACGAAGAGGAGCATGTGAACGAGTTCGTGGTTACAAGCATTTTAAGCGCTTTTACTTTGCCTGAGTTTATTGATATTGGGTCACAAATTCATTGTCTTGGAGTTAAACATGGGTTGTTATCTCATGTGTCGGTTGGTAATGCAATTGTCACAATGTATTCGAAATGTGGAAGCTTGGATGAGGCTGTCAAGGCGTTTGATTTGTCTAGCAATAAGAATGCGATCACATGGTCTGCTATGATCACTGGCTATGCACAGGGTGGGGATCATGAAAAGGCGTTGAATTTGTTTTCAAAAATGCATTTTAATGGGTTAGTTGCTAGTGAATTTACACTAGTTGGGGTCCTTAATGCTTGTAGTGATGGTTCGGCTATTGGAGAGGGAAAGGAGACACATGCATACTCGATTAAGTTAGGATTCCAATATCAAATTTACATAATGACTGCTGTAGTTGATATGTATGCTAAATGTGGTTTGTTAGATGATGCTCGAAAGGGGTTTGATCATTTACAAGAACCTGATGTCGTGCTGTGGACTTCAATGATTGGAGGGTATGTTCAAAATGGAGAAAACGAGCGTGCTATTGACTTGTTTTGCAAAATGCAAACGAAAGGTATTTCACCAAACGAGTTAACAATGGCAAGTGTATTAAAAGCATGCTCGAGTCTTGCTGCACTTGAACAAGGAAAACAAATTCATGCCACTACTATCAAATATGGGTTTGGGCTCGAGGTTCCTATTGGAAGTGCGCTCTCGACCATGTATGCTAAATGCGGAAGCCTTAAAGATGGAGATCTCGTATTTACTAGAATGCCATCAAGGGATGTTGTTTCTTGGAACTCAATGATTTCTGGTCTGTCACAGAACGGACAAGGCATTGAAGCTCTTGAATTGTTCGCACAAATGCAAATCGAAGGTCCAAAACCTGATTATGTTACTTTTGTTAATATTCTCACTGCTTGTAGTCACATGGGTATGGTAGATAAAGGCTGGGATTATTTCTATATGATGTCAAATGTATACGGTATTATTCCAAGACTAGACCATTATGCATGCATGGTTGATCTTTTGAGCCGTGGTGGAAAGCTCAGTGAAGCAAAAGATTTTATTGAATCAGCTCCCATTGATCATGGTCTATGTTTATGGCGTATACTATTAAGTGCTTGTAGGAATTATCATAACTACGAATTAGGAGCTTATGCAGGAGAGAAATTAATGGAATTGGGGTCACAAGAATCTTCTGCATATGTGTTATTATCCAGTATTTATAAGGCTCTTGGAAGATCAAAAGATGTTGAACGGGTCAGACTAATGATGAACACTCGTGGGGTGAGTAAGGAGCCAGGGTGCAGCTGGATCGAGCTTAAGAGTCACTTTCATGTGTTTGTTGTTGGAGACCAGTTGCATCCACAAATTCATGAAATACGTTCAGAACTATATAGATTGAGTAGGCTGATGAAAGATGAAGGTTATCATCCTGAATCTGATTCAAATTTTGCAGATTTGGAGGTAGAGATGCTCTAATTGATTAGGATCATGATTTTATTATCTGGTCAAGATTTTTTATTTATATATTTTACTTAAAATACTCGATGAACACAAAATGCAAATTACATGTTTGTGATCTTGAACCTTGAATGTAACCTGTATGATCTGAATGTATATCATCTAAATTTTGATGAACCACGTTCATTTATGTTTTGTCTTATTCTTTTACCAACATATTTCACTTCTATTATGTCATGTAATATTGTAATGTAATCTGCATACTTTATCCCTATGGTGGTGCCAGCCATTGGCACTGCTGCGGGTTGGGCGACCACGCTCATAACGAGTTTGTGATTTTATTTCCGTAACACCAAGATTTGCTGATCGATCTGAAAGCATGTTTAGGACGTGACTATACGAAAAAAACAATAGAAAACTTATCAAGTTTTACATTGGAAAACTTATGCTCAAGACAAACGACATGCAAATTGCATTTGTCTTGCAGTATGTTGGATTTAGACGGGTGTGTGAAGTAAGTTGTAGGCGAGTCTACTGTAAATCCTTTATAATGACATTAATAGAGTTTTATAAGTCTGTTGGTTCTATTTTCTCCCTTTTGTTTTTCAATCCTTTATCTTATTTTTTTCTCGAGCGATGAAGAGGAAGCAACTGGCGTCAGTGAAAGCATATGCTCGAGGACCTTGAAGGTGCAACGTAAAGTTCTTGTCATTACAATAACCAGACTCGTATAAAGTTTACTCGTGTAGGTTCAAGTTTCTCTTTCCCAGAACAACTCCTAACCAAAACCCGTTTGATAGAAAAAAAAATGTTCAAAACGAACATGACTTTGTTTGACATAAACCAAACCGGCTTCAGCCCAAACCGCTTAAGGTATAATCAAGCAAAACACCAATTTGTGTACATCTAAACCATTGTAAATAATATTTGGGCTATGTTAGCTTTCACGCCAATTACATTTTTATCTGGGCTTTAATGGGCTTTAGTGCAAGCAAATAATCCAGTCTCGAGGCCTCCAGCCTTACAAATATATAAGCCCTAACCATTCTTTCATTTCTCGCAGCTAGGGTTTCAAACTTTCACGCCGGCCTTCACAGCAGTTCACACCAGCTTCAATCAATGGGTAAACTTTCAATTTGATGCGTTAATGTTATCATCGTTCTCTATGAATTTCAATTACGCTGATTGATATGTTCATCAAAATTCATTGTAAAACATTATAGCCCGAATCAAGGTTCATGAGCTTAGGAACAAATCGAAGGCTGATCTGTTTGCTCAGCTGAAGGATCTCAAGGCTGAATTGGCTCTTCTTCGTGTCGCCAAAGTCACCGGCGGTGCTCCAAACAAGCTCTCCAAGATGTAATTCTCTTTTACCCTCTATCCGTATATTTCGTATCTTCAGTTTATCGTTTTCGTTTGATTCTTTGCCTTTTTTCCACATTGGACGTGTATATTGTGGCGAACATATTTAGCATACACATGGATGTGTAACAGTGCGGATTGTTTGAATGTGACTTGTTAGTTTCTCTAATTGAGCAAGTTGTATTGTATGCAGTAAGTGAACTGGCATGCTTGAATTATCAATTGGTGTGCATTAGACTTGTATATCATGCTGAATAACTTTTTCTTGATTTCTAGCTATCTCTTTGTCATAATGTCATATAGTGGTTATTTATCTTTAATCATATATTAGTTAAATGCCTTAGTTTGGTGTTATTTTGCATGAATACGCAGTTTTTTTATATACTTGATAGTATTCCAAGCTTTTAATGCGTAGCTGTTAACTTCTCTAATTGAGCAAGACACATTGTATGCAGTTAGTGAACTGGCATGCATGAATTAACAAATTGATATGCATTAGATTATAGTTGTAGCATATAGTGAACAACTCTTATTGATTGTGACTATCACTTTGCGATATAGTGTGTGTTTACCTTTATTCATATATCCAGTGTATCTTCAACATTAGTCAGATGACAAATTCTTTTGTGTTATTGTGTATTCGTATACATAACCTTTTATAGACCACGTTGTATTCCAAGCTTCAAATCAATAGCTGTTTGAAATGTGGCTACAGTTTGGTTTTTGTTACCATTGATTATCTCTGGTATCATAGAAAGTCACAATGTTCTCAAGGTTTCGTGTTTTTTGGCTTGAGTCATTGGGCTTGTGTTCTTAATGTTAGTAGATCTTGAATCTTGATGCGTATAACTTGTATGCTTTGCAGAAAAGTGGTGAGGACATCAATTGCGCAGGTGTTGACTGTGATTTCACAGACTCAGAAAGCTGCTCTTAGGGACGCCTACAAGAAGAAGAAGTACTTGCCTCTTGATTTGCGTCCAAAGAAAACCAGAGCCATCCGTAGACGTCTAACCAAGCATCAGGTACTGCTCAATAAATCTCCCCCTTGTTTCAGGCTAACATTTATTATTATGTTGATTCGTGTATTCTCACCTGCAAGTATTTCAAATGCCCAAAAATTGTTGTAAATGTTCCTCATAATAATGTTGAAATATAATTGGTTGTTTAGTTACTGACACACCTATTAGAGAGGTTTCTTTGCATTTTACTTGTAGTGGTCTAAATCAGAATGTGTACATTGCAATAATGTTTAATTCATGGGGTCTTAATATAAAGTATTGTTGGTGACCTATTGCACAAAAATCAGTGATGGTTAGAATGTACATTGTTCACATGGTTTATCAGTGCCTATGTTTTAGTTCTTAAACAAAGATGATTTATATAATTGTTTTATCTTTGTGTAGGCTTCATTGAAGACCGAAAGAGAGAAGAAGAAAGAGAAGTACTTCCCGTTGAGGAAGTATGCTATCAAGGCGTAAGGTCAAAACTGTTGAGGAGATTTAGGTGTGTAAAAATCTCTTTCCAGTTTTCGACTTTGTGTTCAATTGATCAGAAATATGTATTTGTTAGTTTGGTTGCAATGAGTTGCATGACATTGACATCAGACCTTTCTTCTTTATGTTAAGTATCTGTTCGACTTGGTTTTTGGGAGGCAGTTTACAGTTGTTTTGTTGGTTGCACTAGCATATGTTTATGCCTTTTCTTTTGTTTGATGTATTCAAGTTTTTCTACTTCATGTCTTATATTGACATAGAAGATGGATACATGTTAAGGGAGAATCAAACGAATACATAAATATTAAGAAATAAGACTTTTGTTGAAAGAAATTGTTTTGATTTAAGAAACTGGGTTTTGTCTAGTGAGAACTTCAAACAAATCTACACGAAACTGGAATTTCTAAATGATATCTATGATGAAGGATCTAGAATATGTTAAAAGAATTAATTGTGTTAAAAAGTTGAATGTGGGATTAGGTTGATTGACAGAATGATGTCAACTTTATAAAGTTAATATGTTGTGTGAAAGAGAGTGGTGGTCGCTATGATGGTGATGAGGGTGTTGATGTCGAGTAAGTGGAAAGTTATTATGTAGCTGAACTAGTCTTTTACCAGCTGTATGTTACAGTGGTGTCATATATAGTATAATAAAGTATAAATTACAATCAACTTCATTCATTTTCAAACTAAGTTTATATCGGAACGCAAACAAACTAAAAACGTATATTAAAATAAGCAAGTGTGGCGGTGCGGTCTGCGGCATGATAAAATATAAATCACAGTCGTCCATGACTTTTTTTTATGACTAAATTTATGTCTAAACGTAGACGGTAGACCCACTCAAAACGTAACTTAAAAAACATAAAAACAATTTATATTTGGCTCGCATTGTTTTTGAATAAAATTTCCATTAAAATATACATAAAAATAAAAAGTTAAGAAATTAGTTTTAAGTAAAAATGTAGGTGAGGTTAATCTAAAATTAATTAATTAAGTCAAAATTATATTTTTTAATATGTTAAAAAAGCTAAAGGGGTCAAAGTGCCAATATTAAAAGCTAAGAGATGTAATATCCTTTGGCAAAGACGTACTAATCCTACAAAATGTGGTATTGTAATTTTATTTTTTCGGATCAATACATGTTTAATTTCTTTTGTTACACATAGCCCACTAACTAATATGGTTTAATCTAATTAGTTTATTATAGGTTGATAACTTGAAATTTTACAAGCACATATTATTACAACCAATGATTTGTTTTTACTGTTCGTCGTGATGAGTTTTGTATTGTATATAATTTCTTTAAAAATTATTGCTCTTTAGTAGAGTATTTTCAAAATAATGAATTATTGTACTTAAATTAATTTTAGTGAAATCCCTTGGATTTTATTTATTTTATGATACTAGTTTAAACTTTAAATCTTTAAGTATTATAAAGAAAACATAATACTTTCTAAAGTTCACTTGTGAATCCTCTAGAAATTTAACATTTTCAAAAAACTTGCGGAAACTATTATGTTTCCTAGAAACCTTAAAAATTAAAAAGATTAAATTTGGTTAATGCTTTTCGGTTAAGTAGGGTTTTCTAGTTCGGTTTTAGTTAATATTATTATTTGTCAAAGTTTTAGGTTTGGGTCCGATACATGTCGTTTCTTTATTATCTTACCTTACCTGTTATATCTAACTTTTATGTGTTATTTTAGATTTATAAAAAAACGATTTAATACATGTATCCAGCATATGTTATTATCAAAGATTAGTGGATACTAAAATTAAAAAGTATATAAAAGAAACTCGGTTGTTGGTGTATGTTTCGAAGATGTTAAAGAACCTCGGATTTGAAAGTAATAAGTTTGTACTTTACCATGTTAACTTAATATAGAATGTAATTAAAATTGAATAAATGAAAAGGAGTTGTTGAACGAGTAAGAATATTCAATGAGTTATTATTATTTCAGTTATTGTGTTGGTTGCTCTATTGAATCAATCTAAGTCATTGATGCGTAGTTGATTTGCCAGGTAAAAAATATAAAATATAAATAAAAAATAAATCATTAATGCGTAGTTGATTGGCTGGACAAAAAGTAAAAAATAAAAATAAATATAAAAATACATCATTCTAAGCGCTTCAAACACAAAACATAGAACCCACAAATTTTATAACAAAAAATATTTCTTATGATCTTATATAATGGTAATGGAGAAGAAGTGGTTGATATTCGAAAAATAAATTAAAGAAAAATAAATTCCCTCAACATTAATTTCGTAGTTTTTAACTAAGTAAAATTATATAGGTTATATATGAAAATTTTGTTAAATTTTTATGATTTGACCTTTAAACTTTAAAACTTTTTAATATGACCTTGCCAGCAGTTTTGCTACCAAAGTCATTTCCAGAGACAATCCTCACAAATTTCAACACCAACTTTACCAACATCACATAATGGACAATTTTCCATTCACAAGAAGTTAGCAAAGCACCCACATGCCCACCCACTCTGCATAACTCTGACACATTTTTAAAAAATAAACAACTACTTACATCCAGCGAACCCATAAAAATAAGAATCATCATGGAGCAATAGTTTAACAAATTGATACAAATTCACACTACAATATAGAAGAATGAAGACACTTCATTAAAGTCTTCATTACTCAATCTTTGATGGTCCAATCTACGACCATAGTCTTTAAAGCCATCCGAAAGTTTCAAATTCTTGCCTTATCTAAGATCCTTTTGACAAACACTCTTTGCGCGTTTAGGTTCACAAGTTGATGGGCTTTCATAGGTTATTCGAATTTAGGTTAGCTAGGCTTGAAAAGGTCAGGTGCAATTGGGCATGTATAATGGACCTTTTAGCAGTCATAATCGGTGATAGTAGCTGACTTTGTTGTGTTATTTTGGATGTGTGGCTGGGAACTAGAATGCAGATTTGACCATTATGCCAAATGTTGCTGTATATATTAATTGATGATTTAATAAACAAAAATGGATCGATTTCTACACGGCCTAAAATATTCATGGGAATGATGAAGACGTTTTGTTTACATGAAATCTTGATTTTCAAACTAATTTTCAAGAATATATACACACAAGTATATCGACATAATTACCATACATTATGTTTGTATGTATGTATGTATGTATAAGGTGACTAGGTGAGTGTTATGACTTCGTGGTGGGTTCTCTGACGCTTCGAAAATGACTTGAATTTCACAAAGGAGCATAAGAATAGAGTTATGGTTTTTTAAAATATTGTTCGTTATTCGTTTTCATGGGTCTAGAATAGTTGTTATAAGGTTAAAACAATTTACCATTATTATTTTAAAAAAAAATTGAAAGGACATTAAAATCCTTTTATTTTTTAAAATGTAGGTTTTTCATACGATGATGCTATTTTTTCTGATCACTTAACAAAATATACAATAAATCAAATTGTTTTGAAAAATAGAAGCATTTTCGTTTTGGTATGTGACATGAGGAGTAACATTAGTGTGTAAAGGGACTCATCTACACCATGCACAAAAGTTAAACGTTTGTATGTGTTTACGTATTATTACTTGCACTTGTTTGTGTATGTATAGATGTACGTGTATGTGTATATGCATTAAGTAGCTAGTTGACCAAGAGAAACAAGTTGCACATTTATTCATATGTATGTATGTGTGTATGTATGTCTAGTTTGTATTAATGTATATTTATTAAATGACATGTAAGTTAATGATATCAAAGTATTAAAATAGTCTTTTTATGAAATGGTAAAATGTTTTAAATTTCATTAAAAATAAATAATGTATATATTTAAAAATAGAATTAATCTGCTTGCGAGTTCGATATTACAAAAAGATAATTTAATATTTCATTAAGAGTTAAATGCCTAAAAGTACAATGTGCTCGAAGCTAATGCAGAAAATTTTAGTATATTATCTATATGTTAAAATGAGCAATATAAATGAACAGTAAGGTCCAGGTTTTTATACACAGGGTACAAGTTTTAGTGCGAGTTTCTTTGGTTTTAAGTTTTGTCTCTTGCAATTCTCATTTAGAGAAAGAGTGAGAGAGAGTGGGTATGAGGGGGCTGAGCTCTTGGCTTCCTTGACCGCTGGTCGTCCGTTACCCCCTAAACAGACGTCGTGAAGCTGGTGACCATTTGGTGGATCCCGATTTGCATGGGTCTTCAGGTCCTCCGTTACCCCCTTAACAGACGTCCGTTACCCCTAACCATGGTTGCTCCTTCTCCTCTGTCTCTCTCTGATTTGCTCTTTTTTTGCCGATTGAAGTGTTAGGGTTTTCGGATCCGCCTTTAGTCTAATGTTGATTCTTTTTGGTGTTTCTGAATAGATGTTCTTATGTGATGTATCTAAAACTTTGTGGTTGGGTGATTAGTTATCTTGTTGATTATGAGGATTACCTCATTTAACACTTTTTGTTTGGTGATTTTTAACGTCGACGATGCTGGGATTTCCTCATCTGAGACCGTTGCTTTGGTGTTCATCTTGGTATTCATTTCTAGTTCTATTTTGTATACATGCTTGTTGTCCTGATTCTATTGTTGGGAAAATTATTTTATCGATTATGGTCAAGAAACACAACTACAATGACAACATTTCAAGTTGATAATGATGACGTTTTGTTCATTTGAGACATGAGCTCGTGATCCTTTTCTTGATTTGTTACTGTATAGTATAATATCGGAGTGTGTTGATAAACAACGATGACATCAGTTGCTTTGGCATGGCAGCTGTCTACGATTAGCAACTGTAATGATAGTATATTCTAAGCCCCATCCATAACAAGTGCATTGCGCGTTTTAAGAACCTGTGTTCTTTTTGTTGCTCTGCTAGTGTATTGTATAGTATCGAGTTGTGATGATAGAAGATAATAGCATTGGTTGCTTTGGCATGACAATAATTTACGGTTAGTTGCCTCTTCTGAACCGATCCATTAGACGCGCATCACGCGTTGTGAATGCTACCTAGTTAAATTTAAGAGGTTTTTAAAAGTTACATGTGAAATCAATAATAATCCTACTACTTTAATAAAAAAGTAATTATGATTGCCACATATAATTTTGCAGATTCATTTAATGCCACATGTCATCTTAACATGTAATAATAAATATTTTTCCCACATAAAAAAATTAAATCTACCATTTTTGTATTAAAATTTTTAAATACACATTTTGTTTTCAAAATTAATGAGATATAAATTAAAACCCTTCCATTTTAAACTAAATAACATATATCTCTTACTTTTACTCCTAGCAAACTTTATTGGTTAATTTTTAAAATAATTTTCTTATCAAATCTTTATTTTTTGAAAGACAAAATAAGTCATATATCATAATTCTAAAATAAGTATTTATTTTAAGATTGTATAGTACCATTTAAAAACACATCAATTATAATATTTTATATGTTTTTTTATAGGAACTACTATTAGTAAAAACAAAGAATTGGTTTTATAAATTAAAATAAAATACTATTAAAAAAGGTAATTAAATTAGACATCAATATTTTCAATTGTCTTTTATTTCATCATCGTCTCTTTTTTCTTTTTCGTTTTTTTGTTACCATCAACAAAATCATTATTTTCCAAAATTTAAGATGTTTTTAACTAATTTTTTAAACGTGTTCTTATTTCATTAGGAATGTTTTATTTTATTTTATAAGTGGTTTCTTTAATTTATTAGATATTTTTTTCAGTTTTCTTTTTATTCAGTTTTATTATAATATCTTTTATTACTGTAAAACTTTTTAATCAAGTCTATTAAAATATAGAGTAGTCATTTTTCAATTTGAAATTTAGAAGGTTCTTTTGATTATTTTTGCATTGTCTATACTTAGTTGTACTATCATGTGAGCGTAAGTTTAATAATAAATTCAACTAAATATGTGCATGATTATATGTTATAATTACTACGAAAAGCATCATGGACTCTTCTTTCTATGAGACTTTTTCTTTAGTAAATTTTTAATGTAATTTTTAGTTACACCATTATATTTTGCGTTTTTTGTCATTTACAATTGCTTGAGACGAGATAGTCAATATTTTATTTTTTTTAATTGTCACGTTAGGTTATTTAATTAAAACTTTAAACTCATGTACATATCTCATACACAAATTTAATATAATTGTTTATTACTTATAATTTTACTCATACGTAATTTTAATTGTATATTTTAAAATATTATTTATAATTAATAAAATTTTATTTTATTTATTCAATTTGTGTAATAAACGAATTTACTAAAACTACTTTATGATAACTACCTCACGTTAGCAAAGAAGTCTAATTGACACGTCATTATTAAATCATACGGATAGCCTTAATAAGCCACTTTTCTTTTCTTATTAGTTAACGTGTCTATCAATCTATTTATAGTGAAAGTTCAAAAATTATTAACTAAGAACTTATAGTTTTAATGAAAATCTTTTCAACTTGTAACGTTACTTAATGATTTGCATGTTTACGTACGACTTTAGTGTATGTGGAGTAAATTAGCCGTTGACTTCTTGACCATATGAGAATCCCCCTGATCGCGAACTTGAGTGATGATATATTGATATGAAATTCAACTCTCTCAATTATAAACTTTTGTTTTTTCAAATATTATACTTTTTTGAAGAAAAAATATAAAGAAATACACAAAGAGATAAAAGAATTCTAATTCAAACAACAACCGGTTAGAAATAGATGAAGCGATGTGTTTAATGAGCAACACTTGTCTATAATATTTCTGCATACGCTATCTGTATATTATAAAGGTTCTATTAAAATCATATAACAAGTATTTTAAAGGCTATCTATATATAAATTTGAATCCGCTTATCAATTCCCATACAAAAAAACATCTTTGAAAATTTAAAATTGAAAACTACATGTTACATATAAGATGTGTTGTCAATAGAACTTAAGAGTGTTTTAGACATTTACAACCTTATAATTGATATTAAAACTTAAATCTACCGGTATTTTGTTATTTTGTAATTTTATCGGCAAGTTTATTTTTTGCAGCAATATGTATAAGTGTATAACACAACAAAGTTCATATGATGCTTAGATGTCGTCTAATACTGTTTACAAATTTTGCATAATCATAGTAAAACATTAAATATTCAGATAACCTATATATATGTTATCTTTTAAGTTAATTACTATCTTGGCCCTCATGGTTTGGGCGATTTAATCCTATTATCCAAAATTGAATCTTTTAACATATCAACTCCTAACATTCACACAGTCTAATTTACTCTGTTAACACTCATCACGTACCTCTCTCACATGAGGAACATTTCTGCCATTTCAATCACCTAAAGAGAGTACTAATAGGTTCAACTAAAAATGTCCAATCCTTTTAGGGCTAAAATAAATTCGAATAAGATTGACATTTCTATATTGGATGATGACTGAGTTAGTTGTGGGTTTAACCAGTACCCTCTTTACCTTAACAAGAAACACCATGCAATACATCTGGATACCAATAAAACAAGTATTAATTACTATTTTCTAATAACTTAACACCCTATTTAGCAATCCATACTAAAAAAATAATGAGTATTAAGTAGATGTGATAAACATTCTCAATTTCTTGTATACCGAACAAAAACACAAAATAATTTAAAAAATATGTTCAACTCTTATGATGTCTACTGACTCAACAACTCAACAACTCATTCCTGTGAAAACTCAGCAACTCATCTTTCTATGAAAAACTTTGGAGTTAATTACACGATCGGTCCCTGTGGTTTACTGATATTATAATATTGATCTCGACTTTTAAGAAACTACAGGTGTGATCCCAACTATTTACCTAACAATAACACGATTGGTCCATATCATTAACTTCTGTTAAGTTTTTCAGTTAAGTGAATGTAAAAACTAAAATACCCCTTAACTTAAAAACAAAACATTTATTATAGTATATTTTTAATTCTGGTGTATTTTGGTATTTTTATCTCCACTTAACTGAGAAACTTAACAGAAATAAATGTTAGGGACTCATTATGTTACAATTTGATAAACAGTTAGATACAATGATTTAATTTCTTAAAAGTTAAGATGAATCATACAATATAAGCATAACAGAGAGACCAATCATGTAATTAACTCAAAACTCTTGCGAGCATTTACAGATAAATAATCAATATTTTGCATTTTAAAATAAAAAACAATATCTTCTAATGAAAAGATTAGTTACTTTAAGGCTTTATTCCGTTAAAGTCCGGCTCACGTGCCTTTCAATTTTCCCTCCCTATTTAAACCCCACCTCAAACCCACATCTCTAACTCAAAACAACAACACTCACTCCAACAGCAATCTCTTCACCACCGCCGCCGCCGCCACCACCACCACCACCCCACCGTAACCACCACCATCACCACCACCACAGCATCACCACCATGTCTTCTGCTTCTTTCACATGTTCTCATTGTTCATCTAAGTCCATAATGGATGAAAACATCAAACGTGCAGAGGAAATCATCCACAAATGGCAAATAGATCCCCATTCTTCCTCCAAATTCATCTCCATCTTCCATGAAAACACTAGAGACACCACACTCTTCTTCAATTGCATCACACAATTGCACAGAGCTATGCATTTCCTCGCCTCAAACGACTTGAAATCATCGATGCTCCCTGTTGCTCAGAGACTGATGCAAATCGCAATGAAACGATTGGAGAAAGAGTTTCAAGTAATCCTATTCGATCATCGTGAATACATGAAGGAGCCTCAATCAGTTTCTGACTCTTCTTCCAAATCATCACGATCCACCATCGATTCCGATGAAGAACGAAAACTACAGATCTCACTTTATGACGTTAAGCAACCTTCGGCGATTACAACTTCAAATCTCCGATTGATTGCTGATACGATGATCAGTTGTGGTTACGCTAAGGAATGTATCGGAGTGTACACAATCACACGAAAAACAATGATCGATGAAGCTCTGTTACATATCGGAATCCAGCAATACAGTCGATCTCACATCAAAACATTGATAAACTCTTCGCATTTCAACAATCACGTCAAAATCTGGTTGAATGCCGTTCAAATCGCGGTGAAAACACTCTTCCGCAAGGAAAAATTTCTCTGCTATCATGTCTTCAGTTCATACGCATCAATCGGAGACTTGTGCTTTAAGAATTCGACGAAAGACGGAGCCCTAAATCTCTTCACGTTTCCAGAACTCATCGCAAACAGATGCAAACGACTGAAATCGGAATCAATCTTCGTGATGATGGACTTACACAATTCGATCTCAGATCTCTGGCCGGAGATCGATTCAATCTTCTCGAACGAATCAGTATCATCAGTGAAAATACAAGCTCAATCAAGTCTCCACAAACTCGGTGATTCAGTAAGAACATTTCTCAACGAACTGGAATCATCAATTCAAAAGAATTCATCGAAACTTACAGTCACCGGAGGTGGAGTTCATCCGTTAAACATTTCAGTGATGACGTATCTATCATCTCTCTCCGATTACCGCAGCGCCCTAAGCGGTGTAATCGTAGATAACTTGCCGTTCAAGGAACAATCATCGTTTCTCAAATCCTACCTCACCTGCCTGAGCTCCGGCGACCTTTCACCGGCGGCAGTCTCCGTCAATTTCGCGTGGATCATCCTCGTTCTCCTCTCCAAACTCGACGGAAAAGCTAAATTCCACAACTACGTAGCGTTATCATACCTCTTCCTAGTGAACAACCTCCATTTCATCATCGAAAAGGTGCAATCAACGAATCTGAAGTTCATTCTCGGAGACGAATGGATAACCGAACACGAGAAGAAGCTGAAGGTGTACGTATCAAGCTACGAAACAATGTCATGGAACAAGGTGATTTCATGCTTGCCGGAGAATGCTCCTGTGTCGCCAGAGATGGTGAGGGGGTGCTTCAGGAGGTTGTACTTCACGTTTGAGGAGGTGTACGGGAATCAGACGTCGTGGATAGTGGTGGATGAGAAGATGAGACGTAAGATGAAGGCGTCGATCGTTGAGAAATTGGTTCCGGCGTATGAGGAGTTTTATGAGAAGCATTTGGTGACGTTAGGTGAAGACGAGAGGTGTATGAAGATGTTGATGAGGCTTTCGCCGGAAAATATGGCGAAATACTTGTCGAAGCTTTTTCCGGCGACGTCGACGGTGTTAAGAAGCTTGCCGACGACGTATTCATCGGTGCTGTTAGTGTGACAACGATGATGGTGTCTTCTGGTGATTCAGTATACAATAACAAGTTGATTTGATTTTGCATTTGTTTAACATGTTTAGACGAGTATTAGTGAATTCTAAGTGTATATAAGAAGAATAAACGTAGTATTCCTACTGATATAAGTGAATCATGTTTGTCAGGATGATTATTGTATGGAACTGATATATTAAGGTTTTTTTGATTCACATATCGTGTAAAATTATAAAAATAAAATAAAATGCAGTTTATAAAAAAATAAATGACTGTTTACTCTGGTTTACAGATTTATAAACTTTAATTTAGAAAGAGATGATGCATGTAACCCTAGATTAAACATAAATATTAATATACAAGATAAGTTTCTCTATAATGAATGACAGCAATGTATTATATCAATTCAAATCAACAAATCAAATGGGGACATAATACAATCTTTATAAAGACCTTCTCTAGAAGAATGACCAACTTATTGAATCGAAATGAATGTTTTTCAGATACATAAAAGTAGCAACAAAAGCATTACGGTAATCATTTACATGTATATGAAAACAATTGTCTAAAATCTAGTAAACCAACAAAGCAAAATTTTACATGAGATCGGTATTGTACCGGTACGAAACTGGTATAGTAGTATAGTACTGAAAATACCGATACGGTGATACCAAAAAAGATAGAAGCTATAAACCGAATACCTTACTCATGTTGTTGGTTGATCGATACCATTGGCGAAGTATAGTGGAGACGGGGGGCACCGCCCTCCCTCTTTTTCTCATCGGTGGTGTTAAATTTTAGGTCTGCTAGTGTAAATTTTTATATAAATATCAAGTTCAACATTTTAAGAAATTTAAATTCGTCACTGCTCCCCTTACATGAATATTCAAGCTCCGTCACTGATCGATACCAAAGCAATACTATTGAAAATAGCAAATATATGGACACCGAAGTGTACCGATACCTACAACATGATAAAATGAATACGGGTACCGGACCGATGGTGTCAAGTGCTTACTGGTATGATGGTTGTGATTGCAAGGAAACGAATTAAGTAGACATGAAAATAGAAGAATGTACCATGTAATTGTTCGTCTTCAAGAGGCTCTTGCAGTCTTACCTCAAACCACCATGCCCACCACCGGCCACCCCAAACGAAAAACTGCCGAAGCCACTCTGTCGTTCGAATCCCTTTAAATTTTAATTCCTTTTTGAATAACTGAAAGCCCAAGAATGTGCAGCCCATTTGAGCACTCCAGCTCATATTACTTTAATTTTTATCCACTGTGCAGCCCAAGACTGTGCAACCCAACATGTACGTCCTTGTGAGTTGTGACCATTTAACTTATCAAATAACTAATTGATTATGCCATAAGACTATTTGTGATCCACTATTATAATCTTTTTCATTTTCAATAATCAATATAAACTGCTTGAAGTCGATGATAATAGCGCATAAAAGTGACATGACATTTGATCCGTTGACCGTTTATACATCTTTTTTTCTTTAGGTGTAGTGAAAGTGTGAATTTTTTTCAAACTTATCTATACTATATATAAAGCATACGAAAGGGGTATTTTAAGATACTATAAAATTAAGAACAAGTACTTAATTCAATGCATAAGATACAATCAACTTTGAGGGTAAAATAATATTTATAACATTATTTACATATTACTTCTTACAATTAGTTATATAATAACCTTACACTTACTAACATTTACATAAAATTTTTCATTATCTACCCATAAATAAATATAAAACTTAATTTGTTTAAGATGTCAACTATATCTTTTAATTTATCATATTTTAAAACTTTTTGAGACTATAATTGTAACTTGTGTTTTTTTAAACGTTTTGGTGTATATTTTTTCTGAACCGATCTGTATTTTATGAGGTACAATAAGTTAATGCGTAAATGTACAAGTAGTCATACATAACCCATTTATTTGGTATTTAAAATTTTAGATTAGAAAAAACATAATAGACTTTTATAAAAATACTATACCAATAACAAAATATTAGAAACACGCGTCGGATGTAAATGTTATCCGCTGCATGGCGCGGTCACCCTTCTAGTAAATACAAAGTCAAAGCAGTATATTTTATACAAATTTAATGCATTTTACTCGTATTAATTTTATTAATTTTATTTTATACTGCTTTGACTTGTTTTTGTACAAATACGAGTATTAATGTTATCGCCTAATATTAATTTTATTTAAAAAAAAGTTATTTTAAAATAAGTAAAATTTTAATATATACTAGTAGGTTTTAAACTTATGGGTCACCTTCCCCTACGCGTGGTTGATGAGGTACTTTTTGATTTTGTAAATATGAAAATAATGATATAGTTTGTAAACGACTTGATTTTCAATGAATTTTTTAGTTGTCATGTCACAAAAATAACAAAATGACCATTTAGATGCGGTGAGCGTTGCATAGGTGAAATAAATGATGAATTGAATATTGTTGATCTGACGGTTAAGTGGCAAAATATGTTGCAAAGCAAAAAATGATCATTGCACATAGTCTTAAGGCAGTGGGTATGTTTGTTTTTTTTCCGTTCCTCTAATACCAGACACTTATAACTAACGTTTTCTCTATCTTTTTGTCTCTCTTGTATAAACGTCAAATTAAATTTCCTCGTCCATTCGTGTACGTTTTACAATCACTGCTGTCCCTCAATTTTTCTAAAAAATAAAAATATATATATATAAGAAAAACTAAATTCTATTAATGTAAAAATATTTACTAAAATAATAAAAATAATATTACTAGAATATAAAACACTTGCCGTCGAGGTTAGGGGTGTATATGCAGACTCTCAAAATATGCCGCATGAGGTTCACATTTCTTGGCAATGCAATTTCCTCAATGTATTTCCATTTACTTTGAGACCTTTTGATGTGTAAATGATGTGAAAAAGGAATAAGTTTAATCTGATATTTGTATAGATTGAATTTTAATCTTTTTTAGGTTATAAAACTGTTAGGGGAGGGGATTATTAATATGGAGCCGTTGCACGAGTTTAAAGGGCGCGATGCTCACCTCACCGCCTGGGTAACGTCTGGAAGTGTGGCGGTGTTCCCTGGCGTGACTAGGCGCCACCTCTCCCTCCCGATCCCTTATTGAGTCGACTCCCTTCGCTCTTTAGCTATCTTCCCATCTACAACTAAAATAATCAAACCATGTTGATTATATACGAGATTAGACATTTCTCACGATCCAACATATGAAATTCTCCTGCACGTGAGACTTATCATTCTTGATAAGATTTGCCATACCATCCCAAACCAACACAAGATATGTGACTCATATAGGACGTTAAATAAATGTCTAACTAGCTATTAAACACTTCCTTTATAGAATTTTACTTAAAAGTTTGTCTCATGTTTGTGAAACAAGAGAATAAATTAATTAGTTCACTTTTAACCTTAGATAACAGAATAAGGGCCTGTTTGTTTATGTCTGATCGGGCTGACCCGGCTGGCTCGATTAGCAGGCCAACCTGTTTGATACTCGTGTGAGCCAGCTGACCGGGTTATTTTTTCTGACCCAAACCTATAAAATTGTGTTGCTGACCCAAAATCTCCACCTCACCCCACCGCCAACACCCAAAATATACCCCTCCTTCGCTCGATCGGCCACCTCCCCCTCCCCCTGCGCTCTCGATCGGCTACCTCCCCTCTCCCTGCGCTCTCGATCGGCCACCTCCCCCTCTCCCTATGCTCTCGATCGGCTACCTCCCCTCCCCCTGCGCTCTCGATCGGCCACCTCCCCTCCCCCTGCGCGACCTCCCCTGCCCGACCCCAACCTGCGCGAGCCCTAATCGAGCACCTCCCGAGCGCCTCTCGAGCATCTCCTGCGGTAATCATCATTTCTTTATGAATACAGATGTATATGCATATAGATGTGTATGTATATGTGTATATAGATGTATATGCATATAGATGTGTATGTAGATGTGTATGTAGATGTGTATGTAGATGTGTATGTAGATGTATATGTGTATGTAGATGTGTATGTAGATGTATGTGCATGTAGATGTGTATGTAGATGTATGTGTATGTAGATGTATGTGTATGTATATGTAGATGTATGTGTATGTAGATGTGTATGTATCTAGGTATGTAGATGTGTATGTATATGTGTATATTGTGTATGTATATGTGTATGTGTATGGAGATTGACCATTCAGCAGAGTCAGTCAGATACTAAATTAAACAACCAAGTTTCAGTCAGATGCAGACTCAGTTAGAACTTCTTACTGGGTCAGCTTCTGACTCAGTCAGATCTTACTCAGTCAGCGCAATTAGACAGCCCCTAAGATTGTTATCGTATGCATTGGTAACCTCACATACGTAAATATCAATTGCAAGAAAGCTTACAATATCCAGTTGTTAGATTAGATGAAAAACAAAAGTAAGAAGCCAGTAATTAATATTCACGACTTAATTGCATTTAGCCAAAACAATTAACATATCCCAGTACTCGATAATTGGGCAAACTTTGAATAAGTAGACCAACAAATTTCTCCAACTTGCAGATAAAGATTCAACTCTTATGGCCATAAAGGAGACTTGCTTATTACATTAGCACCAAGAATACATAGGCCAATTTTAGCACAATTGATCATACATTCACTAGTTTCTCACATACATAAATATGTACATTGACTAAAATTTAGCAATAACAATAGCTTAAATAATAATACTATAAATTATAAAAAAAACACTAATAATAAAAGGTAATAACGAAGAAATAGTGAATAAAAAATATAATTCATACAATAAAAGCACAAATAACAAAAATTATAATGAAGCAATAGAGTTAAAGGGGAAAAAACAAAGATAAAGTGATGAGAAACAAAAGCAAAACACCAATGTAAATTATAAGAGAAAGAGCTGAAGGCGTGGGATTTATGGCGCTGCTTGGAGTCGAACTTGCATGGGTTATAAAAGCAATTAAGAAGCTACCTTGCATTTGGTTTTCATCTCCGATGTATAATGTAAAGTATACATGTTTGCAGATGTTACTACTTTCAACACTAACTATAATTATGCCATTATGCCACCATGTTTCCAGAGACAACCTTGGTATATAATAACAAACATTCTTTTTTTCTTATGGTTCACATTTATTTTTATAGTAAAAAGAAATAATATTGTGAAGTGACAAACTGGATAATGGCGTATCTCAACTAATAAAGGCTTGACATCAATGTTTAAAAAGACAGTGGGGGCAAAATTAGATACAACTAGATTTTGATGCAAGTTGGAGTCAATAATTTCTGAGAAATATTTCAAACCTTTTTAATATCCACTAAATATTTTAGTTATGTTATGAGGTTCTTTTGAATTAGATCCATAAACGCGAAGAAAAATGGGTGGTAATTAATTCGAAAAGGCTCATGAATACATTATTGGTATATGGATATATGGTTGACGTTTACCGGCACCTACGTGGATACTTATTGTAATTCATTTTTTTAATCATACTAAAACTATTATAAAATATAAGACCTATCTTATATTGATTGTACTACATTAGTATCTCGTGTATTATACGGGTTGAATAAATAAAATAATAAATAATTTTTTCATTGGTAATAAAAATTTATGAATTATAAACCATGTTTGAAGATAAATTATTATTATAATTGCATATGAATAGTTATTTCAATAAATAAACAATTGATATGTTATAGACAAATAGATATATAAATAAATAGATAGTCTAGTTAAACAAGTTATAGCTATTAATAAATACGAAAAACTACAGTACAATATTTTAAAATAAGATATGTATAAAATTATATATACGTACTTGTTCAAGAGATAAAACAGTTATATTATTTTTAAATCTCTTATCTAAATAGTTTTATTTTTTAATATTGTTTAAAGATTTTATTATAAAATTTATTGTTGATAGAATCTTGTTTATTAAAAACTCAAATTTCTAATTATTTTGGTTGTTTTAATAAAACTACTTTTATAAAGTTCTATATTTTTTATAATTATTTTAAAAAAAGACTAATTTAAAATATTTTTCTTAAAATGTTCAATGTTTTAGAAATATATAAATTTTGATTTTCTAGATAAAATTTATTTTAAAAAACATAGTTTGATTTTAAAAAAATATAGATGAGAAAGAAAAATATATCAATTGACCAAATTAGTTTTTATGAAAAGAGAAAAATTATTTGAATGTTTAATTTACTTTAATACCTTTTTGAAGGGAAAATAAAGTAAGGATGTTTAGAAAAATAACAAGTATAAAAAAGATGGTTTAAGAATATGACAAATGGCAAAAGAAATTTTTTTTTTATTAATATCTATAGATATGCAACGAATGAAAAGTTTATTGATCGAATGGAGTAATGGACATTTTAAAGGCTTGTATGTTAGGAATAACCTCTTATATTTTATTCGTAATGATGGTATCAAAGCCAACCAATAGCAGACCTAGGTGATGTGGCCGGGTGGTGTCGCCCGCACCCATGAAATTTTAATTCTTTGGTTTTTATAAACTAAATAACATATATTTTTAGTTTTCTTATAAAGCTAACAACTATTTAAATATTTAAGCTTATTACTTCATGAATTGTATAAATTCAATTATTCCCAATAATTATTTCAAAAATTAAGCTAATTGAAGCAATAACTCAAGTATTCAATTAACCTAATAATTAATAAACATTTTAAGAATAATTTACAAAAAAAGTTAAATGTATTTTACATCCTTGAGATTTTAAATAAATTGTAATTTGAATCCAAAAGTTTAAAATTTACCATTTGCATCCAAAAGTTTCACAAAAATTGTCATTTATTTCTATTTAACTACTCTTAATTAACGCTGTTAAGTTTTCCGTTAAGATTCCTAAATTAGAGGTATTTTAGTCAAAACAATTACAAAATATAAAATCATCTCTACGTGATAAGTTTTAAGCGTTTAGTCTCTTTTAATTAATCACCATTGCGATTTTAATTTACCAGGAATGATAATCTACATTTCTTTCATTTAATCAATAAAGGCATATCTAGACATTATTTATATAAAATAAAATATAAGTATAACTAATAGAAAGTGATTTATTTCTAACTTAATAAAACATATATATATATATATATATATATATAAATAAATAAACAAACAAGTCATATAATATAAATTATTTAAATTATAACCATAAAAGATAAATTATCATAAAAGTATAAAAACAATATATAGAATAATATCAACTGTCCATGAATAATAATTATAAAACATCAATCATCCAAATCATAATCAAGCTTTAAACAAATAAAGCTATGTAAAATATAATAAAACGTGCAAAAATAATACGATTACTAAACCAAAGTAGGACAAAATAATAACATACGATTATAGAGTCAAATCATAACTACAATTATCAAAAGAGGCTAAACATATATAAACTCTCACGTGAGTTGGTTTTTTTTGTTGTACTTTTTTAAAATTAAAGTAACTCTAATATTGGAAATTTAACAAAAAAATTTAACTGTGTTAGTTAGTGTAGCCAAATGGATTCAAATGATAATTTTAATGAAACATTTTGATGCAAATAACAACATTTTAAACTTTTAGATTCAAATAATAATTTTGCTAAATCACAAGGACGTAAAACGCATTTAACTATTTACAAAATTACAATATCAAGGAAACTAAAGAGACTATATGTTAATTACAAGTTTGTTTTTTATTATTTGAAAAGTTATTGCCTCCCCCCAGTCCCCAATACCCAACTGCTCTTTACGTGGTTACAACCTCTTTGTATTTGTTATATATTAAAAAATATATTTTTAATGCTTTTATAGGTAATGTAATGGCTAGATTTTAAAAACTAAAACTAGTGGAGAGCAAGTTTAAAGATACTGTCTTTCAATTATGTATTTCTAATTGTGATTGACGTATGTATTTGAAATTTAATTTGGTATTATGTGACCTGACCACCCCGAACCTAAAAAAATAGAACTTAACAACAGATAAAAGACCATTAGAAATTTTCGACTCTTATGAGAAAAGTTTCTGGGTTTGCCACTGGAGCCAACTCAAAGAGATGACCCACGAAGTGGTGTCCTGGTGGAGCCAGTCATGATTAACAATGACGTTGGCTATTAATAAGATCGTATGCTACGAACTGAAACCATTATAAAATAAAAGACATGTCTCACACATCGGTTTTGAGGCAACATATGAGACATTTATAGACCTATTGAACTTGCTTACCTATCATAAAAATCTTTTGAAAATGGTTCTCCACTTAAGGTGGCATTCGCCATTAGAAAATGTACCAACACAAGGGGCAATCATGTATTTGCCTAGAATCAATTTTCCGACTAAATTTAAGTTGAAGATAATATGTGGGAGTTTTGACGGTTGTAGATTATTTAACGTGTATTAACTCGCCTCTAAAATAGATAATTGTTGACGTCTACGTCTCACATGATGGTGCAAATATTAATGTTATACCTTTTATTATGATGGGCCAATTTCTAGGTATTTTTATTATGAAGCCTTTAGGCTATATATGAATAGAGATAGATTTTGGCCTTTTCATAGCCATATTCTATAGTTTTATTGTTTTTTCTATAAAATCTCTCTTACAAGTGTACATCAACAATCATAGCACGATATTGCTAGACCGTTGGGATTCAAAAAGTAAAGCTATAGACAAGGTTGCTCGACTATATAAAAAAATAAAACGATCACTTAGGCTTACTTTTTTAGTGGCTTTCAGTTTTATTGATTATATACTAGATCATATATCATTTTTGATTGTTTGAGTTCTGTTTTGAAATTTTTTTAGTCTTATGGTACATGAAAAAGTGTTAAAATAAGGATTTTGTCATTTATCGTTGTGATTTATCTACACAAATTATCGTTGTCATTTTGTAAAGTAAACAAGGATATCATGCACAATATTTGATGCTCTTATTCATCGATAGAAAGCTCTATAAATAGAGTTACATGCAACGGTCACCATGAAATTAGGTAACCTCCCTACTGACTCGCTAACTTACTACGAAACATTCAAAACAGACTCAAAGACCAAATCCAAATGAAGAACATACTGGACTCTCAACACACGTTCCACAACCCACATGCACCTCGACACATTATGGGCTTGACCCATTTATTAAACCATAAACTAACTTAACATAACCTTCCCTTAAACTGATAAAGAGTTCACTCATCAGTTTAATCTTTTACTTCCTGGACTCCCATCATCCTTCTCATCTTCTCAAACACTTCGAGCTTCATAGGTTTAGTCATCACATCAGCAACTTGATCATCCGTAGAGCAGAAACTTAACTTGACTTGGCCTTTGTTTACTAGGTCTCTTAGATAATGATAACGAACATCAATATGTTTAGTCCTCCGATGCATAACTGGATTTTTAGACAAATTAATAGTTGAATTATTATCACATTTGATCTCCACAGTTGATAATTCTTTTCCAGTGAGTTCCTTCAATAAGCCCTTCAACCACACACAATGACAAACACAATTTGTTGTTGTGACGTACTCAGCTTCGGTTGAAGATAGTGTTACTATCTTTTGCTTTCGTGAACTCCAACATATGGTTGCATTACTCAGCATGCAAATATAACCGGAAGTGCACCTCCTATCTTCTGTATCTTTTGCATAGTCGCTATCAGTGTATACCTGCAACCTCCCAGCAGACTTTCTTTCATATATCAATCCATAATTAAAAGTGCCCTTAACATACCTTAGTATTCGTTTGGCCAAATGCATGTGCTCCTCCTTCGGTTTAGACATAAATCTTGAAATTAGACATAAATCTTGAAATTAGACATACATCATACATGAGGTCTGGTCTTGTTACAATAAGATACATCAAACTTCTCACTAGGCATTTGTACTCGGTATCATTCGCCTCCACTCCTTCACCATCCTTCAGAACCACAGTACCAGGGACAATTGGATTCTTTACTGCGTTACCTTCCCACATTCCAAACCTCTTAAGAACTTCCTTAGCATATTTCTTTTGACGACATAGTGATACCTCGTTCCTCTTGTTGGACTTCCACTCCCAAGAAGTACTTCATAAGGCCCATGTCAGTCATCTCAAACTCCCTCTTCATTGAGGCTTTGAAATCATCACATTGCTTGCTATCATTCCCAGTATATATCAGATCATCTACATATAAGCTCACTATTATCACTTTGTTCCAAACTTGCTTAATAAACAAAGTATGATCATAGGCGCTTTTCGTGAAACCTTCCTTCATAAAGTAGCTTTCAATCCGATTAAACCAGGCCCTAGGTGCCTGTTTTAACCCATATAAAGCTCGCTTCAACCTGTACACTTTGTGTTCTTCGCCTTCTCTTACAAACCCCAGAGGTTGTTCGACAAAGATCGTTTCTTTCAGCTCACCATGCAGAAACGCACTTTTAACATCCAATTGATGAACTACCCAGTTGTTATAAGCTGCTACTGCCAGTACAGCCCTGATTGTATCCCATCGTGCCACCGGAGCAAAAACTTCGTTGTAGTCGATACCCTTTTTCTGAGCATAACCTTTAACCACCAGCCTCGCCTTATACTTGGTCACCTCTCCTTTCTCATTCAACTTGGTTTTAAACAGCCACTTCACACCAATCGGTTTAGCATGTTTTGGAGCCTCCATCAGTTCCCACGCGTCATTTTGTTCAATAGCTTTCAATTCAGTCTTCATTGCTTCTTGCCACTTATCATCTTTTGCTGCTTCCTCATAATTGATGGGGTCATCCATTAAGCTGAATAATACTAAATTAGTTTCTTCTTTTGACAGACCTTCCCCACTTTGATAATCCTCCAACCATGCAGGAGTTTTGTTGGTTCTTCTGGTTGATCTTGCTTGAATGATCGGGGAGTTGTTTTTATTGTGCTGTTCTGCGACTTCATCTGCATGGGTTGCATTGCTGTTGTGTGTTGCAAGAGTTGTATCTAAGCTCTTTTCATTTCCGCTGGATTGTGAGTTTGAGTTAACTGCATCAGCATGATCTTGTCCAAGCGGGTCTTCAAGTGATTTATTCACGGCTCCATTTTCTTCATCTGTCATGCCCATGTATTCCTCTGGTATAATTAGTTCAGAATACCCCATATCATCTCTACTCCATTTCCATTGATCATCTTCATCAAAGGACACATCTCTACTAATTATAATCCTTTGTTGAATCGGATCATATAGTCGAAATGCCTTTGATTCGGTACTTATGCCCAAGAAAACACATTTTAAGCTCCTATCGTCCAACTTTGTTCTCATTTGAGATGGTATGTGAGCATAGGCCAAGCTGCCAAATACTCTAAAATAATCCACATTTGGCTTAGTACCCGACCAGGCCTCTTCAGGTACTTTGTTTTCCAAAGCCGTGGTGATGCACCTGTTTAGCACATGGCTTGCCCAATTGGCAGCTTCTGTCCAGAACCATTTGGGCATGGATTTATCTACTAACAAACATCTTACCATATTCATTATAGTTTTATTTCTGCGCTCACCCCATTTTGTTGTGGGGTGAAGGCAGCGGTTAATTGCCTTTTTATACCATTAATGTCACAAAATTCATTAAAGGCTTTGGAAGTGAACTCTCCTCCCCTGTCACTTCGAAGCCCTTTAATGGTCAGTCCAGACTCATTCTCCACCATAGACTTAAAGGTTTTGAACCCAACCCTTTCGTGAATAATCGTTTATGAACGAGAAGATGTACCTTTTACCACTAGGAGATGTCGGGGAAATGGGGCCGCACAGATCTGTATGTATTAGTTGTAACTTCTCAGTTGCTCTCCAAGTGCTTTTCTTCGGGATGGGCTCTCGTTGCTGCTTTCCCAACATGCATACTTCACACACTTTTGATTGCTCAAATACTTTAGGTAGTCCACGCACTAGTTGCCTGTATTGCATGGTTCGAATGGATTTGTAGCTCACGTGCCCCAGCCTTCTATGCTATATTTGAGTGTTAAGAACATCATCCACCTTTATGCATTGGCTGATTATTGGTTTCTTAACTGCTTGAATTAGGAACATCCTGTTTTTAGTCATGGTAGAGGTTACTATCAATCCTCGTTAAGGATGATATATCTTGCATGTACCACGACGAATTATTATCGTGAGGTCTTTCTCTTGAAGCTGGCCCACACTCAATAGATTTGATTTGAGATCTGGAACATAATACACATTTGTAATGACTTGCGTGATACCTTCAACTTCCAATCGTACATCGCCGATTCCTTTGACAGACAACCTGAGGTCATTGCCTAACTTCACTGTATGAGTGTACTTGTCATTGAGTGATACAAACCATTCACGTGAGCCGGTCATATGATTTGAACAACCGGAGTCCAAGAACCATATGGTCGTCTCTCTTTCCTTTGGTACATCTGCATGAGCCATAAGCAGAAGATCTTCTCCTTCGTCAAACTCGGCAAAGTTTACCGATTTCTCTGCCTTGGGACACTCGTATGAGAAGTGTCCCAATTGATGAGATCGGTAACACTCAATGGATGACTTGTCAAAGTCCGAACGGGTGCGCCCCCGGCCGCGACCTCGACCTCGAGAGAACTGCGAGCGGCCTCTGCCCCGACCACGGTTCCCCTTGTTTCTTGTTCGATCTTCTAGACCTGATCATCAGACGTTCGCCAACAGAGTTTTTGTTCATGCACCAACAAAGAACTTCGAAACTCATCAATTGATAGCTTATCGATATCCTTGGATTCTTCAATCGTGCAAACTACGAAATTGAAGCTTTCCGTCAACGAACGGAGTATCTTCTCTACCATCTGTACATCGGGCATGACCTCACCATAGCTCCTCATATCGTTTGCCACGATCATAACACGACTAAAGTAGTCGGTAATATTCTCCCCTTCTTTCATTTCCAGCAGCTCAAAATCCTTGCGTAGCCGCTGTAACTGGGCTCTCTTCACTCGCGTATTGCCCTGGTATTTGGTCTTCATGGCATCCCAGATTTGTTTAGCACTATTCTTTTGGGTGATGGTTCGAATTATTTGTCGGTCGATAGACTGAAACAAATAATTTCGAGCCTTCAGATCCTTCAACTTCTGGGACTCCAATTGCGTGCGCGCAGCATCAGACAAAATCTCTCCTTCCTTGGGCTCGGCAATGCCAGTTTTTACAACTAACCAAAATTCTTTTGATCGTAAGAGATTCTCCATAACCAGACACCAATGATCGTAATCCCCGTCAAACCGAGGAACGCTCTGATAGGATACCGTCTCTTCTGCCATCGAGTGATCACTCTCTCTATCAATACTCACCAGGTGATTGCTCTGATACCACTTGTAAAGTAAACAAGGATATCATGCACAATATCTGATGCTCTTATTCATCGATAGAAAGCTCTATAAATAGAGTTACATGCAACGGTCACCATGAAATTAGGTAACCTCCCTACTGACTCGCTAACTTACTACGAAACATTCAAAACAGACTCAAAGACCAAATCCAAATGAAGAACATACTGGAATCTCAACACACGTTCCACAGCCCACATGCACCTCGACACATTATGGGCTTGACCCATTTATTAAACCATAAACTAACTTAACAGCTCGACTATATAAAAAAATAAGACGATCACTTAGGCTTACTTTTTTAGTGGCTTTCAGTTTTATTGATTATATACTAGATCATATATCATTTTTTATTGTTTGAGTTCTGTTTTGGAATTTTTTTAGTCTCATGGTATATGAAAAAGTATTAAAATAAGGATTTTGTCATTTATCGTTGTGATTTATCTACACAAATTATATCTTAATAGGTTATACGAGGTTTTTGTAATTCGGTTTTCAATTTTTACAATGAAAACAAACAATCAATATATTTAAAATTATTTTCTTCCACTAAAACTCACTTCAACTTAAATCATATGATTGTGTGCGTTTTAGAAATAATTTACAATGCATGTCTGTAATTAAATTTTCATATATATGTTAGGTCTTAATCAAAATATATTTTCTATAAAAAAACTCTGGTACTAGAATTTTGAGCACCTTAAAAGATTGAATTTACACTACATAGTGGGTTTGTGGGATCTGTATTTGGTTTGCATCAATGTTTTCAAAACCGAATCGGACGTTGAACCGGAAGCTTTAGTGGTTTGGTGGTCGCACCGGTCGGATCGGATTTAATTATATTTTAATTATATTTATATATGTAATTAAATATAAGTAATTTATATATGATTTAGATATATATTTTATAGTTATATATAAAACTTAACTATATTTGTGTATCCGACGTACTAATTTATGGTTTAACATCCCGTTTTTACCCATTAAAATAAAAAAAAAAACCAAAACCGGTACGGTTTCCCGATCCGACTACTAAAAACCGAATCACACCAGACCGGACCGGACACGGCACCGATTCCCGGTCGAACCGGTCGGACCGGCCGGTCCGATCCGATCCAAAAAACAATGGTTTGCACAATAACAGGCGCACGTATCTATTGTTAAAGGAGGCTTGTTAAAGGAGGCTAGGTTATTTGTTCACTTTATCTTCGTAGCAACTTTGTGGATAAACTGAAATGCGCAAGTTAGTTAGTAGTATTAGATTCTCTTGACTCACACAAGCTGTTATCATATCACGTTACATCATATACTTAAATTTGATGATGGCAGTATTAATTACCACATCATGCCACACTACCCTACTATACCACGCACACACAAACAATAAACATAAACTCACAACAATTGCATGCCGTGAAAGCGGAAAGTTACGGTGTTAAGGGGGGACGGCTACGGTGTCTGGCGGCGCCTAGAATCGCCGTGGCCTCACGACTCCTGCCCTCGTCCACACTTAAAGTTATATACTAGTTCCTTTGTTTTACTTTTTCTAAGTTACACATTCCATTAAAATAAAAGCAACTTCTCAACTGCCAATAATTCGGCCTTTTATTTCGTCCGCTAAATGCATTTAATAATTTAAGTCAAGTCCATTTCAAAAATTAAAATTTGACAGCCATGTAATATATATATATATATAAACTATATTTAGTAAACACGTGTATTATACAAATTAAATTAAAAAATATTAAATAAAATAAAAAGTTATTAATTATTAATTGATATTGTAAAACAAGATATTATTGAAATCTTTCTTTTTCAAAATAAAAGTTTAAAAAATGTTACACTTTAAACTTTCTTCTATAACTCTAATTTCAATTATTTTTTGTTTATAAAAAATTTACTTTTTAAAAAATAAATTATAAAATTTTTTATATTTGGAATTTAAAGAAAGTTAGATGTTTTAAAAGTTTTCTATTTTTATGAAAGACTATTTCCATAGAAATAACATTAGTAAAAATATTTTTTGCTTAATTTATTACACACAGTTCCAACCCAACTGCCCATGATATGGTAAAAACAGAAAGAAAAAAAAATAAATAAATAAATAAAACTAAAAAATTAAATAATATTATTAGTAATTAATACGATTATTAAATAAAAGAGAGAAACAATAAAAAATTTGTTAAGGAGTAATATGATGTTGACATTCGTCATCCTAGATACTCTTTTATTAGAGTAGCGGATAAGAAGATTATAAAGTTTTGAATATTATAGCTTATACCTTTTAAAATAAACACGATAAATTAATAGTGCTTTTTCACCTAGTGATAAGTCTCATAAAATAATAATGGGTGGGTTTAAGATTAGATTTAACGTGATTTGTGCGTTTGTCGTTAAAAGATAAACAAAAAAACCTTCAACTGTATTGTTTATGAAAAAAATGCTTATTTAAAAGTGATTATGTTATAACATCGTAAAAGCACATTATTCCTCTCTAGCAGTGATTTTTAGTTTGAGTTCCATTTTAGGTGGTTTCTTGTTATAACCACGTTAAAGAACATATTCAACTCAATTTGTGAGTGTTTACGAGCCTCTATGAGTTTTCTGATAATATGTTTTTATCGTTATTAAAGGAAAAACACCTTCCGCTTGGGGCGCTTATTGTATCTTCTAGTTTTGGAGATGATAAGGTTAATTAATTATGGTCTACATCAGTACAGCCTACCTGACATAAAGCCATAAATGTATGTTGATTGCTTGTTTATAAATATATGATGGTGTTGACGTACATGCATAAACACGTACATACAAACACATAGTGATCATCAAACCTCAAATGTTGCTCGTGATATTAGCATGTCTCTTGGTAGTGTCTATTGTATACCTCTTTTATCAATTCATTGAACAAAAAAGAAACGAATCATGCTACATGATGCATTACGAGTGCTTCAAGCCACCTGATGACCGTAAAGTCTCCACCGAATTT
Organism: Flaveria trinervia; assembly: GCA_025506515.1. Taxonomy (NCBI): domain Eukaryota; kingdom Viridiplantae; phylum Streptophyta; class Magnoliopsida; order Asterales; family Asteraceae; genus Flaveria; species Flaveria trinervia. Next base: position 3,731,550 of record CM046450.1, read on the forward strand.
GCGGGCGAAATGATGAAGCGATGCAATTTGGGGCTTGAAGAGTACAGGTTTTTGTTGCGAGCTATAGTTAGCTCTGGCATCGGTGAAGAGACCTACGGTCCAAGAAACTTTTTCTTGGAACGTGAAACAAACTCCACCCAAAGTGACAACATGTATGAAATGGATGAGTTTTTTACGGAAACTTTAGATAGACTTTTTAGTAAATCTAAGGTTTCTCCGCAAGACATTGACATACTGGTTGTTAATGTGACTTTAGTGCCATCACCAACGTCACGTGTAATCAACCATTACAAAATGAGAGAAGATATTAAATCTTTCAATATCACGGGAATGGGATGCAGCGCGAGTTTGATCTCAATAAATCTCGTTCAAAACATGTTCAAATCTCATCGAAACAAATTCGCCCTCGTCTTAACCTCAGAAGCAATCTCGCCAAATTGGTACTATGGGAAAGAAAGGTCTATGATCCTCACCAACTGTTTGTTTCAGTGCGGAGGTTGTTCGATGCTATTAACCAACAAACCGGCTCTACGAAAGCAAGCCAAGTTCAAGTTAAAGTGTTTGGTTCGAACCCATTTGGGATCACGCGATGAAGCTTACACATGCTGCCAACAACAAGAAGATGACAAAGGTCACATAGGGTTTTACCTAGGGAAAAACCTACCCAAAGCGGCAACACGAGCTCTAACCCAAAACTTAAGTGATATAGCACCAAAGATTTTGCCTTTAACCGCGATATGTCGATACATTTTGCTAGCAAATATCCACAAATTGGTGCTAAGTATTTGCCCATTGGGGTTAAAAATAAGGTGAACATGAACTTTAAGTCGGGTGTGGACCATTTTTGCTTGCACCCGGGTGGGAAGGCTGTGATCGAAGGGGTGAAACGGAGCTTAGGGTTAGCCGATGACGATATGGAGCCATCCAGGATGACGCTGCACCGATTTGGTAACACGTCAGCGAGTAGCATATGGTATGTTTTAGGATATATGGAGGTGAAAAAACAGTTGAAGAAGGGAGATCGGGTTTTGATGATCGGGTTCGGATCCGGGTTTAAGTGTAACAGTTGCATGTGGGAGGTATTATATGATTTGGATGATAAGAATGTATGGGAGGATTGCATTGATAAGTTTCCACCAAAATCACTTGTTAATCCTTATTTAGAGAAATATGGGTGGATTAACGATGAAAATGCTCCAAGTGAGTTTGAAGCTTTTTAGAATCATGATTGATTTAAATTGAAATTTGTTTTGGTTAACTAAATGATATCTTAAAGTTGTACTTTTTGTTCGTCAAATTACCAATGTTAAATATGTTGTTGGCCAGTTTGATTTGTTTGTTTATTATATTGTTTGTACAAATATTTGGTTAATTATTAAGCATTTTTATAAAATTATGATTGGTGTGAATTGTAAAATTTAGTATTGTATCATCAAAATGTGACTAGGAATGCATAAAGATAGTCCCACACCAAATTAACTAACCTTCGTTAGCCATCATTTTATTTCGGTTGCTAATCAAGTGGCAATTCTAAAAAGTTGATAAAAAAATAGAGATGATCGTAAGCAAATACGATCGAAAAGTATTGTCACAAATCATATTAGAATCGGGTATCACCGAACATCCGAAACAATCACAAAACAATTAAAAGCGGGAAATTGTTATACTTTTACGGTTACAAAATGGTCTTTAGATTAGGGCTCCCAACTATTAACATTAACAACATGGTGAGGTTGGCCATCACCGTCTAGGAAGCTGGTTTTGAGAGGTTATTATGATTTTGCAAAATTATATTTTTTAAAATATTGCTATAATTATAAAACTTTATCTATCTTCAATCTCTCTCGTATTTTATGAGTTAACACATAATTAATAAGTAATAATACAAAATTAGCATGATTAAATATAAACACATTAATAACACAAGTGACATGATACGATTAACACTACTCCCTAAACACAATTAATAAGCAAATAAACACAATTAAAATGATAAAATAAAAGTTACCAAAATCTACTGTTTATTTATAAAACCATAAAACTAATAAACAAATCACCCCATGTCCACATAATAAATTATTATTAACTTTTGAACACAACACAAAAAACATTTATTAAAAAGACTACAAGCAACATGCTAGAGCCCAAACATCAATTACCCATGAAGTTATTTAAATTAAAGTTACACCAATAATGTCAATTTAAATTTTTTAATCTCACCCTATTTGGGTCACCAATACATGCTAACTATAACTTTTTCCACTATTGATGTAGGATTCACCGATCTATTGTTGAATATCAAGTCATTTATGACCTTTCAAATATGCCACCACGCCACCATGTAAATGCAATGGATAATGGTTCTTAGCTTCCGGTTGCAAGTAAAGTTGTCCAAGTCAATCATCGCTTGACAAATTGATGAAGGAATCTGTGTTAGACCTCCACACCATGCTTTAATCCTAGCCAAACAAACATAGCCCTGTTACATAAAAAAGGGCATGATCAGCCGACTCGTTGTGACTGGAACATAAGCTACATTCCAAGTATATAAAAGATGACAATTCATGTTGTAAGTTAGAGAACAAAGTAACTAGGGATGTAAGACAGAATGCACAATCAAACCTTAACAAAGTTTTACAAGTTTCAAACGTTTACAAGTATATACGATTAGCTAAGTGTACTTGGATCAACCAAGCAGGCTTGTCAGGCCCATAGATATATGACGTCGTCAGGCTAGCAATAGTTAATGATTGTACATATATTCGACATTACATGATAGCTACAAAGTTCAACTAACCACAACACACAAGTAATTTCCATAAGTTTACAAGAGTCAAACTTGTTTACAAGTGCAAAGTTTATAATGTAACATGTTTCACCTCAAAGTGTGAAAGTATAAAAGGGGGTATAGAAATACTCACAAGATGAATATAAGATGATGATAAGAATAAATCGAGGCTCCAATGATTTCTCTTACAAGTTGTCTAAACGTATATGTTTCAAGATTAATAACGAAACATGAACTAGGGTTTCAATTGGAATTTGGGGTTTAAATAGTTAAATGAAATAATGAATTGTTTATGTTTTGGTTCAATGATGGAATCGATCAATTAAATATAAGATTATAGTGAATGATTCAATAATTAAATTTATTGAATTATCATGATGTGTGGAAAGAAATAATTATTTTAATAATTATTTAAAAATTTGATAAAAGTACTTAATTAAATATTTATTTAGATGACTTTAAAATTATTTAAAATCGTTTGATATAGTTTGAACTTCTAAACGATTTATTATAAAAATCTTATAATACAACTGTCACACCCCGACCGACGGCGGAATCATCGGAGCGGACGAGGGAATGATTGATTGTTCATAACACATGGTCGTCTAAAAGGGTAAATAGTATTAAAATCATATTACAAAACAGCACAGTTTAACATATGCAAATACAAAGTTTCAGTCACAAAAGATATCCATTTTTAGCTAAGTCCAAAAGTCCTAATTGTAAGCTTGCAGATAATCCAACTATGCAGCATGTCCTGAAATCATGTGAGAAAAATAAAGTCAGCTAACGAGTTAGCTGGTGAGTAATCACAGTTTGATATACATAGAGATTGATTGTTTGCTTGAGAAATAATCCAATTCACAAGGTAATGTTAAGACTTATAAGGCAATAGCATAGCATATAGATAAACCGACACGATTTAAACCCCTTGACTTGTCATTTTGCATATAATAGACTTGCACACATACACCATAGATTGACTATTTGCCTCCGGCACAATCACCACTCGACTATTCATATGGGGTGGGTTATCCAAAACCAGTAGATCTACCATTGATACCAAGATTGATTGATTGTATTAGGGTTCAAACTGTTGTCCCGTTTATCAAAGTATGCACACATAATAGCAAGAATAACATAACCTGTCTTGAATTGAATTTAAAATGAATAACGATAGAATAACAACATGATTGAATATTGTGTCACATGATTTCCCCAAATATGAAATAATAGAAAATGGGCTATGAATACTCACATGGATTGATGAATCGAAATTGATTTAAATAGATTAGACACCTATGAAAATCCTCACGGTAAACCTAAGGAAAAGGTGTCTCGAGAGTTAAGACCATAACGAATTTGTGAATCAGAAATGGGTTTAGAGGTTCGAGTGAAATTTGGGGTTTTGTTAAATAAATTTTTTTTTTGATTTCTTTTATAATGTTTATAATATCCAAATCTTACATTTATCAAACAATAGTTTTATAAACTTTATATTTTCAAAAATTAGTAATAAATTTCAGAAGTCTTTTTTTTTAATTTATAAGAATTTTATTTGATTTTTAAGAATTTCTTAAAACATTTAAAAACTTGAATAAATTAAAGAAGGGAAAAATATGGAGGTGCCCGGGTTTGAACCCGCGACCTCCCGGTTGCATAGTGTGTGTTTACCACCAGGCTAAGCGCCTGTTAGTGGTAATTTATCAGATTTAAATGCTACTTAACACATTTTTAAGAATCCCCAAATCAACCCAAAAACCTAGAATGAAAATCACCCGAATTGAACCTCGATTCGAACTTTTCGTTTAGATTAAGGTTAGGGCTTTTGTTCCCTACCCAAAAACGAGCATGTCTATGTATTTAATTACCCGAAATGGTTTTGGTTGGATGGTGATCGAGTTCGAGCTTGAGCCGCGACCGAGAGGGGATCAAATTCGAAGTTTTTGTGCGTGTGTGATGAAATTGGTCGTGCAGGGAGCTTAGGCGAGTGCAAAGGAGCGTTTGCCCTCAATTTATAGGGTTCAATTGGTTGAGGATGAGGTCCAACGGCTACCTCGATTTCTAAGCTTCGGGGGGGGTCCGGGTTTCGATCAATTCGAGGCTTTGGAAAGGAATGGGGCCCCGGGTGTGGTTCGATAGGCTTAGGGGACGTGGTATGGTCAATTAATTGATGTTACATGTACCCAATTCGAGCGGATTTTGCAGGGTATGGTTCGGTTGGTCGGGGGGGGGGGGGGGCGACGTGCAAGAATGGTCAATTTCAAATCACTTGGCGTACCCGAGTTCGAAGGGGATGGGCGACAGTGCAGGGGGGTCGGATTGGGTTTAATTGGTTCGGTTTTGGTGGTTTTGGGTTCGCCGGAGAGGTCGCCGGCGGCGACCGGGGATGGGGACGGGGAACGGTGGGGGGGGGGGGGGTTGGGTGTTTAAATTAAATTTACACAATGGTCCCTGATGTTTGGACTGATTTCTAATTCTTGCTTAATTTTGTTTTAAGGTTTAATCTTTTAACCCCCAATTTTTAACAAAAGTTGGTTTAAAATAACTAAATCTTATAACCATTTATATTTATAAAATTGAATTTGTACATGTTACATTATGACTTTATTTTTTTTGTTATTATTATTATTGTTGTTATTCTTATTATTGTTATTATTGTTATTATTATTATATATATATCCTACATTTAATTAAGTTCGTGAAACTTATTAAATAAATCGAGAAATTTAGTAAACGTCAAACGGTTTCATACAATCATTAAACTAGCAATAAAAGCGAAAACATGATTGTTTCATTGATAATCACTCAATCGGGTTCGGTTTACAAATCAAAACGGGTCAAATGTCACAACAACTTTTAGTAATAAGTATAATATATCGTTTTACAAGTTTCAAAAGGTTACGTAATAGTATAAGGAGTAAATCTATAAACTAGTTATGATATAATATGGTTAAAAGAATAGATAAGTAACTAATTATTTAAATGATTATCCAAATAACTAATTAAATAATTATTCATTTAACAAATTGATTTATAAAACGTAAATAAAATCATAATCAATCTATAATTAAAGATATGTAATGACTAGAGATAACTTAGTGATTTCAACTATTTAAGTTTATTTTTATAAAATAAATTAATTATAACATTTGTTATTAATATTTCATATGAAAATTGTTAAGATGTTTAAAGAAATAATTTACAAAAAAATAATTAGATAATCTTTTTAATAACCAAAGTTTATAAAACTGATTTTTTATAATTTATAAAAATTTTATATATCCTTAACATTTGAAAGAAGAAAAGAAAGAAAAAAAAACATTAAAGAAAAGTAGGCTAAGGGTCCTCGGGTTCGAACCCGGGACATCAAGTCCATAAAGCACGCATATTACCAGTGAACCAAGGCCTTAGCCGCGTTTAGATTTGGTATTAAATCGTTATAAAACAGTAGTTCAAGAAATCCCCAAATTCATATGAACCCTAGTTTCGGGTTGCATCAAATTGAACATCCAAATGATGTGGTTAATGAAATCAAGAATAGGGCTTTGATTCCTTGAGTAAAACCGAGTATGTGGGTGTGTGTAATTACCAGAAAGATGTTCGAATCGATGTTGCAATGAGAAGAGACAGTCGCGACTATTTGGATGTTGATTCAAGACGAAAACATTGATGTTAATCAAATTAACTTTGCAGATAGATCTTAGGATCTATGTTAAGCAAAAGCCCTCTCTTAATTCGGTGTAATAGAGCTTCGAACATGGATCTCCGTTAAGTTGCAGGTCACGATGAAGGTGGTGATCAATTGCAATGAATTTGTGTTTATCAGGTGAAATTGGATATGATAATTGTTTAGAGATAGATAACGATCGTTTTGGTTCGATTAATTGTGTCACACCCCAACCTTGACGGCGGAAACGTCGAGGAGTGAGAGTTAAGATCGTTCACAGCCACATAACACTATTAATAACCCAAATATTTATTAAACATAATTTCCAATTGTACTAATACAATCATAAGTCTCAAAGAAATCAAAACATAACGTAAAAGGTAACAAGTCATTTTATTTCACTTAATTATCTAGGTCCATTCCTAGATGTGTATGCTTCCACCTGAGCATGCTTAACTGTGGAGTTCTCCTCTCATCCACAGCAAATACGCCCAAAACGCGTTGTTGATGTTAAAGGGCCGGGTGTTACAAATTGGTTTGTTATTAGCCTTAATTGTTTGAACGGCTCAATGATTTAAGGTCGACGGTTACTCGACTTGTTTAAGATTGTAACAACTAATTAACTCAATTAAAGATCACCATTGAATTCGAACCACGTTCGTGAACCGGTTGGGATCGTTCGGGTTCGAAGTTGGGAGGTTTTTATGTGGTTTTTGACCTCACCGGAGAATTGGCCGAAGTTGGCCGGCGAGTCGGCCGGATTTGCGGGCAAGGGGGAGGGTGGTTTGGGTTTTAAACAATATTTACAATTTTGGTCCCTGTTGTTTGAAAGTTTATTATTTTATGTAAAAACTTTTAAATTAAGTTTTGAAAATTACAAAGTAAACCCTAGACTTATATAAACTAATTTGAATAATAAAACAAATTACTTAGTTATAATTCTTTAAAACTTTTATTAGCTTGTAAACCTTATAACTTGATTATTTATATTTTTTTACTAATAAAAAATTCATAAATAATATTTTATAATTTTGTTACAAGTCTTTTTGTAACTAAATAAATTTGAAGTAATTAAAATTTTCCATTTAACTATTTATTATAAAATAATTAATAACACTTTATAACTATACAAAAAAATTTATGTATAACTCTATTATTACAAGTTGTTTTAAATAATAAGTAACTAAATAAATCACAATGCAAGTTGCATTTAATCCATTAAAACTATTAAAATAACTTAATAATAGAAACTCAAAATGAGTCCAGGTTCGGGTTTATAGTTTGAAAAAAATGATGGATGTTACACCCAACGTCCATCAGGTTTATTTTTTGGTGTCTAGCCTCCATCATCACTTGAATCTACCTCCAACAAATCAAATGGTTCGGAATCAGGAGGTGGAGACTGGCGAGTTTCATGGTGTACAAGTTTTAGATTGATGGAGGTGATAATTGATTTGAACTTTATGCTTAGTATTTTGACCATATAAGTAGTTCATGTCATAAAAAACTAGCGTTGTTAATTCTCAGTTAAAAAATAATTGTTGAAAAAAAATCAAATTAAATAAAAATTGAAATTAATTTCAGTTAATAAATAAAAGTTAGGATTATAGAAATTTAATAACCAGAAACTTTCACCCTCAAACCAATAATTTTATGCCTCGACAATTGACGTAATTTGTAATATCTTATATTTAAATTTAGGACCTAAGTGTAAACACTAAGCAACATGTAAACACTAGTCAAATTCTCCTAAATGATCTTTCATCCATCGTCATGTGTCTTCTCCTAACCTTCTATTGACAGTCTGGAACAAAGCAATCATCCGGTTTAAATCCTTCTTCTTCTAATTATTTCACCCGTCCTTTTCCAATTCCATCTTCATACCAAAGAACCATTATTTATATCCATTCTTTGAGCCACTACACAAGCCTTTTCTTTCTTAATTTCATACAAACTTGGGAACATATCTTTTAAACAACTAGAACCCCCAATTATCAATCCAAAATACAATATTATCACCCCCATCTAATTGGCCCATTATTAGATTGTCCAGGTTTATATTTTCTTTTTGGTTTTGAACCCATTTGGTTAAGTCTTTGATCAGGTCATTAACGTGCAGATCCATTCGGTCTCTTGAAATAAACTCGTCAATACTTGATATATGATTGGATGTTGACAGTTGACTAACTTGGAGAATTTTTATCCCAAAAGAGGACACAATGGGCCGTGTAGGCCCACAGAAAGTTATGCTATATGGCCAATAGCGTCTTAAAATGACTTATATAGACGCAGCCCAAACATTGATATTGAGATTAGGCCCGGTTAATGCAAACATTGTGATCCACCATTCCATCTTGTATTCTTGTAACAGCCGAATAGTTTAGAGATAGGTTATAGAGTACATAACAAATTTTGAATTTCAAGAGTAAAAACTGATGTTCTAAATGATAAAAAATGAATAATTTGAGGTTAGAATTCATTACAAGAAGTTAGGACGTTTAGAGAATGCTAAAAAGCAAAAGGTAAACTGAAAAAAAATTATTGCATCAATTTTAGATTCTGGATAGAATGTTTGGTACGTGTTTGAATGTGTTTTAAAAATAGAAAATGGTTTCATAAAATTATAAAATTTATAGTTAACTAATTCAGAGTCTTTGGACAACTTTCGTTCAGAAACATTTTATTAAAAGATCTGCAAATAGGTCTAAACAACAGCACAAGACAGAAGGTACTGAAATACGCACTTATTTTGTGAAGGCTATTGCTGAGTCGTCCGACTGAGTTTGAAAACTTATTAACTATTGTTAAAAAACTAATTCTGAGTTTACTCAAATTTAGTTTGTTATGATCAAGTTATGATTAGCTTAAGTCAGGCTATATTTTACAAAAATTATAGTAAAGCATTTATGTGCACTTTTAAAATGTTAAAGTATAAAATGGGTTATAACAAATTTTATTACGTTGATATATTAGACTTCATTTGAGTTATATAAAAAATATTCCAAGAATTTTTCATAGGAATCATTTAAAGAAATAATATTGTGAAATAACCGAATGTGACGGCATAGCCGTCCATATGCAAATGAGATTTTTTGTTTACGTTAGTGTGTTGTTAACTTTATTTAGGAATTTTAGTGATTGTTTTTATATTAGTAAATGTTAGAAGGTTAATGATCAAATATTAATAATTAAATAAAAAGATATTTGGTAAAAGAAAAAATAAAAGTAAGAACATGAAATAATTGGATGTTAGGATGATTGAAAGAATATAAAAATACATAATATATAAGCAATATAAGATTACCTTAATATTAGAAAATTCTTGAAACAACTTTTAAAGAAAATTCTTGAAATTGATCATAACCAAAAGATAATGAAAGATTTGTGTGTATAATTTCTAGAGAATGAGTAATAAAAAGTAAGACCTAAGCCTTGCTTTTATAGTTGAGATTAGTAAGAGATTATGAATGGTGTTAATGATGAGTTACAAGTCTTTCAAAAGGGGATTATGATTGGAATTTTAAATGAATCTAAAATTAAATAATTAAATTAAATTAAAAATTACAATTTAAATTCTAAATTTATTAAGACTCTAATTTCAATTTAACTCCTTTTTATTAAATCTTTATAACTTTATAAAGCTTGTAAACTTTATAATTTGATTATTTATTTTTACTTAATAATTAAAATTCATGATTACTAATAAAACTTTATAAGTTTATTAAAATTCATTTTATAACTTTATAAATTTTAATAAAACTTTTTCATTTAGTTACTAACTGTAAAATATTTAGTAAAAATTTACAAATTTATGAAGATTTATTATAATCTATAAATTATTCCAAGTTATTTAGATAATTAATAAATGAATAATTGACGATATAAATTGCACATTTAATGCATTTGATTCATTACAGCTATTACAATAATTTAATAATAGAACTTAAAAATGGGTTCGGGTTTGGCTTTTAACTTAAAAAATGGCGGATGTTATAACAAGATTTCTATAAACAATAAATTTATATAAGAAAATCTTAAAACAAATATTTAAAAATGAAATTATTTAAATAAGAGAGTTAAAAATAGTATAATTGTTTTATCTATTGAACAAGTACGAATGTAGAATTTTATACATATTTTATATTAAAATATCGTACTGTAACTTTTCGTGTTTATTACTAGCTATAATCAATTTAATAAATAAGTTTTTAGACTATCTATTTATCTATAACATTTTTATTGTTTATATACTTGAAATAGCTATTCATATGCAATTATAATTATATTTATCTTTAAACATAGTTTTATAATTCATAAATTTTTATTATTAATTATTAATTATTAATTATTTTATTTGTTCAACCCGTGTAATATACGAGATACTAACGTAATAATAAATAATAGACTTATCATTACCAAATTCACCACAATAGATCTAAGTTGTTAGGTTACTAATATGTTTTAAATGATCTCAGATCTCTTTCAACTCATCTTCACCCCATAAATATAAATTTTTTAATAAATTAAAGGTTAAAATTTGATCAAATGTTAACACATTTTACGTAGGTTAATTAAAGATCCATAGTAAAAAGCATTTTGGCATAAGATAGTCTCATGGCTTTGTAAACGGAAAATCATGGTTCGAGTTTTTTGCAGGGCAGTTTTTTTTTGGGTTGAGCTATGGGTTTCCTTAGTCGTAATTTTCTTACTAAGTGGGTTAGGGGTATGATACTGGCTGGGAAACAAATAAGTGGGTCCAATTAGGGTTGCTCACGAACATAAACGAACTGAACGCAAGTTCGCTTGAACTTTGATTCATTGACAAACCGAATGGCTCGGTTCACTTTGAATTCATAAATTTGAAGGAATAGTTCATACTCGAACTCTATTCGGTTTATAACAGAGCGCTCGGTTTGGCTCGGTTTTAGATTACTATGTAGTACATAACTACAAATTGTAATACAATCAAGGTTCCAACTCAAACTCAACAATGTAACAAAAAACATACAAAATAGGTTTGACAAAATACAAACTTAAGACGCATATAAAGTAATGATGAGTGCCGGCTACGGTTTTCATCCAGAGTGTCCGACCAAATCAAACCACAAGTTGACGAGTGTCGTATGATCGCTCGCTACTGGTGAGGGTGATTAGGGGAACTTGAAGCAAAGAAGCGGCAAGTGGCAAAGGTTGTTAGGATAAAGGCTTATGAGTTGTTAAGTACTACAGGGTAAAAGATTAACTAGTAATTCTATTTGAGTTGGATATTATATGTATAGCTAATATAAAAACTAAATTAAAAAATAATTCGAATGAAACCGAGCGAGCGTACCTATGCTTGTGCTCCGTTTGTTTACAAACTGAACCAAGCCGCTAGGCTCATTTACAACCGGCCAAAATCGAATGAGCATAATTCCAAGCTTTTTCAAACGAGCTTCGGGTAAGTTTCGAGTGTCGAGTTTTTCGGACAGCCTTAGATCTAATTACGATAATACATATCGTTTGAATTAAGATGACACAATTGTCAACAAAAAAATCCCTGAATATCTATATGACAAAACATGAGACGAGTCACTTGCTAAACTTTCACATGGCACAACATAAGCCGTGCGGCTACTATTCGATGAATACTTATATGTGAGTGGCACGGTACCATATAAACTAATAATATAATAACTTTTTTACAAGATCATTGACGAGTTATCGGCTCACCGAATTATTTACATTATTCAAGTACGGAACTTTAGTTTTGAACGTGAGACCATATTCAGAAATAAAGCCATCATAGATGAGAAAACACATTAGTAACCTCATATCTTTCTTTTATCCATGGTAAGATTTGAATCAAGACCTTCACCTATTTTATTGAAGTTTTAAAATATCTTATTTTAACCATAAGCTATATTATTAATTGATAAATCTTATAATTTAGAGTTGATTACATAAATGGTCCATGTGTTTTATATAAAATAACAGGTTTGGGTATTAAGATTTTTTTGTAACAGATTGGGGTATTATATTTTAAATTTTGTAACAAGTTAAGGTACTAACACTAACAGACGTTAGTTTTTCTGTTAAGTTTAAGTAAAATGACTAAAAACCCTTTGAGGGACTACTTTTGTAATTTTATATATTTCTTTTATCCAGGGACTATTATTGTAATTACATATGTTTGAAAAACCCAGCCCCGTTCCCTGTTGACCACCATCTACCTACCACCAACACCACCATCTACCCACCGTCACCACCATAGGCACCTCCTACCCACTAGCCATCACTGAACATCCACGAAGGCCATAGTCACCACCATCTACCCACCATCAACTCATTATCACCACCATCATAACAATCACTGCATCATCACCATCGTGGCAACATCACCATCGTCATCATCATCCCCACCTCAACCATCGTACCATCGTCATCATCATCCCCACCTCAACCATCGTACCATTGTCATCATCATCCCCACCTCAACCATCGCACCATCATCATCATCATCTCATCATATCCTTTTTTCATTTCCCCTGTTAACCTTTAAATTTAAATATAAATTAAAACTAGGGTGTTTGGAGGTTGTGACGCAGCTAGGTTTTAGATCTTAACCAAGGTATTGAGTGGTACATGGTGGTATAAGCTGGTGCTGGGTGGTCGATTTGGGTTTAGGGTTTTATAAGGGAAAGGAAAGGGGTTTGGTGATGATGATAGGGATGCTCCAGAAGGGAGCGGTGGTGTGAGGGTATTGTTGCAGTGGTGACGGGCGGTGATGACGAAGGTGGAGACTGGCGATGAGACCAACGGTGATGACATGTGTTGGAAGATAACATGGGAGAGGGGGCGATGATGGTGGTGTCAGTGGCTGGTGATGATGATGAAGGTACCAAAGGTGGAGATGGATAGTGGTGTGTGAAGGTGGTGATTGCCGATGGTGATGTCGGCAACAACGACCAGCGGTGATGTCTAATGGTGGCGATGATGGTGAGTGTTATTGTTCAGCGACTGTTTCTATATATATATATATAATATGTTTGCGTATAGAGTTATATATAAATATAACATTTTAACTAAATTACACAAATGGTCCCTCTATTTTACATATATAATCCTATAATGTGAAAAGATTAAATTGTTCTTAAACTTAATAGAAAATCTAACGGTTGTTAGTGTTAATACTCAAATTTGTTACAAATTTAAAAGTGTATACTCAAACCTGTATTTTTTTTGTTTAGTACCCAAACCTGTTATTTTTTTTGCTTAGTATTCAAACTTGTTATCTATACTATATATAAAGCATATGAAAAGTGTATTTTAAGATACCATTAAATTAAGAACACTTATATTACTCAATGCATAAGATACAACTATTTTTAAGGGTAAAATAATATTTTTAACATTATTTACAAATCACCTATTACAATTAGTTACATGATAACCTTGTAATTACTATAAATTACGTAAAATTTTCATTTGTTTTAAGATTTCTGTTATATCAATCTATCATGTTTAAAAACTTTTTGATACTAAAATCGTAAATTGTATTTTTTAAGCGTTTTGTGCAAATTTTTGCTGAACCGGAATTTATTTTGTAAGTTACAATAATTTAATGCATAAATATACAAGTCGACATGCAAAATATATTTATTTGTTGTTTCAATTTTTGGCCTAGAAAAATTAATAACTTTTATAAAATTGCTATAAGAATAATAAAAATTAAAAACTCGTGTCATACTGAAAAATATTGTCTCACTACATTGCGCGAGCAACCTTCTAATCTTTTATAAACCACAAAGAGTATCTATGTAATTAACTCTATAATTTATCTATGTTTTAATAGCACGGCTATTATAATTTATTATTGTACCATATGAATAAATACAAATCTACCTCCGGGCCATAGAAATATCTTTACAAAATGAGTATATACCTTAAAATAGTTTCATTTTGTAAACGATATTTTAAGATTTTGTTTCAGTTTCACAACATTTCAAAGTCGTCGATATTATCATTGGAAATAGTATTTAAAATTAACGTAATTATATATGTTTTACAGAATGAACTTAAACCTATTAAGTCACTACCGTCTGAAAATATTCTCGGTTGTGAACGAGTCGAGCCGAGCCAATATAGACCCAAACTCGGTTGAAAATCAAGTTGAGCAAAGACAACTCGTTTATCTTAACGAGCTCAAATTGTGAGCTTGAGTTGGGTTTGTTTCTAAGCGATCTAATCTGTTTATTTAAAAAAAATAGTTTTGTTCTTTTTAAGCATATTTAGATATATAAAAACAAAAAAGAATATTGTTTTATATATTTTTTTATTATAAAATCAGTGAAACAATATACAAGTTTGATATTTCCAAAACTATGATCATGTCTTCGTATATACTTATTATTATATCATTAGAAATAGTAAAATAACCATATGTATATATAGTTTAATTAAATAATATGTCGATCATGACTTTGATTATATTTTATGTAAATTATAATTTTGGGAGAATAACGACTAGAGCTTGCACAGTTTAAATTCTAGAGAGTGTCAATAACGTTGCATATAGTTTAAGAATGAAAAGAATTGTAGCTCTTCCATCTTGTCACCTCCTAACACAAATGCTAAAGCATTAATAAGAAGAGGAAAATGATTAATGTGGTCATACATCAAACTTGCATATGAAACTTATGTGATGAGTAAATTTAGAAAAAAAAAAGTTAGCTTGTAAGTATTTAACTAAAATGACATAGTTCTCATGTAGATTAACCAAAAGATGTTTTAAAAAAAACTCCTGCATGTAGAGTTAGGTGAGTGGCATCATATTAAGACTTTTGAAATAATAACTTATTGTGTTACACAGGTTTTAACGTTTACTCGGTGCTTTCTGAGTACATTTGTAGTTTACTTTACAAGGTGAGTGTTTTTCCTTGTTTAGAGATATCGTAGATATCTTTTTTATGATTTTGGTTATGATCTCAATATCAAAGATTTAAGTGTTTTTAATCTTTAAATTATGATAAAACAGTTAAGAAAAGGTTATCTTGCATTGGTCATAAAACATTTGTCCTCGTTTTGCCTTTATCATCGTATTATTGTCATGATAAAGGTAGTTGGTGGGACGGTTTACAAAAACCTTAAAGCCTTATATGATGGAATTAATGTTCATGTGATTATTTTTTTCCTCCTATTGATACGAATTAACTATTTACGCTAGTTGGTTCAATTAATAGCTATTAAATCACACACTTTTATGACATAACATATCTTGTACTTTTTTATTCAACCTCGTCTTTACGAAACTAATTATTTGTCACTTCATGTCGAAGCAATAATCCTTCATACATGGATCAAATCTAATGATGTGTTACAAAAGTAGACGTAGTCATAACGCCTTACTCGAATGACAAAGTGGGATCTACACAATTACGTAGAAAACTAGCTATTAACCTCGTAATAGTGAAAATAAATTTATATTGTGACTTGAGTCGGGTGTGGGATAAGTATGTGTATGAGTAAGGGTAATAATCAGTGCTAATAGGGAAGATAGCCTAAACCTAATTTCGTGTTAGGGACAATATTAGTTAGGTTTATAAAAAAAGTTTGGAACGTTAACCTTTTGTAGAACCATGTGCATCAATATTGATAGAGCAAGTTATATTAATTTTTTTTATTAAAATAATTAAACTTATTACCTTTTTAGCATTAACCTTTATACATATACATATCCATCCATATGCTTATATATGTTGGCGGTGTTGACATGCATAAACACATACAAATACATAGTGATCAAGCTTCCAATGATGCTCCTGATATTATACTGTCTCTTGGTCGTGTGTGTCTTATACATCTTTTATCAATTCGTTGAACAGAAAAGAAACATATCATGTTACATGTTGCATTACGAGTGCTTTAAGCCGCCTGATGAGCGAAAAGTTTCCACCGAATTCGCCGGTGAAATAATGAAGCGATGCAAATTGGGGCTCAAAGAGTACAGGTTTCTGTTGCGAGCTGTAGTTAGCTCTGGCATCGGTGAAGAAACCTACGGTCCTAGAAACTTTTTCTTAGAACGTGGAACAAACTCCACACTGAGTGACCACCCGTATGAAATGGACGAGTTTTTTATTGAAACCTTAGATAGACTGTTCAGCAAATCTAAGGTTTCTCCACGAGATATTGACATACTGGTTGTCAATGTTAGTACGCTGACATTAGTGCCATCACTAACATCACGTGTAATCAACCATTACAAAATGAGAGAAGATATTAAATCTTTCAATATCACGGGAATGGGATGCAGCGCGAGTTTGATCTCAATAAATCTCGTTCAAAACATGTTCAAATCTCATCGAAACAAATTCGCCCTCGTCTTAACCTCAGAAGCAATCTCGCCAAATTGGTACTATGGGAAAGAAAGGTCTATGATCCTCACCAACTGTTTGTTTCGGTGCGGAGGTTGTTCGATGCTATTAACCAACAAACCGGCTCTACGAAAGCAAGCCAAGTTCAAGTTAAAGTGTTTGGTTCGAACCCATTTGGGATCACGCGATGAAGCTTACACATGCTGCCAACAACAAGAAGATGACAAAGGTCACATAGGGTTTTACCTAGGGAAAAACCTACCCAAAGCGGCAACACGAGCTCTAACCCAAAACTTAAGTGATATAGCACCAAAGATTTTGCCTTTAACCGCGATATGTCGATACATTTTGCTAGCAAATATCCACAAATTTGGTGCTAAGTATTTGCCCATTGGGGTTAAAAATAAGGTGAACATGAACTTTAAGTCGGGTGTGGACCATTTTTGCTTGCACCGGGTGGGAAGGCTGTGATCGAAGGGGTGAAACGGAGCTTAGGGTTAGCCGATGACGATATGGAGCCATCCAGGATGACGCTGCACCGATTTGGTAACACGTCAGCGAGTAGCATATGGTATGTTTTAGGATATATGGAGGTGAAAAAACAGTTGAAGAAGGGAGATCGGGTTTTGATGATCGGGTTCGGATCCGGGTTTAAGTGTAACAGTTGCATGTGGGAGGTATTATATGATTTGGATGATAAGAATGTATGGGAGGATTGCATTGATAAGTTTCCACCAAAATCACTTGTTAATCCTTATTTAGAGAAATATGGGTGGATTAACGATGAAAATGCTCCAAGTGAGTTTGAAGCTTTTTTAGAATCATGATTGATTTAAAGGCTCCAACACGAGTGGAACTAATTATGTAAATATGAGTGGATCCGAAGAAAACTTTTTGATAACACTCTAGCTAAAAAGTTTTGGTTCCATTGCTGGATTGCATGTGATTTGGTTATTGTTGTTTGTGAACAATTTGATGATAAATGCAGTATTGAAAATTGTTTGGGTAAACTAATTGATATCTTATAGTTTGTACTTTTTGTTCGTTAAATTACTGATATTAAATATGTTGTTGGCTAGTTTGGTTTGTTTATTATATTGTTTGTACTGATATTTGGTTAATAACTAAAAATAAGCTCTCCGCGTTACGACAGAGGCATAAAACCCTGTCAAATAAGAAAAATGTCACACCAACTCTAACGACCATCAACACTGAAGTTGTGGTGTGTTATACGAAAAATTTAGACAAAAACGTAAAACATAAAAAAATATATCCAAGTCGATCTAAGATCCATGCGTTGTGACGAACTATTCAAAAGAAAAAAAAATGAACGTATAAATATTGAACCACACATGCACATTGTGTTGTGTTAACTTACCAATTTATAACAAAAATTTAAAATGTTGAATCACACATGCAGTTAACTTGCAAAACTTAGAACAAAACATAAAATGAAGATTTGCGAAATATGAAAAGTATAGAGAAAAAAGTTGAAAATATAAAAGTTCTGAGATTACATTACAAAAGATAAAAAAATTAGGTTAAAAATAAAAAAAAAAGTCAAACTTGAGAAGTTAAAGTGTAAAAAATAAAAAAATTTGTGTTAAAAGTGAAAATTTAAATTTTTTTGAAAAAACCCCCTATGCATAAGATACAACACCCTTCTGCATAAAATATTGATAATTAGTATAATATAAATTAAACATTTTTATTAATTATGATTGGCGTGAGCTGTCTATATTTGACATTATATCATCAAAATTTGGTGCCGACCCACATATATATATATCACACAAGTTAGAATTAGAATAATTACACTACACGAAGTAGATTAGATTGCTCTGAAAATTTAGTAATAATTCAGTATTACTAAACGAGTAAAAGTTAAAAATAAGAAGGTTATTGGATTTTAATAATTTTGATTTTCATTTATTGGCATAAATCAATCTAAACTAATGAAATGTTTATATACACTTTCAACTTTAAGTTTATTTTCCTCCAACCGGTGTTGCAAAAATCGCGACTAGCCTTCGATTAGTCATCGATTAGTCGCTAATCGGAGGTTAGCTGCTTCAATTTCACCAAATCGGAGGTGCTGGGCGTAGTCGGTCAAAATTGGTCAAAGCCGGACCAAATTGGCCTAATCGGTGGTGTTCCAGCGTCGGATTTGTAGATTCCGGCGAGGATGTGCGACTCCGGTGACTAGAATGACGGAAAGTTGGGACCGTCGGTGATGGAGCGATGGAAGGGAACGGGCTGTTTTATTTTAGGTTTAGATTATTTAACTATGTTTTTGAATTTTTACATTTAACCCCTCAATATCCATCAATTTACAAATTATTCTCAAACTTGCAAATTATTTCATAAAAAAGTATAAAAATATATATAAATTTGCAAAATTATACATAAAAGTCTAATCCGATTAATCCCTATTAATCCCTAGTCCTCACCTCACCACCCGACTAGTGTCTAGCGATTTTTACAACACTGCCTCCAACGATCATTTATTAACTGAAAGTTAACCCCTTTTAGTTTTTTTTATGAAATGGGTAAGCCATTTTTTTACTTCGTCGCCGCCCAATGTCACACCCCGACCGATGGCGGAATCATCAGGGCGAACGAATGGGAGACGATTGCTCATAGCACATATAACTAATTAAGTTGAAATAATATTAAATATCATTATTCATTAAACATTACAAGACAAATAAGTAATTATAAAACAATCAAGATACAACCAATAACATAAGTCTTTCAATTAGTTTAAGTCCAAGTCCTATATGAGCACAAGAAGATCTTCAAGTAGAAAACCTGAAACATGTTAAAAATAAAGGATCAACTATAAAGTTGGTGAGATTTCCATAGTTTTCAATACATAAGTATATAAAAGATGACAATTCATGTTGTAAGTTAGAGAACAAAGTAACTAGGGATGTAAGACAGAATGCACAATCAAACCTTAACAAAGTTTTACAAGTTTCAAACGTTTACAAGTATATACGATTAGCTAAGTGTACTTGGATCAACCAAGCAGGCTTGTCAGGCCCATAGATATATGACGTCGTCAGGCTAGCAATAGTTAATGATTGTACATATATTCGACATTACATGATAGCTACAAAGTTCAACTAACCACAACACACAAGTAAATTTCCATAAGTTTACAAGAGTCAAACTTGTTTACAAGTGCAAAGTTTATAATGTAACATGTTTCACCTCAAAGTGTGAAAGTATAAAAGGGGGTATAGAAATACTCACAAGATGAATATAAGATGATGATAAGAATAAATCGAGGCTCCAATGATTTCTCTTACAAGTTGTCTAAACGTATATGTTTCAAGATTAATAACGAAACATGAACTAGGGTTTCAATTGGAATTTGGGGGTTTAAATAGTTAAATGAAATAATGAATTGTTTATGTTTTGGTTCAATGATGGAATCGATCAATTAAATATAAGAATTATAGTGAATGATTCAATAATTAAATTTATTGAATTATCATGATGTGTGGAAAGAAATAATTATTTTAATAATTATTTAAAAATTTGATAAAAGTACTTAATTAAATATTTATTTAGATGACTTTAAAATTATTTAAAATCGTTTGATATAGTTTGAACTTCTAAACGATTTATTATAAAAATCTTATAATACAACTTTTAGTAATAAGTATAATATATCGTTTTACAAGTTTCAAAAGGTTACGTAATAGTATAAGGAGTAAATCTATAAACTAGTTATGATATAATATGGTTAAAAGAATAGATAAGTAACTAATTATTTAAATGATTATCCAAATAACTAATTAAATAATTATTCATTTAACAAATTGATTATAAAACGTAAATAAAATCATAATCAATCTATAATTAAAGATAATGTAATGACTAGAGATAACTTAGTGATTTCAACTATTTAAAGTTTATTTTTATAAAATAAATTAATTATAACATTTGTTATTAATATTTCATATGAAAATTGTTAAGATGTTTAAAGAAATAATTTACAAAAAAATAATTAGACAATCTTTTTAATAACCAAAGTTTATAAAACTGATTTTTTATAATTTATAAAATTTTATATATCCTAAACATTTGAAAGAAGAAAAGAAAGAAAAAAAACATTAAAGAAAAGTGGGCTAAGGGTCCTCGGGTTCGAACCCGGGACCTCAAGTCCATAAAGCACGCATATTACCAGTGAACCAAGGCCTTAGCCGCGTTTAGATTTGGTATTAAATCGTTATAAAACAGTAGTTCAAGAAATCCCCAAATTCATATGAACCCTAGTTTCGGGTTGCATCAAATTGAACATCCAAATGATGTGGTTAACGAAATCAAGAATAGGGCTTTGATTCCTTGAGTAAAACCGAGTATGTGGGTGTGTGTAATTACCAGAAAGATGTTCGAATCGATGTTGCAATGAGAAGAGACAGTCGCGACTATTTGGATGTTGATTCAAGACGAAAACATTGATGTTAATCAAATTAACTTTGCAGATAGATCTAGGATCTATGTTAAGCAAAAGCCCTCTCTTAATTCGGTGTAATAGAGCTTCGAACATGGATCTCCGTTAAGTTGCAGGTCACGATGAAGGTGGTGATCAATTGCAATGAATTTGTGTTTATCAGGTGAAATTGGATATGATAATTGTTTAGAGATAGATAAACGATCGTTTTGGTTCGATTAATTGTGTCACACCCCAACCTTGACGACAGAAACGTCGAGGAGTGAGAGTTAAGATCGTTCACAGCCACATAACACTATTAATAACCCAAATATTTATTAAACATAATTTCCAATTGTACTAATACAATCATAAGTCTCAAAGAAATCAAAACATAACGTAAAAGGTAACAAGTCATTTTATTTCACTTAATTATCTAGGTCCATTCCTAGATGTGTATGCTTCCACCTGAGCATGCTTAACTGTGGAGTTCTCCTCTCATCCACAGCAAATACGCCCAAAACGCGTTGTTGATGTTAAAGGGCCGGGTGTTACAAATTGGTTTGTTATTAGCCTTAATTGTTTGAACGGCTCAATGATTTAAGGTCGACGGTTACTCGACTTGTTTAAGATTGTAACAGCTAATTAACTCAATTAAAGATCACCATTGAATTCGAACCACGTTCGTGAACCGGTTGGGATCGTTCAGGTTCGAAGTTGGGAGGTTTTTATGTGGTTTTTGACCTCACCGGAGAATTGGCCGAAGTTGGCCGGCGAGTCGGCCGGATTTGCGGGCAAGGGGGAGGGTGGTTTGGGTTTTAAACAATATTTACAATTTTGGTCCCTGTTGTTTGAAAGTTTATTATTTTATTTAAAAACTTTTAAATTAAGTTTTGAAAATTACAAAGTAAACCCTAGACTTATATAAACTAATTTGAATAATAAAACAAATTACTTAGTTATAATTCTTTAAAACTTTTATTAGCTTGTAAACCTTATAACTTGATTATTTATATTTTTTTTACTAATAAAAAATTCATAAATAAAATTTTATAATTTTGTTACAAGTCTTTTTGTAACTAAATAAATTTGAAGTAATTAAAATTTTCCATTTAATTATTTATTATAAAATAATTAATAACACTTTATAACTATACAAAAAAATTTATGTATAACTCTATTATTACAAGTTGTTTTAAATAATAAGTAACTAAATAAATCACAATGCAAGTTGCATTTAATCCATTAAAACTATTAAAAATAACTTAATAATAGAAACTCAAAATGAGTCCAGGTTCGGGTTTATAGTTTGAAAAAAATGATGGATGTTACACCCAACGTCCATCAGGTTCATTTTTTGGTGTCTAGCCTCCATCATCACTTGAATCTACCTCCAACAAATCAAATGGTTCGGAATCAGGAGGTGGAGACTGGCGAGTTTCATGGTGTACAAGTTTTAGATTGATGGAGTGATAATTGATTTGAACTTTATGCTTAGTATTTTAACCATATAAGTAGTTCATGTCATAAAAAACTAACGTTGTTAATTCTCAGTTAAAAAATAATTGTTGAAAAAAAATCAAATTAAATAAAAATTAAAATTAATTTCAGTTAATAAATAAAAGTTAGGATTATAGAAATTTAATAACCAGAAACTTTCACCCTCAAACCAATAATTTTATACCTCGTCAATTGCGTAATTTGTAATATCTTATATTTAAATTTAGGACCTAAGTGTAAACACTAAGCAACATGTAAACACTAGTCAAATTAGGTGGACTATATATAAGAAGTTAAATGAGGTGTAGATGCCAATATGCCATGGCGGCTAAGTATTATTTTGCCGCACTATAAAGAAATATGGAGAAAATAATCAATCATATGAGGGGCCCAACGGTCTTCTTCGACTTTAGACCTTCTAATTTAAGATACTTGCTGTTCTAGTGATTGACTTTTACTTAATCTTATGGAAAAATAAAAATCCTCCAATTCTAAGATTCTTAGAGAAAAACATATATACTATAAGATATGTCGATAACAATTTAGTACAACAAGTCCAAAAGATGAGGATCGAGATAGTGAAGAGGCAATGACAAGTAAAATTATGAGGGCCGTGACATTTTTGTTATAACGTTTTTGTAATAAGTTGATTATTTTTAAAGTTGTTTAAAATTAGTATGACTATTATTCTAACAAGGTGGTGATAGTTTATCGAGAAGTAACAAGTTGTTATTATGAAGGATAAAAATAAGTCACAAAATAGATTCATGCCATTACAAATAACGATTTAAATAGTATAACAGATTATCACGCCATAAAAATAAGTCACAAACTAGTGTATTTCATTGGCCATCGTTTATATAACTTCTTTCAAAGTTTCATTCTATACTTTACCAAATTCATATAACAGCCAGATGATGTGTTGTTAATTACCATTACCAAAATAATATTCATTAGAAGTACATGTTAAAACAACTACCTCCATGGATTTACTTTTTATTTAAAAATACCAATTTAATAATTAAACAAGTGCACATGTAAGATGTTTGTTTTGGGGAAAGATAACTAGCATGCTGGTTATTCTGTTCCAAAACAGATTAAATTAAAAGTCAAGTCCAGTTGCAACTAATTAAAACCAAACCAATTACAAATTTGGTTTTCATTTTTGTAAAAACCAAAACTGAACCGATAATTAGGTTTTCGGTTTACAAATTACGAATTTGATAAAACTAATAACAAATAGTCAAATAAAGGTCATTTAAGTTTGACATCTAGCCCAAACCTTTTTTACCCAACTCAATCTAATATCAAACAATAGCAAAAAGCTTAAAAAATTTATTAGGTTTGTTTAGTTGAAACCGAAAGCAGGACCAAATTTGAATTTGGTTTCTGTTTTGCTTATAAACAACCTAAATTCTATTCGACTTGAATATCAATTTTGAATTAAGAAATCTTCGGAAAAAATAAACTAAACTGGAAAAACCGTACCCAGTCAACCCATATCCCATTCATCCGAGTAAGAAAACGCAAAGGGAGGTACTTGTAATATTAATAAAATTTCAAGGACTAGAACTGTTTCACTTCATGAAGATGTATAGTTTCATCTTTCTTCCCATGTTCCTCTACTTGTGCATTTGTGTGTGTTATTTCTCTCTCTCTTATCAAACATTCTGAAAGCAGATTCCATCAAAACTTTACCACCACCAAATTCCATTTAGCAAAAATTCTTCAGTTCTTCGATAAATTCAACCATGGCATCAGCCATCGATGAAGGTAATTTTCAGTTTATTTCAACTATTTCTGCTTTTTGATCATCACATGTTTCATCTGCAAATTCCGATTGTTATTTTGCTTCTAGTATAAACAGATCAAATTGAAGCTTCAAGTGATTCAACAATCACGATTAACTAGAGTATTGCACTTGTGTACTGTTACTGTTTAGATTTAGGTTTTGTATTACTGTATTAGGTGTTATCATGATGATCGTTTGTCTGTGTCTTATTGGATGATAATATTCAACTGCTGATCGGGAACCCTAGTTGTTTAGATTTTTGCTTTTCTATCTTGTTGTGTGATCTGTGATTAGTTATAGTAACTTATCAATTATTGTTCTCTAGGAGATTTAGAAAAAGGGGTGATGACTCCTACGAAGCATAATCAAAACCCTAACCCTCTCGGGGAGCCATCGCCGTCGCCCTCACCATCTGCCGCTACGGCTCCGGCGCTGGTGCTTTCGAATTCAGGGAAGCGGATGGATCAAGCTGGGAAGAAGAAGTATGTCAAACAAGTGACTGGTAGGCATAACGATACAGAGCTTCATCTAGCGGCTCAGCGAGGGGATCTGGCGGCTGTGAAGCAAATTCTTGATGACATTGATTCGCAGATGGTGGGGACTTTAAGCGGGGCTGATTTTGATGCTGAAGTTGCTGAGATTCGGGCATCTGTGGTGAATGAGGTGAATGAGTTGGGGGAAACAGCTCTGTACACTGCTGCTGAAAAGGGGCATCTTGAGGTTGTGAAGGAGTTGTTGAAGTACTCGAATAAAGAAACGATCACGAGGAAAAGCAGATTGGAATTCGACACTTTGCATATAGCCGCTAGTCAAGGACATGATGGTAAAGTTCTTCATCTTTATATATACTATTATCAGTTATTGTAATCAATGGAAATGAAAGATTTACCACTGATTTTTAAGGTCTTTTTGCTATTATGTTGAGTATAGATATAGATAGACATTGATGTTATATTTAAGCATTGATGTAGTTATGCTAACACTTGCAGCTGTGGTGCAACTACTACTTGATCATGACCCATCACTATGCCAAACAAGATCCCAAGGAAACGCAACCCCTCTCATAACTGCAGCTACAAGAGGACACACAGCTGTCGTGAAAGAGCTGCTATCAAAAGACCATAGCTTGATAGATATTGCAAGATCCAATGGGAAAAATGCATTGCATTTAGCAGCTAGATCAGGGCATGTTGAGATTGTGAAAGCCTTACTCGATAAAGACCCGCTACTTGCTAGAAGAACAGACAAGAAAGGACAGACTGCATTACATATGGCTGTGAAAGGTGTTAGCAGTGAGGTTGTGAAATTGTTGCTCGAGGCCGATGCAGCTATCGTTATGCTGCCAGACAAGTCGGGTTTTACTGCATTGCATGTTGCTACCAGAAAGAAACGAGCAGAGGTAGACTTTATTTGATTGTGATTCTTTAGTAAATAATATCACATAATCAGTTTCATTGGTAGTTGCATACTTTGTATATGTGACATCTATTTTGTTATTGTTCTTGCAGATAGTAAATGAATTGCTTAGCCTCCCTGATACTAGTGCTAATGTCAATGCATTAACGAGAGACCACAAAACGGCTCTTGACATAGCTGAATCGCTTCCATTATCTGAAGACTCCTCAGCTATAATAGCCTGTTTGACTCGTTGTGGTGCAGTCCGAGCAAACGAATTGAACCAGCCAAGAGATGAATTAAGAAACACGGTGACTCAGATCAAAAACGATGTTCACACACACTGATACAAACTAAAAAAACAAACAAAAATGTTAGTGGAATTGCTAAAGAGCTCCGAAAGCTCCACCGTGAAGGCATCAATAACGCCACCAATTCAGTAACCGTGGTGGCAGTGCTTTTTGCAACTGTTGCATTTGCTGCCATTTTCACAGTCCCTGGCGGTGATGATGATAACGGGATGGCAGTTGTGGTGAACAGGGCTTCTTTTAAAATCTTTTTCATCTTCAATGCAATTGCACTTTTCACTTCTTTGGCAGTGGTGGTGGTTCAGATTACACTGGTTAGAGGTGAGACAAAAGCTGAAAGAAGGGTGGTTGAGGTAATTAATAAACTGATGTGGTTGGCTTCTGTGTGCACTTCAGTGGCGTTCATGGCTTCTTCTTATATAGTAGTTGGTAGAAAATATGAATGGGCTGCTATTTTGGTCACGGTTGTGGGCGGTGTTATAATGGCAGGGGTTCTTGGAACCATGACTTACTATGTGTTCAAGTCAAAGAAAACAAGGTTGAAGAGAAAGAAGGAGAAGATCGCAAAAAGCGGTTCAAACTCATGGCATCACAACTCAGAGTTTTCCAACTCGGAAGTTGACCGAATCTACGCAATATGAGGTAACATAGTCGTTCCTCTAATGTTTATAGATAGGTGGTTTAGTCAACAATTGACCCTGAAGTTATGGAGTCAGAAAACATTATCTCTAGTTTCTTGGTCAGTGATCATGAAGCTATAACTGGATACTCACAGGAGGAGGAATTGACCCATTATTGATGTCAAAGTGTTGAGCCGTTGAGGATAGTTATTGATAAATTGTATTCTGATTTGGCTTCGCTCGTAAACTTCAAAATTTCAATGTATACTATTATTATTCATGGACACACTCTGGGTACATGTTTTTTGATAGTTGAACGGTTGTGGCGTCATGGTGATATGCTGTTTTCAAGTCATTAAGAAGGTTTGAGGACTCGACTATCTTAAAATGAGCACTAATTGAGGGTGGATCCTACCCTTTTTCGTCAAGTTTCATAAGTACATACATCTACGGCCACATGATAAGTTTGAAAATCTGTATAACATGACTCGCATGATTGATTTTATGAACCAACCATATTCATCGATGGATCTTGTGATTCTAAAGACCCTCAGATCTGTTTAAACCATGGTCATTAAAAGGCCCAAATATGAATATAAGGTTCTTTTTATGTATGTTTAAATAAGTTATAAATTAGATATACTAATGTTTGAACATCGTACTATAGATGAGATATACTATGTTTGTTTGTTTGTTATTCGAACTTCATGTCTAAAATAGCAAACCCAAAATCATGATTCGTGTTGTCACTTCTGCCTATGTACACGAGGAAAACATATATTACATGGACCCTTCACTTATGTATAAATTTCATAAGCGTTTGGTATGATTGCTGATAACATGTTTGTGAAAAGTTAATCTGTGAATATTTCTTCATGTAGGACATGATTTATAGTCTGTATTGATCCTGTACTGATTGGGATGAAACATAATGCACGAGAAAAGGTTAATACATTATGAAGGATTCCCTCATATTAATCATGTATCTTACAATCAGATCTCATTGGTTATTATGTCAATGATTTTGAATCATTAAACATTCAAGGTTGATCATATTCTTGTTACCGTGTTAATTTTATTTCCTATCAGATCGAAAAACCTTAATTGAAACAATTCACAGCTTAATTAATCTGGCTAATTATATACAAGTCAACTGTTTATCAAACTACTAGAATTCTCAATAGAGTATGTAACATTACAACCACCTTATTTATCTTCATTTCTAACATCTTGGTCCGAATCAACGTTTTGCTGATCGAAAACTACAAATCTTATCAAATATTTGAAACATAATCCTAGTTTTGATCCTGTTTGTCCACTGTATGCTTAAACATCTTAGCACAAACAAGAAAATACCCAAAATTCACCACACCTATTGCTGCCAACACCCAGAACACAACATCCAGTCTACCGTCGTTTAAGTCATCCTTCAACCAGCTGGTGCTATTCCGAATCAAACTTGTAATTGCAGTACTCAAATAAAATCCCACTGCAACCAACAATGATACCATAGCCGTCGATGTACTACGCAAAGATGCAGGAAATTCTTGATAGTATAAAGATATTTGTCCTGGAAAAAGAAACGCTTGGCTCATTCCCATTATTGTTAATGGAAGCATAAGCCATAATGCTGAAATGGGCACAATGGTGGCTGCACCCATGCTCAACCCAACCAGATGGTGGGTTCTAGCCGTATGTAGCCTTCGGACCTCAACTAGCGCAGACACCACCAAACCAAGAGCATTGAGTGCATGGCCTAACCCTATCCGTTGGAGGGGCGTTAGAGACCAACCGGTTAGTTTTTTCCACTTGGGAAATATCACGCGATCGAGGATAGGAATTGTAATGCTTGTAGCTAGGACATCTAAAGATAAGAAAGAAGAAGCGGGGATTTGGAAACCGGATCCACCAAGGTGTCTGTTCATGGTTAAAGCTTGGAGGATGATGAAGTTGTTAAACATGCCAACTAGAGCACTCAACATAACACTAGAGGACCACAGTGGCATTATTTTGATTAAGGTTTTCAAGTCTTCCACTTCTTGTACAGTACTTAGGCTCCAAGATCTTACATTCGAACCATCAGATTCGACCTTTAGCGCGCCATGATTTAAGAACCTACATGATATCAAATATTGAAATATAACATTTTTATTAGAAATTTTGTTTGTTTGGTATATCTTGCCTTAGATTATCTCTACGTTGTTGTTTACTTTAGGTCTATGTTGATTACCTTGTGTGTATACTCTTATTTTACTTAGTTTGACTAGGTATTTTCTTGTCCCTACAATTTGACCCATTTAGACTTGACGTACTGGTACATTTATGTGCTATCATATTGTATGCTAGCTAGGATATGGTCTATCTGTGTATATTTTCAATATGTTTCTTCAAGATAATGTAAAAGTTTGCGCTCATTTTATCTCTCTCAGACCCTACATATAGCAGACCATATGCAAGAAATATTGGGTATTTTGTTTTATTATTAGAAATTTGTTAATGAGTGTATGAAGACATGTAGTTGATCATATATACCTGAAACTATCTGATGGAACTGTGGTAGATTTGTCACTGATATCATAGTTATACTCTTGGTTTGTTAAAGAAACCTTCCTCTTTCTCACCGCCGCGATGATCACTCGAGCAATGCTAGTAAAAGGGCTGCCTTTAGGCTTGATTCTTCGGTAAAACTTTTTACCCGATAAGAATAAGATCACGCCGAATGAGTTGCAGACGACGCATATCCCAAACCCAACGGCCCAGCTCACGTTATCTTGAACATAGATGATCACAGTGGTGCTTATGACACTAGCAAAATAAAACACAAAAAAGTACCAATTGAAGTAGATTCCTATACTATTAGGATCATCAAACTGATCAGCTCCCATAGTAGCAATTGTGAAACGTGTGCCTCCAATTCCAATGCAAGCTAACCCTAAAATCATGTATAAAACTCCATATTGAAGCGTAGATGGAGGCGCGCATGGGCGCGATTTGTTTACACATGGTGGAGGTCTTAGTGATGGAAATGAAGCTGTTATTGTCATGAGTGTCACACCCTACAAATACAATAGTGATCGATCAGTAGAAGTTATTTTGTGAAATATAAAGGTGAACATACAAAAATACACAAGGTAGCTGGCACCGTGTTAATCAACGTTGTACCAAGAGTGAGATCGAAGAGAAAACCGCGATGACAGCAAAGGAGCCGTAAAAGGAGTCGGAGAGAATAGCTACGACGAGAGGAAAGAGGCTCATGCAGCCAAGAAAGACGTTGAAGACTTGAGTGGCGTCGATGTTCTTGATGTTGTACTTGGTGATAAGGTACACAATGAGGTTTCCTATCCAACCTCCTGCTGCTAGTGTTAAAGTTAACATACTTCCTGCATCGTAAGTAGAGATGAAAAAAGTAATATGGTTTATGAAAACGCTTTTGATTTCAAACTTTCAACTGACGGATGTGAATCGTACAGATTTCTATGGGATTCATCACTCAAACTAACGCAAGTGAACAGTGCAATTCTTTTTTATTATTGTCAATGTATGACTGATATTATAAAAGTGAATTCCTACGTCGTTTACATAGGGAAGAATAGAATGAAAGAGAGAACCTAGTACGAAGGGGATTGTAGTCCATCCTCCCCTTTTATCATTTTCCACTATTATGGCATCTTTCGCAGAGTGATTGGATTCCATGTGTAATTCTAGTTGTCAATGAGAATATGAGAATGAAAGCGTGTGTGTGTGTGTATATAGAGAGTGACTTGTAGATAATATAACGAATAAAGTAAAAAAAGTGGTAGAATGGATTAGTTTCGTCATGAGAAGCTATATAAGAGCATCTTCATCGGCACGTGGCACCTCTGGATGAGGTGAACACCGGGCAATCGGGTTTGTGTTGGAGGGTGGCTTTTGGTTCATGTTCCCTTGCTTCCATCTGGATTTTCAGATGAGCGTAATGAGAAACGATGGATCCCTCTCTCACACAATCACTCATCACTCAGTTAAATAAATGTGTGTATATGTGTGTATTTTTTTATTTTTTATATGTGTATTTGGGAGGTAATGATTGTTTTTACAAAATCAACGCAAATTAAATGTGTGTTTCTAATGATTACTTTTTGTGTGACTTTTGTGTGATTGAATTGCTTAGATTTTTGAAACTTTAATGAAAACATGGTTGGTTGTTATATAATATGAAAGCACATGAAATCTTAAATTGGCTAATAGGATTGGTAGGCGTGGGAATCTATTCATTGGTTGGTCATTTTGTTTATTCTGGTTTTGTTCACCATTGGTAAACATTTAACATCACTAACAATCATTTTGAACCCTAGTTGTGTTGAACTTTAACTTCAGCCCCTCCCATACAATTCACCTTGCAGTCTACCCCTTTCAACTTCCTCTACGGGCGGACCTAGGTACAAAAGAGAGGAGGCAGTCATCCCCTGTAACACAAATTATGTTAGTGTCTGTAAAAATCCCGAGTGTCCCCCTAAAGTTATGCAACTGTCCCACTTTTATGTCCATGAAAATTTTCCTACATACACCACTAAGTTCTTCCATATAACAAATATGAAAATAAAACACAAAATTAGTTAATATTAGCTCTAACATGTATATATAATACTTAGTTTTTTTTCTCTATAGCAATTGTCTTCGCCATCATTTTTGGTTGCTCGTCAGCCCCCCTTTCTTCATTGCCCACCAATGTGATGATTTTATTTCTCTTAAAATTTTCCCTCTTATTGTACATCTGGGGACACGTTGTACGTATATACAAACTAGAATTTGTTCATATTTCTCACTCACCCTTTATTGTGACGTCACTGTCGTAGCTCATGTCATCGTAATTTTAGTTACTATCACCATAAAACATTATTGTTGTGTCTCTTGCCACAGCCGCTATGGCCATAGATCCATCTGGGCTGCTTGTCGCCATAGAGTTTTTTCTTACTACTTATGTTTTTAAATGTTTTTCAATTAGTTTTTTATGATTGTATGTTTTTAAAAGATTTTATAATAGTTTGTGTAATTTGACCATGTATCAAGTCCCTATTCCCATCTTCATCCCCTAATTTTTAAGTGAAAACTTAATGCTCCCTTAAATTTGAAATCGTCTGTTTACAAACCCTATAATATATATATATATATATATATATGTGTGTGTGTGTGTGTGAAATATGAGATGTATGAGATTTTAGAAAGATATAAAATAATTTTTAGATACATTATAAATACGAGAAATGGAATAACTGTTACATGAGTTTTAGTATCTTATATTAGTGCCTTGATTTTTTTTTTCCTTTAACCTTTAATAATGGAAATTAATTACGTAGAGTTTATTAAACTACTATATTATGCAAAATATTTACCAAACGGCTCTGCTAATTACTTAATTATTTTACATATACACCCCTCCCACTTGGTGGTTTGATAAGACTTCTTCAAATATTCATATTTTATTCTTCTATCTTTATTTTTTTAATTACATTAAAAATTATTTTTCTCGTAATTAAATAATACTTTGTATACATGAATGATTCTTCTATCTTCTCCCCTTGAAATTATTTTCCAAAATATTTAAAAAAATATAAAAGTTGTATAATATTTCTTAAAATACAAGACACATATTCACGTAAAGAGAAGAAACAAAGTGTGAGTGCACTTACATAGTCAAATAAATCCAAGTAATCTCGGAGCACTTTGAGCACCATAAATAAAGAAACAATGAATCTTGCAAAAAGATATTTTGTCCGTGTTATATTTTTCTAGAAGCAATTTTTGTACTCTAATTATCACAAACTATTTAAACACATTTCACTTTAGTAGAATTTGTCAATTAACCGACAAAATTAGATACCACTTAAACAAGCACATGGTGTCGTACCTCCGAAGGAGAAAGAAAACAGAACAAAAGAAAAGGGTAAAATCATATTTTAGGACCTGAAACATAGTTTTCCTTAAGTGTTGTCTTTGTATTCTTTTCAATAAATATTTAAATTAGCAAAATATATAAAAAAAATCACTGATGTGAATCATTTTAAAAGATTTAAAGATAAAAAACTGTGTATAAAGGTACTAGAAAAAAATGTCGAAATAGCCTAAAGTTCATCCAATTATAATATGATATCTTATTCTTACCCTAAAGTCCTATAAAAGCCTAAGAGAGGAGGGGGCATTTGCCACAACTACCCTCAATATTTTAAAATTAAAATAATTAAATCAAGTGATGTAATTCCATTGAACCCACATTTTCTAAATTATAAATCAACCAAAATGAACAAGATTAAAATTTAAATGGGAAGTGGGTGAAATAGTTAACTCCACTTCCTGTTTTCGGTGGCCAGAACTATTTATGTTTTCTTTCAATCATAATGGTAAATTATTATACAAATTATCACAACCAATATCATTATCACATCATGAGCACTAATATACAAAATTGATTTATATATTTATTGTTGTTTTTTATGTTTTCTTAAATTCAAACATTATATCGGCCATAACCATAAAAACCCTACTAAGTTTCATCGATCATTATTGTTATGGTCGTTGTGAATACATGTTAATGATACGTTTTCAGGATATTATCACTTTCTCTTTCAATATGTTGATGTAAACTTTTGGTAGACTAAAAGTTTAAAGAATTGACCTATCTTGCAAACAATCTTTCAATATCATTGGATTTTCTTTATAAGGCTTATAGTTAAGTGTGAATTCATATAAGGGTGTTATTGGTAAAGATTACACCATCTCAGGATGGTGTGGTGTGAATTCATATAGATTTGGGTTAATGAGTTAACATTATCTTAAATGAACATAATTCATTTAATTATCTCATTGTTACGCATTAAAAGAGTTGGATTTTAATACGAAGAGGTCATGTTATGGAAACCGCTCATTGAACCGGCCTTTTCTGCCGATTGAATTGATCCAACCGGTTTCAAAAACAGGATAAAAATTTGAATTATAGAAAGCATAGCAAGAAAAGTCCAATTAAAAATTAATAAACAAGTTTGAAAACATTAATCGTCCGATTCATCTCCATCAACCATAGACTAATGTGCGCTTATAAACTATGTATATGCATATTCATTTGTATATGAAAGATAAAATTTGTTGTGAACAGAATCATCTTTTTAAGTTAGATTTAATTAATATATATTAATTATTAAATACCCGATGAGATTGTCGGTTTCCGGTTGAAAAAATGTGAAGGAAATACAAGAACGCACAATTAAAATGCTGCAAAATTCAACGTTACATACTCATAGACTACAAGGTTAGGTGTAATGGAAAATCTAATGATTCTCTGCTCAAGTGATTGAAATAAGCCACCTTAAGAATGTTTTTTCATTTGTGACAAAAAAAGAGATGTTTCAGGTTGGTATAGAATGTTTTCTCATTTAACATGAGTTTTCAATCAAAAGTGGTCTCGATTTCATACTCAAATAATGAAGATGATCGGATGGGTCAGTGGCTCGTTAGACTGTTAATGATCCTTAAGTCGTAATAAAACAAGGTTAGGTGTAATGAATTGACAATTAGCTTTTATTCTATTTAAAGTTTGAAAATTTCCCAAAAAGACTTTAACTTTAGTTAATTTTGTTTACATGCGGCAAGGATGACTCTTTTCGATGAGTAGGTTGATATGTTTAAATATTTTAAGTTGAATGGGATTTGACTAACTTTGTATAAAATGAGATAATTATTGCTAATCCTTTCAAAATTCTCTCATTTCAAACGAGTGAAATTAGCAAACTGTAAATAGGATTAAACAAACTAGCACCGGTGCACCACCCAGTGCACCACCCACCACTGATGTCAACACCACAACATTGACCATCGTCAACTCTACCACCGGGACCACTAGCTGTCATGAAAGCAAATATAATGGGTGAAACAATTTTGATACTTTTTTATAAAACAACAAGAAGGTTATATAACTTGACTAATTTGTTTTATAAGGCTTCATTAGTTTCGTTTAAGATAGTATAACCGAAGTTTGCTGTTATATCATATCGATCATTTAGCTCAAGACTCACCTTTTGGAAGATAAAAAGTATTAAGAATTGTAACTTGAGGTAGGACAACTAATTTGTCTCAAGACAACCAAGTGACATAAAAAACATTTGAAACGTGTGAGCTTCACTTTTATAAAGGTATCATGTTTTTAGTAACCAGTTTTAGAACGTGTCCTCAACACTTGAAACTTTTTTATATAACCTTTTGGTAAAAGCAACTAACATGCCATAAATATATAAATTAACCCCATATATGTTTATCATGGAGCTAGTTTTTGGAATACAAACTCTGATAAAAAATAGTTTCTAGAAATAACTAAGAGGTCATGTTAATAAATTAGTTGGTGTAGCTCTCGCACTAAGCTGGAGTTATAGATGTGGCATCAAACATGTAAGGTTTGGTTATGACCACTTTTAACATGCTATTCACACCGTATAAAATATTAATGGTCGAAACGATAATTAACAATAAGCAACGTCATAGTTAACTAAACACATCTAAACTGATAGTTAGATTCATTTATAAAGAAAAAATATAAAAGAATTAAGCATATATAAATAAATGAGAAAAAATATAAGAAACAATTAGAAAAAGGAAAATAAATGTTTATTAAACGTACAAGGTTTAAATAACTTTACTAAAATTCTAGGGTTGTCAAAGGAGTTACAGGCCTCATATAAGTCTATACAATCTTTATAAAACACACATAAAGCTATACGACATGTATATCGTGCCGGGGTGGGGATGGGGGGTTGATTTATAGGGTGTCCCAATAACTATTAATTATTTGAAATTATATAAATGATATATATAATTACACAAACATCCTTTCACAACTACGAGATATATAATATTATTGTTGTTTCTATCATGTCACTCTCTAGTTAGTTTTAAAAGAACTTCTACAACACTAGAAGATTCGGCCGACGCCTTGTAGTTATTCTTTACCATACCTTCGGTATTTAGAAAAGAAAATATACTTTGACTACACTAACCTTTGTTTGCTATGAAGGTGCATTTAATTAATCTATTTATACTTGATATAATATAATAAATAAAGAAATATACCCTTTAAAATGGCTCTTTGTTATTATGTAAAATATACCATAGATAGGGAGGGTCTGCACAATTTAAAAAAATAGAATGAATGTAAACTTTTTTTCTATCCCAAATGATAAAATAAATGCTAATATTGAGACCCCCAACTTCAAAAACCAACTCGTAACATGTCTATGTTTAGTATTCAAATAACATATCATATATCATATATATAACATATAAGATATGATATGGCTTTATTTAATATGATGAGACGGTTTCTACTCTTTGGCGGGAATATGTCAACACACGAATAATATAGCTAAGACCTCACCCTCGTTTGACTTTTAAAAAGCAAGTAAAGAGTTGTCTTAATTTTCTAGTTTTGAGAAATTATTATATTTTACACAAAGGTCAAGGGGTGTAGGTGTAATTTTTGTGGTTCATACTGTATATCACTCGAGGAACAGAACTTCAAATATTTTCATTTGAGCCCTTCCATTAAGTGGTCAAACACCCAGCCCAAATCAAACTCCTGATTCCTGAAACTTCAAATGTATTCTGATATTCTGCTACAAACAAATTAAGAAAACGCTAAAAAGAAACAAAGGAATGCACGATTTAAATAAAATACCAAATATTTATAAACTATTTTATTTAGTGATGAATACACTTTGTTAAATCATTTGAACCATAATGCATTCACTATTTAATATCATAATGTTAAATCATTAGAGATATAGTGTATGCACAGCTTAATACAAAATGGGAACCATTAAATATTCGAGAACCACTTGATTCACTAGTGAGTACACAATAGTTTCAAAAATTATGTGTTCATTGTTGCTGATGATTTCAAAGATAGTTTATTTTCCTAACTATATTTTCCAAACTATCTCTAAATATTCAGTGGTCACACACATATACACACGAGTTTTAATCTAACATGGGTTTGATTCAATCCATGTTTTGAAAAGTATCTACTAATGTAAACCAAAAAAACTAAAGAATCACTTTAAGTAAACAGCAAAATTCGAGGTCAGAAACTTAGAATTCAACAAAATCTAGAAGGTTTTAGAGTAGGTATAGAAGAGGTCAGAAAGATGAGACATGTTTTTATTTTATAATCATAACAACTGCTATAAAAATGTTTTAACAAATCAAGAAGTTGACCTTGTAACTGTACTTTATGTTCTAGTTTCAAATGTCAAACACCCTGAAACCCTCACAATAGAGACAACAACTCTACAAAATTGGCTTTATGCAT
This sequence comes from Flaveria trinervia, assembly GCA_025506515.1. Classification (NCBI taxonomy): domain Eukaryota; kingdom Viridiplantae; phylum Streptophyta; class Magnoliopsida; order Asterales; family Asteraceae; genus Flaveria; species Flaveria trinervia. The sequence goes on from CM046450.1 coordinate 3,768,749, forward strand.
CCTAATAAATTCAGATAAAAGGTCAGAAAGAGAATAGCAAACCCAAAGATGAGAAACTGGATGTTTTGTTCAACATCAGGGGCTAAGCACTTCAAGCTCCACCTCAAAATATGTGAGCTTGAAGGCCTAGTTATTGATCATGTTCCAAACAAAGATAATTATTATCTGCAAGTGCATATGAAGCTAGAAATTCCCAGAAAAGGATACGTAACTCGAATAGCTGTTAAAAAGATCATACCTCCAAACAGTGCATAAATCTTGATGGGTGTGTTTGTTGGAATGAAGAATTGAGCAAAGTTGCAATTTGGATACGAACAGCAGGAGTCCGGGAAGCTGGAAGATCGAACTCGAGGTTCATGTAAGTAGCAATTTAAACTTATTAGTTGATATGGAATTTTGAATCCATTTGCTTATTGATGGGTCGATCTATGTTTGACCCTAACAGGTCAAATAAAAAATAGCTTACAAGGAAATGGATTGACGTTATCCAAAGTGTACTTTTAAGTTTTAACGCATGAAACCTAATAATCAATTATAGAAAAAAAAAATTAGATTATTGGTATATAACTTTTGTAAATATAAAAATTTGGCACTGTAATTAGTTTAAGGGAAAGACAAAAGTGTTTTTTGTCAATCCAACCCATCCTATTTTGACCTGTTAGCCTAGGTTCTATAATGACTACTAGATACTTGGCACCAACTTGTACCACTTTCAAAATACATGAATGAATATGTATAGGGTACAATTTCATAATAGGATACTTGCCCTAATCTGCTTGTACAAGTATCTGAATATGCATAGAAGTTAACAGGGTATCGATGTGGAATCAAACCACAAGGCCGATGTATTGGCTAAAGTCAAAATTGATGTTACTGAATTCACTGGCCCTTTAGAAAAATCGGTCAAACTTCCAGTCAATTGCCGCATTGGTGGTGTCACCCATGAGGCCATACTAAAGGTACTCAAGATTTTGCAAGTATAATTAAATCATATATGTGTTTAGCTCCACTGGACCTAAAATATAACCGAATGAAAATTTCAGGTTAAACTAGATGTCATCGAAGTTGAAAAAAATCATACAAAAAACACTGTGCACCCTGTATCTTCAACACACCTACTGCCGTCTATTCTATCATGTGTAAATTTTCAAATTCAAAATCAAACAAGAAACAAGATGGAAGCGGAGAGCTCCCAATCTGAAACTGAAGAAGAAACTGATCCAAGTTATCAAAGAATAAAAACCATAGATTTATTAAGAAGTCAGTCGGTACATGAAAGTATTACATACAAAAATCAAGGTAAAGAACAAATCTCGAATTATGAAGTTTTGGAAAAACCTAAGCTAACAAGGCTACTTTCATGGAATATAAGAAAGAAGCCTAAAGATGTGCCACTCTTGAATAAAGCATATGGTGAAGGAGGTGATGATATTGACAACGCACGTCGAACTCTACTTTCATACCTTAAACCAAAGAAAGATGTAGTAAAGACTGATGTTAAAGATGGTGAATTCATGGATAGTGCTAGATTTGAGGTTGGGAAGTGGGAAAAGAGAACAGTGAAAAGTAGAGATGGAAAACTGGAGTTACAAACGGAAATATTCTTGGCTACAATTGACCAGAGGAGTGAAAAAGCATTAGGAGGAGGTGCATGCACAGTAATTGCCATAGTTATAACTGACTGGCTGTATAAAAACCCGAATACTCTACCATTAAAATGTGAATATGATAAATTAATTAGAGATGGGTCAAGAGAGTGGAGAACCTTATGCGAAGAAGAAAGTCACAAGGGTAAGTTTCTCGACCAACATTTTGACCTTGATACGGTCATACAAGCAAAAACTAGACCACTAGAGGTAGTATCCGAAAAGTCGTATATTGGCTTTTTCAAGCTTGAAAATATAAATGAATTAGATCTTCTACAAGATGCAATGTCTTTTGACACCATATGGAATGAGATTCAAAATGGTGAATCATCTTCAGACGGTGTTTACATTGTGAGTTGGAATGACCATTTCTTTGTTCTCAAAAAAGAAAACAATGAAATTTATATAATTGACACGTTAGGAGAAAGGCTAGCTGAAGGGTGCGATAAAGCCTATATGTTGAAGTTCAATGAAGACAGTATGATTTTTAATGTGCAATCACAAATGGAAACTTCAAAGGTAGAACCAGAAGAAGCATTAGATAATCATGCCAGTGTTAGTAAACAGAAACATGAGAATGAAAACAGCCCGAGATTTGCATGTATAGGAACATCTTGCTGTAAAGAATTTATAAAGGGGTTTCTTGCAGCCATACCATTAGGGGAACTGCAGAGTAATGTTGAAAAGGGTATAACTGGTGATGCACCTCTTCATCAACTCCTGCAAATTGAGTTCCATTATATGTTGCCCCTGCAACAAAACTTACCATGTGTGGAGACAATAAAGTGAGCATTTTACTTTTACCGTTCCCGTTTTTCCAAGTGTTGAAGGATTTATACACACTTGAGGCGCAAATCAAACACAATTGTAAATTTCTCATTTTTGTTCATAACAAAGGTGTTTAATAAGCTATTACAAAATCTTTATAGTGATCGTTGTTTTGGACCCAAAACTGTATTTAGTTTCAATAATAGTTGCAAAGGTAAGTAAGATCATTTACCAAATCCTTGTTGGTTATTTACAATTATTGTTTGAGCATACCCCAACGAAGGGGGTAACATTCAAGCACTTAGCAAATTTTATTGTAGTGAAAAATAATTTAACGAAGTGTGATTGTTTTTTACAGCATACACCAAGTGAGAAATTCCTTCCATGACACACTAAAAAAGTTCAAAAATAATACATGTAACGTAGTATGCAAATTGGAATGATGAAGAAGATGAAGTCCCAACCTTTTTAATTCAACAATCGGTTTTGCTTTTAAAGAATCACAATAATTAATATTCTCTGTTCACCCTCTATATGGGTATACAGTATACACAATGCACCTGACTATCAAGAAGTTCAGAGTATAACTCATTTCTATCTGTTATGATACACAAAGAAGTACTATAAAGAAGTAGCAGATTTGTGGGTAATGTCATAAATAGATAAAAGAATTTCAGCACCTATGAGTATAATAATGAGCCATTCATAAAATTCTGATTTCCTATTTTGGAGGATCTCTTGAAGAAAATGAACATTGTGCTGCACGAAAAGTAAACCGCAGTGTCACGATCGCCACACAATAAGCAAACAATGAAAGAAATTTAAGTGAAGCCATATCTTACCTCCACAAATTTTAATTTAAAATCCAAACTAGCAAATCTCTGAGTCAACTCAAATTCATCCCTGAGGTACTCCCAGATCTGAGCATATTTAGCATCCTTCCAGGCAATATCAGATCTAAGCAACCCAACATGATTTTCTATCAGCAATTCTATATGATAGGAGAATAGGATTCCACTAATAATTTGTGAGAAAATATGTCAAATTCATAAGGTGTTCATACTGCTTCCTTCCCCAGTTTTAGGGTCCCTTATTAGTATTCAGTGCGGCCTTTTATAAGCACAAAAGGTAATGATGCAAATTCAAGATACAAAGCACTTGATTGTGATTTTAATACACTAATGTGAGAGACAAAACATGTTTAACGAGATTAAATAATAATAACTAGTGTAAAACACCAGGAAACTGAATTGAACAGGCTTAATAGAACTTTTTTATAGGAAATGATTCAATCGCGCATTCAATCGCGTTACTATTTATCTACAGCCTGTATAATCCAACGAAGAAATCACGTTACATTTAGTAAAGGAGAAAAAATGCAGGGCAAATCTTGAATTAAATAGCTGAACAACTAACAGATATTGTTAGTTATCATCATGCATGTCAAAACCTATGCACATGGTAGTGACACCGATAGATAGTTAAATAAAGATTTATATCACTTGATTTAAACGATACCTCTCAAAGAGTCCAAGCTTAAGAATCACATCTGCAAGATTTGAATTTGCCTTTCCTACTAATTGAAATAATTTTTTCCTTTTCATCCTGAAGGTACCAGTTTTTTCCATACCACTGTTGATATCAGTAAATTCTCCAACCATCTCATCAACCTAAAAAAGAGTGCAAAATGCCCTGATTAAATCTTCTTACAATGAGAAACTCAATGTTATATTAATAATTAACTTACCTGGCGAACATAATAATCAAGGGCAATACTCTGACCTAGAACACTGCCTATTGTACGTATACCATCAACATTCAAATATTGCAGCATAATATAATCTAATCCACCTTGCATCCACGTGTCTAGTGTTGGTTTCTCTTTGACCTCGTATTCTGAAAGATTACACATAATGACGGTCGCAAACTTAAGATTCAATATGCAGATCAAGCAAATGAAATTACAAACAAATCATGTAAAAGATAGCATGAGCATAAAAAGAAAATGGGAACCTAAATATCAAAATAGATTTGGACATATATGGTGAGACATTGAGACCTCACCATCTCTTCTCATCTCAGGTAGTGACCCTGAAGCATGCATTTCAACAATTTTCAGATACCATCAACTTCTTGATCACGAACATTAAACAAGACAACTGAACCATACTGAAAAACTACCATATAACAGCATTCACTCCCACTTATAGTGGCACCTGAACCCTGATAAAACATAATTGATCGACAGTAATCAGTAATGATGTGCTGAGTATAATCAGATTTCATAAAAGGATTCAGTTTCAATGACATATGCAGTAACAGGGTATAAACTGCTAAGTAATAACTAAATATGAACATTTGCTTATAATCAGAAATAGACAAATAGTCCAGTTATTCGTGAGCAAAAATCCAAAAAATCAAAATATAAAAGCTAGAAAAATTTAATTTATAGCAGTCAAAACTCCTTGCCTCGAAAACTAAAAGGTCATGACTCATGAGGTGAATAAATGATACAAATAGCAACCAGACATTAGTTTTTGTTTTCACGCTGTGTTTGAGTTGACAACAAAATAAGTTTGTAGTTTGATTAAAGACACTCCATTCGGAAAGGAATGCCACTTTTTAAGAATATCATTTCACCAGTGTACCCACCCAGAACAGAATTTTCAGAAGAATCACCCTGGCCAGATTATTAACACTTTCAGAATTTTTGAATAGTAAGATCTCCTGTCACACCCGTCACAGATTCATATTTAAACCCACAAACTTATACTATAACTGTTGCTGTTGTCACATACTAGCATGATATTTTACCCCCTAAAAGTATGCACAATGCCACAATCCCAGCACTACAGTGCAGCAGCACATGTATAATAAAACTAAAATCATGTGAACAGGACAGACTTACAATAAGCTCAGGCTTAGTGCTGCCAAATCTCAACACAATGTAGTTGGTCATGCGTGATGTAGGAGGGATGAAATTGTGTCTGTGCTGGTCCACCAAGCTTTTCAAATTAACACTGCAAAGAATGACCATGGTAATCAATGTATATATCATACAGCCAAATTAATCACAACAAATAATCCAAGTTTATATTTATATAAACTACATATATTTTCTAAAATGAAGAATGACAAAAAGGGCACACATATCCTACATGCAGACATCCAAAAGGGTGCATTCCATTTTTCACTATTCCCAGTCTCACAACTAGTTTCATCAAAAAATGAAAGTTTCTTTGGTCTTATATAAGCTAGTGCTTCCAATAACAATAATAGGCAAAACATTACAATTACACAATTTCAATACACGCAAAGAACATAGTGGTAGAAAATTAACACTTTATATCGAATATTATCATACCTAGTACAGAAAAAATAAGCTCTAACAGGAATAGAAGGCTTAATGTCCTCCTCACTCACACCATCATCATATGAATCATCAATTTCAGCAGACGCAACTGTCTCGTGACGCTCAATCGTATCAACCACCGACGCCGATGGAGACGATGAGGAAGACGATAACTGAGACGAGCATCTAGCTGCAGTGGAGTTCGAACTGGAGCCAATGTGTCGAGTGATTGGCGAAGACGATGAACGCCATGATCGACGTATGTTTAGGGTAAAGGTGGGGGGATTCTTCCGTACTTGTTTCTGCAGTGATCGTGATGGTGATACGATGGGATTAGGGTTAGGGTTAATGGAGAGGGGGACGATGGTAATGGTTCGCATTTATGAAGCGGAAGAAAACTGGAACTATGGCTTATGTCTGTACGTTGTTTACAGAGAGTGAAATGAAGGATTTTGTTTGTGTATATACAGTTGAATTACGTCATTAGCCAACAAACTCAGGATTATGGTTAAATTGCATCATTAGCCATGGTAAAATGATATTCTAATAATAACTTTTTTTATCTACTTTTCGTTATTCAAAGCTGTGGGTGAGGAAACTTGGGTAACCGAGCATGGTTCGGGTATTCCTGACCCGACTCAATTTCCGAAAAAAAGAAAACATGATGACCAAGGTTGTACTTATAAGATATTAATCCGTGCTTGAGTATTTGCAAGATCGAGTATCGGGTATGTAGGTTATACCGATGACCGGTAATTAAGGGTATGATATCTTTGTATTAGGTTATATTATTAAAATAAAAAGAAATTCAAAGCAAAATTTTAAGAAAAAATATAAAACTAACAACCCATCAAAAACCAACATATAACAATTCAAAGCAACAATCTATTCTCATAAAAATATCAAACCAAACATTCCAATATGATCCAAACAAATAAAAATTCAAGCAACAGTCTTAAATCTTAATAATAAAAACAAAAACAAATAAAATCAATAATTTCTAGGGATGTCCTAACATATGAGATCATGGGTGTAATAATCCTAAAATTTATTTAAATAATAAATCTAGAATGGTTTATATATAAGTTATAATTATAATTATAATTTTGATTAAAGCTTTATAATTATAATACAACTAGTAAACATACATGTGCGTTGAGTGTTGAGCCTTGAAAAGCTATGTTTGACACATTATATGAGTAATGAATAAGTATTTTACACTTCACACAAATCCAATTGTAGTAGCAGAGTTAGGAGTTTAACTTTCCGATTGTTTGACATATCAATAGTGTATAAACCAAATAAACAAAAAATTGTTCTTAAATAACGATGAAGTCAACTTACTTACAATCGATATTGTTCAACTGTAGACGTTGAAGATTGAAGATGAATGGATACATTTTTCGTTTGAAACTTGAAAGAATATGCTCGATGTTAATGTATGTTAAGGGGGCTGTGATTTTTTAAGGGGGTTACGATTTTTTTAGGTTTTTAACAAGGTTATTTATAAACTCAGTCGGACCTTGAATTGATCAGGCGCCTTACGACAAGTCCTGAGCCCGAGACCAAAACCGATGATCCAATAAAATGCTAACCGATAACCTATGCTTTAATATAAAACGGGAACGGGTGTCGGATATTAATAGGTACGGGTATCTGCTTTATTCGGGATTCCCGACTTTATGCTCACCCCTATTCAAAGCTCTTGTGAGTGTTATATTTACCAGATAGAATTAGACGGTGATTGTCCAAATCTAACCTACCGAAATTTTGAATTGGGTTGCATTACACAACATAATGGCATCGAAAGAAAAAAAGGGATTGGATATTACATCACTCTCAGGTATGAATCTTTCTATTCTAGTAAAATGATCGAGTCTGACTCTGCTCCATTTTGGGATGTGAAATGCGGATTTGCTATTCCTCATGGTTTGCATTTTGCATGGCTAATTTACGCTCAATACTTGGGTTCACGATATTTTAAAAATATTCAGCACGGGTGATTGTGGAAGCACCAACCCACCCTTCTTTCCTACCTATTTACTTTGTTTGCTTTTACAGGTACATGGCGACCTGTCTATATGCTATAAATGGAACATCTAAATCCACTTAAGTAAGCCTTGTGGGGTGGAAATTATCTTTAAGCTGGTTACTCACACTAGAAGCATCTAGAAGAAGGATAGTTAGTTTCATGTGTGCTCCACATGTCAAAATTTATCAAAAAACCTTTATCATATTTTTCTCCGATCGCAACATGGCTAAGATGATCCGAAGTATGGTGCAACAATGATGCAAACTATCTTGTTACTTGACCAATGGTTCTCTTGGATTATCCATATATGGTTTCCTAAGTAAACAAGAAATGCAACTTAAATCATGTTACTTTTCTTGTGTTTTATTATGCATTTAACAGGCTTAGAATGAAAAAAAATGCTTCAAAACAAGTCATTCTGTTTGTATAAGGTGTTTAAAGATATCAAAGCTCTATTGTTTTTGTATGGATCAAAAACAAGATGGTCCTTAATGGTTTTACTTCATCAAATCAACGCATTTCAATAGGTTGTGGTAAATTTAATAGTTCGGGTCTTGGTTGGGCTTAGTAACCTGTCACACCCCTTTAATTTTTATATTTGAATAAATCTATCATTCGGAAAAATGGTCGTAGGTTCATCCAAAAATTTTAAGTCGTGCTTTTATGTGAAAGGTTACTATAGAAGAAAGAGTGTGTCTTCGTTTATAAAAACACGCAATTAACAGAGTAACTTTACTGCTTAGGTTAAACAAAAAGTGTCAGTAAATGATACCTTCTACGGTTCATGTCCCTTTAAAGTAAAATTGTTTATCGAGTTGGTTTTAGGTTGTTTAAATTTTGATGTTTTAAATATGATTTTGTATTTGAATCAAATTCTGATTGAAAAACTTATTCAATTGAAAAATCACAGTTGATTAAATAAATAAAACAGATTAGGGGAGAAAATGTAAAAACAATTAAAAATCAGAAAGGATGTTAAAAAAGTTAAAGTTTTATATAAATAATCTGAAATCAAATACCCAAATTGCATCTTTTCAATACCACAAACTAGAATTCACATAATTACATGATTTGAATGTTGATATTTTCAATTCTGATTCAAACAACGCATATTATTTGGTGAAAGTTGACGGTCTTAATTTCATGGCCTAAAAAATATCTATTTACTTAATATTCTAATTTAACTAGTAATATAAAGTTCAACTGTTAGTGAAAATTAATTACGTTGTGATATTTGTAAAATTATTGATGGAAAATGATGTATATAAGAAATAGAAAAGAAACAAGGCTAGTGAGATGGTAAAAATGACAAACATAACAATGACATATGATGGTTCTTATTACGAAAACGCAAACGCCGTGATCGAAGATATTATTGGAACAATTAAAAAGACACATATTATCTAACTTTCAATCGAGATCACGAATCATAGGTTTTACTAACACACTCTGAACCAAAGAACTCTAACCCAAGTTACACTATTTTTTCATCAATGATGCAATCAACGACTTTCATTTTTTTATATCAAGACGCATGAATTTATGGTAAGAATCCTAATAGTTACAACAATTTTACATGATTGGAAAAATAAAAAAAACACCCTACGTTTACGAATAAGTTTTCAAAAGCGGTGGTTTTAAAATCAAAAATCTTTATCAAACTTGATATTGTGAAGGCATGTCTAATTGAAGAAAAACAAGGTTTTGTGCAAGATTAACAAATGAATGATATCATTTTATTCTCGATGTCATATCATTTTATTCTCGATGTCATGAAAAAGCAACCCTTTAACTATAATGAATATATAAACTGTGAATATTGATTTTATTAAAAAATTTACTTTTTAAGATTAAAGAATAAAGATATGGAATCACAATTGTTATTTTGATTTAGTCTCTTATTAGCTTTGTGGTCTTTACATTGAGAACAAGATTTAGAGGGAATAAAATGAGACAATAGCCCAATAATCATTATACTATTACTCAAACACTAACGTCGATGATCAATCCGTATTTCGTTATCTAACTTAAGTTCGGTTATATACAAATCTGTGAGAAAATGCAAACAATGATTTATTTGGCGCAGTGGTCTATAAACTTCTCATCACGGGCACAACCTGAGTTTTACTCATGTGCAACTGTTTTTTCTGCCGGTTCTAACCCCTTATTTATTTTCTTTATGTTTTCTTTTAAATTTAAATTCATTTAATGGCCACCAAGCTGGCCTATCACCGTTTTGTTGGATTATATTGTTCTAAATTCCTTTCATCTTTTTTCACCTTCATATTTGTTATGAATTTTCCTTTTCTTTTAGGATTTTAAATTCAATACGTATTTCTTTTTTCTTTTAATATTTTAAATTCAATATTTATTGTCTTTTTCTTTTAACTTTTAAACATATTTACTTTTATAACTTTAAATCTATAAGTTTTTATTATGTTCCAAATATACTGTTACAATGTGTTATTTTCTTATTTCTGTATACGCGTCAACATAATTTTATTTAAACTCGAGCGGACTCAAATATGATATATTCTTACTAATTTTTTTATTTGCTTTCATGTTTGTTAACTCTTTTTTATGAGATATACCTTCCTAATATAACTATCATTTAAAAAGTCTAATTTGTGGTTGTATTTAGTTTTTTTTTGCTCCCAGGTATATTTAAAATAGGATATATTTTGGGTTTCATAGGTTATATTAACTCTTCTATCTGTCTATATTTTTATCTCTGGAACCAAATTACCACAAATTTATATAATTCATTTGTGTACTTAACTACGTTAAGATTATTGATCCAACAAGCGTAGCGAAGTATGCAGACGTGCCACATGCATACCATAGTTCGCATATGCGTCGTAACGTGCTATTAAATCACACTACTTCGACGCAACACACCAGCCTTAGATTTAAATTACTTTTTTTGATCCGAGTTATTTTATGTACGTTTCAAGTTTGTTTGGGTTCTAATGTATATTTTGTTTAAAACGAGTCAGGGTAAGCATAATACGTTATGATTATTAGATGTTATAATGAAATGAGTTGTATTGATTGCAATATATTTACCATGATGCCGCATACGGGCCCGCCGCAACATGTGGCGGTTAAAGAAACTCGTTATAACCAATAATTAAATTTCTATTCATCCTAAGAATCTAAGGTGCTGTTTGTTTTTTCTGCAGGAAAACGTCTGCAGTCTGCGGACCACATCTGTAGACATCTGCAGCAGAAGACGTGGACCAAATGTCTGCAATCTGCAAGAAAAATACTGTTTGTTTTGTTTAACATCTGCAAAATGCTGAAATATTCTGTAATTAAACTAAATTTATTTTTTGAACTTTAAAAACAAGTAATACGTTAATATATAAATAAAAGTCATAGAAATACATTATAAATATAAATAAAAGTCATACAACCCTGCAATAATATTCATAAAACCATACAATTACATTTATAAATCGTGACTTCTCTTTTGTGTTCGTTGCATGTTAACACCTTTGGTACATTGCACTTTTGTTCTTCATCGGTTAAGGCCCTATGGATACATTAGAAAGTAGGACTTAAAGAGATTTTAAACTCGTTTTCATGCAAGTTAAAGACATCCAAGATTGTTAGCATCACATACGGCCATGCAGAGTTGATTAATGGCATAATAAACAATTTTTTCATGTAAAGTTGATTAGAAAAGATTTAAGATGCATGATTGATTTATTGACCAAACTAACATGGTCTATGTTGGATCTTTATCTTTGCCTTTCAGAGTTGTGCGTATCACACAACACAACCGTGCACAGTTGAAACGATTTTAGCTTCATTATCTCATAAGTGACATATAAAACCCATACATGAACAATGAGATAAGAATCAAAATTTTCATGTAAAGTTGATTAAAAATGGAGCCAGAATCACAGAAACAAAGACTCACCAATAACCCTATTACTCTGATCATTTGGTCAATCAATCAATCCTCTACGTCTTATATCTAATTTAAGCTGTATCCATAGTTATAGAATATACTTGTAAACCTTTTTAATTCAGGAACAACACAATCAATTGTCCTTTAGTTTGAACCTACTGTTTCCAACAACTCTCACAAAAATCAACCTAGCTAACATTTGATCTATCAGTTGTTCAAAAACAACAGCAACAACACAACAAACCCTGATTTGAATCGATCCACATTTCACACACGACCTCAAAACACACATAAAATCAAACAACTATCAAAATAGAAATAAAAAAAGAACAACGTATACCTGCATCTAAGCAGATTTTGTGTATTAACTTCACCTTTACCCGAATTCCAATCAACACCTCTAGAATCCGTACGCCGACGTTTAGGTCCAGGAGTAAGAAACGGCAAGGATTAGCAGGCATTCCGACTCCCACTTTTCCACTCTGATCCGGCGTCATCGACGTCGTACTCCGTTTATACTTCATTTCTATAATCAAAACCCTAGAAGGTAAAAAAAACACACTTTATCGCGTTAAATCTACATCAAAAACTGATGATAACACACCATGCAACCCGATTGTTGGGCTTTTTGCTTGTGGGCGAAGGGGAGGGGGCGAAGGGGAGGTGGCGCGGTGGCGCGGTGGCGAGGTGGCGACGGAAGCGGCGACCGATGATGGTTGTGAAGAGGAGTGGGGGAGGTGGATGTGGGGAATGAAGATGGGTGAAGGTGATGTTAAGGCTCAAATGAATTCAGAAGATAAGAGGTTAGAAGAGGTTGTGAAAACATTGTTCCACCACTTCTCCGTGCAGAGGTGAGGAAGACGTTTTTTAATGAAACGTCTTCCAGAAAACAAACAGTCTGCGAAGTAAAAACATCTTCCCGCGTCGGTGAGCGCGCAGATAAAGAGATGGGGAAGAGGTTTTTTCAAAAAACAAACACCCCCTAAGATAATAACTCCCATCAAGTTAATTCCCGGCTAATGTAAAAGATGGTTTAAATTTATCTAATAGTTTTTACCCTTCGGATTTACTTAAAATATAGAAATTATATTCTCTCGAATTATGTATTTTTGTTATTTATTTCATTTTAAAAATAAAATTATTTAACGACTAAGATTTTTATCATATCACAGCATCAAAAGAAGTTAAAGCATTAATGTATAAGGTGTTGGATATGATTTATGGGGTTGTTTGCTTAATCAACATTTTAATGATTCAGATGTCTGAATGATTTAATATTTAATAATTCTGATTGTTTGTTTCGCGAACAAATGTCTGAATGGTTCAGACATTTGCCTCTGAATGGTTAAACATTATGCTAATGCTAAATGCTTAAGATGTATGTTAAATGGTTAACATCTTTTATTTGAATTGATAAGACGTTTGTCTTTGAATAGTTAAGCGATATACTATCTCTCAATGGTTAAAACTTCTTAATGGTTCAACACTTAATGATTTAGACCTCATATTGTTTCAGCACTTAATCATTCGAATATTGTCAAACATCCCCTATGATATGATATGTAACATATAACAAATACGATATATAAAAAAAGTTATATTGAATTTTAACATAGTGTCCGGATAGATAAATCACATGTACAGTGGTTTGACTTGTATGGTTTTTCATGATCTCACAACAAGTCTTTAACAAAATTTAAAATTAGAAGAAAGAATAAAATTAATAGTGTTTGAATAAATAAATAATAAGGTACAATAATTTGATGATAAATTTGATTTTAACAATTCAAACTAAAATTTGTTGCTCAATAACTATTCATACTATTAATTTAGCCGGTACCACTTTCAATTTTCACTTTTATGATCAAGAATAATCTCATTAACATAACTATCAAATATCCATGATTAATTTGCACACAATTTCACTTAAAATAATATAAATGAACGAAATTAAAAGGTTTGGAGTATGGTCGGCAAAATTAATAGTATGAATTATTATCGATCAACGATCGATAGATTAGATTATCAAAATTCAAATTACCTAGTTTGATTATAACGATTTTCATGATCTATGATCTTACATCAAGCATGTGTCTTTAAAAATTTAAAAGATCAAAAGAAAGAATGAAATTACTAATTTATACATCATCGACATATAATTAGAAGACGCGTGTTTCATAATTCATTATAGGTACCCATCGTGACGTGTTTTGTTCCCTATATTTATCTCTTACCTATATATAGTTAAAACTTTTAAGAGTATATGATTATTGCAACCAAAACACAACTTAACATCTATACACATAATTACTTTTAGTTTAAGATATTTAAAACTTTTAATTATTAATGTAAAACTAGATAAGAATCACATAATCAAATTAATTAAACCACTCTATAGATTTTAAACAAACTCACAACTAATTAATTACACTACTACACTAGTGACGTATTTATTATTTTTATTTTTATATTTATTATGGTTAAGCTACAATGAGTCTCTACTTACCATTACACTATCCATTAATGATATGAAAAGCTTAAATTTTACGCTCATAGCTACTTTTAGTTTAGAAGATTTGAAATTTATATTTTTTTACCGACCAATATATATTTTTAAACACGGTTATCCGGATAAACCCATCGGCGAAAGACCACTAATGCTTACGTGACTCGGCTCACCCATCATTTCAAGAAAAAAATCCACCACCGAAATACATATTGTGATAGAACCTATGACACACTTGAAAAACATTATTTATGACTTGAATGAACATTAACTTTTTTGTTAATCATGTGTGAAATGTAAAATATAAAGATAAAATAAGAGATCTGTGCTACACAACTAAAAATAATATAAACTTCGGTAATTTTTTATAAAAAACTAATAACGAAAATAAATATAAATTCAAAATAGATACAAGTTATAACTTAAACACATAAAGTTTTTTTAAACATCCAATGAAATCTTACTTGACTTCGATTTAAATATACTTAAAGATTATAAACAAAACGTTATGTTATTCAAGTGATAGGCATACATTTACTAATTACTAGTAGACGTATGCCTAACTCATCTCAATTCTCATGATTGAAAATTAATATATGAAAAAGAAAAACATAGGATAATACGAGTTGATAAACATTAAGATAAAATACAAAATACAAAATAAATATATAAAAAAAAACAGAAAGCCCCATCCTCATAAAAGCTCGTCTCAATCCTGTGGTTTTCAATTCTTTGTGCCGTACAACCGAGCTGTTCTTCGCATTTCCGCTACTCGAATCTGTTAACTATATCATTCACTCAACTAATCAACGTAAGTTCATTCACTCATCTCCATTAACTCTTTGAATTTCTACACACAAATTGTTTTCATGTTGATTTGCTAACAGTTAGCAGCATTTATGTGTGTATGTATGTGTCACTACATACGTGTGCTTTTTGTGTAAATGCCGTGTTCTACTCACGTTAGATCTGTACTGTAAGACGGTGAACTGTTGTTGAACGCAATGCAATTTTGTGGATTTGATCTGTGACTACAGGGTTTATCGCATCCAATTTTTTGAAAATCTAGGGTTTTGTGAGGGAATGTATGTTTGTTTTGTGATTAAGTAGGAGACTATGTGTTGAGGTTTTGCATTATGTGTTATTATGTTACAGTATTTGTTGGTGTTGATGTGTTTACAGAGGAATCATGAGCAACGAAGAAGAGAAGAGGTGTCCTTTGTGTGCCGAAGAGATGGATTGGACTGATCAACAGTTAAAGCCCTGCAAATGTGGTTATGAGGTTTGATTTTAAGTTGAAGGAGCTTTAACCTTTTTTTTTTTCTTTTTTTTTTTTCAAGTTTTTCTGCCTGGTGTTTACTTGTGTTGTTGTTTGTTATTATTTTGCCAACTTCATTTACATAGCTCATGCTTTTTTGCTGACTTGATTAATATGCAATTTTGAATGGAAGAAAGTTGGTTTATGTTCTTTAACTTGGCACATGTTACAGATATGCCATCCTCGACTTCTAATCTTATCATATGTGATCTGTCTAGTGAAGTTTCTAGTTTAGTACCTTGTCTTTTAATTTCTAAGGGCGCGATATAAGTGGAAATGTTATGTGTGTTCTCCCTTTGATATATAATGATTTCAGAACCGTGTGACATTGTTTGTTTGTTTGGAACTATGTGGCATTGTACTTTCAGTAACAATTTATTAAGAGTATGTCCAAGTTGAAGTATTTGAGGCTTTTGATGTACCGAGTTGCCTTAGAGGCAGTTACGGCAAGCTTTGTCAAGTTGGTTTGAACAAACACTTTCCAACAAGGGTAATCATCATGCTCATGTAAATCTACCATATCATCTTGGCCTTTGGGCTGCACTGTATTTATATTCCGTTGTAGAACCATATGCGGCCTGCTCCATCTAGTTTGAGGTAAAATGTCTAGTTGTTGTATTATTGTGGGTAAAATGATTTTATAGTTGTATTATATCCATTCGGTTTTTTCATTTGAAATGCCATCTTTCCTTTAGCAAAAAAAAGGTGGTGTCTGAAAAGAGTTGCTAGGCATTAGTCATTAGCAAAAAAATTGGTCATTTGTCATATTTTATTAATATATATTACATGTAAAGTAACGATATCAATAAATCTGTCACTCCTTCATCTCTCATTTGTTGTTCTGTGTTTGAACGTCAGTGCTGCAATAATCCATACATGATGCAAATTAAATTATGTGGTTAAGAATTTCTGTCCAGGTGTGAGCTTACTCTTTTAGGTTTTATATTCTATGTTACTATGAGCAATGCATAATAGAACTTTGGTATCCTACCTGGACAATGGCAGACAGCATTGGTATAAGAGCAAATCCTTTTCTCTTTTTGTGAGACGGTATGCAATCAAATTGAATTACTTTATCATTGTAGGTGTGCGTTTGGTGTTGGCATCACATAATGGACATGGCGGAGAAGGATGCAACAGAGGGACGATGCCCTGCTTGTCGCACAGCATATGATAAGGATAGAAGTGTCGGGCTGGAATCAAATTTTCAGAGGTTGAAATAATTTTGCAAGCTAGTTAATTTTTTTTATTGCTACACTTTTACCTTGAGATTCATAAAGCCTGTCCCACGTGTAGGGTGGCTGGTAGTAATTGTAGTCGAAAACAGAAGCAGCCAAAAACTAAGCAAAAACCAATTGAAGTAAAGAAAGACCTTAGCAATGTTAGAGTCATCCAGCGAAAAATGGCATACATTATGGGCTGCCTCTTAGTCTAGCTGATGAAGATGTATGTTCATTTTTTTGTTCATGTTTTTTCTTTCCTCAAATTTCAGTTCCATTAATGGGACCTACCAAAATTTTATATAACATTGTTGTTATCGAGTTATTCTGGCTGTGTAGTTGTTGCAGCGAAAAGATTATTTTGGCCAATATGGGAAAGTTACCAAGGTTTCTCTATCTCGGACGGCTGGTGGGACTGTTCAACAGTTTGTCAATGATACTTGTAGTGTGTAAGTTTTACCGCCCATAAACTTACATCAGAGTTGTTTTGGTTTGTTTCTTTTTGTAATTTATTCTGTAAATTTTCATTTTTGCTTTACGATATTGCTTTATTACTAAATCATGATGACCTGGCATTATATGAGGTTGTCACTACCCTGCTGGTTTGCTGTTGTTTAAGGACATCATTATATGTTAACTACCCTGCTGGTTTGCTGTTGTTTGAGGACATCATTATATGTTAACTAGCATCTAGATAGATCCATTCCATATGGGCTATAAATCTCTTCCAGCAAACATGATTTTGTTTTTTATTATATATATTTCTTAGTGTCTGATCATTATTTTTCCCTTATATACTCCCAGATATATTACATACTCAAAAGAGGAAGAAGCAGTGCGGTGTATTCAATCTGTGCATGGCTATGTGTTGGATGGTAGGTTTTTAAGGCAAGTACATAACCTTCTTTCCTTCTTACTTATATATTCTGGGCCATTTTCTTGGCATCATATATAGTTAACCTATTGAAATTCAACTTCTGCAGAGCATCGTTTGGAACAGCAAAGTATTGTCATGCATGGTTAAGGAATATGGTATACATGAGATGCTCAATTTAAGTAGATCAACTCTATTTTTCTGTAAATCTTACAGAAGCTGTTTTTATTTGTTGGTAGCCCTGCAACAATGTTGCTTGTTTATATCTGCATAGTATTGGCGCTGAAGAAGATAGTTTTGGCAAAGATGAAATAGCTGCAGTCCATACTAGGTATTACACGCAAAAGTTTGTATTCCACTGTTGTCTATAATAGTTCAATACTGATTCTGTGTTTGCAATTAATTAATTATTAACCATCTAATACTGAAATTACTTTTGTTTTTTTATAAAACTTGTTAACTGGCAAGAAAGTTCATCTATGTTAATATATTTTACATTGTACCTAAGATATGGTATGTTTCAGGTCCTCTCTTTCTGTAATTGTTTGTATTAGTAAATTTGATCTTTATATTCTACAGTTCTTTTTCAGGCGTATGCTAATAATTTCTTATACAATCATTGTGAATTTGGAATATTTCTTGCATTTTAACCTTTCTATTGATTACCACCAGTTCTAATTTTTGCTCGAATAATCAATAACCATCCTTGGTGCTGGATTCACTGATGTCAATTTTGCCACAAAAAAATATATATATTTCAGGAATAGAGTTCAGGAAATTGTTGGTGCCGCCCAATATTTGCATAAACGCTCAGGAACTATGTTGCCACCACCAGTAGATGAACACTTGAAAAATCGCAGTGTTCCTGCTCAGGAACCTGTTTTTACCAGTGCGCTGAGAGTAAGACATTTTCTGTTAATTCATTAAGACTGATAATAAAGCAGTGTGTGTTTATGGAGAGAGGAGCAAACATTGTTGATTGGTGTAATTGGGTGCCTTCTGTCATGCGGACATCCAAATACATATTGGATTGGATTAGATGTGACAAAATGGGTGGCCGGATAATGGGTCATAACTAGGGCTGTTCAATAAACTCGTGGCTCGCTCGAAATTGGCCCGTTTGTAAATGAGCCGAGTTGAGCTGACTGGTTCGTAAACGAGTTGAGCTGACTGGTTCGTAAACGAGTTGAGCTTTACCCTTACCCAAGGTCAGCTTGCTCGTTCTCATTGGCTTGTTAGTTAGCTGGGTTGTTGGCTCTTTTAAATTAAAGCCCAAAATTAAATATATATAAATTATAATCCAAATTATAACATTTATATAAATTTTATTTTTCTAGTATTTATAATTTTAATGCAAATAAATTATGGCCATTTTTGAAGGAAAAAACAAATAAAAAAATATTCAAGAATTATGTGTAGGTTAAAAATATTATTTTCTTTTTCTTTTTATATATCAATGTGGGAAAAAACGAAATTTACAAATAAATGAGCCGCCTCGAGCTTTTACGAGTCTTGCTATGATTAAAGAGCCTAGCCGAGCTGGCGTGTTTACAGCTCTAGGCTGCTAGGCAGACCGTGCCGGGTTGTCTTGAAACATTATTTGTTTTTTAAATTTGAACATTTTCTCTATATAATTAGCGTGTCAAATATGATGGCAAAAGTTATATTGTTTCAAAATTAATTTACTTTTTAAAGAAAATGATTTAGAAGGTTTCATGCATTAAATATAAACTTTGGTCAACCCATTTTCTTACGAGTTACTTTTTTTTTTCATTTTACATGTTTGACATATTAGAGATAAAACACAACAATAAACCAGTTCATTCACAAGAGTGGATAATAAATATTTGCTTCTTTGCTATTGTTCAGGATGTAGCGTATGCTGCAGTAGCTTCGGGTGATTACTTGTCTTGTTCTAAAGATAAAGATGGAGTAATTAAATCATCCAAACACATGACAAGTTTTGTAGATATTGTTGGAAGGTCATGTAGTTCAGGTTCAGATAAAGATATTAGCTCAATACCAGAAGGGCAGATGCCGAGCTTATGTTCTGATATGTCTTCTGTATCTATCAACGATAAGACTAAAGATTCAGATTTAGTGTCATCAAAATCATCAATTTATAGTGAGCCTTTTAGGGAAGCTTCTAAACTAGCTGATCTAACACTTGACACTAACATTATAAAAGAACACTCCGGTTGCCAATTGATTCTCAAATTCTTTTAATCCTTCTTATCCTGCTGAGGTATTTAAGGATCATAGTGATCGAGCTTGGTGGCAAATGGATTCTAGTAGTCAAAATGGTTTTGGTGTAAATAATCACGTGAATGAAGCCTTTGAACAATCTACGTGTACAAAACCTGTATTGAATGATGGATATGATGGGAAGAGATTTGAAAGTTTGTCCAAGTTAGATAGGATATATGGAGGGTCTAAGTCTTTTTCTAACGAAGAAATAGTAAAGCACTTGAGACGGCTTGATGATGATAGTCGTGTGGATAATGATGAAAATTTTGCTGCTGTGGAAAACAGTATCATATCGAATATATTGTCTTTGGATTTTGATGGGTCTGATGATTCGGTCATGCCTCAAACTGTAACTAGATTGTTTGAAGGGAAAAGCATAGGGCATGGTTCATCCTGGAATTTTCAAAATAGTGATCAATCAAGATTTTCCTTTGCAAATGAAAATGGACACAGTAATCAAGAGTTGGGAAAATTTTCTGTTTTTCAAGATTCTCTGGTGAATCAGGACAGCGTCTATAAGCCACAGTACCAGGGTATACCTACCACTTCCATGTACACGCATGCATGCAAACATAACTACACACACAGTTGCACATGCAAACACTTGCACATCTTCTGCTCTTTCCTCCATATGATAGTTGTCATAGCGTAAGAATAAACGAGTTTTGTGATTGTATGTTTTCTACAAACCCACCCTATCAACCTGAGCATTATCTATATCTAGGGTTCTATGTTTTCAAAATTTATTTGGTGCAAACGTTTATTTATATTATATTTTACTTGAAGTGCTTTCTAAATTACTATTAACTTTTGTAACGAAAGGATCTAGGGCTCAGAACGTAATACCACCAGGATTCTCCAAACCCCCTCCTGGGTTTCTGTCGTGCATGAGAACTGAGCAGGTTGTTTCGGCTAGTTCAGGTATGTGATCTTCCCTGTTCTCTATACACGTGTATTTTGTTATTCTTGATTATAAACCTGTATGTGTCATAAGATTTGTAGTGCTAAGGAAAGTGTTTTACTTGGTCAATTGTCTAAGTTAATATTCTGAAATAATAATATATTTTGTACTAAAACAGAGGCAATTTTCACAGAATGCCTGGAAATGTGGGTGGTTGTAATTTTGGATTAATATTTGATAATACTCTCCCCACTATGTTGGTTTCAGGTGGTTCTGTGAAGAATTCTTTGCCAAACAATCCTTCAATGATGATGGTCGGAAGAGGCAAATCATCTTTTGACGCGAGGTCAAGCTCAATTGATGAAGGGACGAAGCACTGGCACTTGATGCAACAACAACAATCTGCAGCTGCCACGCACAATCTTCACGAGCCTCAGTTTTCTCCAACATCCTTCATGCAACAACACCACACACCCCAGTTTCCTTCTTCACGAGATGATTATTATGGTGATAGCACTTCCAGGTTTTTAGATCGACAAAATCAGAGCTACACACAACAGTCCTCACAGCCAATGTTTACAAATGGTCACATCACAAATGGGTATCAGCAGCTGCAGGTGGATGAGTCTCAACACGTAAATGGTAGAAATGAGATGGGGGGCTTACATGAACAAATTCAGAGGAATGAGAGAATACAGTTGGAGAAATTGTTTCCTGGGTATGGTGAATTTATGCTCCAGACACCCCGTTCTGGCGATGTATTCACCCGGGTTTATGGAATGTAAATTATTTACCTTTCTTATTTCCCTGGTTTGATTAAATGAAATGAACACTCCGTCGTATCCATCTGTTTGTGTTTTAAAGAGATGAATTTCTCTTGGTAAAGTTTTTTATGATATCAAATTTATAAAGCAACAACTTCATCTCCCTTTCAGAAGCTCAGAGGATGTTGGTCATTTTCCGTCTTCAATTCCAGGTAAATTCTATGCTTAGGATCATATGGGCTCTAGCATGTTAATATTTTTTAGCATCATCAACTTGTACTTTGAAGGCACTGTGAAACCTTAAAAAATACGTATAATATGCTGTTACATATAGAGCAAACTAGACATCTCATGCCACGTTACACCTAAGTGGAATCAGGAAGTTTTATTATATTGACACAGAAGACACAGAAAGTTAATGCTGTGGCATCAGTGTTTGTGCACTCAGCAGAGCATCAATAAAAGGTCTAGTTTTATAGTTATTGAGAAGTCTTGTTCTGCATGTTTGTGTTTGATAACAAAGATGAAAAGAATCCTGATGATGCTGCGGTAGAAGCAACGGGTACATGAGGAGCGGTTACCATTTGCATTTGCCATGCAGCGTTTGAGACTCCTATAGAAGAAACAACACTTGCAGATCCAGCTTCTTTCGTCATTTCCTGTGAATACATATCAAGACAAATAATTACTCCGTGATCATCACTGTTAATTTAAGCGATTAATGTAAAGATCGATGAATAGGCACCTCATAGTTTGGGGTATGACTGGAATGTGTGCTAGGCCATACAGGAAAGTGCTGACCTATGGCTGTAGGATAATGGTCGTATTGCCCACCCTTCAAAGTCACAGCAGTGCCACCAACCTGAAAATAAAAGATGACTCAAAGCCATTGGTTAACTGTTTTCGGAACCAATTATTAAGATGGGATCCTTAAGGATGAATGGAAGTAACGCTGCACACACCTTTGGGCGTTTCCTGGAACCAATACCCACATTCTGATCATGATTTTGCCTCGCAACGTCTTTAATGGGATATACCGATAGGTTGAGATCGAGATTGAAAGTACTTGCTGCCCAAAGAATAAAATAATGTCTAGAACACATCAAAAAATGTATATACGCTCTCATCAAGTTGGAAAAGATAATACATAAGAAAGGAAACCACAAAATCTTTAGCAATCAATACTACCTTCATCTCTTCCTGGAGAATGAATATCTGCCCCATAAGTGCTTGGCTCAAAGTTGGTGATCGCTTCTTTCCCGTTACATTTAATGGCAGCTTTGTCATAAGCCCTGAATTCGGAAAAGAAATCGATGATTATATTAGTGGATACAATGTTACAGAGTAGAAACTTCAGATGTTAACTACAAGTCGATTCGTGTAGTTGTAAATTTCAATAACCTTGCAGCTTCTACTTCATTGTCGAATAATCCAAGGTAAACATACCTGCAACCAAGCATTTAATCTTATTCACAAAAACACCTCCCTAAACATAATTATCATAAAATCTTGTTACCTAAAGAACCATGTGAATACCACTACAGTATTGTTTCAGTTGCATTGAAATCACATAACATAGTTCCAGCTATGGATACTTACTTTTTCCAACAAACTGACCCATGCGAGCTCCCATCTACCACATTTGTGACGGGTCACTCCACGGTATCTTGAACTTCCTCGCGAGAATCCATTACTCTGTCTACGCAGTACATGAACAAACTCTTCTTTTGATAAGCTCTCCATCTGTTGTATCACATCAGTTTGGAAAAATTAAACCTTGTAATGATCAGGTGCAACTTGCGAGTACTAACTACACAAACCTGGGTCATGTCTTCCTCATAGTCACTTAAATGAAAATTTAGATCAGCACTAGTTCCCCGAAACTTGATTGCAGCTCGGTCATAGGCTCTAGAATGAAATTTTAGAAATGAAGTCAAAACCATGACTAGAAATGTGTACCCAAGTTACATTTCTCATCGAAAACACTCACCTAGCTGCATCATGGGAGGTGTCAAATCCACCTGTAAACATCATACAAACATAAATTAATACATTAAACAGAAACTATTTTTATATTGCGAATTTCAAACTATTGTGATTTCGAGCATGCTTACCCAAATATAGTTGTTTTCCACAATCCCTGAATAGAAAAAAAATGCAAAAAGTATTAGATTCTAAAATCATCAAACACAAGAAGAAGAAGCCTATGATCATTGGCAATCTACAAGTAATAGCAAATATGTTTCGATTTCCGCCAGAATTTAAACTTGACAGACGTTATGAACATGGAGTTCTTGTAATTAAGATTAGGCGAGATGTGGATTGACATATTGTTCTGCACTACTTGTGATGCACATGGAGAAAACAGTAGGCAAGCAGTAAGATTTTTGTTTAATAGTTTTAAATGTACTTTTAATATAAGCCTTTAACCTCGCAGACACAAAAGAGACACCTTACCATCATATGTACTTTCTTCACAGATTAGATGATTAAATATTACAGAAAAGCAAAACATTCCTAAATTAGAAAGAGAATATGCACATCACAATGATCACATAGTCAAAAACTGCAATAAACATGATAAAATAGCGAAGAGAAGAACAAGAGCACACCATATATGTGACTCCCATCGTCCGGTCCGGCGATAGTACGTCACTCCGCGGTAAGGCGAGCTCTTCGAAGGCGGTCCTCTCCGGCTTTTCCTCGCCTTCTGCATCGACACCGGATGCACGTTCTGTGACATCGGTGCAGAATCGAGAACCTTCAGATTCAACCACTCCGCACCATTGCAAGTAATTGGAAACGGAGAAGATGTTGCTAATCGAGAACCTAACTCCTCCGGCTTCAAATAGCCGGAAACCGGAAACAACTGCCTCGTAATCAAACCTACAGATGATCGATGCGATTTTTCATTCGATTCTCCGTTTTGAATTGAGATATCAATACGGATAGATCGCTTATGATCAGTAGCATTGCACGATACAGTAGTGTGTTCGTCATTAACGTCGTCTTCATCGGCGACGAGAGGATCATCTTCGTGTTCGTTGAGTACGTCGGAGGAAACTGAAGTACCGGAATGAATCTCCGATTGACGATCTTCGTGAGCGTAGTTTCTAGCAACGTCATAACCGTTAGTCTCAAAGCTATTGCGATCAACAGAGGCTACAGCTTCAGCATTAAGATCTAACATCTTCAATCCTTCACGCATTGAAAACAAGCTGTAGCTATATGAATTATGAATGAGTTATGAATGAATTATGAATGAATTATGATTATATATTCAATCGGAACAAGCACAGTGGATCATTTCACTCAGTTGGAACGATCACTACAGAGTCTGTTGAAATCTAACAAACATTCTGTTGATCGATTTCATACACACACAACACACCTTAAGTGTGTGCATAACACACACACAGAGTGAGAGAGAGATAGACAGAGAGAGAGAGAGAGAGAGAGAGAGAGTCTGTGTATGGATATATACGAAACGACGCCGTTGTGGGGTAGCAGGGATTTTGGGCTTTTGGGTATGAAGAAGAGGTGATATTTCATAGGAGGAAAAAACACGTGAATCGTGTATTTTATTAATTTATTCATTTCAGTACTACAATATAAAAATATCATTTTCGTACATACTTAAAAATAACATTTCCTTCTTTTTCCACGAATGAATAATGTATGATAGATATTAAAATTGACTTATTAATTAACTGATAATAATTTACGCTAACAATTAATCAATTAAACTTACAATGCTCATAATTTTTACATAAATTAACAATATAATATGAATTACATGGTAATCATAGATTATACTTCATACAAATAATCAGAAAACAAACCTTACAAAATACATACTTGTTTTCATCATATGGTTAAAAAGAAAGGTTTGAGAAATGAATGAGAACTGATATCACATAATTTATAAAAGTTGACCCTAGCCTAGCACCTTGGAGTGCCATCACATAGCACTTATTTGGCAATAACCACGTACCCAATAGATTCGACAAGTTCTAGGGGTGGTCCCATTTCTTGTTTTCCATTTTAAGTAAATTATTTTAAATTTTGTAGTATAAAGTTGATAATACCAATACAATACGTCAAACATTTTAAAACATAGTTTCAAACACACATACACATTTGAAAACTAACTAAATAGTATACGGCTCGTATTAATATTACTAAGTAAGCAATTTATTGCATGAATGTATGTCTAGTCATGTAACACGTACTATAAACAAAGAGGGTGATCAAATACTATTAATCTCAACTTTATAAGTTAAAAGTATTATTGAATAAACGTTGTATATTTTTAAGATTTAGAGTTAAATTGTTTATTTTCGATGAGTGATTAATTTTTGTAGTTTACTTTTTGGTTCAAATTTTACATAGCTAGTGGGACAAACATTTATATAATAGTCTTGCGTATCACACATAAACAACACGTACATATGTATAATATGGTCCTTGTAGTTTTGATAAAAATAATATAATATATATTGAGTCTGGAAAATTGTTATACATGTAAAATACATGAGCGGAAGATTTCTCAAAATGTCTTTGATTTATCGTCTACGTTTATATATGAATATGTTTGATAGAAAAACACATTTTAATGAACTGATAAGTAATCTTATGTCCAACCTGACATCCAGATGTTTTTCGTTTTGATTTTTATAGAAAATTGCTACATTTTTTTTCTATAAATTGCAATTTTTAAAGAAAAAAAGGTCCGATGTAGTAAGTGGCAAACGATACATCCAACTATGATACAATCACGCTCCAACTTATTTACAATGAAGCACTCAACTCATCCAAATCCGACATATAAAAAACTATGTGTGCATTATATCGGTTAAATTGTTTGTGTGTAATCTTGATACATTATTATATCTTACATTTTTATTATTATAATCAACGTTCAACCAAGCAAATCTCATGACTTATGATATAAATCAAAGTATATTACTTAAAAACAATATCACAAAATAATAATTCTACATATTAATATATAAGTATAGGCACTCATATAACCTAACTAAAACAAACAAATAATGGAAACGACAAACCATATCAAAATAGAATAGAAATATTTGGCCGAAACGGTAAAATCAAAGAGTCGCTTTGAGTTTTACGTTGACGTATACGTTAAAAATTACTAATCTTCTTGTATTGTGTTTTTTAAGGAAATTGATACCTTGGATTCTAGAGACATCATTTCCTACGTTGTTAATATCAAACAAATCTTAGGTTTCATTAATTATTTGATTTCCTACCCACAGAAAACAAATAATACAAACAAACAAATTCCGTTTCGACGTTGGATATTGTGGCTGTCAGTTTTTGATAAAATATTAAAATAAAGAGTAACTAATAATACGGTGACATACATTACGTTAGGGACAAAAATTCAGCAATATAGAATTACATGAGGCAGTTTTGATGCAATTTTAAATAAAGAAAATGATGTGTATTTTAAGTAAAGAAAAATACATGTGACATCTTTTTTGTTTGGTTTCTTATTTCTCCATATACTTTAATCATTTGTTCAATAATTAAGAAATTATAATAATAACGTCTGGAGAGGCCTATTTCGTCAAGAACGGAGTCACATGAAACCGGTAAAAGAAGTATATATGCCCTTTGGTTTTATTTGGTGTTTGTCCCTACCATCTTTTTGGTGATACTATCCTTTGTAATTTGTTTTGTGTTCAATAATATTGTTCTTTGCCGTTCAAAATAAATTAAAAGAAGTATACAAGTATGTATATCTAAAAGTCGAGTATTGTTGTATATATGTATATATATATTTACCAATATGACATATTTTTATTAACTATCACAATTTAACATAAGCAATAGTGCAATACCCTTTGTCAGGTGGTTAGTCACTCCCATTTTTTCAAGATCCGGTGTTTTTTAAACTGTATTTTTACATTTTAAAACAAACAAGTATTAAACTCTTCGCGGTGAGACGATGATGTAAAACCATGAAAAAAAACTAATGTCAAACTTTGCCTTGATCCCCCACATTAAGATAAATGTCACAGAACAACAAGTTGTATTGAAAAAAATAAAAATATATTATATTTGACTTGACGTGGTTTTGACTCTTAAAAGACCAACCAAAATTACAGACTTCACGACGTATATTTGTTATCTCAGAAAGCGTTATGTTTTTTAAAAGTTTAAAGAAATATACTATATTCAATCCGGCTCAATTTTTTTTATAAAATTACATTAAAACATAATAAAGAAAAGCTCTGTATAACAGTATACTTAAAACAAATGGGTCCTATATCAATTAGTTTAAGGGAAGACACTTTATGATTTTTCAAAGTGGTAGTCATATGTTTGAGTATCACTTGGTGTAATATGCTTAAAGTGGGTCATAGATTTTACTAGAATGAACCTTTAGATGGTGGGTTTCTTTTGGAATAATGAACCTTTGGATGGTGGGTTTCTTTTGGAATAATGAACGTGCTAAACACCGGTGGTGTCTGTGTTTGCGGGAGCGGGTGGGTTTTCGTCATTAGGTTTACCCTGATGACTAAGCTTAAAAGTATTTGTTGACGGTTCAAAAAGAAAAAAAACAATACACTTAAAATTTAAGAAAGTGTTGCTTTTGTTATTATTATTAATATTAGTCAAAAACTTAAAGTAAACAAATTCACTATACACATGGATCCAAAACTATGAAATAACAAATGTTTTGCATGTGGATGAACCAAATAAACTTAATCTATACATGAAAAAAAACCTAATAGTTTTTATAATTTATGAGTATCGTTAAAAAATATATATGCACACTTGTATATATAACAATAAGAGACCTCATCTAACAAAATGATACAGACATTAATAGTAACTCCTAAATGTATGTAAGTACTATAATATTATCGTTCTTGTTCTTTTTGTTTTGTTTTTTTTGTGTGTTTACTCTAGGCCTTTTTTGTGTACCTCTTCTAGCATACGGTATCTTTCTTTTAAAGAAGTATAATATCATGTGTTTCTTTCCTTATTTGCACTTGGAGATATAGTAGGGTAGCTATATGTAAGCTTATCTAAGCAAGTATTGATTTTCATTTATAACCTTTGGAGTATTGATTATAGAACTTATAATAATTTAGTTTAAGTATCACGACAACGGAGAGCATTTTGAGGAAGTCGAAAACATTGTAGTGTATGTTTTATTCTTAGGTGTTAGTTGTTAAAGAGTAGAATTCGGTCACCTGATCACCGATTGCTATCATTATTTAACAACCCATGATTTTAGTTTGTAGAATGTTACGGGAGACTCTGCTTTAACTTTCAGTCTTTGTATACAGTAGTTTGTAAACCTTTACTATGTCATGACTCATGATGTCGTCTTTCCTCAAATCATGCTGTTTTATAAAGATTTAAGCACTTTCAGGCACACCGGCTCGATCACAAGAAATCTTCAATCAAGTTAATAACATTAAAACTTATAAACAATCCACCAATAAAGTATGTAGATAATTAATTTTCTATATCCGTTTACCCCAAACGTATATCCGAATTGAACAACGTACCCAAAAAAATGTAAATTTTATTTTTATTTTCCCATGATCTTGTCCAGTAACACTTTATTGTAGTAGGTTATTTATGAGAAAAAGAATCATTTACGTTTGAAATATGTATTCGTATTATATATATTTTGTTTGTTGTGAAATCTGAATTTAACTTTAGTATTTTATCATCATGACATTTACATGTGCTAGATATTTCAAACCTATATGGTTACGATAAAATGCGTGCAATTTATTATATTTTAATTTGTTGTAGTTGTTACAAACGTAAGAAAACAATTGTCTAATTAAAGTATAGGACATAACTTTTCTTATGGGTATCGCCTGAAATCACCAATATTCGTATCAAACACGTCCTGTTGTCATCCCTAATTATAACAAAAACCTAACCCGTGTTGTAGAAACGCGTAGCTATCACCACGAGCCCGCGATAGTCGACCAGCGATTTTGTTCGCAAATTATAATCAAAGAGAGTGGTTCATGTCTCATGAAAACAGGTAGCCTTCAGTTGACGTTGTTTGGATGTCTTAGTAGATTCTAGAGAGACTTGAATATCGTGAAAAAAGGAAACGTGATGAGTTATTGTTTTATCTATAGGTATAAATATTACTATTTTAATCAAAAGATGTTTGAAACATAAATGAGAATACATTCAATAGTAGTTTTAATTATGTACATTTAAAGTTTTTCTCTTAGATGTTGGAAGACGGTATAGGCTTCTAATGGTGGACGTTGTGGAGACGTGGTCTCTTATTTGTCTTTCATCTTCTTTTTAATACGTATAGGTACATAAAAAAACGAGGAGAGAGAAATATATCATTATTATAGTAGTAAATAATATATTTGGTTCTTGTGGTTTATATATACCAAGGTGAGGATCTCGTCTGTGGGTTATGATATTATGTGTTTAGTTTCTTTAGGCTTTTTAAACTTGATCAGACATTTTGATCATTTAGATTTAACAAATGAAATGATAAATTTATGTGTATTTGATCATGTAAAACCATTTACAGTAAATTCCTTAAAATTATATGAGTGTGTTTAGTATATTATATGAAATATTTTTTAGTGGTTGTGAGTGAAGTAAAAAGAAAATTTTATTATGGATGGTATATTTGAAGAATTACTGTTCAATCCTTATAAATTTTTTAATATTTTTAAAGTGGTTGTGAGTGAAAAAAAGAGAAGAAGGTAATTATAAGGGTATAAAAATATTATTTAATTAAAAAAGAGAGAAAATATAATGATTTTTTATGTAATTATATAAATAAAGATAAAGAATCTCTGTAAATGCTCTAATATGATCATTTCAGATTTTAACAAATTTAATGATAGATCTAAAAACATCTGATGGATAGAAGGATTGTATGTAAAGACACATTTAATATTTTATAAAAATAAAGATGTTTGTAATATTTGAAGTTGAACAATGCCAAAATGACAAATGTATAAAAAATTCGTGATCCGTAGAAATACTAGTGATTTGGTCCAAACAAGGGGGGAGAGAGAGAGAGAGTAACTTAAGGATTGTTTGGCAATTTTTGATGATTAAGTATTAAACTAATAAGAGATCTGAACCATTAAATATTGAACCATTAAATGTTGAATTATTAAGATATTTAAATCATTAATAACTAGTATATCATTTAACTATTCAATGTTAATGTCTGACAAATTCAGATAATATGTCTTAATCATTTAGCATTAGACCTTTTAACTATTCAGCATCAATATAATGTTTAACCATTAAGAGGTAATGTCTTAACCATTTAGATATGTGTGCTCGCGAAACAAACAGTCCGAATCATTAAGTGCTGAATCATTAAGTACTTAACCATTTAGTTATCTAAATTATTAAGAGGTTAATTAATAGCCTGCCAAACAACCCCTTACTCTTATCATAATTTCTTGCTTTGTTGACGAAATACAAATTTAAACTTCTTATTATGTTGTTAAATTATCTATATATAATCAGCCATTTGTCAATCAAAATACATTCCATTCACAGGCGAAGTTTATTGAGGGCCGAAGAGGCCACGCTCCCTCTCCATTTTTTGTCAGTAGTGTTAATTTTTAATCTACTAGTGTAATTTTTCGATCCAGTAATGTAACTTTTTTAATAACTGTAGAGTTCAACCCCACCCCCGCTCCCTTCAAAATAGTTTACTTTCGTTCCCGCCTCAGCCATTTATTTCATTACCTAGAAAACTTAATATTAAATCGAGATCAATATAGACATGTTTGCTAAATTAAGTCACAAAACAAATACCATGATTAAGCATCCTCCTTCTGCTAACTCTTCTTCATTTATAATAGTAAATTAATGATAAACAGAAATGGTATGTGAACATGGAAATCTTTACACGTAAAAAACCATATAAATCATCCAAGTAATGTGCAAGATCCACTTGATCTAATCTCGTAAATAGGTCTATAATAAATACATCCCAAATCATTTGTCAAAGTTATAAATGACATGTCAAACCCATGAACCAACAGGTTCAACTCACGACCTCTGTTTATGCATATGCTTTCTCAAATCAAAGCAAAATATGATCATAGACATTCCAATGCTTTCTTCATTTGCTCATTATCATATATCGACAGCATACACACTTGCCTGAAAACTTAAGACAATAGGGTTTATAAGACACAGCACAACTTTCTGCTGCAACCTCAGAACTCATGAGCCATAGATTTGACTCATATCCTGATTATACACCCCATCAATAGATATTACCTTTGAAATTGGCTGAAATTTTCACTTTCTTCAGCTATAATACTATCCACGGCCTGTTGTTGTAGGTACCTATGGCGGGACCTAGACCTGCCGCCCTCTGTAAGCAGCCCTATAACTGCCACTTTGACTCCAGCCAACTGGAAGATTATCCAATGCATTAAGTTTTTCTTCCTTACCTAGATCTTGACCACATTAGCATAAGTATATCTATAACTTCTTATTTCATATATAAGAACTAGCAAGATAAATAATCCCTAAAAATGAAACAATAAATTAACAACATTTCAACAGAATTGAGAATTCTATAATTTAACATGTTACTGGTTTGTACCAAAATGTAAACCAAGCATCATGTAACAAGATCCAGTTCATCACGACATGGAGGAACAACATCTAATCTCATCATACTCCTATATTCACCGGAACAGGTGCACCTGCTTGCACACACATCTCCACCACTGCAGGAGCCTTACCGTAATACCTCTTCAGATCATTAGACAACGGAGGCCCTGACAGATCAGCAACATGCCATACATAATTGGGTCCCACCAAATCAAAAACGGTCGCTTCTTGCCATGCATGCATACCATTTCGTGATTGATGCTTTGATGCCCTGCAATTCCTAACTTTATGCCCCTTGGGACCAACCTGAACCTCAGGACAATATCCACATGTATGCCCTTTGTATCTCGCCATTATCTTCTTAGCCCCTGATATCATCTCAAACCATGAATCAAGTGTCAAGATGCTTAGTTCTTTCAAAGTCAACCCTTTGGTCAAAGAAAGATCTGAACTAGAATCCTTCCAGGAGTCTTCAGGAGCTACTGTTTCTATCGGTCTGTTTGTTTCCATCTCAAAATCGACAATTCTACCTTCTATGCTGTATACGGGTCGGGTTCTTCTCTTTGTTGGGTGCTTTTCAAGGTTCAACCCGGCTTGTATGCAGAGCTCTACAATGGCAGGAAGTTGTTTAACTTTACAGCTCTCATTGTGTAAAATTCTGGGCTTCCCAACACGGTCATAGAGATGGAAGCATTTGGGAAAATAAATTACATCATGAATTCTTCCTTTTCGCCACACATGAGTAGCATTTCTTAGACCACTTTTCGGACCAGTACAAGTCCTGATTTCATGCCCTACCTGACCAATGTGAACCTCAAAGCAATGCCTAAAAACCAATACATAATTAGAGGAACATACAACAAACAAATAAAATGTACATGTTAGCTAGCTAGCTAGCTAATTAGATTATTACTTGAGGTGGCAATTTCAACTCATTTACTTGTAAATGTGGTTAATTTGGATTATGGTTTATCCCTAACAGGACAAACAGACCAAAATTTTAAAAAAATTAGCCTTAAAGAAACCTGGTCAAAATGTTTGAACAAGTTGAAAATCACTACAAGTGCATTTTTTGTGCTTATGGCCTCCTAAAGCATTCTTATTTATATAAATAAGAAATTTGAACGCTACACAACAGTCTCTTTTCTTTTCAGTTACAGTAAACTCAATTTATGATTCAACTATATAAGAAATTTGCGCTCAGTTGGTGTATTAAAAATGATTCTAACTGAAATGAGTATGTTATTGACTACTGAATTGAGATTTGAAAATGTAAGAATTTGTATTGGTATATAAAGTTATACCTGCATCGAAGAACTGGAATAACATTCACAAGCTTTGATAAACCCAATAATATCAATTCTCTAGCTCGATAAACTTGATGAGCTACACCAACTAGTTCAGGAACAAGTAGGCCATTTTCCGGCGGTTCTTCTAGCAGTTTACATGGTTGTGCTTTTCTTGCCTCTCTCTCTTGCTTGGCTCTCTGAACCAAAATTTTCATGGGCGTCGGGTAGGGTTTTCTCTCAGACTTGCTCTTAGCAGGCTTCGGTATGTCTGTATAAAGATTATCATAGTCGCCATCTGCTGCTTTCACTGTCTCTGCAGTTAAGGTTCTTGAGAAAACTAAAAGGTGGGTTGGACTTAACTGGAGTTTCTTCAGAGAATCAAGGTGAAAAAAGATTGATGATAAACATATTCGGTGCATCGAGTAATTCAATGTAGAGCTGTAATGGTATATTGAAAAAGAAACCATCACGTAAGAAGACAAAGACTAAAGTTTCAAGCTTTGATAAGTTCAAAGAAATGATCTTTAAGGCAATATGAATAAATAACTAATGTGATCTTCGACATATCAAAAAACATGCTTTTCATATATATGTGTGTGTGGGTACCAAGTTCAACATTGCTTTTAGAATCCGTCTAATGAAAAGCTGAAGCAACGTGATAAACACCATATAAAAAACTGTCATAAAACCTATATACAACAAACTTCATGAGTCTTCATTTTCATAATCAGCTATTTACAATTTCAATTATTCCAACTTATGTGTCTTCGACTTGGAACACAAATGCAAAAAAGTTGCAAGCAATCGACTAATCGCAAACTTTATTCCATCTACATGACAAATTTGTCATGCCAGTGTTCATCATACTCCCCCGCATATGTGTATGGCATCACCATCAGAAAAGTCACAATGTCTCTTTTTACAGATTAAATACACAACAAATTTCTTACATCTATAACCCTCATGAATTTTAATCGTCATCTATTTTATGCTCTCATCACTCTCTTGATTCAAACTGTGTCCTATTCATCCCATTTCACGGTACCAGCAACTAAAAGCGTAAGACAAAAAGAAACCATCTATCGCTCTAAAAGACTTGTGTCCGATCATCGAAAACTTTTAACATAAAACCAGTATTACACTGCAAAATGCCTCACAAATCTCATAAAATGTATGCCGACAAAATCAAATGCGGTAACAATGAAGATGAAACTGATAAACACCCTCCAAAAATGAGAAAAAAAGATCAAAACTAATTATCAGTAAACACGTTTAGTTCCATCTATAATCAATCATCTATATTTAAGCACCATTTGATAAACTGACAGCAACATTCAATAAACTGAACCCACAAAAAACCAACAAATAGTGGCTAGGCTTTCACTTCAAACAAAAGGATATTGCATAATTGGTGATGAATTACTTCTAAGAGAAAAGAGGGCACCATCATTAAGATTTTTCTAATGATTTGCAGATCAATTGAGATGAGAAAATTAGGGTTCGTCTTGGGGTAGCAAAGTTCACTCAAGAACATTCAAGTATTTGAACACGATTATTACATATACAAAACAAATTCAGAATCAAATAGCACACAGAGCTTATGTGAAACTGATAAACTCAAAACTACAAATCTACAACCTGATTACATACACATAATACATTCGTACACAACTAAGAATTGAATATTTCATAAAAGTGTATACAACTAACCCTAGAAATTGATTAATTCATTACCTTTATCATATAGAGCTTCCGATCATTGACTGATTCAATTTCATAAAAGTCTACACTTTATCGGTCGAGTATTGAGAGATAACAGTTCAAGTAGAACATATGTTAAAAGGGGTGAGGGCGTTCGTGACTTCAGTTATAATATGTGCAGATGCGAATCATTTGATAGTTACAGTCGGAGGCATTGTTCTGAAAACTGGACCAGACTGGTTGGTCGAAATCCAAACTTCAAACCGGACCGGACCGGTTGGTTGAAAACCAGACTTCAAACCGGTCCGGTTAAAACCGTTTGATGTTAAACAGATTGTACCGTTTTGAAAGGTGCTTATTATATACTAGGTTATAAATTCGTGTGATACACGAGTTGTATACAGAGAAAACGATATATTTATATTTATGTGAATTCTTCTTATAACTAAAATTGTGTACAGCATAATACATATTATTGTATGAAATGGTGTTCTAGAAGCACACACCATCAAGAATAGCACTTACAGGAGTTGGGCAAAACATATCCTTTAGTCAACTGTGACATAACATAACTAGCAATTAAAAGAATCTCTAGCAGCCTTATAAATATTATTATGAAAACCAAACAAATAAAGAGTAACCAAGTTGTATAAACAATAAACAACCATCATGAAAATAAACTCTTTTAGGATAGCAACCAGGAGGCCCAACTAAATATTTAAGGCCAAAATTTGACAGCATTCGAAGGTCAACTGCAATCCAAATAGTATAGCACAACAACAACTTTTGAGTCAAAATCATTACATCGTCTCCAACCGGCCCAACCAGCCCATTTTTCCATCTCTAGCATATGTATATTGAAATCTTATCGGTCAATCAGTGTGCTTTTCACACATTTAAACATTTTAAACTACAAAAAGAGTATGTCACTTTCATTTTTGTATCATGATATAATTGGTTTATAAAAAAGGTATAAGAACATTCAAGAATTCATAATTCAGAGGATTTAACTTTTAAGTATGAGATTCTTGGAACTTGGAAGAAACTTAAATATCTTGAGTAGTTTCTATCGAGTTTGTTTTCTTTCTTATTTTAGCACATAATGATGCTGAATTTTTTTTATACCCAAAATGAACCAAAATCACATAAGCGTTTCTTTTCCTTTTAGCATATAAAAGTGCTACATTCGCATTATTATACCCAAGTGACCAAAATAACAGCTTCATTTCTCCTTATTTTAACACATAATTGTGGTGAACATTTATACCCAAATGACCCACCCAAAATCACATCTTTGTCTCTCC
This sequence comes from Flaveria trinervia, assembly GCA_025506515.1. Lineage (NCBI taxonomy): Eukaryota > Viridiplantae > Streptophyta > Magnoliopsida > Asterales > Asteraceae > Flaveria > Flaveria trinervia. The sequence continues at coordinate 3,805,219 of CM046450.1, forward strand.
TTAATTTTAGCATATAAAGTTGTTGAATCTTTATACCAAATGACCTGAAATCAGAGCTAGGGTTTCTCCTTGTTTTAAAAGTGCTGGATTTTAAATCCAAATGACCAAGATTCACAGTTGCGTTTATAACTTACAAGCATGAGTAGATTATAATCAAAATATTTATCACAAAGTAAGCAAGGTAAACTAAGTTGGAACGGGGTACTTACATTTGTGTTGAGTTGATTCACTTCGTCTTTCTTCTTTAACACAGGACTGGCCTCCTTTGATTGAAGAGGCTCCAACTTGTTAATAATGATCCTCTTCTTTTATATGTTGACTTCCTAAAATTAATACTTGTAATGTCAAATGAAAATAATCAAACACATATCACGTTATCACTGTTTCACAGCAATTCATGGCTAATTCTTCTCAAATCTCATCATGTTCTTATCATTCATTTCTCCGTTGTGTCAAACAGCAATCAAAGTTTATATAATATTTCTTCTTATAAATTCATACAGCTTAAATAATATGAAAAATTCGAAATTCAGCAAATTAGGTCATCAAGCCCCATTTCTCATTAGTCGTCATTTTTAGTTACATGAACATATCCAACCAATTTAAATGGTTCAAGAACATCAAGGAGATTCATCTATCTCAAAATTTACCACACTTTACCCCTTCCAAATCATCAAGAGGCGTTGGGTTACTACTAGAATATGGAATGGATATTCTCATAGCATTAGTGCTCCTTGGTTCACACTTCACACCACACATATGACATCAGTTAATCTTAAATCCCATGCTATATTGGTTCAGTTCACTACCATAAAAGGTAACAGGTCACCATATTTACCTGTTTCAGATCATCATATGAGGATCAAACACTCACCGAAAGCTCTTTCACAAATCCTGAATGATTAAGTGTTGAACCAATAAAAGGTTTAAGTGTTGAACCACTAAGAGCTATTATATTGTTTAACTATTCAAAGATAAATATCTTACCAATTCAGATAATATGTCTAAACCATTCAACATTAGACCTCTTAACCATTCAGCATCAATATAATGTTTAACCATTCAGAGGTAAATGTCTTAACCATTCAGACATGTGCTGGCGAAACAAACAGTCTAAACCATTAAGTGTTGAATCATTCAAACATCTGAATCATAAAGAAGCTGTCAAACAGTCCCTTAGTTTATTTTCCAAAAACCCTTGATTGACTAAGGCTGGCAATTTCTGGCACAAACCTGTTAACATGACACGACACAACACGACACGAAATTAACAGGTTTCGTGTTTGAGCTTGACAGGTTTCGTGTTTGAGCTTAACAGGTTTCGTGTTTGAGCTTAACAGGTTTCGTGTTATTAACAGGTTGACACGTTAAAGACACGATAAAAATCGTGTCTTAACAGATCAAAGACATGTTAACCTCTTAACGCACATGTTAAGACATTTTATATTTTATCTAATTAAAATAATATATATTACTTTTTTGTGTTTAATTTAAAATCCTTATCCCTTGCCCAACTGCTTCAATCGAATACGACTATCACGGTACCACCGACCGAGTCTCCGGCCTCCACCTGAGCCCTCTTCGTAATCCGTATATTACCTCTTTAAACTATGTTATCGGTCAAAATAGACTTTTTTATTGACTTTTGTCTCAAATATGTCAAGGATTATCATGCTAAAGGTTATGGTATATTCAGGATTTTGATAAGACTAGTCAATTTTTGTTTCACTAAACGTGTTAATTTCATCGTGTCTTATCGTGTTTTTCTAATATGTCTTATCGTGTAACCTGTTTCTAAACAGGTTCGTGATCGTGTCTGGAAAAAATAACATTTTAGTTATCGTGTCGTGTTCGTGTCAGCACTTATCGTGTTCGTGTCAGCACTTATTGTGTTCGTGTTTTATCGTATTGTGTCTGATATATTATGTCAGCCCTATGATTGACAGATACACAACAAAAAGTGAAAAATGCTAAAATGAAAATGTAGCCGGAATCAATTGGTATTGTTGTTGATGATTAATTTTCTAGATTGTGATTCAATTAGAAATCAAAAGTAAGAATTAGATACAGATGATTCAATATTAATAGCATGTTGTAATCATCGTTGTGATTTGTGAATCAATTAAAATAAAATCAATTGGGATCGGTTCCTTTCGAAACCGAAAATAGGAGAAAACGACCATAACCCTAATTGAAAACCATCATGCTTCAATAGAAGAGCATAAGAACATGTGTAACATCTCGTTTTTTTTTGTTAACTAAAAGTTAATTTTGTTAGTTCTTGTAAGGGCCATTTATGCTATTTATGAAACTTGGTGGGCTATTTATGTATGATTTTCTTATTTAATTAAAGTTTATAAATATTATATGATAATAATGTTAATATTAATAAAAGTATAAATACTATTATGTAAAAATAATAATAATAATAATAATAATTATAATAATAATAATAATAATGATAATAAAAATAATAATAATAAGTTATCAAAGTTAACAAAGTTAAAACTTAATTAAGTTCAAGGGGGCCTAATTGTCAAATTAGAAACTTGAAATATTAAGTTTGGGCATTGAATAATAGAAAATCAAAGTTGAGGGACCAAAGGTGTAATTTATCAAAAATCAAACCCCCCCCCTTCTCACCCCGTTTTTCCGGTGACCTCGCCGCCGGACTCCGGCCAAGTCCGGCGAGGCACCAAAACCGCCAAAAACCGATGTTTTTTAATCCGAAACCGTCCCTAAAACGTTCTTGAACACGATTCGAACGCAATCATGGACTTTAATTGCGTTTATACGTCGGTTATGAACCCGATCGAGTGTGTAATCGAGCGTTTCTAACCATATAGCCGTTCGATCATTAAAACTCAATAATAATCAAATTAAATGATTCATAATCGAACGTCTAAGTAGTCTAAAGCTTCTATCAATTCCAATTTCACCTGAAACAACACAAACAGCAAATCCAATTCCCGTTTTCTTTCGCGACCTGTAACCTTGCCAAAATCCTATCTCCGAACGAATTGAACCAAAATCAACATAGGGCTTCGCATCGGGATCATCATTCGAGGCTATCTGCAAGTTTAATTGGATTATCATTGGGGATTTCTCATCCACTGAGTTCAACGACCGCGACTTGTTCTTCGTTTAGGATTGCTCCAATTCGAACTTATTCGGGTAAATTACATACATGGTTATGCTCGATTACCATGGGAAACAAAACCCCATGGTTAATTTGGTTATCAAGATCGTTTAGATGATCAATTTGAACGGATCTAAACTAGGGTTCTTGAGGTTGGGAACTTGGTGTTATAAGGAAATGGAACCAAGTAATACCGCGGCTGGAAGCCATGGTACACCGGTTCACGACACGCCCTTACATTCAAGAGGTCCCGGTTCGAACCCGGGCACCCTCTTATTCTTTTAAAAGCCTTTTTAGGCCTTAATTCTTACTAGAAAATTTCTAAAAAATTACAAAAAAATAATTTTCATTAACTTTTAACCTTTAAATTAACAAAATGATTTTTCTGTAAATTTATTTTTATAAAAATACCGTAATATTTAATTATTAAATTTTAATTATTGTTGTAAGAATGAGTTTATGTAAAAATTAAATTGTTACTTGAATCAATAATAAATCGTACATTTACTTCGATTAAAGTTATATGATACTCAAACTAAATGCAATAATTTATAATTTTGTAAGAATATTCCCTTAATTTTTTTTTGTAATATATATATATATATATATATGTATGTATAAATATATTATTAATAAACTAAATTGGCTAACAAAACTCTCTTAAATTCTAAGGAACCTAGTTCATGTTTAATTGTTGAATCTTGACCTAAATCTTGTAATATTTATATATTTAGGTGTCTTGTGACGTTTTACCTTGGAACGGCTTATATTATTCTTATTGATCCTTATTATATACTTATTGATCAAGTGAGTTTCCTTGCCCTTTTTACTTTATTTCACACTATTTTGGGGTGAAACATGATAGCTTATACATGATACACTTATACACGTTTGAGACTTGTAAATCACGTGCAATTCAACTTATTATTTTGTCATGGTTATTTGTTTATTGTAAGTGTTTATATGAGATACATAGTTTGATTACAATCATTAACTATTGCTAGCCTGGCAGCGTCTTAGATCTTTGGGCCTGACAAGCCTATTTGGTGCTAAAGCCGAGGTATTGCCGGCTCCTGATGACGTATGCTTGTTCATCATGGGAACCAAATACACTTAGCCAATCTTTTATACTTGTAATCAAGTCGAGGTTTGGTTGTGACGATATGTGTTCTATAACCTTACTTGCTTATGACCTATGACATGAATTTCTACTTGTAACTTTATCATATTATGTATAAAAACCTTGGAAACTCACCAACTATTTATAGTTGACCCTTTTATTTTTATCATGTTTCAGGAAATCCCCAAGTTTAAAGTGGACTCTTGAAGCTTGGAAATAAAACTAGGACTTGGACCTAGTTAAATAAATAAATGATATGCTACGTTTTGTTTTATTTGGGATTATTTCATGTTTTGTGGCTTATGTTTGTAATGACTTTTGAAACTTATAATTTTAATATTTACACTTAAATATAGCGTTATGTGGCTGTGAACAATCTTAACCCTCACATCTCGACGATTCCGCCGTCAAGGTTGGGGTGTGACAGATTGGTATCAGAGCCCATAACTATAGGGATTTAGGTTATTAGTAATGGTGACCTAGACTATAGCTTATGCATGAACCTCATAGGATAATATTTATATTCTTAGAAATATATATTGTTACATGCTACATAATGCTATACTTTACTTATGTGCAACTTGATGCCTTAGCATAGGTTGCCTTGTAATTTTCTAAACTTTGTTACTTGTCTCCCTAAACTTAACTTTGACTCATTAACTCTCCCCGACAAATGAAACTTCTTAATCTTATTCTCGTCAACACGTGGAATCGTATACTTATGCTTAAGAATTAAATCTTTAGACTTATGTCTAATCTATGTAAATCTCATCATGGTTTTGATTTCATAAACCTAAGAAATTTGTGTGACACATGGACACCTGTATTCTGGATTTCCTGGCAAAAGGCCCTCGGGCTAAGGCAAGCATATCGCATAAATCCTACGGGACTAGTTATGCTTACCTGGGGATTTCTGGGATGAGTGATAACCATGGTCAACATACACGAATTTCTAAGGCGAGTGGGTCAACTTACCTTGACGTGTCAACGTTTCCAAATGGTGATGCGTTACCAAATGGAACCATTCCATGTGCCTTACAACTTTTTGCCTTATCCTTGTTGAACATTAATCCCTGTTATTCCAATTCTCATATCTAACTCATTTGTATATTCCAGCATGTCTCGTCATCATGGAAAGCGTGGAAGTTCCGATCGTAAGTTAGCCGCCATGATTGCTCGACAAATGGCTGCTGTCATTCCGACCATGGTTGCTGAACTTAATAGCACCTTAATGACCAACGCTAGCAACAATGGAAATGGTCATGGAGAGAATAGCAACAATCAAAACGGGAACAATCAACATGGGAATAATCAAACTTGCACCTTCAAACACTTCAGCTCTTGCAAGCCCACTAGTTTTAGTGGCAAGGAAGGAGCCACTGGTCTTCTTGAGTGGTTTGAAAGCATGGAGAATACCTTTATCAATTGTGAGTGTCCCGATGCACTCAAGGTTCGTTATGCCACTAGTATGTTCCAACAAAGGGCTCTTACCTGGTGGAATAGCGAGAAGAGGAATCGTGGACCCGATGCTATTCTAGCACTTACATGGGAAGAGTTCAAGAACATCGCCATCGCGAAGTTCTGCCCAAGGAGTGAATTGCAAAAGCTGGAAGAAGAGTTTTGGAATTTGAAACAAAATGATGGTGATCATTTGGCCTACTCAACTAGGCATCATGAGTTGAGTATACTGCTACCCCATATGGTCGACACTGTTCCCCGCAACATCGAGAAGTTCATTAAGGGTGTACCACCCCAAATTCAAGATGCTGTGGTGGGTAGCCGACCCACAACATTGGAAGAAGCCATTACAATCACCGCTCAACTCACCGAGAACCATATAAGAGCGGGCACCATGTCTGTGAAGGGTGCAAAGAAGTGGAGAAGACGGCTACCGAGGCGGTTAAGGAGACCAAAGCTGAACCGTCTAACAGCCATAACAACAACAAGAAGCGCAAGTTCACACCGGCGCGTAACTATGCCGTGGCTGCACCTAAACAACTCCAAAGGCAACCTGTACCTGCGGCTACATCTGTGGCACAAGTGCCTGGGGCTAGGGCTTATGCTGGTCCTCAACCGATGTGCAGCACGTGTAGGTATCATCACCCGGGGAATCAACCATGCCGCATTTGCACCTTGTGCGGTAAATATGGTCATTTGGTGGCGACTTGCCACCGTGCACCTAACAATGCCGCTGTGGTCACAAACCGTGTTTGCTACAACTGTGGGGAACCTGGCCATTTTCGCCCACAATGCCCTCGTCTTGTGGGTAATGTTCCACAAGCCCGAGGACGTGCTTTCAACATCAACGCTAACCAAGCACAAGCAAACAACGATGTGGTGAATGGTACGTTAACTCACCCTTAAATTTTGTGATCGAATTATTTCATATTTTACCTGTATTGTTAAATACCTTAAAAAATTGAACAGGTATGTTCCTTATTAACAAAACTTATGCCTATGTCCTATTTGATTCTGGAGCCGATAAAAGTTTTGTTTCATTAGAGTTTGAACCCATACTTGCTAAGCCACATACGAAACTAGAAAGACCTCTTACTGTTGAAGTTGCCGATGGAGAACCAATTACCGTTGACGTTATCGTTCGTGATTGCATCTTAAGTCTTGACACGCATGACTTTCTTATCGATCTTATCCCTATGAAACTTGGAAGTTTTGACGTCATCATTGGTATGGATTGGTTAGCCAAACACCATGCTGAGATCATTTGTTTCGAGAAGTGCATTCGTATACCGTTACCCTCTGGGGATACGTTGAAGGTGTTCGGTGAAAAATCTTCTAAAGGGCTTAAACTCATGTCTTGCACTCAAGCCCGAAAGTGCTTAAACAAGAAGTATATGGCCTTCTTGGCTTATGTGGTCAACACGAAAGTCAAAGGGAAAGAACTTAAGGATGTCCCTATCGTACGAGACTTTCCTGAAGTATTTCCCGATGACCTTAGTGGTTTACCTCCCGTGCGTGAAGTCGAGTTTAAAATTGACTTGATACCGGGAGCAACCCCCGTGGCCAAGTCACCGTATCGGCTTGCACCATCGGAAATGCAAGAACTCTCTTGTCAACTGCAAGAGCTGTCCGAGAAGGGCTTCATCCGTCCTAGTTCTTCGCCTTGGGGTGCACCTGTTCTTTTCGTGAAGAAGAAAGATGGATCGTTTCGTATGTGCATCGATTATCGCGAGCTTAACAAACTTACCATCAAGAATCGTTATCCTCTTCCTCGCATCGATGACTTGTTTGATCAACTTCAAGGAGCTGCCATATTCTCGAAAATTGACCTACGTTCTGGATATCATCAATTACGAGTTCATGAGAATGACATCCCAAAGACCGCTTTCCGTACTCGTTATGGACACTATGAGTTTATGGTGATGCCTTTTGGTTTAACCAATGCTCCTGCTGTCTTCATGGATCTCATGAACCGAGTATGCAAGCCTTATCTAGACAAGTTTGTGATCGTCTTTATTGATGACATACTTATCTATTCCAAGTCCAACACCGATCATGAGCTGCATTTGAGATTGGTTCTTGAGTTGTTAAAGAAAGAGCAATTGTACGCAAAGTTCTCAAAGTGTGATTTCTGGCTCGAAGAAGTTCAATTTCTAGGACACGTGGTGAATAGCCAAGGAATTCACGTTGATCCTGCAAAGGTGGAAGCTGTGAAGAATTGGTGTGTTCCTACAACTCCTACCGAAGTTCGTTCTTTTCTTGGTCTTGCTGGTTATTATCGGCGATTCATTGCCAATTTCTCGAGGATCGCGAAACCGCTCACCACTTTGACACAAAAGAATAAACCTTCGAGTGGGGTTCCGAGCAAGAAGAAGCTTTTGAAGCGTTAAAGCATAAGTTATGCAATGCTCCTATCTTGACCCTACCCGATGGAAACGATGATTTCACTGTGTATTGTGATGCATCTAAACAAGGCCTTGGTTGTGTTCTTATGCAACGAGGGAAGGTCATAGCTTACGCATCGAGGCAATTGAAGGTTCACGAGGTGAATTACACAACTCATGATCTCGAGCTTGGTGCTGTTGTATTTGCTTTGAAGATTTGGAGGCACTACCTGTATGGTACGCAATGTATAGTCTACACCGATCACAAAAGCCTTCAACACGTTTTCAATCAAAAAGATCAATATGAGACAACGTCGTTGGGTGGAGTTGATTAGTGACTATGATTGTGACATTCGTTACCATCCTGGTAAAGCAAACGTTGTGGCCGATGCACTGAGCCGAAAGATTCACAACAAGATAATCTCATTTCAAGAAATTCGAGATCGACGTCAATGGTTTGACACCTTGGGTGAGTTCGATACTGAAATTCGACTAGATGTCAATGAGACCACCGTACTACTACAAAACCTGAGAATAGATAGTGACATCGAGTCGAGCATCTTGGAGGCACAACAAATGGTTCAACGAGAAGGGAGAATGAAGGATGAGTTGGAGCATAATCTTCTAACCCAATTGGAAACGAAATCCAATGGATTGATGTACTTCGCCAATCGTATTTGGGTTCCAAATCGCGATAACATTCGTACCTTTATTATGAACGAAGCTCATCAAACTCGTTATTCTATTCATCCTGGTTCCGATAAGATGTACATGGACCTACGGGGTCAATATTGGTGGCCTGGAATGAAGAAAGACATAGCGACTTATGTAGCTAAGTGCCTCACATGTACGAAAGTTAAAGCCGAACATCAACGTCCAAGTGGATTACTTGAGCAACCCGAGATCCCTATGTGGAAATGGGAACACATATCCATGGACTTCATAACAAAGCTACCCCGAACCTCTCGAGGACATGATAGCATATGGGTGATTGTTGACCGATTGACCAAGTCGGCACATTTTATACCCATACGTGACACTTACAAGACATCAAAGTTAGCTCGTATATACGTTGATGAGATTGTAAGTCGTCATGGGGTACCTCTGCACATCATATCCGACCGTGACGCTCGTTTCACTTCGCATTTTTGGTCGTCTATGCAAGAACTCTTGGGTACTCAATTGGACTTAAGCACGGCTTACCATCCTCAAACTGATGGTCAAACCGAGCGAACGATCCAAACTTGGAGGATTTACTACGCTTGTGTGTTCTTGACTTTGGTGGCGATTGGGATACGCATCTACCGCTCGCGGAATTTTCGTATAACAATAGTTATCACTCGAGTATCAAGATGGCACCGTTTGAAGCACTTTATGGTCGAAAATGTCGTTCACCGATCTGTTGGACCGACATTGGTGAAAACTTCATCACTGGTCCTGAACTTATACAAGAGACGACCGATAAAGTTTCTATCATTCGCAAGAACCTCGAAGTGGCGAGAAGTCGTCAAAAGAGCTATGCTGACAAGCGACGTAAGCCATTGGAATTCCAAGCTGGGGAGTTGGTTCTTCTCAAGGTCTCACCGTGGAAAGGTGTGGTTCGCTTTGGAAAGAAGGGAAAACTGGCTCCAAGGTTTGTAGGACCTTTCAAAATCCTGAAAAGGATTGGGAAAGTGGCTTATAAACTAGAGTTACCTTCCGACCTTAGTGGAATTCATCCTGTGTTCCACGTCTCAAATTTGAGAAGATGTTTGGCCGACGAAAGTCTGTATGTTCCGCTGGAAGACATTCAGATCGACGAGTCATTACATTTTGTCGAGAAACCTGTAGAGATCATGGATCGTATAATGAAGAAGACTAGAACCACAACAACCCCAATCGTCAAGGTTCGTTGGGAAAATAAACGTGGCGCTGAATTTACTTGGGAACGAGAGGAGCACATGAAGAAGAAATACCCGTTCTTATTTGTATAGTTTCATTTTTCTTAATTTCGGGACGAAATTCTTTCAAGTTGGGGAGACTGTAACATCTCGTTTTTTTGTTAACTAAAAGTTATTTTGTTAGTTCTTGTAAGGGCCATTTATGCTATTATGAAACTTGGTGGGCTATTTATGTATGATTTCTTATTTAATTTAAAGTTTATAAATATTATATGATAATAATGTTAATATTAATAAAAGTATAAATACTATTATGTAAAAATAATAATAATAATAATAATAATTATAATAATAATATAATAATGATAATAAAAATAATAATAATAAGTTATCAAAGTTAACAAAGTTAAAACTTAATTAAGTTCAAGGGGGCCTAATTGTCAAATTAGAAACTTGAAATATTAAGTTTGGGCATAGAATAATAGAAAATCAAAGTTGAGGGACCAAAGGTGTAATTTATCAAAAATCAAACCCCCCCCCTTCTCACCCCGTTTTTCCGGTGACCTCGCCGGCCGGACTCCGGCCAAGTCCGGCGAGGCACCAAAACCGCCAAAAACCGATGTTTTTTAATCCGAAACCGTCCCTAAAACGTTCTTGAACACGATTCGAACGCAATCATGGACTTTATTGCGTTATACGTCGGTTATGAACCCGATCGAGTGTGTAATCGAGCGTTTCTAACCATATAGCCGTTCGATCATTAAAACTCAATAATAATCAAATTAAATGATTCATAATCGAACGTCTAAGTAGTCTAAAGCTTCTATCAATTCCAATTTCACCTGAAACAACACAAACAGCAAATCCAATTCCCGTTTTCTTTCGCGACCTGTAACCTTGCCAAAATCCTATCTCCGAACGAATTGAACCAAAATCAACATAGGGCTTCGCATCGGGATCATCATTCGAGGCTATCTGCAAGTTTAATTGGATTATCATTGGGGATTTCTCATCCACTGAGTTCAACGACCGCGACTTGTTCTTCGTTTAGGATTGCTCCAATTCGAACTTATTCGGGTAAATTACATACATGGTTATGCTCGATTAACCATGGGAAACAAAAACCCCATGGTTAATTTGGTTATCAAGATCGTTTAGATGATCAATTTGAACGGATCTAAACTAGGGTTCTTGAGGTTGGGAACTTGGTGTTATAAGGAAATGGAACCAAGTAATACCGCGGCTGGAAGCCATGGTACACCGGTTCACGACACGCCCTTACATTCAAGAGGTCCCGGGTTCGAACCCGGGCACCCTCTTATTCTTTTAAAAGCCTTTTTAGGCCTTAATTCTTACTAGAAAATTTCTAAAAAATTACAAAAAAATAATTTTCATTAACTTTTAACCTTTAAATTAACAAAATGATTTTTCTGTAAATTTATTTTTATAAAAATACCGTAATATTTAATTATTAAATTTTAATTATTGTTGTAAGAATGAGTTTATGTAAAAATTAAATTGTTACTTGAATCAATAATAAATCGTACATTTACTTCGATTAAAGTTATATGATACTCAAACTAAATGCAATAATTATAATTTTGTAAGAATATTCCCTTAATTTTTTTTGTAATATATATATATATAATATATTGTATGTATAAATATATATTAATAACTAAATTGGCTAACAAAACTCTCTTAAATTCTAAGGAACCTAGTTCATGTTTAATTGTTGAATCTTGACCTAAATCTTGTAATATTTATATATTTAGGTGTCTTGTGACGTTTTACCTTGGAACGGCTTATATTATTCTTATTGATCCTTATTATATACTTATTGATCAAGTGAGTTTCCTTGCCCTCTTTTTACTTTATTCACACTATTTTGGGGTGAAACATGATAGCTTATACATGATACACTTATACACGTTTGAGACTTGTAAATCACGTGCAATTCAACTTATTATTTTGTCATGGTTATTTGTTTATTGTAAGTGTTTATATGAGATACATAGTTTGATTACAATCATTAACTATTGCTAGCCTGGCAGCGTCTTAGATCTTTGGGCCTGACAAGCCTATTTGGTGCTAAAGCCGAGGTATTGCCGGCCTGATGACGTATGCTTGTTCATCATGGGAACCAAATACACTTAGCCAATCTTTTATACTTGTAATCAAGTCGAGGTTTGGTTGTGACGATATGTGTTCTATAACCTTACTTGCTTATGACCTATGACATGAATTTCTACTTGTAACTTTATCATATTATGTATAAAAACCTTGGAAACTCACCAACTATTTATAGTTGACCCTTTTATTTTTATCATGTTTCAGGAAATCCCCAAGTTTAAAGTGGACTCTTGAAGCTTGGAAATAAAACTAGGACTTGGACCTAGTTAAATAAATAAATGATATGCTACGTTTTGTTTTATTTGGGATTATTTCATGTTTTGTGGCTTATGTTTGTAATGACTTTTGAAACTTATAATTTTAATATTTACACTTAAATATAGCGTTATGTGGCTGTGAACAATCTTAACTCTCACATCTCGACGATTCCGCCGTCAAGGTTGGGGTGTGACAACATGAATCTTTAAAATAGTTATAATTTCAATAATTGTTATATTCATTTCAATTAGTAGACCGGTTAAAATATACAGTTCACTGTCTGATTCGATACTACAAACAAGTATGTGGGTCGTTCCTACTCACTCTATAATCTATACATTATTAATTTATTGTTATCTTCAGTTTTCATCCGAATAAAACATTTTTCATTTGTATTTGTCCTTTTCATTTCTTATCACGTTTATGTATTTCATAACTAAAAGCATTCAGAGTAGGTTTTTTATTATATGAGTGTGTTTTATATATTAGTATTATTCACAAAAAAAAATATATAAGTACTTAACAAGTTAACATAGTTATATCAAACAAACTTTTAGATAAGCAATATAAACCAAACGTTAACAAACATATTATCAAACATTTACGAACATAAATGAACGGAAATAAACGTGTGGATAATGACAATACCACATGTGCAATTCTGCATTACTTACTATGTGAACCTAATTTATTTATTTCTTGGTTAAAAGTTAACTTAAACCACGCGGCCATGTGGGATCCTTCTTATGCATTTAAAGTCAACATCCCAAAGTGAAAACGGTCCATGCATTTAGACTTTTGACTTGGAGATCTAAGTCAAGTTCACACACACTAAGTCAAGTTCACACACACACATTATGTGTACTCCTTTGTCTATACATGAAGATATTTAATATCGGGATAAAAATTGGGGAAAAATTATTAAAATAAATGTTTGACCAACTAAAAAGCCAACTAATTTTGTAATTTTCAACTTATTTTTATCTTCTTTTAATCGATAGAAGACTACCAAATATTTTATTTTGATTATCCGGTAGCTCTTTAGTCAACCTAACCATTGGCTGGTCCTTTAGGAAGTTGAGTAGAATTGACATATCTTCCATAGTCGACCTCTCACAACCAGACTCTGGTAAAGTTTTGTACATGTGTCAGCTCCTCATTTACTTTTACGTGAGAGCAATCCAACGATTGAGTCGGTTAGGGTGTAATTGACTTAGCTAGCAAGGGGGTATTTGACATCTTATTATTGTTTGAGAGCGGATAAAACTAAAATAAAACTTAAATGTTCAAATTGTAAAACGAGTCGATCAAACGTTTAATTGAAGGTCATGATTGAGTTGAAGTGTTTACAGAAGTATGAAGTGTTGTAGTTTTAAGAAACTTAGAACCTACTTCATATTTCACGCTCATGACAAGAATATAGACATGATTTGTTTGAAGGTCATGATTGAGTTGGTTTTTTTAAATAACTTTCAATTCAATTCAGGTTTTAGCTCATCTAGCTTTTCACAATTAAATATTTAAACAGGTTGATTCCCAATAGCTCTTGAGTGATTTGATTTAGTTATTCTATAACCTAGTACGTCTAAACTCTAAACCTAAAAACATTGGTTACTTATTCAAAGAGGGGTTTTGTTTCGAAAACTAGTAATAAACTAGTCCTTATTATGAACACATATGCATTAGGGTCGTTCACTAGCCACACCAAGCTTAAGTCGAGCTTAAAACTATATAGTATACACCCTGGCTTACATCTGCTTAAACTTTTACACGAGATGATTTGTAATGAACTTGTTTCAAAGGAGTTTCAAATCACTGAGTTATATGTAGAACCCTATTAAATATACAAGCACTGGCTGAATATCCTTGCAAATAAAAGATAACTTGAGCATAAATGCATCAACAAGATTAATATATTATCTTATGTATTTTGACCGAAAACTCTGTGCTTTAGGATGAACTTATTATTAATCATATCATAACTACAATATATCAATTCTTTATAAATCGAATCAAACAAAATATTGCTATAATATATATTTTGTAAGTTAATGATTGTGATGACCAGGTCAATAACAAACAATATGACAGCTAATTTATTTATTGGCTTGAATGTTAAAAGTAAGTGTGGGGTTACTTGTTGGTCAACATCACAAAAGTCAAACGGCCCATGCATTTATGGACGTTTGCTCGAGACTAATCAAGCCCACATGCTCACTGTGTGGACTCCTTTGACTATAAATACATTATTCTGGGCTGAAAATGCAGTTGCTAAATATAAAGAAAAAAATAATATGTTTTATGGTTTTTCAACAATTAATTCCAATTTAACTTATTATTTTATTCGTAAATTCAAAGCTAAAATATTAATAAAAATGTTATTAAATTAATTTCAGCAATTTATTGCGTATTGTAATTTTCAAATCTCTGAGCTTTTTTATACCGTAGGATTTAACTTTTTTTATTTTATCTATAAAAATAATAACTCAAAAGAGTAAAATGCTCAAGTTGAGGGCAGATAGAAAAACTATATTCATTGTAACGTGATTAAGCGAAACGATTATTTTTAATCTGATTATTTTCCAATACCCTAAACCTTTATTTTTATATTAAACTTGAAAGAAAGAAATACTTATTAAATAATATTAACTTTTTTTTTTCATTCGGGTCAACTAATTATAAAATATTAAAATAAACTTTTTGTTATTATCAAGTAGCATTCCTCCTTTAATATAAACAAATACCCATAGTCATGTAAACACAAACACACTCACTGTGTGTGAACTCACTTGACTATAAATACCCCCTAACCATTCTCACTTCTTTCTCCAACTTGCCCCTTTCTCACTTGAAAGAAGAATAAAAAGTGTTTCGTTTGACCAATGGAAAGTCAAAGTAAAAGAGTTGAAGTCAAGGGCCAAAAAACACAAAAGGATGCAACTGCAAGCCTTCCACCAAGAAGAGGTCAAATCAAAGCTAAAATTTTCAATCTCTTGGTTAACGAAGTCAAGAGGGCTACATGCATAAAGACCCCTTCTCCATGTTGTCAAGATTCTTTTGAGGAATGATTTTTTCAAACATTTTACTTATCTATGTAGTTAGTTTTCTTTTGTTACGAGTAAACTACTGTCATGCATATATGTATGTTTTTAGAGGTTAAATTTGATTTTCATCCTCGAGTTTAACATAAGTAATAATTTTCCCTTAAACGTTTAAATCATCAATTTCAATACAAAACATTAATCATTTGTTTTATAATTTGTTTTAGGCTAAAAGTTTTATAATTTTAGACTGGAATTGAAAAAAACATAAACTTTTAAAAACAAATTGATTTTTTAAAAGGAAAATAAACGTGTTTATCAAACCTTAAGAAGTAAAATCAAATTTAACCCTATTTTTTAATTCCTTTTTAGTTATTGTATTGAGTAATATACATCATTATGTAAACGTGTTGGTTATTGTGATAATCGTTTTATATGTTAAATATAACGTTTGAGTAGAAAAATGTATGACTAATACAAGTATAACAACTTGTTCAATACTGAATATTTTTTAGTAACACTTGTGTGTAGTGCTTTTCGGATTCAACGAATAGGAAAAGATGTAGATGTACTTCTATATAATTATAAAAAACATTAGAATAACTATTTATGTGGTTATTATACTTCTCTACTTAACAATAGAAAATCTATTAGTAATGTATAATTCAAATGAGTCAAAAGTTACCTACCATTACTAATAAAAGAATATTTTTATAGGTTACTTGTTATAATTCTAAAGCTCTTAAATTTTATTATACTGTTTCTCTCTTCTAATAAATATCATATTAACTATAAATAATATTATTAAATATTTTTATATTACACAATATATATATATATATATATATATATATATATTTAAAAAGAGATCTTTCTACAAATGCAATTTGTAAAGAAATATTTTTTTATAAAATAAGAATTTTTTTTTAAAATATCAAACTTTTAAAAAACACAATATATTTTAAAACCTATGGCTATTAAAAAACAGAATTCTTATTTAACAAAAATAATTAAATTTCAAAGTTATAATAAATAAATTATTAAAATTGATACTTTTTTAAAAAACATTTGTTTTGAAACAATTTGTTTAAAAAGCAACTTTAAAAAAAACAAAAAAGATCAAACAAAAGTTTAAAAAATAATATCGTTTTTTTATCGCTCGTACATAATGTTAATTATATCTTATATCAAAAGATCGTTTTATTATTAATTAATATTTATTAATAACTATTTAATATTTTATTTATTCAACCCGTGTAATACACATGATACTAACTTAGTGTACTAATATAACATAACTGGCAAGTTTCAGCACGAACTGACTCTACAATACATATCTGATTAGAAAAATACCTAAAAAAATAGAACTTAATTTTATCCAACAAGCTTAATAAGCACTAATCATATAATTAATGTTACCAATAAAAATAAACATTTGGAAATAAAAAAGTTATAAAAATAATAAAGTATAATATTAATAATAGAATAGACAGTGTTATAATTAATCTATCTATTATAATAAAATAAGGTTTCAAACTGCCACTTGGCACAATTTAAACCATCTAATTATAATTTCCCCGTTTCTCTCTTGTATTAAACAATCATCTTAAATACTTATAATATTATTTAATTTCTTTTGAGATTAAAAGTTATTTTTCAATAAATTAAGAAATAGATGCTTTTATAAATGATTTTTTTATAAAATAAAAAATTAAAATTAGGAGTTATAATAAGAAAATTTTTAATATTGATATTTTTATAAAACGGTTTGTTTTGCAATAACCGACGGTGCCGAGTGGAAGGGTTGCACTCAACGGATAAAAGTCACTATAGGGATAACAGTAATGTTTATTAAAAATGCAATTAGGGTTTTAAAAACAAAAGTTTAAAATAATAATATCATGTTTTATTACTTATATTATTACTCATATGTAATTTGAATCATATCGTTTTATAATTATTACATTTTCATTACTAATTACTTAATATTTTATTTATTCAACCCGTGTAACACACGGGGTTCTAAACTAGTAAAATATATATGATTAAACATAAACATTTACTAACAATAACAAAATATACCAAATTTGAGTACCCGGACACATCGACCCAAGCTTTAGTCATTGCTACTTCTTCATTAGGGTTCCACTTCTCATCTAATGTTGATATTGTCCCTTTGGTTGTAGCTTTCTTTAATATATGTGATCTTATCGGTTACGTTCATGTTTGGGCAACAAACTACAGGTTGTTTTTCATAATCGACCTTGGGTGTGGATGGAGATTGGTTGAGTATGCATTTAGGATGTACACAATTGACAAATGTATACTGTTGTTGGATTGGATTATGCTTGATTTAGGGGTGGACGGGTGGTAGCATTGGCTAGGATTAAAAATATTTTAGTTGGGATCTTGTACGAGTACTGATAAAATAAACTGTTGAAAAGATTCATGTTTGTAGGAGATGTGTTAAGATTTTTTCTCTATAAATTTGATGGATAATGATATGTAGAAGAGAAGTTGTATGAATATATAAGATTTTAATGGTAGTTATAAGGCACTTTTATTTTAAATAAGCTTAACGGCTCTTTTCTTTGACTTAATCAACGTACTAAAGTTTATATGACTGCCGCCACGCTCGTGGCATTGCTCAATGATTCGGTGAAGCCTCACACCCTGCCAACACCAACGCCTTAAGGGGCGGTGTTCCACCCCCTAAGGGGCGGTGTTCTACGCCCATGTCACGTTCACCAATCACGACATTACAGCATATATCCAAATGGGAGAATGTAGGTGGGTTTGATTAACTTTACAAATTTATAGGTACTTTAATTGTGTTTCCGACACTTGTATCTTGTTGCTGATATATGTATTACTATTACTTTTGTTAATGGTGTTACAATCATTTTGTCAGTTTAATTTATTGAATCATTTTGTCAATCTAACAAGTATCACATATAGGATCTCATATTATACTAGGTTAGTACCCGTGTGTTACATAGTTGGTTAAAACATTAACATGTCGTCAGGAAATCGATGAAACATTTTAATTATCATAAGTAACAAAAAAAGTTACATCTGATAGGTAAAGTAGAATTACAATTATATTGAGAGAAATAAATACTTATTATAAATTTCTAAAATCTACTTGTATACAACATTTGTTGTATTATAACAAATTAGTAGCTTTAACATCTTTATCTGGTATTTAGTAATTTGACTTTGGATCTACTTTTTACTTTTGAAAATGCAATATACAACTATTCACGAGTGAAAAATAGTTCTTTTAAATATACCAACTCTAGATAATGACTATCATAGGCTCATATTAATTACTATTGTTAACATGCAAAAAATGAAAGTCGTCTTGGATTTTAAATAGATGTTTTAACCAGATGACACAATATCATTCTAGTACCCATATTACTTTCAAATGTTATTTCAATTTCTATAAAACGTTTCCAATAGATATAGGAACATCAACTTTCAATGCTAACCCTTGACAATCCTGATAATTTAAACAATCAAAAACAAAATTTTACAAACCCTTATATAATTCTATTACTGAAAACGATAAAATACTTAAAACAATCTGACAATTAATTATTATATCTAAAGATAAAGTCTTACAGAAATATTTTACTCAAAAACATCATATGTAGCAGTATAATGTTGTTAAGTTACACAAGTATGCATATGCTAATGGCATATCTATACTTGTAGCTTTTACAATAAATATTTGAATATCTAAATAGCTAACTTTTATATAAAATTTACAATTACTTAGATTTGGCATGAAATGAAGATAATATAATTTGATTTATTACGTAAGTTGGTTTTCTTTATAAAAAACATAAGTGTTAATTTATCTATTATTCATAATATTTTTTTAAGGAGATGGGATGTTTGATCTCTTTTGAAGGTCTAAGTTTCAAATTTTAGCATTGGTAAATTATTATTCTCTTGTGTTACTAACTTTTAAATTCAAACCTCTAATTTGCGTTTAAAAAATTCATAGTATTTTTTAATTTATTAAATAGGTTTCTCTGAATATTAATAATTTTATATTATGTTGAACAAAGTTCTCAACACATGGAACAAAACCGCTAGATTGACAACTTACAAAAAAATGACCCTAATTTTTATTTGCTTCTTTCTGATTCTGATTCGAACAAAATCAATATTTTCAGAATCGCATCGGACATGGAACCGGACGTCTTACTGGTTTGGTGGTCGAACCGGTCGGACAGGTTGTACCGGATTTAACTATATGTATACATGTAATTAAATATAATGATTTATATATGTATTTTATAGTTATATATAAAACTTAACTATATTTGTATATCCAACACATTAATTTATTGTTTAACGCCCAGTTTTTACCCATTAAATAAAAAAAATATTCAAAATCCGGTTCGGTTTCCCGGTCCGACCACCAGTTCGGGACTAACCGGCCGTTTCGATCCCCACAAACCGAACCATAGCGAACTGGACCGGCTAGGGGGCTGATCCCCAGTCGAACCGGTCGGACGGGCCGATCTGATCTGGTCGCAAAAACAATGAATAAAATAAACCCTAGTTTATTAAAATCTATCTTAAAACAACATGCAAATGTCAATGCCAGTTTTAAATATCATCCATGTTATGATTGTTGTAGTCATCTCCTTTATTTTATGCCAGTTTTAAAACAACATACAAGTGTGATTCCAAACCAACATATTTGAGGGCAATACCTTTAAAATAACTATTGGCTAGAAATAAAACTAACTTTGGAGGTTATAATTAGAGTATTAGACAACTCCATTAGAAGCTTAGGGGATCCTTGAAGTTATAATTAGAAAAGAGTTCAAAAGAAGCTTGTACCTACTTATGTTTGGGTCCTTAGGCTCTTATATCAACATCAGTGGTAATTTATAACTTATTATAAATGCCTAAATTACTAACAGAATTATCAAATACCAAAGAATTAGAAAAATGGTAACTAATACCTTATTCGTGGCAAATAGCGCTCTTGAAACTTGGGAAAATGACCTGCATTTAGTTGATCTCACGAGCTGCATACACATATATAAAAATAAGAGTATAAAACCAACAAAAATTGCAAAACTTGATTACAGTTGCTCTCTAATATCAGTTTTATAATCACAATGATAATTAGCAGTATGCATAAAACACAATTTAGAACAATGGGCTTCAATTCTAGATGAGAAGTGTATGTATTATACTTGAGAACCGGTATTCAAATTAACACAATCACCATCGTTAGGATGGTATAAAAACAATTAAAACAAAAAGAACTTCATAATCAAGAACAACATTATAATCGGCAAATATAGTCTCAGGGTCATAACCAAAAATCCACAGACAACATGTTAAGATGAAATCAAAAATAAATTCAAACACCTGTAAGAAGATGAAGAAGAAAAGAACACAAAAATTCTTCATCTTCTAGATACTCGAGCGAACTAATTAAGACCTTTTTGGTTCTTCGAGTGAAGTGACTAACCTGGTGTTAGATCGATTTGGTATGAGTGATGATGGAAGATGAGCGACAATGGAAGATGAGCGACGATGGAAGACGTTGCTTTGGATCTAGTGTTTTCCTTCAGAAAGAAGAATAGGGGATGAGAACAACCGGGTAGTATCCAACCTAAAAAGATCCGCATGAGATAAGTAGGAGACTGACACGTGAGAGTTGAATGGTTTAAATGAAGAACATGTGGCTCTAAAAACATTGTTTTATTATAATCTATATAAATTTTAGAAAATGTAATATATATAGGATGCAATTTAAAATTAACTAGGTAATTCCACAACGCGCGTTGCGTGTTAAACAGATCGAGCCCAGAACAGGTGTTCAACAGTGGCTACCAACTATAAAAGTTGGCCACACAAAAGCAACCTACACCGTCATGGTGGAGCATCACAGCCCTGTTATCAACAAAGTATACAAATACATAATATGAATCCTAACAAAGTCATTAAATGAACATCAACATGAAACATCTAAGGAAAACCCAAAACCATGTATGCCTACTCTGTGTTTTAACACAAAAACAAACGATAAGGCTCAGAAATGGTGACTCGTTATGGCTACAAACTTTCATTAGCCACGCCAAAACAACGAACACAACCTGTGTTTGGTTATCGTCATAGCCTTCAAACGTAATGGATCTGTATGGTTTTACAGAAGTGGATCTAGGCTCAAATAGAAACCTTATAATGACAACTTACAAACACAAAGTACGTCTCGATGAATAACAATTCTAACCATCATCAAATCAAGAGTACAGCCAAACCAAAACAATGAAACATAAACAAAGGTGAACCCAGAAACATGAGTTCTAACAACAAAAAAAACAAAGTAAAGTAACACCGATCATAATCAAGCTGTCAAAACGACAAGTCATGTTACTTGAGGCTCAGATCTCTATCATGGCTGCAACATAGGTTACCAGGCCAAATGAAAGAGATACATCATAGCCTAAATCGTAGAGAAGAAACAACAACAATGCCGGAAGCTATGCAAAAGAGAAACCCACAACAACAGGTCTCAGGTGAGCAAAATCAACTATCATCGACCCTGAGCAAAAAACCCTTCAATACATCAGCCAAAATTGACGATTCGGGAGGCACCAACAACCGGTGAGTTTAGGGCTTCCTTAGGGAAGAAGGAGGGCATGCAAACCGAAGTCATATCAGAGGATGCTTCGCCGCCGAAACTACCGGCGCCTACGATTTTCTCAACCAACGTTAGAACTCACCCAACTTAAAAGGGGCGTCGAAACAAACACAACACAGCAGACCGACACATCGACGGGTTACTCCATAGTAGTAATGGTGCAGATGGAGGACAGTGGCATGCAGCGGACGACGACAGCAATCCAGTCTGAAGACGGCGACGATACAGTGATCAGTTTCTCTATGTACAAACAAACTTTAAATCAAAAGGAAGACGTCACTCGGAAGGCAGGAAACGGCGGCCAAGCGGCCACCGCCTCTTATGCCGCCGGCACCATCCCCTAACACAAACCATGTCTGCAATATGTCTTTGTTTATATATATGGCAGTTGGTCACAGAAGGGGTAAAATGCATAACTCACTAAAGTTATGTGGCCAAACCACAAACTCAACTAAACAAACTATTTATTTCAATTGCAAAATTAATATTATGTAATTGCATTTCTAAAGAACTATTCATTCAGAGTACTATCGAGGTTATAGTTTTAATCTTCTTAAATTGTGTCCGATCGCTTGAAATTTGGTTTTTACTGCTTTTGCATTTCTGGTTTCACAAGAAGTTCGATTCAATGTTAATATTCTGCTTTTCTCATTTGGGCTTGATATTTTTGGGCCAAAATGACCCAACATCTCTTAAAAAGTTAAAATAACATATGCATTGATAATTTAATATTTAAAAATACACTTTCGTTGGCTGTTTAAAAAATAAATTATAGATACAGACAGATGAAAAAAAAGATATATTAATTATGGTCCAAAAACTATTAAAAAAGGTACAGAAACATAAGCATGTAATACATACTTGTGTATACGTAAATATATGTTTAAATAATGAATGATTGTTTTGGTTAGTTTCGTTTTTTCGGTTATGGGTACATACAAAACTAAAATCAAAACAAAAAATCGTTTTTTAGATTAACACAATTGAATCATCGGTTTTTTGATTGAATTCCTTTATCAAGATGTTACCCTATAGAGTATCTTTGGGTCAAATAAATGTAGATAACTATAAATATAAATTATTTTTAAGTCGTGTAATTTAGTAGAATACCATGAAATGAAACACCAACATGTTTTTGACATGTGATACATGTGTTCTATCAATTAATCAAAACAACCCACAAAATACATATGTTAAGATATTCGTTATAAATTTATAATGCTTATCGTACAAAGTTATAATTATACAACATCTACCTTTTTCTTTTTAGAAGCCATTAATAAAACAATAATATAAAAACCCAATATACGATTCTTTTGGTTTCATGCAATGAATATAAAAAGATTAGCGTAATATTATGCTCACTAGAAATAAAAGTCATGGAAATTTTAGAATATATGTATTCTATTTCCTAAAACTTTATTGATTATTATATTTAGTAAGTTCTATTAATAGAATTTGTATCAATAATATAGAATATCAACATTTAGGTTGATAGTACGATGGTAAAAGTCAAAGACTATTTATAGATCACATAATTGAAATCTAGTTAAAAATAGTTAACGGGGCATAAAATGAAATATTTTTGACAATAAAAACAACAACGAAATGCATGCATACAATACATATGGACTACACACACGTTAAATCTTGAGATCGATCCATTAATTGTGTCAAATTAAAAACCGAATTCGGTCTTATCCTTCAATTTTATCTTCATGTTCACCGGTTCTACTTTATTTCGGCAAAAGTCATATTAGTTACAAAAAAATCTATAAGATTAATATAACATTCATTATAAAATATGATCTTAATATTACTAACTAATGGTGACTTCATTGTTAGGCTTGTAAGTTACAAGTGACTTACAAGCGATAATAACATGGAGAATGCATACTCGTATATATAAGCTAATATAATATCAAAACGAATGTATGACATGACTTAAAGGGGTTAACGATTGAAATTTGTGATATATACTTAGATAATTATCTGTTTCTTTTATTGGAATTGGTTAGCGTAAACATCTAGTAAATGTTAGCTTTTGAAAAGGGGAATTGTGTTCGAATGTTTAGGTATATTTCATTAAGTTTGCTTATGAAGTTGGTGTATAAACACTTAACGGAGTGTTAACATTTGTAAACGCTCATCTTGTGTAACCGTCTTGGTGAACTTGGATATTATGATTTTCTTTAAACACTTAGATTTTATAGGATACTAAGATAAACTCATCACATCTAGATTCTAGACTTTATTAACTAACTAATCTTATGAAGGTGATTAAAATAAAATTAAAACTCAAACTAACGTCTCAAAAATCATTCAAAGTTGCCGATAAGAATTTATTGAAGAGGAGATAATATGACGATATCGCGAACTATTTGCATGCAGACCTAGCGTACACAACCAAGTAATTTCTCACGAATTGAGAAAGTGACACTACTTTTTTAAATGTAAGACAAACATAAAAACAATCATGGGTAGAGCTAAACTTTAAAGAGGGGGTAGCCGCCCACCTTAAAAAAACTCAGTGTTATATATACGTGAAAATCTCGACTCCCCTCATAAACTTTTGAAATTGAAGAAGAATGAGCAAGATTGTTTGCATTTGACATTCCAACAATTCAGCGAATCATATTTCTTACTAATCAAGGTCCATAATTAAGTAGATACAAGAGTTTAGAAATTGTATCAATGATGTTATTCTACAACAAGCTGAATCCGACCCGGTTTGACCCAAACTGAACCGAATAAATATATTATATTGAGACATCTATAAAAAGAATTTATGCATCCGGCACCCAAACAATATCTGATTTTTGTGAAATGTATCAAGGTTACGTGCATAGAATGCATACTTTAATCACTATAGACACGTTGTTCATTATCCTTTTAAAACCTAAATAGCATTTTAAACAATTTTGCTTGATTGGTTTCATCTTTCAACTTATAATTAGGGAAGTTGTATATAAACTATTCGGGCACAAGATGCGATACTTTTCTTAATCATTTTGAAGCAAAAGACACTAGAATGTGACATTTTTCTATGTGATTAAAACAGAAGGCATCTGACAATTTATATTCTAATACCTTTTTATTATATAATTGATCAATCTCTTTTAACACTAGTATCTTATGACATAATAATTACCCTCTAAATATAAACAACTGAGATAATTTCAAGTTTGTTCCTTAAGATTTAATAAAATTAACTATTTTCTTTTAAAAGATTAGAAACATCAAAATTTACCTCCTAAACTTTCATAACTTGTTTTAATTTTAATCCAAAAGCTTCATTATTTTGGATTTAAATTGAAACAAGTAATTAAACTTTTGAGTTGAAATATGAAACTTTTAAAGATAAATTAGTATTTCTAATCTTTTGAAGATAAATAGTTATTTCGGTTAAAACTGAGGAAGAAAAACCAAACTTAACTTTAAATAATTTTTATTAAATGACATGTTTTTCACATGAAATGTGAAAATCAATCCAATATGAAAATTCCCCAAAATTGTAACCCCTAATACGTTCACACTTGCATATTTGATGAATATATACTCGATTTATAAAGAGGACAACACCCACCCCAACTTGCTCTTCACTTTCACTTCACTTTCTTGCAAGCAGTATGTCTTGTGTTGTTTTTAAGGATACGGACAAGAAACTTGTTTCATCGCTTACTCAAGAATTCGATCAAACGATGGAATCTCATAAGGGAAAGATGGAACAGCCGGGAAGGTCACCAAGACTCGTTCCAAAAAGAGGAGAAGTGAAAGCTAGAATTTGTGGGGAGTTAAAAAAGGAAGTTAAGTGCACGACAAGGTCATCGACTATAAAAAAAAAACCGAAGTCATCATGCTATTGTTGGTTTTTTTAGGTATCTGAGATGTTTGTCTGGTCACGCTTTGTATATTTATCTTCGAGTTTCCTTACTTGTTTATGATTTGGCTATATAAATAGTATCCTTTTTAAGGTGTAAAAACACACCCTAATATGAATGTTAAACTGTTAAGATGACAACGTGACACTTTGCTAACTATGATCATTCTTTGGTACTATACATGATAATAAAGAAATGACAACCAGTTTTTTGTGTTTAAACAAACCCACAAGAAGGTTCTTTTACAGATAGAATTTTATTTAAGAATTTATAAAATACAAGTAAAACTATAAATGAATCCAAACCTTACCACTAACAATAACACATTTATGACTAGAGAATCTCATAATGTGCAGAAGTTTACATGCATATATGCCCTTATTTGTGAGGTACGCTTAAACGCATGTATTTACGGCATCAAAGGCCAATCACAATGGTGGTTTGAGATCATGTGAACATTAACCATGAATTCTCCAAGAAGAATACACTTTTCAAATATAAAGTCTTCATTAATTAATATATATCTTCCTTGAACATGTAGATGATATTGATGTATAGCATCCATAAAACATGTTTTACAGTAAAATGCACACATATATTGCAACAAAACCTCCAAAAAGTTATTCTTTTATTTTTTGGAAGAAAAGTATTGAGTTGGTTTCCTATCGGGGGGAAATGTTCCTTGACCAATTAAATGTAATCATACCAATTTTACATTTTATGTTATATATTTACTTTAACACGTTAAATTGCCCTTATACATGATTACTTCATCTTATGAAATATGTACTCTAAGAACTCTGTAAAAATGTATCATGTGAATGTAATATATAGGTTGTACAATGAAAAACTTATGTAACATGTCAGGATAAAGTTGAGTAAAAATATAAACATCTTTTTATCATTTTGATTTTTATAGATCTGGTTAGATTGGCATGTTTATTTTTTTACTTCGTACACGATTCAAGCCCTTCATATACAAACACTTTTTTAAGTTTTTATATCCCTTGTACGGTTGTACCGCTTGACCATATGATTATTACAAAATATTTATTTAATTACTTCGAACACTCATCGGTCATCATAATTTTTTTACCCACAATATCTAATCTTTAAAATAAAGTTATCTTAACCTTTATTCTATGGACTAAGCTCTACAACAACCTTTTAACTAAAGTAAAATTTTCAAAATGTTCCTTTAACCAAGATTTCATTTAAAATGTCTCTTCGATCAGGTGATTTCCAAAAATGTTTCCATCCAACAAAATTGAATCTGTCACTTATGTAGAGTCGTTTAAACTTCCATTTAACGAGCATGATTTGTCTACCTGTCCAAAAACGATTGATTGAACCTATTTAAAGTTATATTGAACTTTTCTAAAGTTCGACCTAACATATCATAAGTTCAACCAAACTTGGTTACAAATAAGTTTAACTGAACTTGATCACGGTCGAATGACCCTATTTATGTTTGAACGACTTTGTTTAAAGTGCGGTTATTTTAAAAATAAGTTAGTCAATAAAATATCCTAAAGGAAAATTCACAAAATGTCATCTTTGTCATCTATTTCCCTTAAAATATCACCCTTCTCAAAATGATTTCTACTAACAAAACGTCAACGTCTAATTTGACAGATGGTCGACAAGTGACCAACAAGTGACCAAGAGTCACCGCTCACGAAATAGAGGCGAGCGACTTGAAAGATGGTAGACTGCTCTATGGCAAATGTGTTTTGAATTTATTTGAATTTAATATTATTATAAGAGTAAATTACACAGTTGATCCCTATGATTTCATCAAAATTTTAGATTTGGTTCTTGATCTTTAAAAATTGCATAGATGACCTCTGTTCTTCAGTTTCTCTTTCTTCTATGATCCAAGACTCTAATAGAGTTAAATATTTAATATTAAGTTAAGCATGTGAGTTGCACACTAGAGGTATTTTTGTAAATTTTACTAGCTAATTAATATCATCTTATTACGGTCATGATCTTGATAACCATAAACATCATACGATCGTAATAATCATAAAACCTCACGATAGCCCTAAAACCCTTAAAAAATTGTAATCTTCAATCATAATCGATCTTTGTCTTACGAAAACAATGGTTATTTGGCATGTAAGAAGCCCCTTTGAAGATTTTGGTCATGCCCTTCGTGACGGTATGTTTTTATGATTACAGAAAAAGTGTTATTCGATCTATGTTATACGATCTCTGCTCTTTGTTTTTTACGTTCTATGTTCTTCGTTTTTACGATCTTTGTAATTGCAAGTTTTTCGTTTAGTACGACCTCCGTTCTTTGTTTCTACTGGTTCATTGGGTATGTTATTATTGTTCATAAATTTGATCTGTATATTTTCATGTTCTTTACATTATGTAATCGTTTTCAACTTGATGGATTAAAAAATTCCAAACTTGTATATGATGTGTTCAACCTGTTGGATTAAAAATTTATTATGAAGCCTTCACTTGAGAGCTAAACTTATATTTTAATTCATTTGTTTAAAAAAGAATGAAACTTACTGATTTCATGTAAAATAATTCATATGATTACTAGAATTTCACGTTATTACATACAACATATTTGAATTGAACTTACTAATTTCATGTTACTGGAACCTTAAAAAGAGATTAATGAAGTTATAAGGATTGAAAATTTTATTGATTTCATGTACTTTAAGTCTTGAAGTTTATTGAGTTTCAACCACGTGATTGGTCAATAAAATGGGGCTTGAATTCTTGAATAATTTATTGGAGGTTGTAACTTGAATAATTAATGTAATATGCATGTTTGGTTGTACTTGTATGCTTCGATTCAGTCCTTTTGATTTCATTGGCAGCCTAAGTTTTACCATATGGTTCGTGTAATCATCCTCTCTGATTCATGTTATTGCAAGTTTAATGATGCTAATGCTTTGAACTTTATAGGATGTGATGCTCCACTTTTCTCATTACAAATCAATCATGGTGGACAATTTGCAAGGTTTCCTGGTAGGGCATATCTCAATGGTAAAGTTAGTCATATTGATTTCGTAGATGTTGACGCATTTTCAGTTCACGAGTTGAATGGCATGATTATGGAACTAGGATATGGTACTAAAAAGAATGTTGTTTACTCGTATTATAAGATTCCAGACAATAACCTTGATTTTGGTCTTAGAGCAATTGAAAATAACAATGATGTAATTAAAATTATACAATATGTGGGTAAGTATAAACTCATTGAAGTTTACCTAGAGCATCAAAAAACAATCTTGAATGGCATGATACGAACTGTTACCCCAAAACATGTTCTATTTAATGGATGGCATGATTCAAATGCAAGTGTTTCAAATGACGAGAGTGATAGCGATGACAGTGATTTCATGATTGATGAAGAAAAGTTACTTGAAAATGTTGAAGTAGATATGAGAATTTTTATCTAGAATATTGATAGGAATGAGGAATGGATAAGAGGTGGTGAACAAGAAAAAGAACATAGTGAGGAGGGCGATGATGAGGCTGCGTTTATTGATCATGATGATTTTGAAAGTGAAACAGACTCAGAAAACGATAACCCACGGATAAGATCTTTAAGAAGACTTAGAAGGGAAAGACAAAGAGACTTGGTTGGGATTTCTGAAAGGCAAATTGTTAATTTCTATGTGGGTCAAGTTTTTCTAAACAAAGAAATGGCGAAACAACAAATATCTATTCATGCCATAGAAAGTAAAAGGCAATTGCATATCATTAGAAATGATAAAATTCGGTTTAGGGTGATTTGTAAAGGAAGCATGCCTCAATTTAAAAATGATGTGAATGCTGATGGAGTGGGTGGGTCTAAGGGAACCTTAGATGGTTCTAAAAAGTCAAAAAATAATAAACAACCCACTTGTCCATGGCTATTTTATGTTTCCAATAAAGATGAAACTTGGACCGTTAAAACCTACATCAATGTCCATACTTGTCTTCAAACTAGAGATGTGAAACACTGCACTGCTAATTTCTTGGCTAAGGAAGTTCAGGTATCAATTCTACCAAACCCTAGTATCCCTATAAAAGCACTTCAACATCAAGTACAAAAAAAGTTTGAACTTTATGTCTCAGAACAGAAGATATTTAGGGTTAAAGTTATGGCAACCAAGAAGATCCAAGGAGATTACTCATATCAATATGCACTATTGAGAGACTATTGTTTGGAGTTACAAGCAACCAACATAGGCACCACTGTGACAATAGATGTTGAGCCCTGTTCTGATCCAGCTAGTCCTACAAGGATGTTTAGGAGGATCTACATATGCCTAGGTGCTTTAAAGAGAGGATTTATATGAGAGAGATTTTAGGGCTAGATGGATGTTTCATGAAAGGTCTATGGCCTGGTCAAATATTGACAGCTGTGGGTGTAGATGCAAAGAATGGCATATATCCGGTTGCTTATGCCATTGTGGAGGCTGAAAACATATCTTCTTGGACATGGTTCTTGGAATGTTTAGGTGAAGACCTTGGTTTGGATTCAAGATCAAACTTTACATTCATAAGTGATAGACAAAAGGGTTAGTAATTTTATATACCAAATTCATATTAGTTATAATTTTAACATATTTGTCTATATTTAGGGTATTATACCAGCTTTGGCAAAGACTTGTCCTTCTCCAGAACATAGATATTGTCTAAGACATATACATGAAAATATAAAACAAAGTTGGAAGGGTAACTTGTATAAGATTTTTTGTGGAGAGCTGCAACTGCAACTACAATCCCACAATTTCAACTAACCATGGAGGAACTAAGGAAACTAAATCAAGCTGCATATGATTGGTTGATTGCTATCCCACCTAGACACTGGTCTAGATCACATTTTACTGGTTAGTTATGTAAAGTTTGATTAGTTATTGTGTTGGATATCAAACTAGTTCAATGTATGCAAACTAATTTATTATTCTACAGGGAGAAGCAAATGTGATGTTATGTTGAACAACTTGTGTGAGGTTTTCAACAAGCAACTCGTAGATGGTAGGATAAACTAATTATCACATGTTTGGAGTATATTATGGTGTACATAATGAGAAAGATCGTAAATGTTCAAAAGATAATTGATAAGAGCGAAGGGCCACTAACACCAACTGTTACAAGAATCTTTAATAATATCAAGTCGAAAGCTACAAAATGTAAAGTGTCATGGAATGGATCAAACAAGTTTCAAGTCAGTGATCATGAAGAACAATATGTGGTTGATGTTCAACAGAAGGTATGTTCTTGTAGGAAATGGGAATTAACTAAAATCCCTTGTAAGCATGCAGTTGCTAGTATCTAGAACCTGGCAAACAATGGTCAAACAGTAGGGATTCTAGAATCTTGGGTTGATTTATGCTATTGGCTAGATACATGAAAAATGGTGTACATGAATAAGATTGACCCCGTGAATGGCAGGTAATTATGGCCAAAATCTCCATGTCCAACAACTCTCCTCCCGCCTAAACATCACAATCCTATCGGCAGACCCAAAAAAAAGAGAAAGAAATCAAGTGATGAGTTGACTCGAAGTATAAATCTAGGAGGAAAAATGTCAAGGGTAGGTCAATCAGTTACTTGTAGTAAATGCAAGAAAAAAGGTCATAATAAGATATCATGCAAAGGTCAAGAGGCTGCCACTTCAACAACAAGAGGGAAAGAAAAGGTTAGTTCTAAATGAACAATGAAGGGGAAAGCTGGCACAACAGTTAAAGAAAATAATGTTATCAAAAGAGTGTCTTTTGTGGTGTTTAGTTTCTATTTGTTTAATTATTTTCTATGGTGTTTGACTCTTTGAGAATTTGTATTTGACTTTTAGATGACATTTTAGTCTCAAATCATGTTGACAGAAGCATTTTGGATGGTATTTGACTTTTAGATGTTATTTGACTCTTTGGAAATGTGATTAACCACTAGTCAGCTTTCATCCTAAGACCTTTGATTTATATATGTCCCTTTCAGTTTATGAGGTGGTTAAGATGATGAATGACTCAGATTGTTATTGTTGTGTCTTGTCATTTAAGTTAGGACTAACAACACGACAAAATTATGAGTAAACATTCATTTTGTTTATGCTTGCAAATATTTTCCAACAATATTTAGTGTATGAAAAAGAATGATAATTGAAGTAGACTTTGGTCGAGTTTTGACTTGTTAATTTGATGAGTTCAATCCACTTGGCCCGTTTCTTTTTTATCTATTTTTAAAATTTACACATTGGTAGATTAAACCTATTTTAAGAGAATCATTTTGGATGGTGTCTGACTTTTAGCTCAAACTATTTTAACATAATTGCATTCTATGTTACAACTTAAAAGACTAGATTATCTTAAATGATTATAAGTTTTGAGCCTACTGATACAAGCTTGACAGCAAAACAAACATGCTCAATATATTATCTATATTTCAGTAACCCAAGCTTCCAAATATAGCATACACCTTATTAAGCTAAATTAACATGTCTTCTAGAACCAAACGTTTCCTTACAAGAACAAGATATCCAATTGCAGAATAATTGGTTAAATTACAAGTTTTATAATAACTATTTACCCACTCAACTTAAAGAAGAAGCATAACTGTTGCACTTGGCATTTGTGAGTTGTTGTACAAGGTTGGACTTTCAAATCAAATTAGACATTTCAAATCAAATTAATTTGAAAATGGAGTATCAAATCAGTAATTCATTATAATCAAATTAACTAAGAGCATAAATTTCATTTCATTTGGATGTAAAATTAATGCACTTTCATTAAAGCATCACACTTTCATTAAAGCATCACACTTTCATATATATGATTTACATAAGAAATTCACTTCCACTGGAGCATTACACATTCATCGAAGAGAAGCAAAATTGCACAGGTACTACAGTTTCAAACATATGGTGTTTAATTAAGAAAATATCATATAACTAACAACATCACACTAAACTTTAACATATACTTTGGTCTTCTTTTTTCAACTTCATTTGTGTAGGCTTTGATCAGTGATGATTGATAGACCTTATCAAAGCCCCATTGATGAAGTATGTCGACCCACGTGAACCCTAATACCATATTAGCAAAGCACCATCGATGAAGTATGTCGACACACATGAGCAAAGCACCATCGATGAAACCCACCTGGATTTGAATTCGATCAAGAGGGACCAACCTTGAACTGGATCAATAGGAACCAACCATCATAATAGGAACCAACCATCGATGATCCGGGTTATAAAAGAGGGGAGGGGGGGGTGAGAAATGAACCCTATTAGAATGACTTAATTATCCTTGCTTTAAATAAATTAACCACTTGGATTTAACAAAAGTTAGGTCTTTGGACCAAAGAAGAAAGAGAAATAAAACATTAGGGATCATCCATGCAATTTTTAATGATCAGGGACCAAAACTAAAATTTTAATGAAACCACAAGGACCAACCATGTAATTTACTCTTATTATAATTAATTTTACACATATTATGTTTTTCTCTTATAACCTTTAAAAATAATATTTTTGTAAAATTTCAAATATATCATTGAGACATGCTTATTTTATCCATGTATCAATGTAAATTTTATTCAAAACGGATTCGGGTCAAATTTACATCGAACGTTGAATGTAAAATTTGAACCGAATCGATTTTAAATAAAATTTATATCTTCTATTTTAATCAAGTCTTAGAACATTCACATCCTATTTTCTATTTTATTTTCATAACTACATTAAAAATCATGTGCTCACAAACAACTTGAAAAAACATTAAAATTCATATAAAAACTAACAATGAATATTTAAATTTACAAATAAACATAAAATGTTTTTCTCTCTAATCTATTTATAACCGTTTAAAGTTGCTTAAAATCATTCACATAGTGTTTTCAAGATTGTGAATGCTGTAGTCTACCTCATCTCAATCATTTCATTACTTGGTTAATCATAATTCACAGGCCTTTTATCTGATGTGGGATTAAGCGGATCCCGAGATCACAACCCGTTCTAACTGTCGGATACGACCCGAATCGTCACAAAACAGTCGCAAAATAATTCAAAAGAACCCCCAAATCAATACTCTTTCCGACGCAACTGAAGAAGACGAAGAACGACACAACAGCATACCATACGGAAGATGGATGATTACACTAGAGAAATGATGGACCTCAAGACCCTCGTCACTCGAACCCTAGAAAAGAAAGGGGTTCTCGCTAAGATCCGAGTAAAACACATATCCCTATTAGTTGTTTGTACTCTTTAATCCATTTTGATTTCTGCTACAGTCCTTAATATGCTTTTAGTTATGTGGGTATCTGTTAAATTTCTTTAAAATGTCTTTAGGCTTGCAATTTGGCGCGTAGGATTGTCGGATCGGGTGAGTATAATGTAATTTGCGTAGTGTATGTGTTTTTTTGAGGTGATTGATGAGAATGTTAAATGTTTTATTGCGTGTATGAGTATGATTAGCTGAAAATTAAACTTTTGACCTTAACTTGATTCTGGGGTCTTGAATTTTGGTAGTGATGAGATCTTGTTGTTAAGACAATTAAAGTTTTCAAGGTATTAGGACTTTCATTCGGGTGGTTTAATAGATTTCAGCTTCAATGAAGAATCTCTTTGTAAAAAGCTTGATCTTCCTTGTTAACTGAAGGTGTTAGTACATAAGAGTTGTAAAACCTACAATAAGAAGATTTAAAATGGCTATGAATTACCATTAAAGACCATAATATACGTCTGTTAAGATTATGGACCATGTGAGTTCTATTTATTCATATCAAAGGCTATAATCTGAGTTTAAATACTGTTTATTTGAAGGCTGAACTCAGAGAAAATGTATTTGAGGCAATAGAGGAAGAAGATAAGGCGATTGTGAAAGACGAAGGCCTACCTCCTGCACTGCTGGGTAGCTGTAATGATCGTGCAAAGCAGCTTCATGCTTCCCCTTCAGGTATCTTCTACCAAAATTCAAATTATCCAATTCTTATTATATCAAGAATATATATGAGCTGTGAGCATGCGTATCTGTTTATCTGTACGGGTCATGGCACTTAAATCACGAGCTTTATGTGTTTTGGGATCTTATTTTCGTATGCCTTTTAGGCCGGCTTCTAACTGCACTGATATGTGAATACTTGGATTGGGCACAGCTTAGCCACACCCTAAAAGTTTATTTGCCAGAGTGTAATCTGGTAATAGTTTTCTTTCTTACCACATTTACTGGTGCTGTATTCATGATTTTCTAGAGTTTTATTCAATTACAGTTCTTTTAATGTGGAGTAAACTTGCCATTACAGCAAAAAGATGCATGGAAAGCAGAGTTAAGGGACTTCAGTAATAAGAATGGATATGATATAAACAGGAACGGAGATAGCGGCCCCTTGCTATTGGATGTACTTGAAGGGTTCTTAAAATTTGAGGTTTGATATGTTCAAGACCCTTAGAATACTATGGGAAAGTTCTACTTACCTATGCCCTAAATAGGATTGGTTTTTAATTAATGCAAAGTTGGATCGTTTAAATAAATGAGCTATATGAGTAAAGATAAATTGATTAAACTCAATTTAATATGGAAAAACTGATTTAATCATAACTTATTCTTCTGTCATCTCTTGCAGAATCAATCTCAAGGAAGAAGTAATTTAGATTCTCGAAACAGAAGGTCGTCTTCATCATCTGTTGTTGGGGGATTAGCGCCTTTGGGAAGGTAACTATTAGTTTACCTTGTCATCTTTACATATAACTATTAACAATATCTATCTGTCTTCCCTATGCTAGGCAAGGTCCCAGTTCCCAAACATCTGGTAAGCATTACTATTCCTCTACATTATTTTTAACAGTCTTCATCTATCATCTTGTAAAGAAATAAATACAATAATATAATATAGATTTCCATTGTCTTCTTAGCATTCATTTCATATATAGTTGAATTTATGTTTTTTTTAATAAATCAGAACGAAGAGGTGGTTCCTCAAACTCTAGCTACATGAATGATGATTACAACTTTAGATATGAAAATGGTGATTATTCAGAAGAGATTAACCGTGCCTCCTATGCCTTGGAAAATCTTCAGTTAGACAGAAAGGCTCGAAATTTGACGACCTCTTGGCGGTTTGTCTTCTTAATTCCAGGAATTCTTTTTAAAAAATTGTCATCAAAGGAAAAGTTAACCCTTAATTGAACCTGTTGTAGATAAACCGGTCAATTTGGCCACATTTACTTTTCTTATTGTTAAACTACATATAAATGTATATAACTTTACATGTTTTGCTATTATATGTATCAAATGTGTTACCCTTTAATGCATCAAATTTTTTTAATTTGTTGTTATTATATATACACTGGCTTCCCACTCAACAGGTAACTGGTAACTTCTTTATATTTTACTATCTTTTATACCAGTTTTTTTATAATTAAAAAATCAAAATCCAAAATCAGAAAAGGACCTTATCTGATCAAAATTTGCAGATATGATTTCCGGTGATATCCCACGAATGCTGCCTTTATGGCTTGTGTGGAATATATAGTATTTTGTGGGAAACCACTCAAGAAAATATGCATAGTTCCTTCATCACTTTGGATTTATGTTAGCAGCTATAAGATAATCACTTGTAGTGATGCATAAGTAGCTAATGTTTGATATGCATGATGAGTTGCCCTTTGTAAGTTCTAACCTTCACTGCTAAATTTGTGCAGGCATGGTGGGGATGACAACAACAGAGACCACATGTAACATAAGTGATATCAGAGGACATGTAGTTTGTATCAGGCTATAATGTGTCTTTCTTAATATACGAGAAAGCCGTTCATAAAGCACAAACGTTCATGTTTCGTGTTTCATGTTTTTATGATTTGTTAATGTGTTTCCTTTACTTGAGCCCATAGCTTATTTGCCCGTTGTTGAGGGCTGGATGTGATTGATTTAGTATGAAAACAAGTGTTTTGTTTGTGTGATTTATTACTATGATTGTAAAGTTAACAATAATATTTTCATAGTTTGTGTTACAACTTACAAGTAAGGAGCTAGATAGAATGTTGCGTATGTCATGATTTGAAGACATAATTTTACACCGATGTAACTATAGTGTATAACACATTCAGAAAAATTGTTACTTTCATGATTTTCTTTATTTACTTTTTCATAATAATTAAGTTTACGTATTAATAAAGCTAAACCTTGAAACAAAAGTTAATTAAACTTGACCTAAAAGATAACTTTTTCTGTTTTTCTATAAATCTTATTTGTCAAATATATATATTTACAATCATATCGTTAAGATACCATCTCACCCGGTTACGATAAGTATACATTTTTAAATGCTTGGTATCCATATCGAACACCAGTAAATAATCTCCATATGTATTTACTTGATTCAAGTGTATATATAAAAATCTGATTAGTCGTTTTTTAAACATAAATCACAAACGCTTTGATTGTTCCGCCAAGACTTGAAAAGTTGAAATAATCAAATAAAAAATACAATGTATAGTGGTTTATCTAATAGACAAATAGATAGATAAAACGTTATATTGATGTGATCGTAAGTTATAAATTGTCATAATTCTCCAATCGCAACTCATTTTCTTTAATAAATAATATAATATTATCATTTGATTAAGACACGTATATTTTGTTCGTAAGTCGTAGCTATTTACATATCCATTGTAGCTTGTTTTTATGGATTAAATCTTTCACGGATAGTTTTGTGGTTTATATTTTTTAGGGGTAACTTTATAAAATAGTAACCAATTTTCAAAAGTATTCAAATTAAGTAACTCAAGTTTTAAAAGTGTTCTAATTAGATCACTCATTTTTATATTTTATACAAATTAAAAATCATAAAATATCTTTTAACATGTTATACTTTTGAATTCAGTTAAAAAATATTTTTTTCTATATTTTAATGCTGATATAGAACGTTGACGTAAATTTTAGGCACTTTTTTATAATTTTTTCATAATTAACATGTTTATATTTTTTTCATAATTAACATGTTTTTTTATTTTTAATATAATTTTATATATTGAAAATTCTAACTCTTATTTCTTTTCCATAATTACTTTCTTGTAATAATAAAATTTGGTAATGACTCGGTTTGATCGTTTGGAGGTCCAATTTGAGAAAAATATGTATGAGTAACTAAATTAGAACACTTTTGAAACTTGGTTACTATTCTGTGACATTTTCCTTATTTTCTACAAAGAAACTTGTTATATTAGTGATTATATCTTAAATCGTTAGATTTACAAAAACATTGGGTTTGGGACAAATTTCAAATAGTTTTATCTTAGGACGTCTCCAACTTATCATGAAGTATCGAAATAAAAAATGAAACAGATAAAGAATATATCATGGTTTTTTATATAGCTTGTTTATTTTAAAAGTAATTATATTGAAGACTTTTTTATGTTAAAAATGGATAAAACAATTCATTTATAGTTTTAGACACGAAGTTTTATTAATTATAAAACATCATAGATGTAAAGTACAACCCCTCCAGAAGTTGATACATTTATTAAATGAAATTGCTTGATGAAGACTAGATACACATAATTCGAATTGTTTAATATATATTAATTATGGGTATATGAATTAGGGTGGACTTGGTACTATATGTTAGAATATATAATGCTATCCGGTTTATTTATATACTTAACGCGTCAAACAAAATGAAGGTTTGATCAATAACAATCATTATTGGTCATACCAACTTCTTTTAGTAAAAAATTGGATATCAAAGGTTTTTAAATATAATATTTAGTACACTTAAACCATTTTATATTAATTGATTAATAATCAGATACCATTATACCAACGGCTTATAGATTATATTATAAAAATTACCTTCAACAAGAAGTTTTAAACGACCTAGGCTCAAATTTAACTTGTTTAACTTCAGAGATATTGAATTTGACTTGTGAGTAATTTTTCAAAATCAAGCCTAACTACCTATACATATACATATATTTAAGTGCTTTTTTATCTATACACGCATGTAATAACCATTTTATGTATAATATAATACATATTATTTATCTATTTTTATCATGCTTATACATAATAGTATATTTATGACACTATATATTATTATTGTCAATAACTATTATTATATTAAATATAAATTACTATTTTTAAGTTTATAAATAAAAGGTCCACGAGCTTAATCAAAATTCAGTATATACACGAAGCCCAGTTCCAACCCCCTAAACTAATAAAACTTTAATATTATCTCGAACTCAAGCTCATGCTGTTCTAGCCTTTTGAATCAAATTTTTAGTAAGTTAATGTGAAATAATTTATAGAAAATTCTATTAATATAAACCCATGTTCACTTATTAAAGAAATAAACATTTATATGACCTCTTTACACACGAAAACTCCGGAAAAACTAGCAACTTTAAAGAAATATCTTACCTTTTCAAAACCAAATCAAGAAAAGATACAATACTTAAAATAATAAAATAAAGAGAAATAATTGAACAAAAGTGAATAGACATATGGAGGAATTTACGTTATAGACCAAGACAAAAAGCAGAGACGCAACAAGACAAGTAACCAAAAATGATTCAAGGGGACACACATTATACACAGAGTCATCTCCCTCTCTCTCTCTAGAAATATTTTCAACTTTCTCTCTCTACAAGGTGAACTCTGTGTGTGTGTGTGTGTGTGTGTGTGTGTGTGTTTGTGTGTTTGTGTGTTTAGGCCTTTAGAGAGGGAAAGAAAACACAACAAATGGGTTGTTTATTCTGCTCTCAGAAATCCAAGAACAATCCTAAATTTCAGCAGAACAAGAAGCCAGAAGATCAGATCTCATCAACTTCAGGTATTCAAGATTTCTAAAATCTTTCAGCACACTAATCAAGATTGTGTTAAACCCATTATCAACATTGTGTTTCTTGAACAATTCGATTGAAGTACTTCTTAATTTTATGGTTGATACCCAATTCCCAAGTTTTCTTTTTTGTTTAGTGTTCATTGTTTGATGTTGAAATAGGGTATGCTTTACGTTGAATAAAGAATTTGTGGGGGCTGATCTGATATGACCTAGGGAAAATTCAAAATTGATTTTTGGGTGAATTGGGTTTTAGTATTTTGAATCTTTGGTTGTGTTTTTTGAATGTTAATTATCATTGTGTTCGGCTTTGGGGTTGATATAATTGCAGTCAATAGTGCTGCAAAAGTGGGAAATCAAGAGAATTTGTGGTTGGTATTGGATTAATCATTTGAAGGTTGTTTATTGGTTTTCATTTATTATTATCAATTTCATTGGAAATTATTTGTCATGATTTCCAATTATACGAATCATAGTGTAGGTGAGTCTTTGGTGGTAACTATATACTTTGTGTTTAATTTCTTTCCCAAATTAGAAATCATAAGATTATGATGAATGCATTTGTATTTAACAGAATTTGTAAAGGGGAAAACTTTAAGCTATTTGCAGTCTGCTTTTGAATCGTGTTTATCTGTTATCATTCAAATTTTGTTCAAAATCTGTGTTTTATTAATCAAATTATGCTTTTTTTCAGATAAATCGAAGGTTAACTCTGCTGTTGGTGTAAATAAAGAAGCTTCTAAAGATGGGGGTTCTACGCACATTGCAGCACACACGTTTACATTTCGTGAATTGGCAGCTGCATCGAAAAACTTTAGAGCAGATTATCTATTGGGTGAAGGGGGATTTGGAAGAGTATATAGAGGGCGGTTAGAGAGTACCAACCAGGTTTAAAATTTATCGAATTCTCTTTAATTATTATACTGTTTCCATTTGATGTGTCAGTTCTCTAGAAAAAAGAGACATTTTGACTTTAGAGAGTCAGTTCAGGTAGATAATACATTTGTTGGGTAGAGAAAAAAAACTAACCTTTTCAAATGACATGCTATCTGTATGATCAAATTTGTAATTATTGACATGGTATGTAGTTCTAACAATGGGGTTAGTTGTCGAATGTCTATTTAACCCTCCGATACCTGATTAAACTTGATGACCAAAAAAGTTTCTTTATGTGATGCTCATACATTATCCATGAAAATTGTAGTACTTTCCTTCATGCGATCTCTCTTAGATACTACAACATTTCCTTTTGTGAAAGATTGCAAGTCAAATTACTATTTGGCCAAGATTATCATTCGACAATTGTTACAAGTTCTTTGCTAGCATTTTTAAGGGCGTCTAATATATTTGACAAATTGTCAAACTTTATATTAAAGCACATGTCAAGCCAAATGTTGCAGTTTTCATGAGACAAATAGGGTACTTATTTACGCATTAATATAGTAACCATAACTCTTTTGAAAATATAAAGGACGTATACGAATGGCACTCGAAATTTTTTATTCTTGATTCAAAGTTCAAGTATATATTTATATTATATAATTTATGATACCTATGCAGGTTGTAGCGATCAAGCAACTTGATCGTAATGGTTTGCAAGGGAATAGGGAGTTTCTTGTTGAAGTTTTGATGCTAAGCCTACTTCACCACCCTAATTTGGTTAATTTAATTGGATATTGTGCTGATGGCGATCAAAGACTTTTAGTTTATGAGTACATGCCACTAGGATCTTTAGAAGACCATCTACATGGTAAATAGCCAAACTTCAAAATTTTATTATTTTTTCTTTATTTGTAGTAATTCTCATATAAGGAATCTAATAATTAAAATGCTCTTGCTTAATCTTGTATTTGTGCTTTACATCCAGATCTCCCACCTGATAAACAACAGCTTGATTGGAACACAAGAATGAAAATTGCTGCTGGTGCAGCAAAAGGCTTGGAATATTTGCACGATAAAGCTAGTCCACCTGTTATTTATCGTGATTTAAAGTGCTCAAATATATTGCTTGACGAAGAATATAATCCTAAACTTTCTGATTTTGGGTTGGCCAAATTGGGGCCTGTTGGTGACAAGACTCACGTGTCAACAAGAGTGATGGGGACATACGGGTATTGTGCTCCTGAATATGCAATGACAGGTCAGCTCACACTGAAGTCAGATGTTTACAGTTTTGGAGTTGTTCTTCTTGAAATTATTACGGGGAGGAAGGCAATTGACCATTCAAAAACTGGTTGTGAACACAATCTGGTTGCTTGGGTAAGAAAGAACTCTTCGATTCTCTCTTCATTTCTGTATGTTAAATTTAATCAAAATAATCAAAATAGCCACAAGTCCATTTTTATAAGTGTTTCATGTTGAAGTTGTCTATTTACCCATCATTTTCATTGCATTTGATTTTATTGAATTGGTTGTTTGGGTCCCAAGGTTGGATTTTACAACTTTTCTATTCCCAACATAGAGAAACAACTTGATATTTCAGGTCAGAAGGGCAATGAAAGATTCATGATCTACAACGAATCTGTTAAAATCTTTACACCAAAATCTTATTTTTTTTAAAAAGTCCATAGATCATTGTTGATTTTAGAGATGGAAAATAAGTTGCTTGACCTCAAAAGTCATTACACCTCCTTTTCTTGTAGACATGTGAATGGATGTCTATACTTTAATAAGCTGCTTTATTACCGTGTTAAGTGTTAAGAGCACTATTACTTTGACTGCAGGCACGGCCTTTATTTAAAGACCGCAGGAAATTTGGACAGATGGCGGACCCTGCGCTACAAGGGCAGTACCCTGTAAGAGGTTTATATCAGGCGCTTGCTGTAGCTGCAATGTGTGTACAAGAGCAACCCAACATGCGGCCCGTGATTGCAGATGTAGTTACAGCCCTTACATATCTTGCTTCTCAAAAATATGATCCTCGGACATACCAGTCTCAAACCACTCGTTCAGGCTCTTCTACCCCTAGAACACAAAGAAATAGTGATGCTGCTACCAGATGAGGTGAAAATTGAAAGATTGATATTTTTCTAACACGAAATATGACGCTTTTGTGTTTATAGAACATTTGGGAATATCTTCAATGTTTGGTTATTCTTTTCACCTTTCTTGTCTCACCATTCTTTTTTCTGTCTTTTTCCACTTAAATTTTTGTGTTTCTTATCAAAGGATTGGAGATTCTTGTAATTAGCAAGCTCTATATAAAAGGGTAACAGTCAATTAGACTTTTGACTTTTTGAGTCTTGCGAATGATGAATGTATAGTTGGGACCGTTGTTTGGGTCAGTTACAATTTGGATTGGCATAAAGACTGGTGCTAAATGACTCCGTTCAGTATAGACCTTTTTTCTTCTTTGTGTACTTTACTATTTGTAATATGTCACTAAACTTGGCGTTAAAGCTCACCTATTGACTAGGAAAAAAATATAGAAGCGCTTCTATTAATCAATTATATTTACATCTTGCAAGAACCTGTTAACCTCTTGGATTGAAAGGATACTACTTTACCATCAGGATGTTCCATCAGGAACTACTATGAAAATTAGCACTCAACATATATCAAGATATATATCTAGTAGATGTCCTATGTTCAAATAT
Source organism: Flaveria trinervia (assembly GCA_025506515.1). Taxonomy (NCBI): domain Eukaryota; kingdom Viridiplantae; phylum Streptophyta; class Magnoliopsida; order Asterales; family Asteraceae; genus Flaveria; species Flaveria trinervia. The sequence goes on from CM046450.1 coordinate 3,848,591, forward strand.
TGCTTTCACTAATTTTTTTAATCATAACCTCTTAAAAGCCATCTATTCAAAGTAACATGTGATTTATTTGATTGTATGGATTAGTACGGGATTGAAGATAGATTTTTTGTTTAAAATGGGTATTTTTTGAAATTTGTGATGGTTTTTGGGTTGTTTTTAAAAGTTGTTTGATCCGTAAATAAGGGTTACAGATTTTGCCAAGTTGATACTTTGAAATGATTGTTTCCGTAAATATCAATTACGGAAAGTGTTCATTGACTTGTTTCCGTAAATACCAATTACGGAAAACTTTCCCCCTAAACAGAATTACGGATTTAACATTTTCATCTTAAATTTTAACATTTTTATCAATTGTCTAAACATTCCGGCTCCAAAATATATTAATATTAGTTTATTAATGATGTATATGAGGCCGGAGCTAAAAGTGAAAATTTATATAAGTTAATTTGTAAAATATATAAAAGTATTTGGTTTAAAATAAAAGTATAAAAGAAAAAAAACATGTACAACTTTTAATACTGTGAATACAACACTATATGCAAACTTGAGTTAGTAATTAGTATATATTAAATGGTAAATCCGCCCACTTACGGAATATTAGATGGTCAACAACGTCAACAATGGAGGAATGATTTCCATAATCGGTATTTACAAAAAGAATCATTTAAATGTAACACCTTCGCCGAATCCGTAATCCTTATTTACGGAATACCCACAAAACAAATAATTTTCAAAAACAACTCAAAAACCATCACAAAAGTCAAAAAATACCCATTTCAAAAAAAAATCATTGAAGATACTATGAGTTTTCCTGAGTTCTCATGGTTAATAAAATTGATAATGGAATCAGGAGGTTTAGAATGCATAAAGAACAGCCTCAAATGACAAGGCTTATGATTTTAATTAATGATATTTGGTGGTAAATTATAAATATGGTAATCAAGTTAAAGTAAACATTTTCAAACTTCCAGTGTTGGTATGTAGTTTTTTAAGTGAGATTAAATGTAAAAACATTGTTTGGTTACAACCATAACAATGTACGAGAAATGATTATCCTTTCTAGGATAACCTAAAAGTCTAATTTAGAGGTTGAATATCATATTCATAATAGAGTAGGCTAAATGTACCCTCTGTTGCTTAATAAACTCATATTGATTTAATTGAAGTTTGATTTTTTCTTTGACAAGAAATTTGTGTAAACGACAGTTGAAAAAAGGTGCCGCGGTTTAAAACCCCGTTTAAGGGCTTCTTATATGCCCTATTTGAGAGGGCCCGGTTTAAACCCGTTTAACTTTTTAAATGCCCATTTAAGAGAGGCTTCAGTTTTTAAAGGGCGCGTGACACGTAGGGAATACATTTAGCACCAGATAAGTGATAATAAGTCATGGATTCAGATCCCCCTTCCTGTTCACAAAATACAAACTTTTCAGCAGATCAAACTAAGAGAGAAAAAAGAAATTGCTCAAAACTAGCAAAGATACAATACCATAACCATAATTCTCAATTTTCTTTTTTTACAATTCTCTCTTCATGCCAACTAGGGTTTTATTGATAACTAAAAGAAAAACAAATGACAAATGAGCTATATCTAAATGATAAATAATGTGTCAAAGAAGATATTACAGACAAAATTACAAAAATACTGACATTTTTTCTCAACTTGAAGTATTGACACATCAATTTCATCTACTTACCATCATCAGCCAAAGACACTTGTTCCATTTGATCATTTTCATCTTCCTGCACAGCTTTTGCATTTTGTTCATCACCAGCTATCTTCACATTGGCCTGCTCTGCTGCAGGTTTTTCTACAGGTTTTGGGCTTTGTTCCTCACTTGTAACCTTTATATCAGCCTGCTCTTCTGCTGGCTTTGCCTGAAGTTATCATTGAAAAATAACATCGCTACATTATATATGATTTCAAGCTATAAAAAGTCGGGTGGCAAAAGAAGTCAAAATTAACCTTGTTCTTGTCACGCCACCCGAGCCCAAATGGTCTAGATAATAGACTAATCTTTCTTGCAGGTGTTTCTTGTGAAAGTTCTTGACTTGTTCTTATTGCTGAAGAATCTTGATTTGTAGATCTACATGATATAAGAGCAAATGTGTTTTTCTTTTACCGCCAAGAAAAGAAAAAAGAAAGAAAAATATAAGAAGTGTTTGTGGGTTGGCCTGACTCAATCCGCCCACTTTGCGGGCCATAGATACCTTGGAGAAGGCTGTGCTTTAGTTTGACTAGATTGGTATTGCAAAGTTGCCTCCAACATTGATTCTGCCATAACCACTCTCTTCTCCATTTCAGCAAGGGAAGCACTTGCCTCTTCATATTTATCCTGCAACACGCATAACTTAAAACTAAATATGCAGTCGTTCTAATTGGTCAATAAATAAAAGATATTAACCTGAAGCATTTCATTGGCGTATCTCTGGGCTGCAGCATCTTGCTCAGCATATCTGCGAGCATCTTCTGTCACCTTTTGCTCTTGCTCTACCCGGATCAAAACCTTAAGAAATAATAATTATGTTATTACCATGAAAACTTGTATGTAATCAAATACTAATAATCATATTAGGTGAAGCCTTAAACTAAAACCTGAAGCATGGCATTCTCTTGTTCCTGCTTGTTAGCAAGGGCCTGTTGTAGGTCAGCAACATCCCTCTCTAATTGCTCAACCTGATGAAATCATCATGTATGGTATTAGAGTACAAAATTTAAGAAAATGGCTGAAACAATCAGAGAATCAAATTTGAAAATCTGTTTAAATATAATCAGGATTCTTGGTGAGAGTTTGTGTAGCATACTTTTGCAGTTATTCTCGACGATTGTCCTGCTTGACCATCTCCATTAAGGCAGTTTCCAACTCTTCAGCTCTGGAGAGAGAAGAGAACAATAGACCAACTATTCAGAACAATGATTCACAAATTTAAGTAAAGAAGCTAGAGAGCTAAACTGCAAGCTACATGAGTAATGTGGTTTAAGATGAAATTCATTACTAAAGATTGGAGGAGTGTTTGGCATTGTATTTGTGAATCATTGTTCTGCAAGCTACATGTTTAATGTTTAATGTGCTTGACCATCTCCATAATGAACTATGGAATAAGCAAAAATCAGATGTAATAAAAATGGACTGTAGAAGATAGTGCTTGGATAAGCAGAATCACTTAATTAGTTGTATAAAACACACTGCAGAAGATGGTGTTTGGATGTGCTTCTGCTGTTTGAAGTTGTAATAATCATAAAATTCTGATTATATAAAGGATTAGAAAGGTAACATGGTCATAGATAATGTAAAGCAGTTTTCATACAGCTACAGCAATACTGATAATCTATAACAAATCGTCTGACTCCTAAATAATCAGAGTCCGTTTCCTAATACCCAGACACTAAATGTGGTTTATATGCCAGTTAAAAACAGAATGATTATATAATCACTTCAATATACAATCCAAACCCCCCAAATGCAAAAAGTGGCAAAAGTTCATGAGTCTTCTGGACCAAAAAGAAGGATTCCATAAACAATAACAACATACACCTGACACCCCTAGTCTAAAAAAATGCAAGGTTTGACTTGGCATGTAGTTTAATAAAGATCTTTTGACTTAAAAAAAATTACTAAAATACCCCTTCATAAACATGAACAGATTTCATCTTATTCCTCAATTTGTGTGCATATACTAGTATATTGACCTGAGTATGGCAGATCTTTTTTCCTCTAGTGCATTGCACAGCTCATTCTTCAGGTACGCCATCTAGCAAAAAACAATTTTGGAAGTTGTTAGCAGGATAATGTATAAATTCATATTAGTTTACTCTTTAATACGGAAATATTGGTCCTTCATTGGTACCAAAGTGATAATATACCTGCTCTTGAAGATCTGGAACAGAATTAATCTCCGAGTCCACTGACATGCCCATACACAACTCATCTGAACTAGAAGATTCAGAATTCATTCTTGATAATTCACCATTTGTGACTTTATTTTCGGTTTTATTTTCTTTGAAACCATAGAGTTTGGATGCCAAACCCTGGGAATCCCTCCACATATTTAGTCCCTTTGATCTTTCCTCAGCAGCAGCTTCTACAGCTGGTCGATGTTTGTTTCTCAAGTCTTGTAGTCTTTCCTCGTTTACATTTGGATAACCCATGCAAGCAGTCAGCACAAGTTGACTACTATCAAAAGTTGATCCAGCTAGTGACTGCAGCAGTGTAATAGCATCTCCAGCATCTTTTGTTGTCACTAATGCAGGTCCTACACAAAACTGAACAATCTTAAGTTGCAATTTTTTAAAAATTTGGCAAACACATAAATGTATAAGCTCTATATACCCTCATTGTACATCACAAAAAAAAACAAAGAAATACCATATAATTCCATCAATGCAAGGGCTGTTCGAAAGAGCATGACACGATTCCCTTGAAATAAAAGTACATCCCAGACTCGAAGAACTGAATGGAGAAAAATCAATATTATTATAATTCTTGTTGATTAATAAAGACAAATGAATTATGAATAATGAAACGAAGAACCTGACCACTTTCCCAGGGAAGCATATTCATAAATATTGAAAGGAACCATGGTCCAGAAACCCAAGCGATCTGGACTCCTAGGTAATCTAGATGGTTAGCTGCATTTTATTATCAAGTGACATCAGAAACTAGGAAACTAAGTCACATCAAAATGAGAAAATATAAATGATATAAGCAAACAAACCCAATTTAGGAAACCTCTCACGCACCAACTCCTCGAAAACAAGTTGATCAACCTAAGAACAACCACAGTTCATACATATAAAATACTCTGCTGTGTAACCATCTTTAAAACGTACATTTATTATAAAGTCAAGAAAAAAGACATAACGATTTACCTGAGACTCTATCAATTCCTCTGAATAATAGCCTTCAAAATAATCATCAAGTATACCCAATAAAGCCCTGAGATTAAAATGTATTATGAGCATTTCAGAATCATATTATTATCAGCTACAAATGCTGTAGATATAAGCAAAAAACTTCAAACCCACCAAAATGCATTTTCTTCTGGCATTAGAAGCAATAATAAGCCTGCAAAAAAATTCATAGCCTGTATGCAATCCAACACATTAGCATTATGAAACATCTTCGTCACAATTATGTAAGCAATTACAACTACATACTAAAGCATTATACAATTTGCTTACATGATTTACAAGTATATTTGCAAAATACAAGAGTAGTTGTTTGATGAATTGTATGCTTACCTGGCAGTAGCCACAGAGGGATTATGGCGAGCATAAGCAGTGAGTATACGTCTCAAAGCATTCCTACCATCCTCATCTAGAGCAGGATGGCCTGGGAAAGTCCGAGGCAAATCCTGCAGAAAAAATCAATTTATATGTTAGGATACATATATATGAAAGGTAGGTTTATGAAAGAGTGCAAAAGTTTGCGGTATGACCTTCTCAATCTGCAATTTCCATTTTTCAGGTACATATGGAGAGTCAGTTGTTGGCTTATTAATTGCTTCATCTACTTCGGATTTTTGATGGTCCACAACACCATCATTCTTACCATCTCGAAGTAGAAGATTCTGATAATAATTTTTTATATGTCGAGCTTTCACACCCACAAAAGCTTGCCAGAGCTGCAATTACAAGTAGTTAATTATATGTAAAATTAAACACTATATAAACTTGGAAGTGTATTCATATGGCAGCCTACCTCTCCCCTAACAGCCATTGGCACTCCCCCTTGAACAAGAAACTCCAACTCTTGCTTCCATGGAATTGAAGATTCCTGTGAGCCATCAGCATTGTTAGCAGCACCCGGAGTTGGGATGCTGACACCATTAGTTGACAGGACCTCTGAAATTGGGTCCGATTCAGATCTCTCCAAATCATAAAATTCATCCTCAGAGTCTTCTTCGGCTCCAGTATCTTGCTCTGTTTTTGTGGCACTAATCTTTTTCTTAACACGGGCATTCATCATATCTTCAATGGCATGAAGTGATGGCCTAATCTGCGCCCATATTTGGGCCTGATGAGTTTTTGAAGAAACATCATCCTCTTGAGCTTCAGATTCTTTCAAATTGTCACCTCCTTCTCCAATCTTATTAGAGCTACCATCAAGCGAATCTGCCTTGTGTTCCGGTGCAGATGATCCATTTACAGACAACCGATCACACTCTGACAGTCGTTCTAGAAAGTTCTTCCACCTATCTGATCGTTCCTCCTCTTCCTCCTAAAACCATGTTAAATATAAAAGATTAGCAGGTTTTGTATTATAACGTGTGGAATAAGCAATAAGGTGGAACGACTAGCAAGAGTCAAAACCTTATAGATATTAGCATATTCACGGTATGTCTGTACATGCTGAGGTCTCACTGCAAAACCATAGGTGTCTCTGTACAACAAAAATTCATCAGTTTATAGTCGAATAACCCTTTCAATCATACATCTACTTCTATGTTCACAAGTTTTTCTACAAACATATTATGAATAGCACATCTATTTCTAAGAGAATAACCCTTCAATTCACACATCTACAGTCCAATAACATATCATTAATTGCACGTCTATAGACGAATAACCCTTCCAGTCACACATCCATTTCTAAGAAAATTGCCATAACTTTCCTGTTATGTCCCATGGAAATAGAAGCAGTTCTACACGCACGCAGTGATTTCTCTAGCTAATGATCCCCTACATATCTATCACCATTAGCGGCATTCCAACTGATCAATAGTCACATCATAGTTGGTGTACGGAATATGAAATCCCTAAAAACCGAGCGAGTATTTAGCTCCATCTGCAATACTTTCTGCTCTTATAAATCATTAAGTCCAACTGTTCAAAATCAATTCCATTAACAACAAACAATATTACCCCCAAAAAAATGGATCCTAAAAACCGCCAAATCAATATTAATCGCAAAGTTAATTAAGCAGGTGTACCACTAAAAAAACTCAACTCAATTCGATAAATTCCGTAAGTTACAATGTGACATTACATAATCACACCCCATTACAGTAGCATACAACCCAAATCTAAACAAAAAACAGGATAAACTAATGTAAACATAGAAATAGAGTATCTAGATCAAACATTAAGCATCGAAAAAGGGGGAAAAAAGAAACAGCAAATACCTCTTGTGTTCAAAAGCGACGAGAGGGGGATTCATGATTTGTGGTTTGGCCTTCATTTTCGGAGAGAAAATCGATCTACTTGTTGAATTAGCGGTGACAGCAGAATCAGAATCAATGAGCTTAAACAGAGATTATTAAACTTTGTAGAGAAACTGCTTGTGTTGCGAGTGTTGTTGTTCGAGTGTACTCAAGTCGCTGTTTGGATCAAGTGCAGATGAGAGAGAGAGAGAAAGGGGTGGGGAAGATGACGTTAAAAAAAGCCGAGATTAACGTCTCACGTTATGTACAGTAAGTCTGTTGATTTCAAGACGTGCTGTGCTCATTTCTTCACACGAAACTCGAGTTTGGGTCTCCACTCTGCACCTTTAGATCTAAAATACTTTTGTTTTCTTTGTAATCTTTAGCAAAAAATTTATTTTTAATTTTCATTGTTCATGACGTCATCTAGTTTTTAATCCAGTCTACCAATAAGCAGTAATACGGTCCGTTTGTTTCTACAGTTTAAAGGCAAAGGCATTGCTTTTTAATTTCTAAGCATAAAACCATAAAAACCATATAACATAGTTTATTGTTATACATTATCTCATTTTTGTCGCAGGTTAATAATGAAAAGATAAAAGTTATATTATATTATTACTATTTTTAGTAAACCCGTATGTTACATGGGTTGTGTCACACCCGAATCTTGACGGCGGAAACGTCAAGGTGTGAGGGTTAAGATCGTTCACAGCCATATAACGCTTATTAATAACCCAAACATATATTAAAAATAAGCTCTAATTGTACCATTACAATCATAAGTCTCAAAGAAATTAAAAGCATCACATAAGATGTAACAAGTCATTTTTATTTCATTTTTTTATCTAGGTTCATTTCTAGATGTGCAAGCTTCAAAGAGTAGAAATCAAACTTGAGTATTTCCTGAAACATGTTAAAAATAAAGGGTCAACAATACTTTTGGATCATGATATCCTTAAATTCTTCCCAGGACAACGCCATTGCAACCTCAGTTCCACGGTTTTTCTTTTCACTATTCCACCATGTTAGTGCTCGTTGTTGAAGAACACTTGTGGCATAGCGAACCTTGAACTCGTCGGGGCACTCGCTAACAATGAATGTGTTCTCCATACTTTCAAACCACTCGAGAAGTCCAGTGGCTCCTTCTTTTCCACTAAAGCTAGTGGGCTTGCACGAGTTGAAGTGTTTGAAGGTGCAAGTACGATTGTTCCCGTTTTGGTTGTTGCTATTCTCTCCATGAGCACCACTATTTTTCCCATTGGTGTGTTGCTATTAACCATTAGGGTGCTATTAAGTTCAGCAACCATGGTTGGGATGACGGCAGCCATTTGCCGGGCGATCATTGCAGCTAGTTTACGGTCGGAACTTCCACGCTTTCCATGGTGACGAGACATGCTGGATATACAAAAATGAGTTAGTTACGGGAATAAGGATAACAAAGGATAATAGTTTAGACAATGACAAGCTAAGAGTTGTAAGGCATACGGAGTGATTCCATTTGGTAACGCGTTACCATTTGGAAACGTTGACACGTCAAGGTGACTTGACCCAATTGCCTTAGAAACTCGTGTATATCGACCATAGTTTATCACTCATCCCAGAAATCCCCAGGTAAGCATGACTAGTCCCGTAGGATTTATGCGAAATGTTTGCCTTAGCCCGAAGGCCTTTTGCCAGGAAATCCAGGATACATGTGTCTATGTGTCACATTATATTTCTTAGGTTCATGGAATCAAAATCTTGATGAGATTTATATAAATTAGACATAACGTCTAAAGATCCAATTTATAAGCATAAGCATAAGATTCCACGTGTCGTCGAGAATAAGATTAAGAAGTTTCATGTTCGGGGAGAGTCAAAGAATCAAAGTTAAGTTTAGGGAGACAAGTAACAATGTTTAGGCAATTATATGCCAAGGCATCAAATTGCACATAAGAAGGCATAGCATTATGTAACATGCAAACTATATTATTTACAAGATAGAATTATAATTCTATAGGGTTCATGCACACTATAGTCTAGGTCACCGTTTCTAATAACCTAGATCCCTATAGTTATGGGCTCTGATACCAATCTGTCAGACCCCAACCTTGACGGCGGAAACGTCGAGGTGTGAGGGTTAAGATCATTCATAGCCACATAACGCTTATTAATAACCCAAACATATATTAAACATAAGCTCCAATTATACCATTACAATCATAAGTCTCAAAAAAATTAAAAGCATCACATAAGATGTAACAAGTCATTTTTATTTCATTTTTTTATCTAGGTTCATTCCTAGATGTGCAAGTTTCAAAGAGTAGAAATCAAGCTTTAGTATTCCTTAAACATGTTAAAAATAAAGGGTCAACAATAATGTTGATGAGATTTTCATAGTTTGCAATACATATATATATAAAAGATGGCAATTCATGTTGTAAGTTAGAGACCAAAGTAAACTAGGGATGTAAGACAGAATGCACAATCAAACCTCGACAAAATTTTACAAGTCTCAAACGTTTATAAGAATATACGATTAGCTAATTGTACTTGGATCAACCAAGCAGACTTGTCTGGCCCATAGATCTATGACTTCGCTAGGCTAGCAATAGTTAATGATTGTACATATATTCGACATTACATGGTAGCTACAAAGTTCAACTAACTACAACATACAAGTGAAATGCCATAAGTTTACAAGAATCAAACGTATTTACAAGTGCAAAGTTTATAATGTAACATGTTTCACCCCAAAAGTGTAAAAATACAAAAAGGGGTATAGAAATACTCACATGATCAAATGTATATAAATGACGATAATAAGAATAATAAGCAATAATTCCAACGAAGTATATTTACAAGATTTAGATTAATGATTTAACGTGATTTAGGGTTTCGATGGGAATTTGGGGGTTTTAATATTTAGATAACGTTAGTTAGTGAGATCTTATATATACTTTAGTTCAAGAACAATATCATGTATGAAATTTTTAAAGGAATTAAATCCTTTATAATAATTTTGTGAATTTAACTTATAAAATATATAATTTCTATAGTAACCATGATTAATCCATAAATATAAAATGTTTAGTGTCCAAATAATAATTAAATGATTTAAAAGAAATATAATATAAAGTCTATTTTTACATGATTAAACTAGGCAAAATATTGTTAATTCTTATTTTATAACAAAATTGTTAAGGTAATTATGGAAATAAATTTATAAAAAATAATAGGATAGCTTTAAAAATAAACAAAGTTTACAAAACAATTTTTTATAATTTTCAAAAAATTGTATATACCTTTTTAAAGGCTGAAAAACCTAAAAATTATATTGGAGGTCGCCGGATTCGAACCCGGGACCTCTAGTAAAGAATGAGAGTGGGAACCAGTGAACCAAGGCCTTACCCGCGGTTAAACTTGGTTTCCTAATCTTAAAAGCATCATATACACACCACCCCTAAATCCAAGAACCCTAGATTGTTCTTGGATCAAATCGAACATCAATTCGATGTTGTTAACCAAATTAATCATGGGGCTTTTGTTCCCCATGTTTAGATGAACATAAAATTGTGTTTAACTTACTTGATTACTTTCGAATTGAAGTGTTTGTGCTCGGGTTTTGCCTCGATTCACTCGCGAAACAGAATGGGTTTGAAATCGATATTTTAGTAGAATTTTTGTGAAATTGAAACTACAAGGAATTGAAAAGGATCGAATGAAACATTTCCCTTCTGTTATGTAGCTTTGATTTGTTCGTTGAGATGCCGAACGGGTCCCGATTCTTGTTCGATCATTTTGGTTTCAGTTTGATGTTTAATGGATGATTTAACTCAAATTAAACTATACATTAAGCTTGGCAATGATTATCCGAGCGTTTCTGTACGATTATGTGATTAATCATCAACATTTGAACGTTTAATGGTTATGTGTCGATTAAGGTGTTTGTTTTAGCTCAAATCCCTTTAACTCCGATTGTAATGGTCCAATTGATCATGGGTTCGAGTTCGCGGTGCTTCTCCGAGTTGTTTGATACCTTTAACATGGTTTAAGTCGTCTTAAATTGGGTGTTTGGTGGTCACCGGAGTTTGGCCGGAGTATGGCCGTCGGTGACCGGAAAAACGTGGGTGAAGGGAGGGTTGGTTTGGGTTTTAAAAATGTTACACTTTGCTCCCTTATAGTTTCTTTTGTTATTATTTTATGCACAAACCTTGTATTTAAAGTTTAAAAAAATAACAACTAACCCCCCTAACTAATTACTTTAAGTTTTTAAGCATTTCATAGGTTAGTAATCTTATAAATTGATATTATTATTAATATTATTACTATCACTTTAGTTATTATTATTAACATTATTATTATTATATTATATTATTATTATTAATCTATCAGTAATATTACAATACACAATTCAATAGACTAATTATTAGCTTTTAAATAAAAAGAGCATACTCAATGAAATCAAGGAATCAAGCATAAATAATCCCCAAGTTTCATATTAGGCAAATATGGTCTTTAAAAGAATTAACAAGTTAACTTTAAATTAACCAAAAAAAAATTACAAGATGTTACAGGTTGAATAAATAAAATATTAATATAATAAAATTTATTAATTATAAAATGATATTCGAAGACATGATATAACTGAAAATATATATAAAAAACGACTATAAGTAATAAAACAGTGATATCGAATTTTTTAAAATTTGTTTTTTTATTTTTTATAAAAATAAACATTTTGTTCTAAAACAAAACCATATAGAAATGTCATTTTTAAAATTTTACTATCATAACTCCAAAATTAAATTAATTTTGGTTTTAAAAAATTACTTTTTAAAAATACTAATTTTAAAATATTTTGTAATTTTAAAAAAGTTTTATGCTTTGGAAAAAAATTATTTTATATTATTTAGAAATAACATTAATAAATAGATCTCTTTTTTAATGTATTAAATCTAAAAATATATTAAATAATATTATTAGCAATTAAAATAATTATTTAATAGAAAAGAGACAAGAAAATTTTGGAGATTATGATTGTGGTATTAATACGTATCATCTTAATATATCATACATTTTTGTTAAAGTACGAAAAAAAAATTATTATAGTTAAAATAAGATGCCAAAACACGCATATTACATGGTTTTCCATGTAAACTAGACTTGATTAGAGAGATCATGGGGGTATGCAAATCAGCGGCACGGGGTCGGCATGATCGCCGGAGTTAGTTGCCACCACCGACAAAGCATTAACGTGGATTTTTGCTTTATGGGTATTCGGGACCAATCAAAAGTTATTTTGAATTTTATATGTCATCCTACAAAATACAAACAAATTAGAAATTATAACTCTTATTGAATTACTTACCCTTTCATATACTTTTTTTCCCTCTTTAGCAAAAGCTAGTTTTATTTTAATTCGAAATATCCTAGAAACATCATAAAATAAGACCATATCTATTCAGGTTTTATCGTAATCATTATATTCGAATTCATAATTGAGCTAATTCACTATAAAATTTACCCTTTTATTTGTTTTGAATAAGTTGGTCGACCCGATATAATTAGAAATTGAACAAAACATTGATTTGGTAAGAAGTATTGAAATGCTAGCTTATGGTTAAATCAATCGTTTATGTTAAACCTGTATAAAAGTGATAAACCGAGGTTATTGATTGAACTTATATTAATAGTAACTCTGACAAAGTTGACGACACAAGACATAAAGGTTGCATATCAATGGTGGAGATGAGAGATGACAACGATATTATATAGAAGAAAATGTAAATGATGTTGATTATACTTCGTTTGGTTCAACTAAATCAGTGTATGTGATGATGAAACTCCAAATAGGTTTCTTCTTTAATGTATTAAAGAATGCTATCTTATAATATATCACAAGAAGATTTTTAGTGTCCTGGAGCATTCACATTGTGTTTGCTACCTTTATTATTATAATTGCATTATAAATCAGTATTTTTATGTCTTTTCTCAATTAAATTATATTTTTATTACTTTTGTCATTATTTTTTCTCTCATTCACTAACTATCACTTTTAAAAGTATTTTTAAAATTTATAGGTAACGTTTCTTTATCATCTATTCACAGTCATTTACAACCACTCCTTAATATATAAGAAACACACTCACATAAATATAATAAATCTACGTTGAACGCTCTTACAAGTTGTGGTTTAAAAAGGTAATGAAGATGAACGAGATGTAATGTAATACGAGATTTACATGATGACGTGATACTTTTTCTCGCATAAAGAAGACTTCAACTACTTTCAAGTTATCGGATGGTCGATTCACAATGACTCAAGATGTAATCGTTTAGTGTAGAGCATCACTCAAGATGTAATTGTTTAAAAGCGAGCATCATTTACGTTAATGTCAGCGAAGAACTTGAACTTTTATAGACGACTCCTATCTATGCATGATGTCTCATTGTTTTTGAACAATAACTTACGACATAAGATATATTAATTCAAATTTGATTGATATTGTTAGAACATAAAAGCATATCTAATACATCTTTGTCAAAGCTGGGCTGAAGTGTATGTTTTTAAGACAAAAAACATGTGTAATGTCAACTTAGAACAACCTTTTATCATTAATTGAATCTACTAAACGTATCATTGTATCTTGCAGTCTCAAAGATATACTTTAGTTTGATATCGTTAATTTAGGACCAAATATTCATATAACTTAAAGTATACGGACTCTAAAAACTATATGTAATTGTCTGGGGTTATCTCCGTATTTTCTTTTTCCTCTTTGAGCTTCACTCAATCATGGCGATTTTGCTCCGCTAACCTAAGCCACCCCCCTCCCCCACACACGGACGCCTCTCCTGCTAACCTAAGCCGGGGCGCACATTAACCCCTTCATCTGTATCCTACGCCGATCACCATGCCCTTAAACCTTCTCAAATTCACCACCTCTATCTCCGTCCACAACCACCACCACCACCACCGCCATAGATGGCTCCGCCGGGCAATCACCATCGGAAAACCTAGATCACCGCCTACGAGCTCAGGCTGGTGGAGGATAACGCAGTTTGCACCCCAAACACATGCTGTTATCAATAACAGCGATCGTAACAGGTTAGGGTTTCGTGGTCGGAATAGTTTCAGATACTGTTCGGTGAATAAAGGAGAGAAAGTGTTTGGTGGTGGAAGCGTGAGTATGGAGTCGGTTAGCAGTGATAACGAAGATGCGAAACGGACAACGGATGTTGATCGTGATTCTTCTGTTATGCATACATTATCGTCGAACGGTGGTGCGCATCTTAAACCTCCTCCGTTACAACAGAATTCATCGGCGAAGTTGCTAACGTTGCCTACGATCTTAACAATTGCTCGAGTCGCATCTGTTCCTGTTTTGATTAGCAGTATGTTCACCTTCCTGTATGTTGATTTATATTTGAAAGCATTCGAATTCTAGCTTAATGATCGGCAATTTTTATAGATTTGTGTGAATTGTGGACATGTGAACGGTGTTCAGTAGATAATTGGAAATGCAATCACTTAGGTTGATGGACAAGTGAATGTTATGAACATTCTGAGGAAATGCAGAATGTATTTATAATATCTGCTTGGTTTTGTTGGGGCTACAATGTATTTTGTTGAAGTGTGATTTTGGTTTATGCTCTATTTTTACATTTTTATAATTTATTTTTGGTTCATTGCTGTCAATTTACAGTAATTTACATCCTGCAACACATTCATTATTTATGATTTGAAAATTATGATACAGCTATGTGCAGTGAAACTAACATATCATTTTTCGTGTTCTTTTAGCTTTTTATATGAACAATCGGTTAGGAACAAATGCTACTACCGCTATATTCATTGCTGCATCAGTTACAGATTGGCTTGATGGCTATTTAGCAAGAAGAGTATGTGTTTATATGTTTTTAAACTTATGAGAAAGATAGGATTTTACATTTTTATTTCCCAGACTAATGATTCCTGATTTTGTCTATAATTGTAGATGAAATTAGGAACTGCATTTGGTGCGTTTTTGGATCCGGTGGCTGATAAGGTATGCCTTTGCTACATAGCCTACACTAGACATTAAGCCTGTTATTTTCACTCAAGATTTGAACAGAAAACATAAATTATATTTTGTAGGTGTATAAAGTTGTATGATTGTCTGTGGGTGCAGCTTATGGTTGCGGCTACATTAGTCTTGTTATGTACAAGACCTCCAGAAGCTGCTATGTTTGGGCAACTACCTGGTTATTGACTGTACCATCGATTGCAATAATTGGCAGAGAGGTAAAATCCTAATGTTAGCACATTGTTAATGCAGATGCAAGATATTGATAGTTGTGTTATATAAATGTCTACTTGTCATTTTCAATTAAGGGGATACATCATACATCAAAGCATAGTGTTTTGTCATTGTTTTGTTGTCTTTATGTTTCACTGGTATGGACTAGATGCCTTGTGTGACACTTTGACATAATGTTTAAACTATTCTTTAGTGGTGCATTGGTGCTTAACAAGTTTTGATATATAGAAATCTTTATAAATTCTTTTTAAATGTGATTTTACAACATCCTATTGAATTTTCGTTTGCTTCCCAGTTTGATGTATGTATTTGAAAATATAATTTGAAGTAAATACATACCCAGAAGCATATCCACGATGAATAATTTTCTATATAGTCGCGGTGATAAAATTTGAACTAATTTAAGAATCTGTTGAATGATTTATGATGTATGCCAGATAACAATGTCTGCGGTTAGAGAGTGGGCTGCTTCTCAAGGGAGTAAACTTTCAGAGGTTTTATTTTAATCATTTTCTAAATTCATGGTTGTACCTTTTTTGCATTATTTTGTAGTTTTTCTTCTTTCTCTAAATTCATGTTTTTCAGGCTGTTGCTGTAAATAATTTGGGGAAGTGGAAAACAGCCACACAAATGACTTCATTGACCATTCTTCTTGTGATTAGAGACAGCAGGTTAATTTTATTTTCATCTCTGCTTCTAGATTCTTAGGTTTACTTGCTTCAGTGTCCCAGCATCTGTACCATCCTAGCTATCTCTAAATAGAGTTCACATTAGACTTTTATTGATAATAAGTCGATAGTTATTATTTCATCAGACTAAATGAGGATATTAAATCAAAATATTCTCAACATTAGAAACCAAGGACACTTGGAAACAAAGTTTGGCTAATTTTGAATTCCCAAAATCATGCAGTTTCAAGGAAGCAGGGTTTCTGGCTGCAACGGGTGTTGGTTTCCTTTACATATCAGCGGCGCTAGCCGTATGGTCATTGGTTGTTTATATGAAGAAGATATGGAAAGTGATGCTTATGTAGCTACTTCAACATCTTAACACCTTTTCATAACCGGATAACTTACTGCTGACCCAAAAGTTTGCTTTTGTACCCAACAATTACATCTTGTAATTTTTGTTTGTTTGTTCGGAAACGTATTAAATTGGTTGTTATTGTGTTAAGAAGCTGTATCTACATAATACATAAAGAAACAATTTTGTGGTTCATAACTTGTATTCTTGATTTGTGTTTGTTTGTTTGGTTCTACCTTTGCATTACCTCATATTAGATCTACCTTAGCTTCTCTAATGGTTATAAAGATATAAATTTATCATACACAACTACAAAGGTTTAAGTATATCAAAAAATTGGTTATTTCCATGAATTTGAATTTATTCCATATTATGATTATTTAGACACTTTCATCCTACCTAATTTATTATCCCCCCTCTACTATGTAGCATGATTTATTTAAAATTAATTAATTTTGTATGAAAGGGACCTCACTAAACACATGTGCGTTTTTGTTTAACTTTTCTTAAGTTATAGAACGTTTCTAATACACATGATTAGTTAAATGTATTTTGGTATTGCTAGATGTACCCTCTATTGATTTTGTTAATTTAAGCCCATATACGCTCGGTTGACACCATACACTCCCATATTCAACTATTCGGCCTTTAACCTCGTGTATATAATTTTCAAGCACGCGTATATTATTTTCAAGCACGCGTATATTATTTTCAAGCACGCGTATAATATTTTTTCAGATTCATTTTACCCGACCTCTAAATAATCCAGAGGAGAAAGTTTGAGTGGTGCGGGATGAACGTGGGAAATCCAACTCGAAGTTAGACTCTTAACTGTCAAAAGTGTGCATCAGAACCAGATACGGTTTCTTCTCGTGGTTCATCATCATCATCATCATCATCATCATCATCATCATCATCATCATCATCATCATCATCATATCAAACCAATCACCAAAATGCCTGCGTTGAATCTAAGCTCCCATTACTATCATCATCATCATCATCATCATCATCATCATCACTTTCAATTTCACTCTCCACCACTGACGAATGTCGCCTCTGTTCCCATTATCTCCCTCATCGTGACAACAATACATCCATCTCCCCCACACCTCCATTAACATTCCATCACAAAAGGCTCCATAACAATCTGTTAGTTCTAGCAACAACAATGGGTACTAGGTAATTTGTCGTACTCGAAGCATAAATGTAGATTACTAGTTGCTAGTGTTTATTTTAATTGATTTTCTTGGTTGTTGAAAGTGTGCAAGAGGATCTTCCACCGGCTCTTGATTCTACTTCAGAACCACCTACAGTTTTTGATGGAACCACTAGGTATAAACTGTTTGTTAAAATGCCCAAATGAAACTTGTGTATTAGCCCTTAAAAAGAATTTACAGTTTGGAGTTCGTATTGGGGCTCATTTTATTCACATTAAAGTTGAAGTTGCTCTGGTTACAAATTTAAATATGGTGCTGATGTTCCCATATGCATTGTTAGCTTATTGTCTTGAACTTGTTTGATATTCTAATGACGAGCTTGAATCTTTTTGGTTAGGCTGTATATATCCTACACTTGCCCGTATGCACAACGTGTGTGGATTACCCGGAACTGCAAGGTGATCCTCATTCTCGTACAAACACCATTACTTAAAAATCCATTTTGAGCAAATTATCTTATAATGTGAGCTGATCCACAACAAAGATTGTATGAAGAACGCATATCAGACTGTCCAATATGAACATACTCATTGCCATTTATCTCTAAAAGCATCTTTTAGTATTATGATTGGTTTTTGTATGGTGTGATATCTACTAGATGGAAATATTAACTCTCATCCAATCTCCTATTGATCAGCTTCCTTTGATAATTATAACATAATCATCTTTTGTGTTTAATCCATGAACAGGGATTACAGGAAAAGATTAAACTAGTTCCAATTGATCTAAAGAACAGACCAGATTGGTACAAAGAGAAAGTTTACCCACCAAACAAGGTGAGTTTCTTGCAAAAGGTCAAAGCTTTATATGTGTTTTTATTCTGATCATAATTTCATAAGCTCTCCCAGTTTAAACAGAGAGAATAGCTGTCTTTTAGATTCGGTTCAACCAAATATGTGCTGAGTACAAACCTATGACGCAATGATTTTTGACCGAGTTCTATTTGCAATACATTTATAAATATACTTGCTTGTGGTGCGTTCTTATGTCATAGGTTCCAGCTTTGGAACACAACAATGAAGTAAAGGGAGAAAGTCTTGATCTCATCAAGTATATTGACAACAACTTTAAAGGACCGCCACTTTATCCAGAGGTAATATCATCTTATCGGTTTAAGATTGAAAGGAATAAAGTCATTTACGTAATTTTAACTATCGAAGTACAATATAGGATACTATCAAGGAAGAGTTTGGAGAAGAGTTGCTTGCATACACTAATACGTTCTATAAATCCGTCACCACCTCATTTAAAGGAGAGGGGTTTGATGATGCTGGTATCTTAACCATCCTTTCTTTATTTTCTTTCTATATTAAAAAGCAATCATAATTATTCAAATTAAAAATCACAAATAACATGGTCTTTTATAATTGCAACAGCTGCAGCATTTGATTATATTGAGAAGGCTCTTTCCAAGTTTGATGATGGACCGCTTTTTCTAGGTCAATTCAGCCTGGTAAGCAAGACGAACACCTAACCTAATTGCATTTATTTGCAACTGTTTTCAACTTCTGATGTTGGTCCATTGCCATCTGCATGAGATTCTATATGATTTTTTTCTCTTTAATATATGATGAGTATGCATGCATAATTATTTGCTCATGTGGGAACACATATGTGCATGTACAGGTAGATATAGCTTATGCTCCTTTCATTGAAAGATTTCAGCCGTACTTGCTAGATGTAAAGAATTATGATATTAAAGAGGGCAGGCCAAAACTTGCAGCATGGATCGAGGTACTACTTTAGCTTTCATGATTTGTACCCTATGAAAGATTTGTTTGTTCTTTCAAGTCTAGTGCTTCTGGTTTCTGTCTTTCATAGAAAATAAGAAATCACACCTACATTAGTCAACCTGCTTTCGGTTTCTCTTGCAGGAAATGAACAAAAATGACGATTTCAACCAAACCAGACGGGATCCAAAGGAACTTGTAGAGAGCTACAAAAATCGTTATTTGGTACAAATTGACAGTCTCATGTCTTAATTTCAGTGTTCAGAAAGTCAATTTAAACCAAAATAACCAATTATGTAAATTAGTTTTATTCTTCTAAGCAACGTCTGTTGAATGTTGATCATGCAGTCTCCATGACAAGGTTATGGTTTCGCGATTCAGACACACCATGAGATGCAGGAACATCACACGAACGCAATAACCAGATTGTCTTCTTTGGAATAGTTTAGATATACACTGAAGGAAAATATCTTACAGAGAGGATATTTGTGCAAGGTACTACGGTCAAAATAAAATTAAGTTACTTGAATGAGGACTTGTTTGTAATTCTGTTTTGCTACAATGTTTGGTCGATTAATACATTTATACTACACAGATCTATTATTTTTAATTTTATCAAACTGGTCCAACTGGTCTAACCACTAAAATAGTTTAGGTATTTAGGTACAATAAGTGATAAACACAATAAACGGAATTTAGAAAACTATTCATTTAATTCCTTTTTAATAAATTTTACCTTCTCATATTCTATAAAGCAAACCATCACAAAACAATTAAAATAAACCAAGCTTTCAAGTTCTAAGCTTTTCTCAACAAAATACCAAGTTTCAATCCAGTATGCATCAAGCTTTTAAGTATATGTAACGACTAAAGATTTTTTTCACGAACTATCACAATTTATCCCTTACTTACAAATGAAATGACAAACTACCTAAACTCTTCACCCAAAATTTAAAAAACAATAAAAAAATTCACACAAATCTTGGTGAACAGCGTTCAGTTATCGCAGCAAGAATCCTTCACTCGCTATCGGGCTAGACAGAAGATCAAATGGTTTCCCGAGTGCATCTTTCAGGATGGTGATCTGGCCTTCTTTCACCAACACATCTTCATCTAGAGCTTCTACTTTCTTCTTCAATGTGACGATTTCAGAAGTCAACAGCATGTTATTCTCACTATACTGCTTAACATTTTCCCACAACATGTCTCGTTCTTCAGACACTTTTGGTAGGATCCCGTTAACAATTGATAATTCTTTTTTGCAATCTTGTAGATTGTTTGCAGATGATAAATGCTTTCATCTTTCTTGATCACCTATTAAGAAACAGAACAAAAAATCATACAGCTTATAAATCTGATATTATGTTGTACTACTATAAACTATAACTAAATTATAATGGTACTAATGGCAGGTACCTGTATTTCAAGGTCTTTCATTTTGTGTGTAACGCAAGAAAGATTATCCATAGCATTTTGCACTTCACATCTCAGAATGTCGTTTCCTCTGACAGCTGTTGCCAGCTCAGCCTCAAGTCGTTCTACATCCACTTCTTTTGAAAACAATTTCTCTTTCAGTAAACTTGTCATCAGAGCTTCTGCTTTCAGATCAGATTTCAGGACGCCCTGAAACAAGTCAAACAAGAGATTCAAAACACATTTGCAAACATTAGTTTTGTATAAAGACTGTTTGACCTCAAGAAGTATAAAGTCAACGTTACCTCAGAACACCCATTATCTAAAGTTGACTTCTCTTGCAGCACATCAGATACATTCTGCAAACCTCTTGTTAGGCAATCTGCTCCCCTTCTAAACCCTTGGATTTTCATCTCTGAATCCATGATAAAGTGGCTATCTAAGCCATTCTCTGATCCTCTTTCTCTAATATTTTCAATTAATTTTGAGCATAGGTGGACGCTATCATTAATCAAACACATTCCTTGATTTTGCAAGCACTGAACACGGCTTTGCAGTTCTTGATCAAGCTTGAATGTTGAAAAGCAACCATCTTCTGAACTTCCTTTTAAACGGTGTAAAAGGTTAATATTCTCGTGTCTAAGAGAATCCACTTCCAGCCTATATGATTCTACTTCTTTTCTCAAACTTTGTTCGACCCCTGTTAACCTCAATAGCTCAACTTGCAACTTTGGCTGTTGGTTTTGGTCAAAGTTCCTTACTTCTTTCTCGAGAGCTTCACGCAACCCTTCAATGGTTTTATCTTGTTCATTGGAAGTTCTAAGAAGTCTTGTTACAGCTTTATGCAATTCTTTGCACTCTTTATCTTTAGCTTCAAAGTTTCTTTTGAATAGATCTCTGTCTTCTTCAGCTGCTCTGCATTTATCTTTTAATTCTGAAAGATTTTGTTGAAGGGTTTGTTTCTCTTTGACTGCTTCCTCCATCTTTATGGTCAAATCTTTGACTTGTTGACCAGAATGCATAACTTTGCTTTGATTATCCATTTCCTTTTCTCCAAGCATTGAGACTTCCCTTTGAAGAGACACATTTTGTTCTGCAAGTTCCCGTACTCTTTCTCGAAGCCTATGTTCTTCCATTTTATATTTCTCAAGTTTCATTGACCACTCAGTTGACCTCCTATCTAACTCTTTCTCCAAAGTCAACTGCAACTCATTTTTCTCCTTTTCCAGTTTTCGTGTATGGGAATCCAGTTGAGCTTTCAGTAATGTAATCTCATCAACATCTTCTGATTCTCATAGTCCAAAACCCTAGTACAACCATCATCTATCCTGCACTCTATTTCATCAGAACTTGGACTTTCATTAAAGTTTCCTTCTAGAGGAACACAATTTGACCCAAGGTAAATATCTTCAAGTGTGATGGGAATACCATGGTCAAACTCTTTTGAGTCAACCCTATGCAAAGCACGAGACTGAGAAAGTCTTTCAACGACCTGTTTTGCTCGTTTTCTTGGGGAACCACGTGCAACTGCATTCTCGACCCAGTCTCTTGTAGAGATGTATTGTTTAGATTCTCGATTTGGATCTCTAAAGGAATGTGACCTAGGTTTTTGAGTCAAACCACCATTAGTAGGTGATGCTGGTGCTGCATAATGGAACCGTGGCGGTTTTTTTCCTCCACCATTTGGTTGACAAACATGACTTCTTGTGTTATTGATCTGTCCTGAAGTCTGTTCTTGGTGTTGTTCACCGTCAATGTATCGATCTAATACTTTATTTGAGCAATAAGATGAGGTTTCAGATAAATGATTGTCAACTCCAGCAAAATTTAGTTCCTCTAATCTCTGTGCAGCATCTAATGTAGCATCTTGAAACCATTTTGACCTTGAAGGCCTCTCAGGGGTAAGAGCTCGACTGAGAAACAACAAAAAAGGTTCAAAAGTAACTCCCTCTAATCTTAAAAATATTATGAATACATTCCAAATTGATCAATTAATATGGTTTTACTATAAAATTATTCACATAGATTAGCACACTCCCAACTCAATCTAACCTCTTGTTCAACAGCCTGTTTTCGTGCTAACATAAAACAATTGTATCAGGCCAGTAAAGCTAATTTGGTCAATATTTACCTGAAAATGGGCAAAGTCGGCAAAATATATAGAGGAATCCATTATTGCCAAACATGATAGTGTAGATCGATGATGAAATGATTTTTTGTGCTAGATAGAACAGGCCATGAAACTAAGAAAGTATTATCTATGTTTTTTTCCTATATGTTACATATCATCTGTTAGATGCTCTGATGTTGCCACAATATCAAAATTCGTAAGAGAACTTATAAAATGGCTCACCATGAAGAGCGAGAAGTAGACTGCTTTTGAGAGATGTTACTACCGCTGCTACAAGGAGAGTCGCTTTGAGTTCTTAGCAGTCCAAAATCATGAAAAGTACCAGAAGAATACGATCGGCTTCTTCTATGAAACGGACTGCTTTCATTTTGATCATGATCTTCATATGCAGTTTTTTTGGATCTGGATTCCCGGGCCCCTTGAAGCCCATCCCCGGATGAGTTCTCTGAGTGCATTTGTTTCTCTTTCGATGGAGATGGTGCATTGTTTGACCCATTGCTAGATGTAGATGCCTTGAAAAAGAACAGCTTCTTCATCATTCTGACCCTTGTAAATTCTCTGTCGAAAAATTGATCACAGAACTACCTGAAGTTATAGAGAATTTGATTAGTATGATAGTCGAATTACAATGAAAAATGTATGAAAAATGACTATTCCATCAGCAATTGAAATAAAGAACATCTCAATAAAACTTAGAAAACAGGCTAGTTTACTTGCATTCTGACATACCCAGATGAGTTTCTTGAGTAATACTGAAGAAGATGCACCAAAAAACAAGATTTATAAAACTATAAGCCTTTAAACCTTGAATCCCCACAAGAAACGGTAACTATAAATTACTCTAATAACATAATACATGCTGACATTGACTTCAGAAACCCCCCTTATATAAACATAAAATAAAAACCCTAAAAGAATCAATCAACGTGTATTTGATGCAGAACTGAATATCATGTGTCAGAAACTTTTCGACATGATTATCAAACTATCAATGTGGGAAGAAAAAGACCAAAATACCCTCATCTTCTCCACCCCTGCTCCTGGAAAACCCTAAACAAGAAACTCCGAAACCCCAGTAACTCTAACATTTCTCTATCTTCGAATTTTATTCATACAAAGAAGAATTAGGGCAAAAGAAACACAACAAACAGAGATTAGAAGACGAAAACTCACCAAATGTTCCGATTCAACGGCTAGCGAAATGAAAAAAAGATGCATTTATAATTCAAAATTGAAAAGAGTTGAGTCATCAACGTTTAACAAATACTCACCACATAAGCGATTTAATTTGCTTCCATAAATAACCCAAATATTCAAAATAATGTTAATTAATGACCAATTATCATAACAACAACCTCCTTTTCAAAATTTAAAAGGGGGATCAGTAATTCAAAGCAGATTAACATGAAAAAACAAAATTAAAATCAAAATCATCTAAATAATTCACTATACGAAATTGAATAAACCTTACAGAATCAAAATGCAATGCAATGCAACCCACTTGTGATGAGTATAGAGAGTTACCGAAGTGTTGTAGAGAGAGAAAGTGATGAGAGAGAGGAAAAGAAGTAGAAGAAGATGGAAATGAAAGAGGAAAAGCAATGGTTCTGCTTTTGTGCTTTGTTGCGATTATATGAGGGACGAGGGACTGGATGTGAATGGATGATAAGTTGAGGGGGTGTTTTTGTCAATACGTAAAAGTTTTGAAAGTTTCGATGCCGCGGAGACGGCGGTGGGAGGAGCGTACGTTTTTGGGTGTGGGGATCGAGAGTGCACGAGTGCAGGAATTATTGGTGCACCTCATTTTTTTTACTCATTTGTTTTCTTAATAATTTTTTCAAATTTGTTTTGAGGATAAATGTTATTTTAAATTATTCTATTTATTTGTTGATAATTTTTGGTACAAAATATTGAGAGAAAAGAATGTGAGGTTTATTTTTCCATGAGTTTCGTGTTTTTATGAGTTTTAACCATATTTAGACATCTATAGATATAAGATATATGAACTTAACATTGTATAGTTTATGTCTATATGAAACATTTGTTATCAAACTACTTTCAATGTGGAGAGAAATGAAATTGGGTAAACACACAATTATATGATTGATGAGTTTCGTGTTTTTATATGTTTTAACCATATTTAAATATCTATAGATATAAGATATATAAACTCAACATCGCATAGTTTATGTCTATATAAAGCATTTGTTATCAAACTACTTTCAATGTGAAGAGAAATGAAATTGGGTAAACACATAATTATATGATTGATTAGTCTATTAACCAAATAAATTATATGCAAAAGCATAATTCTCGTTTTTAATGCAAAAGTTAAAAGCAGTATTTTAAGCATTTTCAATAGACTCTTCGGATTTTAGGTTGGTATTACCTGACATGATTATGCCTTCACGCAACCCCTCTTCCTCTTCTTTCTTTTCAGAGACTTCATTCGTAGACTTTCGTCCCTACAAATAACGGTCCTTTCTCTTCACATCCCTTATAGCAATCCCTCTTTCTTAGTTTTCTTCACATAAAAACGACAATTTAAGATGCTAAAACATTTCATCATCTTATTATTGTATTTTTATAGCAATGAAATTTTTAGGAATGACAATTGAAAATTAGGAACGACTATTTAGATAATCTTTTTGGTCAAAATGGGAATATGTTATTTTTTTCTTATATACGCTCTAGCTTTTGAAAGTGTGGAAAGTATCTTGTAGTATGGACAAAATCATATCTAATTTTAACATTAATTACTTTTCCAATCAATAATTTATATCAATATCAACATCAACATCAACATATAATATATTTATGGGATAAGAGCGTCTTAAGTAACTATAATAAAAGCATATGGACACCAAAAGCATGGTATTTGGAACCATTATGTCTATCTTTGATCATACATCATAATGCTACATTGCATGATTTCATCCATATGGGCTCCATGCATGAGTTCCTTTTACCTTTCAATTACACATAAGACATGAAGCCCATATTTTATGCTTTTAATCCTCCCCCTAATCATGGATTAATGAGGTGCACTTTTCGTAATTACAAAAACAGCCCTTCAACCACAAACATAAAACAAAAAGGTCCTTTAATCTTGGTAGTTAAACATCCAAACAAATCACATGAAACAAATCGACAACCTTTTGGAACAAAACTAGAATGCATCAAGAAACCCGATGGCAATCAACTAACATCTAACGTTTCATTCGTTTAACAACCCTCGGGATCTCGCTTTTGTTCTTCAAATACTCTCTGAGGTCATCAGTAACACCTCCAAGCCCAATAGACGTGAAAAAATTTATGCAAAATCGCGTGTCCTTAACATTATCTCGCGGGAAAACTGACTCAAAATCAACCTGCATTGTAGGAACACTGAGAAGATATTTCAAACGACAAACGCCAAGGTGTTCAGCCAACTCCTGGAAGAGAAACTTAAGAAAAATACGCGAAGATGATGTTGTGTCTTCCTCAGTGAGTCGAATATAACATAAAGCACCCCAACTCAAACTATCTGTCACCAAAAGATGTGCAAAAAACTGTGCCAAAATCCTCATATTATTCGTCTGCAGCCGATGAACTATCGCATACTGCTGTACGAAACACTTCTCAAGATTTTCTTTGTACATCTTCTTCTTCAGGCATAACCTCTCTCCTAAAAGCCTGTAGAATCGTCTATACGTTTTCTCCTGACTACAACACGTGATCATCATATCGCATATTTCCATCTCTTGTCCTTGATCTAGTTTGATTTTTAGAAGCTTATGACCAGCTTCTTCATAATCAAGGCTGTTCATTATAACCAAATAGATCGTTCTCCTCAAATTAACAATGTTTGTTTCAGTTTCATCTATTATCATCATCATCATCTCCTCCTCAAACACACTTATAATAATGTTTCAATAGACTCGATTACTGTGAACTAATGTTGTACGTAAATCAAGTAAATATAACATTATTTTTAAGTGATAAATGACAAGGTAAAATGCGAATACGAGGATAAAGATAATTACCTAAAAAAATAAGAGGTCAATTTTAAGTGGTAAACAATTTTATCCGTTCAATACTTTTTTTCTTAGTTTTTTAATCAGACGATTATTAGCTTTAAGCTTGAGAAAAAGTGATACTGCTCCTCCTTGGTCCTGTGCAAAGTGGAGTTATGGGTCGGATTAACCAATTGTACAATTGATCATTTATTAACAATTTTGTAATAGTTTTTTTTAATTCAAGTCGATGGTTGTTAACTCATACGATCACAAACAAACATTTTAGTGAAAAATCTTATAGAATTTAAATTCTCGACATCTTAAATATAAAAAAAGACGCTTTGCCATCAGGAACCATGGCTATGAACTCGTGATCATATTCAAAATGAACCCAATTAGACTTCAATTAGCCCCATGCCTTGATCCGCCTCCACAGGCAAGGACAGATGAAGAACTTGAAAAGGAGACTAGGAGAGAGGATAGCGGCTCATGAAGCTCAGGAGACACCCCTTCTGAAAAACTCAGCCACTACACGTAAAGCTCGCCGATGAATATATAACAAGGGTTGATGCACAGGCACTAGAATACTAGAATTGATGTGCAACCAACAGGCCTAATGTGGCATTTGGCAAGAAGATCAAAACATGTTCATTCATTTAGATAAAGAACCGGAGGAAATGCAATGTTTCGCGAATGAAACCAGACGAAATGCAATAATTTCCAATGGAAATAACGGTGAGTTTTAATCTTATTGTATCACAAAACTAGATGATTTGCTTGTTAAAATTGAGATGTATTCTGGGTGTTTTCCCGCTACTTGCTTGCTAGTGTCGTTTTTTTATATTAATATGAAAGTTTGCTGTTATAAAAGCATTCAAGCGCAGCATGAATATCCAAAACCAAAGCCTACTGTTTATGCACCTACAGGTAGACCTTTTTACTCTAGCACAGTTCTATCATTTAACACATCTGCAGGAAATCAAACACAAAATAAAACAAATGAAGTTGCTCCAGTCATCTTCATTAACATCAAACACCAAAATCAAGAAACTTATGGTCCAAATTGTTTCCTTTATCTTTCACAAGTTCCTAGATGCAAATTTAAAATACGCTTTAAGGGTCCATACCAGTGATCTCAAGTAACAAAGCATTTAACCAGATTCGCTGGGATCTGGTGATCCATTGTTTACAACTTCTTCATCCTCAAGAGGGGTCCCATTGTCTCTAGCCACTGGACTCGGGCTCCTGCTGCGCCCGTTTTCTTCAGCTGGGCTCCTATTTTCTGGGCTGCGGCTGCCATCACGAACATCTTCTTCCACAGGGCTTCTACTGCTGCCTTTGGTCTCCTTGCACGGTCTGTTGGTGATGGTGATGGGCTATGTTTCCTCCCTGGCGAAGCTTGATTTCTCCTTGGGCTTCTTGACCTTCTTTCTGCACGTTCAATGCTGCGTTCTCGTTTTGCGGGTGACCTCGATCGGCTAAAGAAATAAAAAAATTAACTATTACATAAACTAAAATCACATAGATTTTAAGCTCAAAGCAAAAATAACCTGTAGCTGCGGCCCCTGCTTAAACTACGACTCTGGCTTCTTCCACGGCGAGGTGGGGATGGGGTGTGTGAGTAACTCCTTCCACGCCTGCTTTCAGAACTTAATAAGATAAAATAATTTTCACCAAGTAAAGGAGAACCTATCAAATAAAAAACTAAACAAAAAAACATGAAGAGCTTACTTTACTTTCTTGGGACTATTCTGACAATTCCTTTCTATGTGACCATGTTCCCCACAACGATAGCACTTATTCTTCCAGTCACCAGCTTTGCAGTCCCTAGCCCAATGACCATCAAGTCCACAGTTGAAACAACGACCTGATCCAGGCGGAGGACCTCTGCCAAGATATTCACGAGAACCGCCATAGCCACCACCACCTCCGCCACCCCCTCGTGGAACCTATAACATGTCAAAGAATGTACGTAATGTTAAGACTTAAGAGTATGTTTTTATTATCAAAATAAGAGAACATTCAAAGATCATTACCCCTTTAGCGAATTCCACCCAATACGACTTCCATCGACATCACGGCCATTTAAACTATATCTTGCATCATCAGCATCTCTAGGGTCTTTGAATTCCTACAAGTATTTTTAAAAAAAGAGAAAGCAGCCATAAAATCTATAAACAGAGAAAGAAGCCACAAAATCTATCCATATAAAAAAAAGAAATGAGAAAAGGAACATTTTACCCTACAAATGCAATGACCATAAAGTACATACCACAAAGGCGTAGTCACGCTTCATGTCCACATCACGAATTCTGCGTTAAATGGGTGCCAGAAATAGTAAGGCCATCATGACATTAAGCACCAAAGGGCTGAAACTTTGCCCCTCAAAGATGAACTAAACACCACTTTCAGATTGTAGCCAATTTCCATCAAAAAAAGACGCAAAACATTATAGAAAGAATCGCCAAAGTCTCCTACACAATCTGCATGGATTACGACTCTTTCCACCAAAAGGCAACTTCTCACCATTGACCTTCAGAAATATCATTCGGTTAATTTTCCTTATTTTCTTCAACAAAACGGGAGTTTGTTGAGTATCAAAATTACGCCAATTATGGCAACGGTTTAGATTTCTACACGCCTTGAAGTAGAATAGCCCAGATAGCCTAGATCTAACTACTCAAAACTGAATATCTAAGTGAAACCACCATGACACAACAATGAACCATAAACTTATGTGAAGGCTTTGTTTAACTATATCACTAAAACTAATAACACAATAATGAAAATAGGAATGCAGAAGCCGATTTGACGCAGGTATTAGCAACAAATCATGTGACACATAAATGAATCTTCAATCAAATATATAAGAATAGGTAATCTAAATAATGGTAGTTACATTGTTAACCTTCTTACCTTCCATATCTGCTAAAGATGTGTTCCAAATCACGAGATCTTGTACGTGAAGACAAGTGTCCAACATAAAGGCGGGTAGTCCCATGACGATCATTATAGCGCGACATATTCCCTAAAACAAAGACACAATCTTTAAAAAGCAAAAAACAACCAAACATATTTTTTCTGGAAACCAGCATATAAACACCCACCTCATACCAATATTATAATAGTATCTAACTTAATAGACAATTCAAAATCCCAACAACCATCCCTATGATTACACTAGGCACAACATATTTAATAGTTTACAAATCACATCATGTGTGTCAATACCCAGTTAGCATAAAACATATCATCCATGAATCCATAAATACGCAATATTATGCATTGCTGGTGAAGATTTACTTGTTTGGACATCTACTGATTGTGCACCAACATCTTTTAGTGATAGAAAGTATGGTGTAATTATGTTCTTTCCCACCATAAAAAGTATGAAAAAAGGGGATTAAGAACATCTTCTGTAAGGATGTGGGCCAATACCCCTACCTAGAGACGTTGAGGGTAAAGAACAATTAAAAATCTTATTTTGATATACGGGTCAATAGAAATATCAAAGAAAGTGTAACAGAACTGGCAGCTCTCTTGCTAACACAAATAGCAGAAATTCTAATATTAACACGTTGGAAAAGAAAGTGCTAAAAAAGATCAAAGCATGTAAAAAAAATGTTAGATAGAGTATAAGCATGTGCTCTCAATATAAAAAGCATGTTATTTATCCCATCTCACATCTATAATCTCATAACCATATCAATTTCATCGAGAACACGTATCAATTAAAAAACTGTAATGACTTTTTTACAGGATTTAACGTATGGATCCACCATACGTACCACCGATGAAACTAAACAATTACCCAGATTAAACATATTAATTTCACATCCTGATGACAATCATCTACAACAATCAACATATAACGTATAAATCTTATCAACAAGAACACCAATCACATCCTGATTGTGAAGTAAAAGAACCAAATTTGACCTTAACAGATCCAGATCCGTATTCAGCGAACTAACACAACAAATCAAATTGCTTCAAACATTCAGATCTAGCGGACAAGCACAAACCGAAGTACATAAAATCGAAAAATCAGACAAATGAACACAAAGTGGTTACCTGATGAAGTCGCCCCGTACAAACCCTAGATCTGAGTTATTTGGTTCCTCGTAGTTCAAAACGAGGGGCATAGACTCCCATGATATTTATATTGGGCTTCGAGATCCATAACTCCTTATCCACAAGTCCATCAAAATATACCCCAGGGCCAGGCCCGTATTTGGTTGTTGGGTTTTCCTGCAACTTTTTATTAATTAATAATAAACTCACACGTGACACGTGGATCAAATCTAGACCATCTAGTTTAATCTAATATTATTTTGTTCGTCTAGACCATCTAGTTTAATCCAATTTTATGGGTTTAGCTAAATAAACATTCTAATATTTTAAATCAACACCGCAAAATTACTATACGTGTCGTATAGCCTCATACGCGTCGTATAGAGGAGGATTGTATAGGGTTGTATGTGTCGTATAGGGCTATGTGTGTCGTATAGCCCCCTGAATTTTTCCTTGTAGTCAGTGCCGAAATTCGCTATACGCGTCGTATACCTCTCTGGCAGCCCCTGAATTTTTGTTGTTTTTAGTGTATTCGACTCTATATTATAGACACATACGCGGCTTATAGGGAGATGTCTATTTATATGAGTGGGTGTTTTTATATTATGACCCAATATTATTTTTTCATGATGACACTTGATCTCGTCACTTAGGGAAATTGAAACAAATTGATCCTATCAGGCTACAAAACTTTGATGGGTTTACTTTTATATATGTTTTTATTTTTATAATTTGTTTTAAATAATTTGGTATTTTGTAGCACTAACATTTTGTTGTTGGTGGTTTTTTAATAATATTTACCGTTGGTACATAAATCTATAATTGTTATAAACAGGTAGAGTTATTTTCTTCTCTAAAAGATATACAATATAACATGTTGGTACATTTAAGGTATGCATTAGATGCTTAGGTTTACATTTTTCACATAAAATTGTTTCAAGCATCTTCAAATAACGAATTAGTATTAGAAGCTGTTTGGTAGTATCTTAATTGATCATTAAAAAGGTACCAAACAGTCTCTTAAATGTTCGTCGACAATTAAATATGTTTATTACGTTAAATGTCATTTTTGTGAGACATAAGAAAAATGGTTTTAAATGCATCTTTATACACTATATATTTCAACAGCATACGTATAAGATGTATAAGATGCTTTTAAATGTTTTTAGAAAGACAAAAGGTGTATTGAGAAGAGATGGGTGAGATAAAGGGTGGGCAGTTGGTGGTGACAAACAACCTGAGTGGATGAATGCGAGTGGAGGATATAAGAAAAGAAAGAGCAAGCAATATTTAATGGGTTTTATGAGTTATAAAAGTGAGTGTAGAAAAAAATGTTGAAGCAGTTATCATTTACCAACTAGACTTTAAAGACCCTTATGACCTTAATGTGGGTGCTCTAAATGGAAATCAATTTTGTTTTATTAATGTTACTTCATATTATTATGTTAGTTTTATTCTTATTCAATTTAAACTTGAATCTCTATACTAATAAATAAAAATAAAGTTGTACACGTATTATCATTATAGGCTATTTAATAGTTGATTTTCTCCCATATCACTCTTCTTAAATAATAATAAATGTAAGAAAAAAATATTTTGACTTTAAATGTCAAATAAATATTCTTTATTTAATAATCATCCATAATTAAAATTTTAAATATGTAACTTCAAATTTTTAATATGTGTAATATAGGTGTTTATTCAAACATATAATCCACAATGTTTAAGACATAAATTCGTATATTATTAAAGATGTAACAGAAAATTTATTTAAACTGTGTATTACACATGATTTTAACTTAGTAATAATATAATTATCATTATCAAGTACTTAAATAATATCACAATATCATTATCAAGTACTTAAGTTTATATTGAATATTTAACAGTTAATTTTAGATTAGTTTAATTAAATGTAAATGCTTTTTAATCAAGACAGTAGCGTTTTAGAATGTATATCACTCACTCAATTATTTAATTCTGCCCATATTTACGGGTTAGTTTTTTTTCTCCTCACTTATTCATCTCATTGAGACGTGTTGAAAATAATAATGATCCAAATTAATTCAAAATGTTACGGTGAGGAGTCCTTATGGCCCAAAATTCGATAACTGGGTTTATTTTACGAGGCCTAATACCTGTATAAGATATGAGTTTACTAATGAAAAGCTCGACAAGCGTACAAAATACAAATTCACTTAAAGAACAATGTAAACAAAAGAAAATATGTACACGCTCCGCTAAAGAGTTGTATTTAACAACATCCGTAATACAAACAAACATACCCAGCAAAAAACCTGAAATATAAGTTGTATTTACCACTACCCACGAAATAAAAAGGTTGCCCCCAGATTGACCTCCTGCTCGTGAAAAACTGAAAATCTCTTCCTTTTTAGAATTATAGTCAAATTGAATAGGATTCTTTCTCCAAGTTTGTCTAGAATTGAACAGTCAAAGTTTCAAGTCTATAACCAAAACCAAACATGTCAAGCTCTAACCTTGCTACATGTTTCAGTTTTGCTTGTTACACCTCAACATTAACCCCACAACACAAAATAAAAGTATTCTTTTTTCACCTTTGACATGCTTAATCAACCTAAAGTCTGTAAAATTTGGAAACTTTAGATCTTTTTCACCTCTGTCTTGACCTAGCCTGTTTGTTTCAAAGTATCACAGTAGTTTTTCAGCCATGCCGAAGCAGATTCAAGTATCCGAAGCTCCCCAGCTAAGAAATCTTGAGCCAGCTGCATCCTTTGTGTGTTTATTTCAGAACTGTTTAGAGCCTGTGAAACTATTGTTAGCAACATAAATTACAGTTAATCAAGCATTCAACAAAACAGGTGTGATCTAAACGAGTAAATTTGCATACGAGTCATTATGGGTCGCATACCAATGTTTTTTCATCCATTTTGTTACCTTTTTAAATAATCAAAGCATCACAAATATGATCACAGAAACTAAACTGTTAACCAGTAAAATAATTTTCTAAATTAAAAAAAAAATAGGACTGTAAGACTAAAACTTGAAACATATTCAAGTCAACTGCAATTGTTATTGGCGCATGAAGTAACAAAGATTTGGATAAACTGAAAACTGCAAGATTAAATTCCTACCAAAAGAATCAGGATTGAATTTAGGACTGTTAACAGGATTAAATTTTCTCCAAAACAACGGAATTGAATTAACAAAGATTTGGATAAATTGAAACTAGTGGAATTAACATTACCTCAAGAGCTGCATTATAATTTTCAATCATGTGAACGAATCTCGAATGCAATAACTGATGCGCTTCCACTTCTCTATCCCTGTTCTTCAAAGGTTTTCTGGCCAGACGGCCATCATTTTGTGTTGCTTCCATAGCCAAGTCATGCAATTCTGAAGAGCACGCAAACATTTCTATATTTTTAAAATTTGTATGGACTTACATGCTTGATAATGAATTGATGTTGACTAGCAATTAATCAATATCAGTAGAAATCATGAAAATTGAGCTGAAAAAAGTAGCACATGAATCAAACTAACAAAATAACATGTGGGAAAAATAAATCAGCAGTGCACATATTTTGTTTTAACTGTCAAAACATAGTTTTAACAAATAGACATTCTTATTTTGTACTAAAAATAGTATCAGAAAAAAGTCATAATTAACAACAAATTAATGTATGGACAATATATCTGAGACCTTGAGGAGAAGTGCAGCATAGAACACGAGCAAGTGCACGAAGCAACTGTGGAATTCCCCTCCCTTTGACACTTGAAGATTTGACTTCCCTGTATAATAACAAGGACCAAGTTGTATGTATGTTATCCGCTCAGATGTCCTTTAAATCAGTTTAAAAACATAAAATCAATATTGGAAACTAGCACCAGCAACACAATAATTGAAAATATGGTTTTACAATTTAATTTCACCAAGTGGTTTTTTCCATGAACAGATAGATACCTACATCACCATGAAGCCATTTTCCTGTGAGCTTAAATCATTAGCATCTTTCAGGGATGGTGTGGTGTGTCTATGCAAAAGATCTAACTTCAATGCACGCAGGTGATCATGCTGAGATGCATTGACCTCAACTTTAACCTGATCATATTTGTTGCGTGGAATTATAATCCAAAGTCCAATAAAAGTCTAGCATTTGAAAACTTCCCATATCTTATAAGAACTTCATCACCAGGAGCATAATTTTCATCAGCAATAACCTGTCGAATGCACATTGATTAGTGATTTGTGAATATCAAAGACACCGGTTTGACAATATTACCTCTGAGACTTGTTTGAAGTCATCACTCAAGACATCTGTTTCTGAATATGCATCATGGTTAAAGAAATCTGCAAACGGAATCTAAAAAACTGTTAATTCGCTGAAGATTTTAAGAAGACTACTATTCTAAAAAAAGTGAAAAGAACTTTGAAAGAAATTATAGACGGTTGTAAAATGTTAAAAAATCATCACATTAGAATACCATTGAAACACCCCTTGTGCTGATCCAAGCTCGAGATTCAACTGAAACATTTATGAGAAATTATAAGAAAGAGTACGCATGCATGCTTACATAGGAATATAGGCTACCATGAATGAATGTCAGTTAAAGGATAAAAATAAACCGAGTATAAAATAAAATATGATAAGATATAATACCTAGATTATATGCATGCTTGAATTTATGTAATGTGACACCTTCAAAGTATTCAGGAAACGAATCAAGAACCTGCATTCAAGTAATAAGAGTGTGAACAGCAATAACCAATTGTTAAGTTCATAAGCATCCAGTGATTGGTTGCTATAAGAAAGATTTCAAGGAACAACGGGTGAGCTTGCAAAAACCAAAGAGAAGTAATTGACATACATGTTTTATGGAGGAGAAGTCCTTTTCAATTTTAGCTTTATGTATCAATGTGTCATGATATAGAGAACTTATCTTGATCATGTTCATTTCCTCATTACTCCAAAATATCTACAGAAGTAGAAGTGTTCAAAAATAACAAACAGTATTAAGTAAAATTAAATGGAAACTCTAAGAACCTCAAGCAATATATAAAAAAATATGGTTATCAAATAATCCCTAATGAAACAGAGAACATGGGCATCACATGTGTGACTAAACCAAAATGAAAGAGGAAAATACCGTGCTATGCATATCCGCAACTCGTGGCAAACAGCTGATGTAAGGGGCCCATTCAGAAGCCTGCACTAGAAAACATAAATTAAACAAGGAACCGCTTAGAACATGTCCACAAAAAATTTGTCAGAAGCATAATAGCATGCTAGTTATACATATATAACATGTAGCTGTAAAAGGCCAATTGCAAACAATGAGTAAATGTTACACACAAGATCTCATAAGAGTACAGAGTAATTTATACAATTATACCTGACCAAGTCTTTGGTGCAGTAGGATGACCAAAGCAAGCTTTGCGACATCGCTGACCTCCTCCCCCAGCAAATAATGTACTGACGGATGTAGATTATCCGGTGCCAGTTGCTGCAAAAAGAAAAAGAAGGAAAACAAATCACAGACCACATGGAATTGGGATGTTAAAAAGTCCTAAAATTTCAATAAATCATACCGCACTGTAAGGAACCTTCAATATGCAATCACCAGCTTGTATCGGTTTACAAGCAAACAATGACCTGAATTTAAAACACAGACGAGTAAAAACAATTTGAAAAACTGGAAGACCTGAACTTTAAGACCAAACAGCATTCTCAATAACATACACTTTCTATATAAATGTGCCAATCAACGATCAGACACTTCTCCCTACTTAATAACTAAATGACAACCTATTCTTTTATGTATCATTTGGTTTTTTTATAACGACAGATAAGTTGTTATTATCATCAAGTTAGTAATTATTTACCAACGCCAAGGTTTAAACCTGGACCATTAAAAGAAACAAAGCTTCTCACCTCCCCTTGACCACTAGACCGAAGGATCATTTGCTATTTGCCACCTCCCCTTGACCACTAGACCAAAGGATCATTGGCTATTTGGCTTATACATCATTTGTAATGTAACACATCTTTTTATTTCTTAAATATCATGGCAGCATGTATAGTTTGCTATTCAAGAGTCGTAACTCCATGTTACATATACAAAGTTCTTTGTTGGGAAATCTACATCTCTTGCATTTTACACTTGTAATAAACAAAGATTTGATTGTTTGTACAGTTAGTCATAATCTTGATGAGAAAACATATAAATTCATAGTTCACCTGCCATAATTCGACTTCCCAATTGAAAGCACAGACGAAATTTCCACCCCAGCCTTATGCCTCAACCAATTCAAGAAATCGCCACACTCTTCGTCCACACAATGGAGTGCCTGAATAAAGTCAATTCATTCAGTAATTTCATCAAACAGTTGGTGCTCATGAATATATACAGCCCCTCATTGATCGAGTTTAGGTGGGAACCTGATGCGGATAAGATGAATTGGAAAAGTTGCACTTGATGCGGAGGCAGTGGCGGCTGGGAGCCCAAAGGGGCTGTTGAATTCGAACACCTAAAATTAGCATCGGAGTGTGTGAAATGGTTGTCGGTGGGGGATGTTTTTGGTTAGAGGGCTGTTGATTGTGTTCGCCGGAATATAAGTCGGCGTGACACCTGATTTTATGGTTTAGGGTTGGGTGTGCGGGTGGCCTTTTGTTTTGAACAACAAATGTACGAACGCCCAGGACCGCTCCCCTAACGATCCCTCGTTACTAAAAAAATTTCTAGCTCAACTCCCCGAACATTTTTGCCCAAAGTAACACTTGATTACATATTATGTGTATGCGGGTGCTAGGAGCCCGAAATGCTTGATTCACTTCTTATATGATTAATTGAATTTTAATTGTTGTTTCCTTTATGTTATTAGCCAAAAGTTCAAAGTATGTTTCTATAACAATTTTGATTTAATAAAAATTCATTATATATTTTGTTTGATTGCATGCTTCATATGAATAATATAGTAGTTAATAACACATTAGTTTTCTTTATAAAGTTTCACTTATATATGTAATGTAATTGTATGCCATATGGTTTTGAGGACCGGATGGATCGATTGAACATAACAACATATGGGATGTTCGGTTTGCTTTCGAGATCATGGGAGAGAGTTTGTTTTAACATTTGCTAAATATTAAAGAGAGTGATTGCAGTGGTATGGTAATGGTGGACAGACTAGTGATCAATGATAGCCAAATCTCCTTGTTTTGTGAGGTGTTCCCTTGTACTCTTGCACATTGAAACAGATCGTTAGCCGTATCACAGGATGTGATCCGTGTGAACAAACTCCAAAAAAAATAAGATACTATTTGTATGATATGTGTGGTAGTATGGTGATTTCGTTAGAGTATTTGCTGATGTCTGTAACTTTCATAGCAATCTTGGTATTTCTAGTTGTGCAAGCTATTGAGGGTCACTAATAAATTAGCATTAAACATCTATAATCCGAGAACTATTCACTCTCCGATCATCATGAAGGATATGTATTCTACATTGGTAGATTAGTAGATTGTACTTGCTTTGTCAGCAATCCTCTAGTAAAATATTTCAAACACAATTGATGTCTAGGCAGCCATTCTTATTTCATGGTTTGGTCACTCGTTCTAAAGCGGTTCATCAAGAAGGCTTGTCTGTTTGGTGAGGCCTAGAGCCATAAGGGACCTTGTCGTCCGTAACATACAAAAAAATGACTTGTCACATTTCAATAGTTACCTTTTTATTAGTTTAAAAGTATAAACTTATACAATAAGAATATGATACCCTCATGATCTCATATTTCAAAATTCTAATCTATACAACAAGAAATGAGATTTCCTCCTACCCTCCCACTACTACAAGCTAACTTAAACAGTTAAACTAATCTACAAAGAAAGTATAACAATCCAGAAATTGTGCTCATTAGAACATCTTGCAGTATAGCTTTAAGATCACACAAATGGTGAGTGCAAATGTTCATCAAGTCCCAAACAATACAACTGTTATTAACTTCTATAACACACTTTTTTTTATCAGTTATCACCTCAAATTTTATAAATTTCTCTTACTTTATACAAACAATACAACTGTTCACAAACAAAAAAAGCTTTAAAAAAACAACAACTGTATCCGACCTGATTTGTTTACGAAGAGGGCCAAATGCTGACCTTTTCCTTTTCAACCTTACAATAAATCGCCGTCACAGCCGCCACAAAATACACCTGAATAAACACAATCGACGGCGTATGATACTTTATCACACTCTCACCAGTAGCCAGTTCCACCAGCAGCAGCGCCGCCAGCCCCAGCGCCGCCACCCGCCCATTCATCCTCTCGGAATACGGGCTAAACCCGAAGTCCACCTTCAGCCCACCCGAAGTCGGCTCCTTCAGCGGCACCGGCGGGAGGAAGAGGTTGCCGCCGGAGCCGCCGGGTTTCTTGCCGGACTTTTTGCTCTTGCGGGCGTCGGCTTTCTTTCCGGTGCCGCTGCGGTATCGCAGGCGGACCTGCGAGAGGCGGTCGTCGAAGGTGTTTGATGGGTCGGTGGAGGTGGAGTCGTCGGGGGTGGCTTTGACGGCGAAGGTGAGGGGCTGTAGCGGCGGCGCGTGAGATCGGTGGGGGGAGAGAGGGAGTGGGGATGAGAAGAGAGGGGTTGAGGAGGCCATTGTGGTGTGGGTGTGATACAGCCTCTGGTTGCTTTCTGTGTGGTTGCTTTTGAAGTGGATAATATTCTTCTTATCTTTTTCGTTTGTTGTTTCATGTATCGTCAATAACTTAAAACAAACAAACGAACACGAACAACGGATTATTGTTCGTTTATTAAAAACAGAACTGTTTATAAACTGTTTGCGAACACTTAGCGAGTGAAGTTTTTTGTTCGTGTTCGTTCATTACGAAAACGAACATGTTTTTATTAACTATTTATGAACACTTATCGAACGCACAAAAAACAAACGAACACAAACAAATGTTCATAACTATGACGAACACAAAGATGCTTATGAACACTAACGAATACGAATGATCATATGTTTATTTAAGTATTAAAATATATATTTTCATCACAAACATTACATAAAATTCATCAAAAATAAATAAGTTCTGATATAATTGTCATAAAAATAACAAATAAAAAAATCAAAATCTTAAACGAACAGAAGTTAACAAACATATTATCGAACATGCATGAACATAAATGAACGAACACGACTTGTGTTCATATTAGATCATTTAACTAAACGAAAGAAAAGTTATTGTTCGTGTTCGCTCAATTACTAAAAGGACAAACATAAACAAACTTCCTATGAAATGGTTCACAAACAATTCGCTAAATGTTTAGTTCGTTTGCCGTCCTATCTATAATCACAAAATAAATATAAAAGTTACTTTTTTTAACACTCTAAAGTTTAGCCCATTTATAGCGTTTTGAGAATTTTAGTAGGTGTTTACTGGAGAAAAAGCCCAAGGCCCATGGTCTCAGACTCTTTGTTAGTTTGTTGCCCATCACCTCCTTTTCGATATCCAATAATTACCTAATTGGTGTACATCGTACAAATTGGGTATGGGCCCACACCGATTTGTCTTTGGGGCTAAGTTGGTTAGCTCAGCCGCTCAGGTTGCCGTCCAAGCCGGTTCGAGTCGGGACTGATTTTTTTACGGGGGAATGATTGGGTTTGACTAGTGGCGTACCGATTTCAACCCTACAATTGAGTTCAGGTTTCATCACTTCAAAGTATAGTGTTACAACTCATTCTGAACTTCAAAGTATAGAGATTTAACAATGTTTATTTAAATTTATTAATTAATAATAACATATTCTATCTTATTTATTCACAACCACTCAAAACTATTTTATATAATATGAGAAACACACTTATATATTTTTTTAGAGATTTCACATTGAATGCTCCTATTAACTAATATAAATGTATTATTTGATTTTCACTTAGATTTTAATAGCGACTTGACTTATTTTCCTATTTATTTGAGAGTAGACACTTGTAGGCAAGGTGGTGGGTACCTGACTACCTTGTGGGTAGGATACCTCAAGTCTTAACCCTAGTCAAAAAAAATTTAATGGTCAAGGAATAATTTTTAAGTTTTGTCACCCGGGTAAATCCAATGGCAAAAGGCTACCCACGTTCGCGAACACAGACAGCGTTAGTGACACAGCTCGCCCACCATTCCAACGAAAACCCACCACCTAAAAGCCAACGTGATAACTTTTATTCGGTATCAATCGAACAACAATTAAGACATATGTAAACTAGTTTTTTTGTTAGTTTTTTAAGTTTTAATTCATCACTAGTTTGATTTAGTTGAGAATATGATTTGTTATTATGATCGTATATATTATTCATCATATTTATAGTAGTGTGATTTGATTTTTATTAGATGTTGATGATGAAGATGTTAGTATGAGTGATCCTTTTTTAAATTTACTTTGTTTGACAACAATGATAAAGACCAATTTGATGCTAATTCTATTGATGATTGGATATATAGATGTATGTTGGTATAAATTGATATATTGACCGTTTCGATATATAGATGTATGTTGGTATAAATTGGTATGTTGACCCGTTTGGTATAATTTTTTTTTCAAATTTTACAATTATTGGACAATGTATTTATGCAATTTTAAATATTTTTTTCAATTTTTTAAATATTAAACTTTTTTTAATTTTTTTATTATTTTAAACATTTTTAAACGGGTCCACATACTATCTATATTATGATGAAATAAATTTAGGTTAAATACACAATATTAAATTTTAAACATTTTTTAAACTATTAAATATTTTTTTAATAGCTTACCTACTATTAAGGTTAAATACACAAAATTAAAACATAAAAATAAAATTTAGTGACCTGATTGAAATAAAAAAAATATGAATAACCTAATTAAAATAATTTTCAAACTTAATTATTATTCTATAAAGATACCTATTTGTTTTACATCTAAAATTATTAATTTTGATATTAAGATGAAAGACAAAGGACAAAATTGCTGGAAAAGTCAATAATGTTTCTCAACTAACAAAATTAATTCAAAACATTTCTTCTTCACTTTCTTAAACTTAAACCTACTGCTATTAAAACCATAATTAAAATA
Organism: Flaveria trinervia; assembly: GCA_025506515.1. Lineage (NCBI taxonomy): Eukaryota > Viridiplantae > Streptophyta > Magnoliopsida > Asterales > Asteraceae > Flaveria > Flaveria trinervia. The sequence goes on from CM046450.1 coordinate 3,890,685, forward strand.
TTTGGTCTTTTCCGTGAAGCATCATTAATGCAACAACTTGAACACACCTAATAGTTTTTATTTTTATTATTATATTTTTAACAATAATATGTTTTTTGCTTCGAAGAATATGTGTTACCTTAATTGGGTCCATCTATTCGTTTTTCAGTCGAAACGCACCCTAACCCCTTAGGAGAAAACTTATTGCTAGGAAAACTCATTCTCGACTTTGAGAAATTTGCTCGAATTAAGATTTGAACCTATGACCTTCTTATATTTACATGTCATTAGTATTTTATCTTAACCGATTGATCAAAAACCATTGGCACATAATAGTATCTTACCTTAGCTCAGTATGGTAGTAAAAGTTTATTTTATTTGTATGAATCTTTATACTCTAATAAAAAATAACAAAAAATAACATATGACATCATCATATTTTTACTTTTTAAAATCTTACACTTATTTTTTTCTATTATTAAAGTTCACTAATAACCAGTAATGTTAATCAATTTTTTTAGATTAAAAATATTTTAAAATTAAAAAATAGATACTTTTATTAACATTATTTCCAGGGAAATAATTTTCTATAAAATAAAAAACTTTCTAAAACAACAAACCTTTTTAAAAAACTAAATATTTTTAAAATTGATTTTTTAAAAGTATAGTATGTTATAAATAAAAATATAATTAAAATTAGAAGTTATAAATAATTTTTTAATAACATTTTTAAAAAGGTTTATTTTGAAACAAAATGTTTATTGTTTTTTGAAAAACAAAAGGAGTTAAAAAAATTTATTTAATTGTTTTATTACTTATAGTTTAAGTAATACAAACATTTCAATAATATCTTATATTAAAATATCGTTTATAATTAATAAATCTTTATTGTATTTTAATATTTTATTTATTTAATGATTGTAATACATGAGTTTACTAAAATTAATAAATTATATTTAATTATAACTATAGTGTATTAGTAATCCATCATTTCCTATTTTTACTTTTTATTATTTTTTCCATCTTCATTAATATGTATATATTTAAATAAATCAGTTAAAAGGTTTTTATTTTATTAGTTAAGTTGTCTATTGTTTTGTTTCAGTCAAATCATTCCATATACTCAACGTCTAAACTCACTCTTTCAAATTGAAAAAGGTTTCGTGTTTATCTTTAAATTCTTGGAAATTTTTAGTCGTGACATGTAACTTATTAAATGCAACATGACCCCTTAGTAAATGAGATGTTGAATTGGAGCATGTGATTTGTAACTAGTCTTTTTCATTTTTTCCAAACATACAAGTGATAAAAGTGTTACAAGTATTTGACTGTTTGATGTTCATGCATGTGATGTGGTAACTAATCTAAACAATGAATGTATTGGATTTTATATCTAAAATAACAAATAATAATATTTTTTTATTAGTTTTTCTAATAACCAAAGAACTATTAGATATAGATGGAAAAAGAAAATTTTAGGACAAAGTTACACAACATGTGAGTCATGATTATCCCCACCCCCCCCCCCCCCCCCCTCATATAACTAGGTAGGCTTCAAATCTAACACTCTACATTGACTCTAGCTTCACCATGTCTGCAACCTCCCTTTTTCCTTTCAGTTTCACATTCATCATGCGAAAAAATACGACTAAAGATGATATTCATAAAATTTAGTATTGAAGAAAATATACATGTCCCTCTCAAACTAAAAAGATTATAATTCAATCTTCTAATACTATGCTCAAGTTCCCTAATGCTTTGGGGATATAGAAGCACTTCTCGTCCCTCACCAAGACCTTATTAACCGAGAGAAACATATTAAATGCTTTAGTTTTCGCGAGGGTAAGACTTCAAGGAGAAGATCGAATACGCTGCTAGACAAAACTTAAACCGGACTTTAGGTCACACTATTGTTAGTATGGACACATATATTTTATAAATATATAATTATGAACTGTTGCATACAAATAGAGAGGAAGACATGATTACGAAGTATGTAATTTTATCTACCAATATAATTATTGGTTAAAAAAACTTGGGGTAGAGTGGTAGATAGATGAAGTAATAAGAGTTATAACTAATATCCAATTTGCCACCAAACTCTTTTCTCTTAACCCTAGCTTTTATAATGACGTTTCAAACTCATTCATTTATGACCATTAGATAAAAGTGTATGTAGAAGGAAAGCTTCACCTCCCAACCCAACCCTCTACCAACCTAGCCAACCCATTAATTGTGCTCACATTAATTTTCCTATTACGTACTTTCGTTATTGCTTTTCACATCTAGAAGCCAATATAATTTAAATACTATTTGCTTTATAAGATTAAAGAAAAACAAAATTTAAATTTTGTTAACATTTTTTTTCCTCCTAAACATATTTATAAAAGACACCTACCCATGTTACTAGACCACAATACAACAGTAACAAATTTAAATAACAATAAATAAAAAGTATACCAAGTTTCATATTTAATTTGTCACAATTATGATAAAAATATATATCTTACTTCGTTGTCAATGTAATTGAAAAGAATACTAAATACCGTATTTATAAGTAGGGTTTTACAAATTTATTATGGAAGAAAATTAGATGTGAATAGACCTCCGAAATGCGACCACTTGTGTAATTTATAACAACATAAGTTAAGCATCATTTATTTTATAAGATCATAACTTCACATTTTCCTTTTCATAAAGCTAACATCTGTCCTTTTCTTTTAAATAACTTCATATTATTTCTCAATTCAACAATCTAATGCTTTGTATAAAAAAAACCTATAAACTTACAACGTATCCAACTATGTTCTAACAAATCAAATCTAATTCCTGTAAAACCATTCTTTTACTTAATATTATCATCTGCATCACAAAAGCAATAATGATATCGTGATTATATTACAAATTTATTAAAATAAACAAAGTATACATAAAACCAAAAACATAAAATGTTCTGTTTACTTCCCGCCAAAGAGGAAAAGTTTCACACTAGTCCCCTCAAGATTCAATGTTTACACTTTACCTCCTCTTGTTTTTGCTTCCCAGTAACAAGCAGAAGTAGAACAATATCCTGAACAAGAAGCCCCAAGCCATAGTGATCCACAGGCAATCCCATTTGCTCAATTGAGTGATACCTTGCTGCTGCAGCAAATCGGCACCGGTGGTCAGACACGTGGTGGTGGTGATGTTAAACCCTAGGGTTTCCCCCATGTTTTCAAGCATCTTCAGTTTCAGTGAGTCGTCGACGGCGGCGAGAGGGCTGCCGTCGAAGATCTGAGTTCCTCTAACGAAGCATTTTGTGGGATCTTGAAACTCGTTGTGTAGAACTGCTTCGTATGGGTATTTGACTAGTGAGATGTAGTGGAACCATATCCAGTAGTCTGGGATTCGATCACGGTTGATGAAGAAGCCACTGAAGAGAAGAAAGTATGCGAGAATTGCGACGACGATGACGTATCCGATCATGACGTGGGGGACGACGGCGGAGAGGAACGTGACGAAGGAGCTTCCGGCCCAGAAGGATGTGAGGATGATGAAGAAGTAGAAGAAGAATCCAGAAGCTCCGCCGTCGAGTCCGACGGCGAAGAAGGTGATTAACGCGAAGGTGATTGAGAGACATATTAGAGAAGGGATTGATAACAGAGAGTTTGATAAGACGTATGATGATCTTCTATAAGCGTTGTAGGCTGTTTCTCTCATGAAGATGAAGCGTTCTTGGATGAAGATTGGTAGTGCGTCTGCACAGGTGTAGAATGTTGTCGACATTGCGAATGCGAAGAACCCTAAGCGTTCTCTCACGCCTCTTGGGGAATCATCGAGCTTCCAGAACATGGTGGCGAGGATGAACCCGGTGACGATCACAACCCCCAATCGAGTCCCGAAGATCTCCGGCATACGGCGTGAGTTTGTGAACGAGCGTTTTGCGAGAACGAGCATCTCCATCCATATCGGATTCGCGAAGCTTGGGACCATGGAGGTTGGGCTAACGTCGGTGGTGGCGCCGGAGACTAATTTGCCTCTGGAGATGCTCGCACTGATGGCTTCCTTTAGGGATAATCCATGGGTTGGGGTTTCGTCGCCGGTGAGTGTGTGTCGTGATCGCTTTAGGTTTTGCCATGATTTGTTGAATTCGACGAGGCTTCTTGTGCCTCCGGGGGATCCTTCGAGTTCTCTGATGAGATCTAGGGCGAATTCTGTGCGATTCTCTTTGTCAGGTATCGGATGACCGAAATCAGCGAAGAACGAGAGGAGATTCGACGGTGAGCCACTGTAAACCGTTTGTCCTCGAGAGAGAAACAGCAATCGATCGACTAAACCTAGAAGACGATAGCTTGGCTGGTGTACGGACATCACGACGATGCTTCCGGTTTGTGCGATGCGTTGCAGCACCTTCACCACCATGTACGCACTGGTGGAATCGAGGCCTGATGTCGGCTCATCGAGAAAGAGTATGATTGGATCGTGAATGATGTCGGTTCCGATTGATACACGGCGGCGTTCTCCGCCGGACACGCCGCGGTGTCCTTCGTCTCCGATGACGGTGTTCGCGGCGTTTCGGAGCCCTAATTGGTCAATTAGGGCTTGAACTCTCTGCATCTTCTTCGATTTCGATAGTGTTCGAGGTAGACGAAACTCAGCGGCGAACATCAACGTTTCTTCTACGGTTAACATCGGGAATAAGAGATCGTCCTGCATAACGTAAGCTGAAATCACCTTCAACAGCTTCGATTCCAACTGTTCACTGTTCAAAGTGATTCTACCTTTCAAACTTCCTTTAGCGATTCGATTCGCTAAAGCATCAATCAACGTCGATTTCCCCGATCCACTAGCTCCAAGCACCGCTAATATCTCACCATCTCTAGCTGAACCAGAGATGTCATTCAACAACACCTTACTCCGGTGAACCAAATTCTCACCTCTCACCGGCTCCGACGCCGTCGCCGGCAGCGAATCTGGAATATTCCGACCACCAAACACCGCCGGAAGCCCAAACTTACCACGAACCTTCACGCTATACGTCAGATTCGTAAACGACAGCACAAACGGCAACGAGTGAGCGCATTGAGACTCCTTATACATCTGATTCATTTCATTCATCTCCATGACGTGATTCGTCATCTTCTCATCACCATTGTCATCGTTTCCGGATCGGCTGACGTAGTGCAAAAGCTCACCGAGAGTCGGAGACGGCGGCGGTGACATCGATAACTCCGGCAGGTCCGCCACCCCTATACGAGCTGACATCGTCAGATTGAGTGTAATGAAACCGTAACGGTGGTGGCTGTGGTGGTGGTTATTATTGTGTATGGTGGTTATTTGGTGGCAAACGTGACGGTTATTGTGTAGCTGACGGGATAACCGTGTGAAGATGCTGTCATGCACTTGTATAAACACTTTGGTGGATGAATCTCAAGATTAACTTCTACAAGTATATATAGATAGATAAGAGCTATACATACACATGTGTACACGTATAAACATATATGAGTGTGTTATGTAATATTCGGCTGCATTTTTTTCTAATTTAAAATAAACTATGTAATGGATAATTGTTTGATAAAAAAGGCACTTGGCTTCTTGTTGAAGGAGGGGTATTTTTTTTCTTAAGAAAATTAGATTTTAATAATTTAAAGTATTAACTATTAGTAAATATTATTTTTAACTAATAATTTTATCAATATTAATTTTAATTTTTGATTTTATTACTAATAATATTCATAATCTAACTATTCGTTAATTTCGTTATAATCTATTGTGTAACGTGGCTCGTGATGTGGCATGTGAAATGACGTATTGTTTAATTAAGATAAAATATATGAATATATCATTTAACTTTTGCGTTTTTTGGCTTCAAAAATGCTCAATCAGTGACAAAAAAGTTACGTTAAATAATTTCAAAAATGATCTTTTATAACAGATTAAGTAATGTATTTATATTTTTAATTATAACAATGTTATATATCATGTCACGAGTCACGTCAAATGATACGTCGTAAAAAAAACTAATAGAGTTTATGAACAGTTATAATGAGATTATTATTAGTAACAAAATCTAAATACGAGATTAACACCAGTCAAATTGTTAGTTGAAATTAATCTTATTTGATAGTCAATAATTATAAAAATTTAAGTTTTCTACTTCTAATGGGTAAGTAATAGATATATCGTAAGGCAATTTTTATGCAAACTATTATCCATATATACTAGGATTTAAATAAGCCAAATTAAATTTTAATAATACAAACTATTATAATTAACCAATAATAATCCATACTATTAATTTGGCCGGTAAAACTTTTAACTTTCACTTTTGTCACAAACAACAATCATAGTGACAGAATTTTCAAACTTTTACGCTCGATTTGAATTTTATAGTCTCAATTTAAGTTGTATGTTTTTTCATTTCGTTCATAATTATTATTGCGACCGAAATCTAGTTCAAATCAAATGTTAAAAATTGAAAATTATATCATTAGTATTGTTGTTGATAATAAAAGTAAAAATTAAAAGTGTTACCGGCCAAATAAATAGAAATAATTATATTGGCCAATAGGTAATAGTTTGTATTATTAAAATGTAATTTGTTTTTAATAATAGTTTTCTCTAGTATTTTTTTACTCTTATGATAGAATTATCAAAACTGTCTACATACTAGCCTTTAAACAATGGTTTTCTCCGGTATGTTCTTTTTTACTCTTAAAATTTCAAATTTAACAATATTGGAAACGTGCTTGTTACAAAGTTTACTTTTAAATATAAATATTTCTTCAAAAAAATTAATAAAAAAGATGAACATATGGGTGAAGGAGTTGCAATAAATGTTATATAAAGTTAAAAGTATTTAGTAGTTAGTCTTAAAATAACTTTTTTATAATTTAATGCCGTTCATTTGGACTAAGAAACCCTAAAGGTTATATTAATATGATCGGTTATGTCATGTAACCGAGTCGATTATTTTGTAGAATGTGGGCACCTTATGAGAGTATTTTTATTTCTTAATAATAAAACATGATTGATCATGTTTACCTTGGCTTGAGAATATGTACATATCTTTTAAAAAGACTTGTATTTCCAACACGTATATGGCTGTACGGGTGTGAAATAAAACCAAAAAACTCATCTGTCTATAACCTGATAATCGAACAGGGTTGTAAATTTGGTTTTTGATTTAGTTATTAATCATATCCGAATTATGAATTTGATTATCGATTATATAAATATTAGCTTATCTGGAAAACTGAAACAAATTCAATCAAATAAGTTGAATAACAAGCATTTTAATTGGAGAAATGAACAAAAAAACCGCACAAAATAATTGATGGTTTGGTTAGACTAATTCAAATTCACTACAGTTCAGTTTTTAGATTCACCCAAAAATAGGTAGTACAAATAGAAAACCAAACCAACATTAAGAATTGAGTAAGGACTCGTCCTTACCGAATAGGAGGAGGGGATCCGGGGGAGGGGGAGGTGAAATCTCCCAACTTCACCCGACAATCCTTTCAGAAAAAAAAAATCCAAACAAAAAATAGCTCTCTGTACCGCTTTTAGTTGCCCCTATTATTCGCAACCGTCAGTTTAGATCTATCTCAGGTACGATCAATGCACTCCAATTATTGTATCTCTATCTTTGTCTCGGTTGGGAGCACCTATGATTCTTAAGGTTTATATTCAAAAAAGATAAAGAAAATAAGAGGATTTCTCCTATAGTTACAAAGAATACTGCTTACAACATATTCTAGTGTACAGGTCGGTGGTAAGCGTGGTAAGGTCACTGCTAACGATTGGTGGGTGTGTGAAGAATGTTGTGGATTCGAGCTCCATGTCCCTCTCGGTACTTAGATCTTCCTCTAAAACGTCTCCCATTCATTCCGTCGACAAACACACACTATAAGATTGGGTGTGATGGTACCTTCATTACCACACACTCTATAAGATCAGGTGTAACGATACCTTCATTACCAACGGGGATTGTGACTTAGCTAACGGCTTTAATCATATTTTCCATTATTAGGTAATGTTTCTTTATAAATTAATCTTAATTTACGTTTTATAGTTGTCTAGTAAATAATATTATTATTTTTCATAAATATTGTTTATTCATATAATATTATTTATTGAAAAAAATGAATAAACGATGACCGACCGAAAGATTAATGAAAAATGACGTTGACACTAATGTGATGAAAGATACTAAAAATTTAAAGATTTTGCACATGGTCTAATATAATGCATACAAACACTACTAGAAAATAAACCTTTAATGACACGAATAATAATACACACTGAGTTTGTGACACGCAAAAGTGTGTGTCATAAAAATAGTATCATCTTTATTAAAATAGGGATGAGAGATGACATGTATTTTTGTGTGTCATCGTTTTTACCGTCATAAAAAGAAAAAACAACACCAAATACACTTTAAAAATTTTTTGTGTCATCCTTAATGTCAATTTATAATTTCTTATGTCGCGTGCGGGTTAACTTTATTTTGATTACAAATAAAACATACGTTGGGATTACAAATCAACGTGTCCTGTAAACACCATCTCCGTCGTGTTTTTCATCCTAATGCATTGTTCGTGCGGTTCCCCGTGAACCCTAAATTAAGTGGTTCGACTCTCCGATCTCCTTTCTATCGACCCCAATGGTAGCTTCTCTGCTCTTACGCATATGTTCCTATGTGCTCCAAGTATGTGTGTGCTTGTGGTTAATTGCTCGCTAGTTGAGTGATAACTAATGTAATTTAGGGGAAACTCAAGTGGTTGATGAAATTTTGTATGAATTTAGTATTAAGTTAGGGTTCAGTTGGTTTTGGGTTTTAAAAGTTGCTGCTTAATTAATCATACTTGTGAGTTGAACTTCAAAGTTATAGTTTTTTTTATTTTGCTCCTAAGATGACTGTTTCTATGGTTTTGGAGCTTTTTGGGTTCATTATTGTCGCCCTTAATTAAGAAGAAGTTTGTATTTTAGCTGTACTGGTTCAAGTGGTTAGTACTTACGGGTCATGGGTTTAGATCCACTATCTTGTTGCAATACCCCTAGTGCACGTTTGGGATTGTAGATATTGGTCTCACTTCTTAATAATTGATGAAAAGTTAGTTTTGTGACGAAAAATGGTTTTGTTATACATAATTAGGTTAAATTTAGTGCTCAATTTGGATAAATAAGTTTGGTAAGGTTTATAAATCATTATTTAAATTTTTGTTGGTCCATTGATTGATAAACAGTGCAATTGATGATCAAAATGTTCAAAATCCACTAACAAACATCCATGATAACCACACAGCAATGATATAGCAACAAAGGTGTTTAATAATAATGAATACAAATCAAACACTAATGTCCATAATAAAATCAAACAATGCAGACTTGCAACAATAATATCTCGAATTAAGGTTTTTGCAAGGTTGGCCTACAAAGATGGAATCAACTCAATATATAGGGTAACTAGTTTCGTTGGACAACGAAACTGTCATGCCCATGACCAGTTTCGCCCAACAACGAAACATAGTTTCGCCGAGAGAGCCTGGTCTGTTAACTATGAGCGAAATTATAGTTTCATTCATAGTTTCGCTGGGCAGAAAAAACACAAAATTCAAAACTTAAACAAAGTAATATAACATAAATCCTATTACATTTAAACATAATATAAACACTAAGTAAGGTGAGTTCAACCTAATCTTAGATCTTCAAAAATAATCACCTAGGTATGTTTTTTTATTAGATTGCTAAGCTATACTAGAATTTAGTGTTTTATTAGTACAGTTAGTTGTATAAATTTCTTGTTCACGTAATAAAGACTATTTCTATAATCAAATTCATGGTATAATTAGCGGAAGCCGTAGCAGCTCTCTGAAATGGATGTTGGAGTGAATGGAGACTCTTATGAGTGTTATTTATTTGTTTGATTTTTGGCTATTTGAGATTTTTTTATAACAATTTAGAATTCTTGTATTTCTAATTTATTTTCTGTAGTTTTTTTAGTTGATCTTTTTCTTGGCTTTCCAAATTAAGTTTTCTCAAGATTATTGAGTTGAATGAATAACAATGGTAATTTTGATTAAAGTGTGTAAATCTGGGTTGGTTCGGGCATTACATATGAACTATAAGGAGTTGATTTTATAAAATTAAGTTATGCATATTTTGAATCTCAAATTGTTATCATCTCAATTTGATGCATTTGTTTAATGATATTTGAATCTCCAATTTTATATGATTTTATTTTTTTAATTTTTTAGATTGGTGGAAGAAAAAAGATGAGTAAAGTGATGCTGATATTGATGATTTTCGTAAAGAATGGTCATCTTTTATTACAAACTTTATTTTTTGTTGATATTTTGTATTAAATTTAGAATCGTATGTTTTAAACTAGGAAATGTTACTTATTTTGTTATAAAATATTGTATGGAACATATTGGTTGCAATATATGTAGTTTTATTTTGTATTATGTTATAAAACAACTATGACGACATCTTGAATAGGTAGTTGCAGTTTTAAAATCGTCGCAGGTGAAAATTTTAAAAATAATGACATGCATTTACGACATACAAATGTATGTCATTTTTGTAAATGCATGTCATTGTTGTAAATGCATGTCATTTTTATTTATGACAAAAAAATATCATTAACACGCATTGTGTATCATAAATGTATGTCAAGAATACGTGTCATAAACAGATGACACACAATGCGTGTCATCTTCATTTAGACATGGACTTTCTTGACACGCTTTTGTGTGTCATCTATATCCTTTTATGACATGCATTGCGTGTCATTAAAGGCATATTTTCTAGTAATGAAATCAACCCCGATAATCAAAACACCTTTACACATCAGCATGATTCTTCCAAGCTCCAAACTCCGATTACCCTTGAGGTGTGGTCATTTTTCATCCAAGTAAGAGACATTTAAACTTACATGTTTGAAAAATAAGATATTTAAAATTTTAGAAGATTGAATTGTGAAATCTGAAATTTCATATAAACTATTCTGACACACATATTTTCTCATTATTTTTGTTTGATTCGCGAGACACAAACTGAAAAATCTATAAGTTGAGTTGATAGACATTTGAATATCGTATCTTCGTGATACACATGAAATATAAATCTATAGATTCACAAACCTACTAGTATAGGTTTACACTATAATTCACAGATATACATGTCATGAAGCTTATTACCAGGGTTACAGAGAGTAAAAAAAAGTAGTAAATTAAGAGGCGTAAATGATTGAATCTTAACAATTATATCTTTTCATTTAATTTTTAATACAACTATTTTGATCTATTCTCATGAGTTCTCGTGTTATTTGTGATTTTGTAAAGGAGCATCACTAGTTTGTATTCTTCATCCACAAGACAGCTATAGAGTTAAAAAGTATGTATCAAGAATTCTACTATAAGCACACTTCACATTCAAAACATGGTTCATACTTCTAGAATTAAACTCACAACCTCTTTAAAAATACTCATAAACTCATCATCATGATTTTCAACCATACTCCCTTACCATAGTCAACCCTTTTCATCCTTTGGAAATCATGATCTCTTTAAATATTCATGGAAGGTCAACTAACTAGATATCGCATTTCTTATCACTTTAAATGTCATATTAAATTGCAAAGGTTAAAGCATTATCCTCTTTCAAATCTTCAACTAAATTCTCCCATTGTCAATAAACCATCACTCCACATTATTATCTCATTACACCACAATGCATTAAGGGTGAAAGGGGGAACCTTTAACCCAAAACTACTCTAGCTCTTAGCCGATATTATCCAAAACTAACGTAACCCAATTCATCAATGGGTTCATAAACCCGATCACCCTACCCATTGGCGCTATCCGAGACACATGAGCACCTACCCGAGGTACTATCCGCTTCACACCTCGTTCACACAAACTTATGTTGAATGATTTGAGTGGTGATGACAACATTGACAAGGCTTGTTCATTGCTTATTTATTATTTCACCTACATTAAAAACCAACTAATCAAAATTGAATATACGTGATCATACAAATTACCTCATTGTTCAAGTTTCAACTATTGCAAACCTATCTAAATTAGAACTAGTATGCATGCCAAATGATTACAAATCTAATATTTTTTAAAATAACATATATAACACCAAATACATGCTGTTCATTAGCCATATAAAAGATATATTGATGATTGGTTCTGGAAATAAAAGATAGATACAAAGAGTGACCGAGAGGATATATGTATAGATCAACAACATACATGTTATGTTATGAGACCAAATCTCACAAATTGAAAAAACAGTAAAATTTGCATGATCGGTTTTTTAGGTTTTTCGATCTTGACAAAAACAATAAATGATATTAGCTACACTCCACATCGCACAATTTAATTACAATATTTTGCTAGCCACGCCCTAGTCCTATAAAGTTCATCAAGTTTCACTTGCCATTCAATTTATCGATTTTCGAATCATTTCAAAAAGCCTATTCGAATTATTACATCGATAAAAAAATATGACATATTCTTCAAATTTGTATGCTACTTTAAAGGTATAAAAGTTTATCACATCAATAAGATTTAAAATAAGTTGGATTCATAATCTTTACAAAACAAAATGTTGCTTTCATCCCTGATGCTTATTAAATTTTTCATTTTAATCTAAAAACTATTTTGTTTGTTATTTCAGTCGTTGTGATTTACCAAATATTGTCATTTTTATCAACTTCATTAACTCCGTTAAGTTCTTCATTAAATATGAGGGTATTTTAGTCTTTTAAACATCCTAATTGTCCAATTAAAACAAAAACTAATCAATAAAATATTTAATTAAAACTAAAAAGAAAAATATGAAGCAGCTAGTGAGACCGGATACTTTAATTTAAAATTTTTGATTAATGTTAACTAGTTTAGAAACCCGTCTACTACACGTGTTGTATGAAAAAATTAAATAATAATAATTTAGTAATATAAATATTTATAAATAAATTTTTTTAGATAAAATATGCTTAAAATTACATATAATTAACCATTAAGTAATTAAACAATAACACTAATTTTTCAAAATTTCATCTTTAAAAAAGTTTTGCTTTTAAAAAATATTGATGTTTTAACTCTCCAAAAAAATTATTAAAATGTTTGTATTAAAAAACTTTATATTTCATATAATTTGGTTTTTAAAATGTTTTGTTAATAATTTTTCTTATATTTTTAGAAAAGTACCTTTTTAATTTTATTAGTACTAAATAATTATTATTTCTTTTTTTCATATAACACGTGTAGTAGACGAGTTTTTATAGTTAACAATAATCAAAACTTTTAAACAAAAGTGTCCGGTCTCACTACTTGCTTCATATTTTTCTTTTAATTTTAATTGAATATTTTATTGATTAACTTTGTTTTAATTGGACAATTAGATGTTAAAAATATTAAAATACCCTTATATTTAACGGAGAACTTAACGGAGTTAGTGAAATGGATGGAAATGACAAAATTTGGTAAACCACAGTGACTGAAATGACAAGAAAAAGTTTTTGAATTAAAATGTCAAATTCAATAAAATGTTAGGATGAAAATGACATTTTACTCGGGATTAAATATTTTAAGTTTCAAAATAAGATATATTAATTAATTATTATTAATTTTTACATGCTTAAAGGTATGTAAGTCTATCAGTTCTTAAATTCTAAAGAGTTTCGTAGAAATTAACATCTTTTGTTGGTTTTTTAACAACGAACTCACACACTTTTAAATTTACTTTTAAGTCCAGATGGACATGATTTAAACGCATAACCTTTTAAAAATTGATATACCATACAACACAACTAAGTACCATGAGGCCAAAGTGTCCTTTGGTACATGTTTTATCATTTTAAAGTGTTTGTTGCTATCTTGTTTGGGTAAATACGTACATGTATTCATTTGATATTGATGTGCTCCTTACGAATTTAATGAAAGGTTGGAATATCCTTGTTCTGGTACTTGTTTGCTGTTGCACGTAATAAATAGACGGTACTAAGTATTGATATTGGTTTGATGTTAGTGTAACATGCCTTTAATACTATGGTGTTGTGTGAAAATAAATAAACTAAGATAGTTGCGTCACTTAGTCTGATTTTGACTGTGTTTGTTGTTTGTTAACGCTAGCTATATTTAGAACAAAGTTCATTGATGAGTTTGGCTTACACAACTCTAGAAACGATGTATTCAACTCACATATGATGTCATTTAAATTAATAAGACATTCCATTTGATATATTGACATATGGATGTACCTAAACATGTTTGATATGTTTAGTATTATTAATAGTATTAGTATTCATATTTGGATCGATAGTTAGATTGGGAGCTTTGATCATTGCTAGAAAATTTCTATTATAGTCGTTCTATCTAATATGATAGAAGTTACTAGTAACCTTTTGTTTTAATCTTTGTACATATCATGATGCTTCTCTCTAATAAAGGTAGAAATAACATTCATAATTTGTCCTATTTTATGAAAGTGGTAACAGAAAACCATAAAAGAATAAGTATATTAAGGGAATAATGTCCTTGTTGTCGTTCAAGGAATTGAAGGGCATATTGTTGATGGGAGATTAACATTGATCACCTTGATTAGTAGTTTGTGATGGAAAAGACAGAGTGATCGGTTATTAATTTCAAAACATTGAAAGGGTACCTTTTTTAATGTCACTTTAAATGGAACCTAAAGCCTCAAGGATCATTCTAACAAATAAAGAATGTCATTAAGGAACTTTTCAAACTGAGAGCGTCGTCTTTGTTTGAAAAAACTTTAATGATATACATATTCTGCAACTGTCATGAGAATAGCACAATTTGTACGTCGTAATTTTAGAAGGATGTCAAAAGAAATATGTGTATATACCTTGTAAATATGGTCTTACAAAGTCTAAAATTAACGAGCGTAATTGTAAAAATTGCCCTTATGATATACATTGTTAGATGACTTCATGCATATTTTCAAGTCATTCATCGTTCATCATAAATTTTCTCTAAGAGCATCTTTAATGGGATGGTTTTGACGACTATGAGGGTCTATGTGGTTCGTCGCGATGGATATGTGCGTTAAGGAGTGATGTTCATGGATTGACATTCATGGGGACGAACATGGTGCATATGTGGGTTTTATTTTTTACTTCAATTCGGTTAATAGATATGGGTTGTGAAATATCTTTTTTTCTTATTTATAATTTTTTTCTTTTTTCTTAAATACATTACTTATTATTCGTAATGCCTTATTTCAAATAATGTCGTCATCTTCACAAGTTGCTTGAAAGGAATGTATGAAAATGTAACTTTGGACACTTGCATAACATACGAGGGTATCATCCACACCATACACTTGGTGTGACTACACAACTTGTGAGTGTTTTAAATGTTTTTTGTCTATTTTCCGTTGCTTGGGTTTCAAGTAACCTCCAAAATTATAGAAGTAGAACCGGGCCTAAGAAAATATAACTTCTTCTACCCTCATTCACTAGTCATAACACATTTTTTCTTATTCTAACAAGAAGATGCATTTATTGGTTTTATAGTTAGCCAAGCAAAACTCACTTCCCTTAGAAGCTTAATGCAATATCGATTTATAAGATTTTCCAAGTTATGTTAGACTCCACGTACAAAAAAATTCTAAATAGATATGATAGTTATGTTTATGCAACTATGAATAAACAAATTAAATGAAAATAATTAGTACTATAAAATGTATAATTTATAGAAA
Source organism: Flaveria trinervia (assembly GCA_025506515.1). Classification (NCBI taxonomy): domain Eukaryota; kingdom Viridiplantae; phylum Streptophyta; class Magnoliopsida; order Asterales; family Asteraceae; genus Flaveria; species Flaveria trinervia. The sequence goes on from CM046450.1 coordinate 3,906,390, forward strand.
ATTACAAAAAAAACGAATTCACCACTCTAAAACTGATAAAGCATCAATCTCATAATTGATTTCATAAAGTATACAATCAATACCTTTAACGGATCAAACCTAATTTTAAGTACCTTATTTGTTTCATTTCTTTCATTGGCAATTTGGCATGACATCCCTACCCTCTTCACTACCTTAAAATTCTTTATTTAAAAAGACATAGGAAAGTCAAATCCTTAATAAGTTGTACTTTAGTGTACAATCTTCTGATGCATGATCACAATGTCTTGCATTCATTTATTGGGACGGTTGCACGTTCATTCGTTCAACGTCGGAAACACTGCAATGCTGCATATACCCACGAATGCATGTCATGTGATTTATGTGAACGCCATAATTTGAGTTCATATCATGAATATTATAAATCTTATAATTTGGTTGTTTTCTTGAATAAATATTGAATCACAACAAAACATGTTATACAACTAAAAACATTCACCCGATCATAATCTTATTAGAGCATCTCTGATAGTGTAAGAAAAAACCATTAAAAATGTGCGGTGTTTAATCAGCTGTCAAATCATAAAAACGTTTATTCTTTAATAACCTTAAAAAAGCTCCCAAATAAAAAAACCAAAAAACACAAAATTAAATTGCCACATAATCACCATTTTTTATTACCAATCTTTTATATTTTGGTAAAATATATAAAACAATTTTTTATGAGGGAATAATTAAAATTAAAATTGAAAATATTTTTTACTTTGAGGGGAATTTGAAATTTGATATTTCAAAAAAAAAAACTTATACTATTGTTTAATTTTAAATTTTAAAATTATCTAAAGTTTTAAACTTTAAAAAAATGATGGTTTTTTAAACATATATATGGTGGGAAAGGCTGTTTTTTATTAATATATAAAGTCAGATTTAAAAAAAAAAGTCAATACACAACCCCTAGGCTCACTCACCTGACAAATCTCAACTTAGAGCATAACCAATAAAAAATATTAAAAATAATTAGAAATATTCCTAGTCAGGTAATACATTAGAAAACACACCATCTTTAAAACCTTTGAAAATTCCTACAATAAAAAAATTAAAAACATTATCACATCAATTTTTTTAACCACTTAAGTATCATCTTTCTCTATGTTCTATATATGTAGTACAATTGGACTCACATCAATTCATTTTTGATCGTTTATAAGGATTAACAATTGCATTAAATACAACCCCTCCATGATAAAAAAACTTGATAATTGTTCCTATGACTCTTTATGGGATATAAAAATCATCTACGGGAGATGATCTTACTATTGTTTTTTGGGATGAACAATGAACCCAACAACAAACAATCCCAATACTACTAAAAAATTCTTATTGGAGACGATCTAAGATTAATGAGGCTGTTTATAAGGTGTTTAAATTGACCAAACAAGTAAAATCGTTAAAGCCTAAGCAATTAACCAATCTAACTAGTTTAAGATTTATACGGTTTGGTTTTGATGGTTTAATTTTTTAACGGATTGGCCGACATTTCGGAATAGGACTTGTAAACCCTACTTTGTTTGAAAGCTAAATTTGTTATTGTCATACTCATGAATAAAAGGAAACAGTTGCATCTATATGTGTATCCCAGTTTTGACTTTTTGAAAACCTCCAAATCAATCCAATGTCATTGATTTGGCATCAGCGCTTAGCATATCTAATAACCACTTATAATACTCCTTAATAACCCAACACGGTTAAAACGATTTACAAACTCAACACGATTTAAAGTTGGGGTTAAAGAAGTTCAGATTATATATAGTTCAACACAAATACACAACTAATATAGTCGGATAGAGTAACATTCGTTTTTAGAATAAAAAAAGTTTGGGTTGGCATAACTTATTAAAATTTTTTTTCAGCGAGAGTGAATATGGTTCTGTTTGGTGCAAATTATTGTGTCAAACGGAACGATAACCAAATACTTTGGTTACTAGAGAATCTTAATCGATTGGTCTTGTTAAATCAAATATAAAAAAAACAAAGTAATGGTCGGTTTTATTAATTAGTTAAGAAAATCGTTTACTAATGTTTCAATGATAAACCGATGCCTAAGAACTACTTACGTAGGTGTCTTATGATGATTAAATACAACTGGTTCTATTTAGTTTGTTTATAAAATATGTAAACTCTGTGAGCTATGGATGTTATAGACACTACATGTACAACAAATTAACGAGTCTAGGTTAAAAGCTCTTTTTCGACTCGAGTAAGTTACCGGTGTTAGGGTGATTAGAACCTGCAAACCAATTAGTTATTAGGTGATGCTTCGTATAAAAAAATCAACTATGTAATATATTGTGGAGTTCAAATGAAAATAAAAAATAATGAATAGCTAAAAATCATGTTTCGCTTGTTGATAAATGATAATGTATCCATAACGATGCTCTAATGATTATAAATCTATACTATATATAAAACATATGGAATGGGTATTTTAAGATATCATAAAATCAAGAACAAGTACTTAATTCAATGCATAAGATATAATCAATTTTGAAGTAAAATAGTATTTATAACTTTATTTACATTTTACACCTTACAATTAGTTATATAATAACCTTACACTTACTAATATTTACATAAAAATTGTCATTATCTATGCATAAATAAATACAAAACTTAATTTGTTTAAGATTTCAGCTATATATTTAATCTATTACATTTAAAAAACTTTTTTAGACTACAATTGTAATATGTGTTTTTTAAACGTTTTGGTGTAAACTATTTCCTAAACCAATCTGTATTTTGTGAGGTACAATAAATTAATGTGTAATTTACAAGTATATAACACATTTATTTGGTATTTAAAATTTTAGTTTAGAAAAAACAAAATATACTTTTATAAAAAACACTATAACAATAACATAATATTAAAAACACGTACCGGATGTAAAATATCACCCGCCGCATTACGCGAACACCTTTTTAGTGTATAATATACATGCTCTTATTTATTAATAGATGGTGTATTCACGAGTGGACAATACTTTCTAAATATTTAATATCTAATCAGAGAAACAAAGTGGCAAACTTAAACATACACACACATACTATGTAGAATATATTAATTATCGAAGATACAAACGATGATACTAAGAAGGTGTTGAGAGAAAGAGGAATGACGTGGAATAAAATGATACATAAAATATGTAAAAGGGTCAAATATGTTATCTGTATGCAATAAATGAGGTGGGGTTTTAGAGGACGGTGGGCAGTGGGGGTTGGGGGGGGGGGGGCGTAGGACCGGCGGTGGCTCCTTTCAAACCCATGATGAATCGTCGTTTTGGTCATTGGTGTTTGGTCAATATTTGTTTTAGAGTTAAGTACATAATAATCCTCATTATGGTTCACTCATATGGTATGTTAATTATTTCTTAACCAATCAGAAAACTATATGAATTTAAGCCTGTAGTTTTCATTCTTAATTAATGACTAAACTTGTAATATGGTCTCACAGGGACCATTGTGTACGTAACTCTATTTTGTTTTGACATTGCATTTTCTGGTATATAAAACACGCCGTGATAATATTTGGTTAAAGTTTATGTTCAGATTTTGCTTATAACTATGTATATAAACTATAACTTGTCATATTTGTTTTGAAAATATTATAATATTTCAAAAATGACATGCACACACTTGTTTAATTTTACTTCTAATCTACACTATTGTATACACAATATACGGACTTAACGATTTGATCTTATTATTATATTAAGTACGATACTCTTTTTTAAATAACAAGTTGGTATATGAAACCATATGATTGAAAACTATTAGAAAAAAAAGTTTTTAAAGTATATACAGATAATTGTTAGTTGTTACCAACAAGACTTGATAAATTTGGTACAATCTAACATTATAGGTTGCACTCAATTGTTAATAAACGGGCCGGTAGACTATGCTACTCAATGGATATAATAGTCTTGACTCTTGAATAACCTATCATATTTAATTGAATGAATCAAAATGTAATATATACGTACACATACAGTAAAACTTGTATGAAAAACAGTGTAGTTATGTGATGGTTTTGGTTTACTGTTCTATTTATAGAACATAAAAAATAGCTTACGAGAAAATATATATGTGACAGCAGGTATCAATGTTATTCATGTTGCAAATGTGAGGTGGCCTTCATAGTTTCATTAAGAAGATGCCCATCAATAAAGACTTATAGATTTTCAGTTGGTTTGGTTTAACTTAACTTAACACTTAAATATCCGGTGTTAATTAAAGTAACACCTAACAATCAGTTATAAGAAGCTGATGTGAGGCTAATTCAGTCACTTGATTGAGGATTTGTTTATGAGAGGATGTCGTTGGTTAAACTAAGGCGTTAAGTAAATTAATTTAGACTTATTAAAAGTAAAATTATGATAAATTTATCGTTAAAAAGAGTTACAAAATAAATAACATTAAAAGTAGCATACAAGTCAAATATAAAATAAACCAAAGCTATTACCTGCTGCACAATCAAGGTGAACTTAATCTAACAATAGGTATTTTTTTGCGTAAAAAGGTGGAACCCAAGTGAGCATATAAAAAATCTAGTTCAAGTATTATAATTCCTAAAATGGGCTATTTTGGACCCATTCTACTAATAATCACATAGATACAATAATAATTGCTAGAAAAAATATTAATAAAGACTCAAAAAATATTAATAATCTCTATATTCACCAATAACCTTTTAAGTTAAGATGAATTATCTAAAGACTTCATTAAAATAAAAGAAAGTATTGAGTTTAACTGTTTAAGTCTCAACTAAAACAAAGAAAATGAGTTTGGATTGGTTAGTGACCGGTCAGTGGTTAAATTAATTGTTAAAAAGAAATCTTTACATTCACTTTAGTACAATAATTCTCATCATATGCTGTTTGCATCTTCAAGACTTTCAGGAAAGAGTACATAAATCGATCCCAAACCAAGGATTTTTACCAGTTTATTGGTTCGGTTCGTCCTCTACTTTCAGCTCCATACGCTCTCTTGGGCTTCTATTAAAGAAAATACCACCACAAGGTCCACAAAAGCCCAAACTTATACATAGAAAAATGACGTTTACCCAGGACCGTAACCGACTATGATTGTAATTAATCTAGCGTTGAATATAAAGACATTCACCCATATAATCAACGTATCTTATACGTAGCGTATATATCCATACATGACGTATAGGGTTGAATACATCGAAAGCGAGAAAAATTCAGAGGGGCTGTCAGAAAGTCATACGCCCCATATAGCACTATACGGTCACGCGTATAACAATTGTGACACTGACTATAAGGAAAAATCAGAGGACTGTCAGAGGGGTTATACATCCCGTATAAGACTATACGACCCCTATACGGTGCGTATAAGCTATATGACCCGTATAAAAATTTGGGGTGTTAACTTATAATTTTAAAATGTCTATATAACCATACCTTTAATATATTACAAAATGGTATATTATAAATACACCTATTATTTTCATTCTAAAATTTTTTTTTATACATATATATAGATAAATAGAAATGAATAGAAACAATAGGATGTATTATATAACACAACCCTTACCGAGTATGTTCTTACAAAATACGAACCAATTAAGGCAAAACAAAGGGAAAAAGAAAAGAAAAAGAACGAACGGTGCAGATTCAACGCCATTAACGCTCGAAGAAAGATCTTCAAAGCTCTCAAATCTCAAACGATCCAACAAAGCACAAATTCAAATCAATCTCTCTCTTCTCCAGCGTCCGATCTCATCTCTGCATAACATCAAATCCAATCAGATCTCTGCATCCCTCTTTACGCGCCAAATACAAATCACCCACCATCCCTCAATCTCCTCTATCCACAGGTATGTCAAAACCCCCAATTTCACACCACTTCTAACCTACAATCGATCTTACACCATCTCCATACATGTATGTTTTCATATATCTTTCAATAATTCATGTTTTAGTTGTGATTTGGTTCATTTCTTGTTGTTGATGACTGTTGAAGGGTTTAGGGTTTCTATCGGCGGCGATGGCGGATGTTCCCGGAAGTCCGGCCGGTGGGAGTCACGACAGCGGCGGTGAACAGAGCCCTCACTCGAGTTCCAACATCAGAGAGCAGGATCGGTTCCTGCCGATCGCTAACATAAGCCGGATCATGAAGAAAGCGTTGCCTGCTAACGGGAAGATCGCGAAAGAAGCTAAGGATACTGTTCAGGAGTGTGTTTCTGAGTTCATTAGTTTCGTTACTAGCGAGTACGTACGTTCGATTGTTGTTTGACACGTTTAACTGAGATTATATGTTCTAATTGTGTTTTCTTCTTTGTGTGTTGTAATTTGGGAGTAGGGCGAGTGATAAGTGTCAGAAGGAAAAGAGGAAAACGATTAATGGTGATGATTTGCTTTGGGCGATGGCTACACTAGGGTTTGAAGATTATATTGAACCCCTCAAGGCTTATTTGTCTAGGTACAGAGAGGTAAATCATTTTGTAGTTACAGATTGCTTTCTTGATCTGTTACTATGATTGCAAAGAATTTGGTCTTTTAGGGTTATGTTACTTGAACTGTTAATATCATCAGCGATTCAGCGTCTTGTGACGAGGAGTAAAGGTGTTTGGGATTGCTTATTAGCTCATTTAAGGGGGTGTTTCTGGTTTGATGAACAAATAAGCAGTTTTTGTGTTTGGATAGAAGAAACCTGTTTACACTCATTTGCTTATTACAGGGTACAATTAGCACTAGTATTTCATCTTTAAACCCTTAGATAAGGAAAATTGCTAAAATCTAAGATACCTTCGTATCTTATTATTGCATCTTGTTATAAGTTATAACATAAGCAAATCCAAACACAATCTCCTACCTTAGTTTTGTTACAAGTGATTATCTTGTCCGTTTATTTTGAAAGACATAAGCAGATTTTACTAAGCAATCCCAAACACTCCCTAAATAAAGAAATTTCCTGCCTCTCCTATTTCAATTAACTTGTTTTATAAAAAACAAATGTCCCCTGTAATCTTTTCAAAAGAGTTTGTGGTCATAAATTATAACTCATAAACTTGCCCAGATCTGATAGTGTATCCCTATACATGCTAGTGTTACTACAAATTGATTCATACTTGATATTTTATTACCTGCTGAGGGAAAAATGATTTAAGATGTTTATATCGATTAAGTTAATAGTGTTTTGGGGCCATCTAAATATCAAACTGATGAAAATGTCTTTAATTATCATGTTGTGATCATATAACTCCTATGTTAAGTGAAGAATATAGTTCAATTTTGGTTAAAATGGTTGCTTGCTTTTATCTTGTATGTTTCTGTTGGTATCAACTACTTTATTTCTTAAGTTTGTCTTCTAACATGATTTTCTCTGTTTTTTCCTTCTTGATGTTGGATGCTTATGTGGAATACCGGCCTGCACAGTTAGAGGTTGGGATTCATTTAAACATACTTATAAATGAGCTAACATAAATCCAACTTTGATATGTTGTTTTTTCATGAGATAAAGCAGCTAACATAGTGCTATATTTTACTTAGGGTGATACAAAGGGATCTGCCAGGGGTGGAGATGGATCCGGCAAGAGAGATACAGTTGGATCTCAGATTGTTCCAAATGCACAGGTGAGTAAAAGCATAATTTTTTTTAGTTTCAGTTTTTCAGGTGTTCAAGTTTTGGATATTTTCAGGAATTGTCCTGGCATTACCTAAAGAACAAGAAAATAGTCAGGTTTTGGGTTGTCATGTGCATTTGTTTGTATTTAGGTTGATCATTTAAACGGGTTTAATGAAATGCATCATGTTCAAGTTGACATGTTTAAACCATTCAGTTAAACAAAATGTCAAACTGATCTGTCAACCCGTTTAAATTTAGAATAGAAATGTTTATTTAATAAGGTCAACCCGTTTACAGTCCATTTAACTTAAAAATTACAACCCGATACAACGATACTTGTTTATGACCGTTTAACCTTTCTTTAAAACAGTGTGTGTTCGGTTTGATCTGTTTAATCTGATTTAATTAAGCAAACAAACCCGTCAATGTGTTTAACCTTTAGAATAAAAAGATAACAAATATGTGAGGCCAACCTTTACAACCCGTTTAATACTTTTATTATAACCTGTGTATACCCCATTAAACCTGTTTACAACTTGTCTAACTCGGTTAGCTAAATAGTTGCACAAGTAGTGTTCATGTTACACATTTCAAATGTGTCTAAGGGGCTGTTTGGCAGCATCTGAATCAGCCTTTTAATGGTTCAGATGTCTGAATGGTTCAACACTTAATGGTTTAGATTGTTTGTTTCGCGAGCAAATCCTTTGAATGGGTAAGCATTATACAAAAGCTGAATGATTAAGAGGTCTAATGCTGAATGGTTAAGATAACAAATCCTTTGAATGGGTAAGCATTATACAAATATTGAATGATTAAGAGGTCTAATGCTGAATGGTTAAGACCTCTTATCTGAATTGGTTAGACATTTGTCTTTGAATACTTAAGCGATATACTATCTCTTAATGGTTCAGACTTCTAATGGTTCAACATTTAATGGTTCAACATTTAATGGTTTAGACCTCTTATTGGTTCAACATTTAATGGTTTAGACCTCTTATTGGTAACATTTAATCGTTCAGAAATTGTCAAACAACCTTAAGTTAAGGTCAATGTCTTTAACACAAATAAATATGTGATATTTGTGTTCATCAATACAACTCGTCAACATGACACAAATGCCCTAATATCTTGTGATTTGTTTGTGCTCATTCCCTTTTCTTGGCTTTGCATTGCTGTATCAATTTGCAGTATACTCAAGGATCTTATACACAAGGCATGAATTATTTGAACTCACACGTTTGAACTTTCAAGTAAAATTTCTCTTTCTTCCTTGATTAATCATTTCTGCCTTCAATTACCCTTAAATCTAAATCAGTAAATCTGTGTGTGAATTATTTTATAAATTATAAGCAAATATCAAACTCAAGTTTGTCATAAGCTCTGTACTGTAAAAGTATGCAGTTATGCATTGTAATTGGAGAACCACTTGTCACCTAGTATTGGTACGGCTAGATCTTAACCATTTTGTTTGTACTTTTTGCAGCCAAGGGGACATGGCATGATCTAGTTGTTGTGGGAGTTTTGGGCTTCTTGTTTATACTGGTTCGTTGGCTTGCTTCTAAATGGTCAGTAAACAAACAAATGTTCTACATGATTGGTGCCTTTTATTTAAATAGGTTTCTGTATTCCTCTTTTATATATATTTATATATTATATATTATATTATTCAGTTTGATTGTTATGTAGCTATAAATATGTTTAGCATTTTTGGTGATAATTCATTATTTCGTGCTGACATTCCTATGAAGACAGTGCCATGGTTGTAAACTTGTAACGTGGAGGGTTGTCACGAGAAGTTCACGTGACATACAATGAATTACACGTTAAGTGCACATGCTTTGTGATCATGGGATGGTCACAACCAAAAAGTAATTCATTAAACTCTCATGCGACTGTCACAACTCATAGTCACTTGCTTTTTAATATTGTATTTTATTAACCTATTTTACACATACATGACTCACACTCACTTGAAGTTAGATGGTGTTACGACCTTGACCATATTACTTTATTATTATTAACCTGTAACTGAATAATGACTCGATTGGATGTTAAAATTATGGGAATTGGTGTCAAAATTTCATGAGAAGTTGATACCAATATTTTTTTATGCTGATTATGATTCGATCATATATATATATTAAAAATAATCATGGGGTGTGGGCGCCCTTCAATTGAACCACTTGAGTAGTTGAATGCGTATTTGATCAAGTGTAATGGTTAACGTTTTAGGGGTGTGATTCTTGTCATCGGAGCATCACCACTACGTTCCCTTGATTGTGGTTGCCATCAAGTAACCTTCCTTCACACCTTTTCACTCCTGCTGGCATGGTGTAATCACGTTTATTATGCTATCACATCAAAGACATGTTAGACCATCAAACCACACCCTTCATGTCATTACGCTTGGTCCAAGTATATATTGTTAGTATCTAGTCAACGCTAGTTAAATCTGAATTGGATCAAAACAAAACTGATTTCTGAGAGGAAAAACCGGATTAGATTGAAATCGGATAGGTTTCAAACCAGTTTCAACAAAGAGTCTCAAATTGATTTTAACGATGGATTTAATCAGTTTCAAATAGGTTTCACAATTAGATTTGGATTAGGATCCATTCAGATGTGCACCTATACTGCAAAACAAATTTAACACTATTGCTTTTAAGGTTAAGAAAATAACGTTGCATATTTGTATCCTGGGTTAAGAAAAATATTATTTTTAATCCAATCAAGAAATAAATGAGAAAATCAATGATAGGTATATAAGATTCATTCGGACAAATTATTGGGTGGAGAGTGCTTTAGTTTGCCAACTAAGAGCAAATGAATACCAACTAAGACACAAATCACCCAACATCCTTTCTTAGACGCTATTTGTGCCATGATTAGTTGTTCCCAAATGTGTCACTTTGGTTCACATAATTTCTTTAGCATCTCAACATGCAATTATGTGTGCTAACCATGACCCATTATAATTGAATCAAATAGATGCATTATTTACGCTGGTCTATTTTAACCAAAACTTATGTAGTGAAAATCATAGCATTGCGCCATCACCAACATACTAGTAACAGATGCTTCATTGTTTTGTGAGTTTTTCTTATGGTTACATGAGTTAGGTTTAAAAGATTGATCGTCATTATAATCATCACCCGATCTTTTGTTTAGGAAGTCGAGCATTGGCTGTTATATTTCTCCACCTATATAACACCAATAGAGTCTATTAGAATGTTACATGATGTAATATTTGTCTTATCACCTACATAGTATATAAGATGCACAAAATTAAAATATAGCATCATGATACAAAACTATATATTTCCTTAAAATCAACCATATATGTTAATATGTCACAAGATTATATGTTGTGTTGATTAAACAAAATTATGAAGCGTTACCACTTACTATGTATATAATGGTCACACAGAACTTGGGGAACAGATTACTAAACCATAAAGCTTATAACACTTTAATAAACCCAAACATTTTATAATGAGTATACTCTATATAATTATAATAAGTATAAAACATATATTACATCATGTATTAAAATGAATCCATTTGAATATGCTTATCATCATAACAACCCAACGCGTATTTGATCGATTTACAATCTTACACGGTAGTTAGTAGTTACCCCATCATTATGATACACTTGATAATGATTTGCTTTTTAAGATCTTACTATATTGTATCAGTTAATTATAATTAAATGTACCATGTTGCAATATAAAAATCCATGAGCTAGCTATACATATGGTTGTGACATTCTTGATTTTATCTATGGTTCGTATAATTTTATTCATAACGAAGCTATATCAAAATGTAGTTTTTTTATAACTTTTGCTATATAATATAAGTTTTATAAATGTTTGAATATGTCATTATAACATTCTTTTTTTTCATACTTATCATTACAAATTATATTCAAAACCAAACCGCATTTATGTTGTTTTCTTTTATAACTTTGTGTATTTTTATAAAATTTTGAATATTGTACTTTAACATTCTTATATTCTTTGCCTTTTGATATGAATATAATTACAGAACAAGTAATATTGCTCACACTGAACCACAATAGAAATTTTACTAGTATACTTTTAAAAGATATGCATAAACTGATCAAAGGATTTCTGATATGATATAATGATTAAAAAATTCAAAAATCCATTTCCAATAAGATAACAAAGCGTTTTGCTGTTTAACACGTTCCTGGTCAAAGTCAAAGTGATGCCTTCAATCTTTTTAACTTCGTGTTTACCAAAAATGCCCTTTTTTCCATTCACTTATACAGCTGGCCACGTCCGTACGTGTTTGGGGTGTCATGACTATACTTTGGTTAAAAATTCCTATGTTTCTCACGTGGCTTTCGAATACTCTCTAAATCATTCGTATAAGGTAAAACACAACTAGTGTAGATGGTTTTTTAAAGTTTATGAATAAAAAACAATGGTAGTTATTAAATTTGACATCTTAGTGGTGCATATCAGACTATCAGTAATAAATCAAAAATTATGAAAACAAAATATAACCGTTAAGTTTAGATTGTCAAGATTTGATTTTAGTTTGATGAATTTGGATGTTTTAAGGTCAGTTACACTTATCATATATAATTATATATTTTAAATTTTGTTGGTAATTAATATATTGAAGTTATAATATGAAATTATTAAAATAATTGATTAGATTTTGAGTGTGTAATGGGGATGTATCTCAAAAGATAACTTCAATGACATTAGATCATAAGCAAATATACCGGATTCATGAAGTATACCTACGAACCCAATGTGTATTGAGTAATAGGTTTGATGAGTATGAGGACGAGCATATGATACAATTTTCTAATAGCTTTAACACAAAAATGACCAAAATTCATCTTATTCCCAACCGATTAATATCCTTTTAATTTCCTCCGCACCTAAAGTAAAATTCATTGTTTCTTTTGCTCCAAAATACGTGGAGGTTTCTACTTTCACTCATTATTGTTTGAAGCAACAATCTTGAAAAATACAAGTTAAAACCACAAATCATATGACGCTACTCCTTCAAGCATTATAATGTGGTATCAATGATCATCTTGCACAAATTGACCTCTTCATGTATTATACGATTCTTTCACTCCAAATGCATACAATTAGTGTCACCAAACATCCGTGAAAGTCATGTCTCACCTCAAGTGTTTCATGATATTGTTAAATGCTAACCAACTAGGTTTACGTAAGTATTACTTTTCGTATATCTAAATAACGTGCTTAGAAACACTATATATGCTTACCATATAGTTTTCTCATACATCATGAAGTATTCGTCTTATGAGTTAGTGGCGGTGTCGTATGCCATTTAACATTTGATAAGGAGTGAAACCCTTCTATATTTTACATCCTATCGTAATCTTTTTTTCCTTTCGCTCTTTCTCCCTCTCCCCAAATCATTTAGTACTGATAGGAATAGTCGCTTTGGTCATTCGGAGTGGTATATGAAACAAAGAGCAATGCAGTCTTTAATCAAACGATTGTGGGCATCATAATGATCTTTGTTCAAAGAGGCTTGTCTTGTTCTTGGATGCATACTTGCATAAGTAAGAATTTGAGATGTGGCAAATCATGTGATAGAAATTATTTAATCATTGTTTGATGATAATGATTGTAGTTTAAGAAATTGAATTTTAAAACAATTCTTTATAAAAGTTTTAAATATTTGTTAAGTATTATATGTTTTAAATGGACGAAAAAGGTCAAATGAATGTTACATGGCGTTCCACCACCGCAAATCCTCCGCACATGTAATTGATATTGTGTTTGAACTTTATTTAAAACGTAAAATTGATTTAGGTTGAAATATAGTAAAATAGATTTAGGTTGAAATATAGTAATATTAGATTAGAATCGTTAACAAAAACGTCGAACATCATTTATTAGAATATGATTCATTTGTAACATGCTTAGAAATTTGTGTAACTTATCGAATTTAGGCACATACGATATTTAGTGTGCCTCATTTTAGTTACAAATGGATTGTCAAAATTGAATTTAATCTTCATTCTATATAAAAAGTATTCGTACCATATATGATTAAATTCAAGTTATGCAAGTTACAATTCTTAGATGATTTTCATTAGCAAAATGTTAGATAAAAACATCTAATCCCCTAAAATATAAGGTCATTAACAACACTCCCCCCTCAAAAAATAAACATAAAAATGCAACATTATAATCTAACCATTTTCATACTTATGAGAAATACTCTTCATTTGGTTTAAATTGTAATGAGATAGAGAAGTTAAATAATAATAATATCATAATTATATTTAAGAAAACAGATATATATGAAAATTTATTTTACATATGTGTCCTTACTTTTTAGTATTGTTTAATTTTTATACCACGAACACACACTCGAATCTAAACATATATCAACGAAAACAACACATCTAAATTTTATAAGGTTTAAAATCATTTTATCATCGAAATACATCATCCAACATTGTTTTCTTAATTATATCTATATCTCATATCTATACAATTATTTTAACAAATTATAACATATATGAAAGTGAATCAAATTTTATTCATGCCAAGTTTAACACCATCTTCGTCTAGCTGTCTTCTTCTTCTCTCTCACACACATGAAACACACACTCAATCACCTTCCTTTATATACATAACTTCCATTTCACTCATCTGATCTCTTCCCTAATTCCTTCACACTTTCCATATTCAATTCAACTTTCATTCGTCCTATACATCATCAATCACTTGCGTTTTTCTTCCGATTCATCTCCGTCGATCGATAACCTCTTCTGAGAAAACAAGAACATCGAAATCTAATGACAATGACGAACAATAACACTAACAATGGCGGAGTTGCAGGCCCTTTTGGTGACACTACGTTGACCAAAGTCTTCGTTGGAGGACTAGCGTGGGAGACTCCCAAGGAAGCAATGAGAGATCACTTCGAGAAGTATGGCGATATTCTCGAAGCAGTTATCATCTCCGACAAATCCACCGGCCGATCGAAAGGATATGGATTCGTAAGCATATATCTAATCGACTAATGCATACGATTGAATATCATTTGCTCTGTATGTTGTAACGATTCTGTTTGAACGAAGTTTTGATTTCTGTTTCTGCTATCGTGCGCATTAGGTTACGTTTAAGCTGCCGGAATCCGCCAAGAAGGCTTGCGAAGATCCGTCGCCGGTGATCAACGGCCGCCGTGCCAATTGTAATCTGGCGTCACTCGGTGCACGACGGCAGAGGACGGTAACCGCCGTGCCGCCGTCGCCACCGCCACCACCACCGCCACCGCACAACCAAACGAGTATGTTTTCCCCTATTTAAAAAATTAGGGCTGATTACAATCGAATTAGACTCTACATTTGGTTTTCGTAATCATTTGTTTAATTATTTTATGTGTGATTTTGGTTTAGATGATTAAATTGGATCAAACAGTTGAATGTTGATGATTTTGGATTTGATTAATGTAGTGGCTAATGTGATCGTGGGCCCGAGATCTGCCGGAGCGATCACACCACCTCCGAGCCACGTGCAGTGGTACTATCCACCAACTCCGACACCGGCGTCACCGTACCACCACCACCACCACCACGCCGCCGTGCCTTACTACGGTTATGCTCCGGCGACGTATGTCGCTGCAACTGATGTCACTTACAATCATGTAAGTGGATCCAGATCAGCTGCAACTCACCTCCATAATATGCATTATCAATCTAAACTCATCACATTATACCATTATCAATTTCACCAATTGTTGTATTTCTCTAAAACAACATATTCGTATCTTTGTGTTATTTAATTCAAGGTATAATCATTTGATCCACAATTCACAAGTTATGTATGCACAATTTAACCATAAATGAAAGTTGTATAATTACATGATCATATAAAAACAAAACAAAAGAAGTTTGATTTTACATATATTATACCAGACCTTTTAGTAGGATTATTTTCTCCATCGATTATTATCAAAATGCCAGTATTTATATCTAAAAACTCAGCTTTTATGTGTATAAAGTTGACAAATATTGATGTTTCCGATGATTAGATGGTCCATGATTTCGTAACGGGATTAAACATTATATAAACGTGTTAGCTACCAATTGTATGTGACGTGATTATTAATTTTAATTATCTTATTAAAAAATTTATTTGTGCAGAAATTAGGGTATACAGGTGGGGCCTACATGAGTGGAGGGCACTACTCGCTTATGTATCCTAGTCAAGCTACGGTGGGTGCGCACACATTGATGCCAATGTACCCTATGTATCAATATCATCAGTCTCATGCAATGGGCTTACCAGCCCAATTATTTTATGGCCCAACATCTTCCGGCCCAATGGCTGCGGCTCCTGCTATTTACTCAAAGCCCACACAAATTCCTCACACTCCAAGTATATATTTAACTCATGATTCTACTTGAATTTGTGTTTTATACTTTGAATTTAAAAGTTGGTATAATTTATGATTGAGTTTTATAACTGTCATAATAAATTATACCAACTAGAAAACTTTATAATAATATTTATCGTCTGGGAAGCACATGCAAAATCCAACTTTGGACAAACTTTCAATCTAATTTTTTATTATAGAGCCCAAATACTTGATGCAAATTAAATATTTGGATTTGTATAAATAAAACATATATTTTTTTTGTTATAAATTTGTATTAATTAGTCTCACATGCAAATATGCTCCTTTTGGACATAATGTTTTTGATCATTTTTGCCAGTAAGGGTGTGGCAGAATCACATGGTTCCAAAGGTGATAATACTTATTTGTTACAGCCTGTCAAACATAAACATAATACAAGTTGGCTTATGCATTGCATGCTCATCCTTTTTATCCATCTCTTGCACTCACACACATGACATATGGGGTATCTAAGTTTTTATATTTCTTCAATGTTTTATGAATTGCATCAATGGTCCCTACCGTTTGTCTAATGTTAAATCTTAGTCCCTCCATATCAAAGTGCACTTTATCAGTACAGATAGTAAAGGCTAATTACTTTAAGTGAAGTTATATATGTTGATAGCTGTAGTATGAGAGTGATTGCCAATGAGAACTGCTAATGATGCAAGTATAGTTTGTTTGGCTGTTGAATAGGTACAGTTGGGTGAAGAGGAGTAAGCTTTAGAAAAAGGTGGCAAATAACAAAAGAGGAGGGGGTAGAGTGGCTTTTCGGACCAACGTTATTTTATATGATCTGCAATGACCAGCTCTTCTTTCTTTATTTCTTTTTCTTTTTTTTTAATTTCCTCTAATTTACATGATTTTTTCTATTTAAGTTTAACTTATTATTATTATTAATTTATTCTAATATCTAATTAGAATTCATTCCTTGTCATCATTATCACCCTCCATCTAACTTGTATCTCGCAAAACATTATAAAATAGGAATTATTGTAGTACATTCCAATTGAAATTTGATCTTTTAAGTCATAAGATATTCATAGATTGATTATTTGGATGTGGAAGCTAATAATATAAGATTTGGGTGGATCTTATTGTCTTTTTCTTGAAATGTGAGACGATTATCCTTCTGAAATCAACCGGAAATAGTAGATGCTAAAAAAACTTTAGATTAAAATGAAAAGTTTATTAGTTTTATTTGTTTATATGTTGCTTATTATTAGATGATCAGTAAAAAGATAAATACAAAAGTTAGATGGTATAATACCCTAATATATTTGTCAATGTAATTGATTATAGAAAAAATTCAACACAAAGAATAAAAAAAATTCAATTTTGGAGATCATTTTGTACAAATCAAAGATACTTTTTTAATAGTTTATAATTTATATGACAACTCAGGACGCCACACTGATACCTATACATGTGTATATTAGTATATGTCTATATGACTCGTACGAGTGTCAATATCGTTTTAAGTTGCCTAACCATGTGCACCTATACAATTCATATAAACAAGTCATGTTGGTAAAATATGAACAAGTCATATATTTTTACGACTATAAGAATCATAAAGGATAGGATTAGATTGATGTGATGTATCTTCACAAGCCTTAAAATGTTTAAGTAATAACATATTAGCCTTGAGTTGCGAGATAATTGGCATATAAAGATAATAAAACTATATAAAAGTTTAAACAAGGTTAGTAAAGCTTTTGTAGCACAATTAATTCATACTAGTATTATATATAAAGATTATACTGAGTGAAAACGAGAATTTATCAAGGACCATCCATTACTACTTATTGTCTTCTTGGCCTCAAATGAGAACACCATCTTGATCCCGGCTTCAATTTTTAATCACTGACCCGATGAATATTAACTTTTTTTCACAGATATCATAATGCATATTTTCGAGCATTGATTCACTGATATCAAGAAACTTGAGAAAATCAAGACAATTTTATTGTAATATAGGAAAGAACAGGGGAGCTAATGTGACAAGTAAGTCGGTATATTCTAGAAAACCTAGAACGACTCCCTCTCCCGTAACATCATTGTTCATTATAGGTTTTAAATTTACAAGCACACATATATCTTGGTAGACACACATGCTTAAGTATCATTACACCCCATACACTATGCTTGAGAATAATATATCTAAATAGTTATTCCTCACGGACGTTGTCATTCAAAATTGTTATGAACGAATCGAACGTTATATGTTCATTAAATATATGAAATGAAATAAATATAAATATGTATAACTTGCTACATTCCAAAAGTAAATTGTTACGGTTAAACTAGAATGTCCATCCAGCGGAGTCAAACGAGAAATATCCACCTGTACCGCGCTAATCCACGTATAAAGCCACAGCAATGTCCACGTGGCAACCTTATTACACGAATACACGACACGTACTCACACCTTCGTTTTCCTTTTCAACACACACTTTCCATCTTTCAAATCAGTTAGATCCAACTCAAAACACACACACACACACACACACATCTCTCTCTTATAAGTGCAAATTAATTTCAAAAATAGAAAATAAGATCAGTTATCATGGGTGCTGAAACATTTGTGGAGATCATACTTGCAATCATCTTGCCTCCCGTTGGTGTTTTTCTTCGATACGGTTGTGGCGTAAGTGCCAATTAATATCTCTGAATTTCTTCTGTTTAATTAATCTTTTGTTTTCAATTTGTGAGATGATTAATCTACCGATCGAGAGGAATTGAAACTCCTCTGGGTGTGTATAATTAATTTGATGAATCGAAACTAATAACATATGATATATATATATATATAGTGTGATTGATGATTGTACGTTTGAAATGCATGCAGATGGAGTTTTGGATATGCTTATTGCTGACGATATTGGGGTATCTTCCTGGAATAATATACGCCATTTATGTTTTGGTTGTGTAGAAATTAGTGGTTTTTGTTTGTTAATCTTGTTGTTGGAAAAATGCATGCATGGGTAGTAGTGATGGAAGGATATGATTTGAGTGTAATTTCTGTTGCTTAATTAATATGTTTGTGTTCATATTGTTAATTTCGCATGCATGGTAGATGTTAATCATGTTTCATGGGTGCATTGATGTTAATGAACCATTTATCAGAACTTAATTTCGTTGAAGCCTCAGACTGTTGGTGTTGATCCCATTTGAACATTTGAACCTTGAAGGCTTCATCCTTGGACTATAAGTTTGATTAAGCATTTTTGTTTGTTTAAATTAGCTTGATTCCACTACATTAGTGTTTAGAGCGTTAAACTTTTGCTTACCCCTTTGTTAAATTACTTTTCCGTTGTTAATCTGTTATTAAACTTTTGATTCCACTATCTATTATTATTATTATTATTATTATTATTATTATTATTATTATTATTATTATTATTATATTATTATTATTATTCATGACATCATGGATAACCAACCATACAAACCATGTGTTTCACAAAGGAAAATAAAATCGCCCAGTATTCATGATTAGGCCCTTTTTAGGCTCGCTCCCCTCAACGGGTGATTTTTTACTTGTTTCGATGACATTACATTAGCATGGTGTATTGAATAACAACAATAATCTCCCTTCAAATTCTTAAAATTCTCAACTATCAAAGCTCGGATAAACGAGTAGGGCTTGTATCGAATAACAAAAATGATCGCACTACTTGTTTCGATAACATCACATAAGCATGGTGTACGTGTTCAATAACAAAAATGATTTCTTTTAAATTTCTCTACTATCAAAGCTCAAGTAGGGCTTGTATTGAATAACAAAAATGAGCGTTCTTAAAAATTTTAACTATCATGCACTCGATTAAATAAGTAGGGTTTTAAAACGTGAACTTCAAAAAGATCCCTCACATTCTTGTCCGTTTAGGGCCCTCGAAATGATTGAGTCGCCTATGTAGGAAGTTCATGTTGAACTCGCAAAATATTCTTTCTTAAACTATATTTTCGTAGCATTATACTACAGGAATGAAACATAACCGAATTGTAATCAAATAACCGAATTGTAATCAAACTGTACGTGGTTAGATCAATCTATAGTATGAAAACCAACAAAAGTTGTGGATTGGTTTCGGTTTTGAAAGTTCCGTTGTTTTGTATTTAGCTTGTAGTGTAATAGATTTGCATCAAGTTTGAGGGCTCAAAACCATATGTAGTATGCACACCCACATATATATATTATCTTAAAAACCGTGTGAAGTAACGATGTGAATGACCCATTAATTGAACTGTTAAAAACCATATGCTGTGAATAGTACTCATTCAGAAACTATCACATGAACTAACGATTTAAATAAAAGCCGTTATACGTGAAACATAAAAAATACCATTAGAAACGTAGCATAAAAATAAAACATAAAAAAATATCATTAGAAGCGTAGCATAAAAGTAAAAGCAAGGAGTGGTTTGCTCCCTCTTCCATATACCTAAGTTGGGTTTGAGTTTGTGAGATTTCGTTAATCTGTTTCTTTAAGGTATGTATATTTAATATTTTTAATGTTGTTAATCTTGAACATACTTGGTTTTTCTCTTATATAAATTTACATAAAATATTTTTTTAAATTTTAAACAAAACTTATGACGTTTTTATTTTTATCTATATGTTGGTATAAATTTTATTTAAAATTGTATCAGGTGACAGGTCAAATATATTATATTTTTATTTTTTATTTTTATAGTTTTAAACTTTTTTTATTTAAATTTGAGTATACCATTATCGTATGCATCTTTATATATGTTTTAATATAAAATGTAATTAAATAAAATATAATACATGTTTTTCCCTCCTGAAAAAATATAATATATATTTGATTTTTCTTGTTTTTGAATTCGATTAGGTATTTATTAGCACTCATTTTTAACAACCACATAATTTTTAGCTCGTAATCGCCACAACATTTAATCTGATATATCTATTACTTTTTAGTTTGAATTTCGAATTAGTTAGTACATACATAATGAGATGTATAGTAAAAATAAGTATTTATACATATATATATATTTTTTTATGATTTAAGGGAAGTGATAGAAAAAGAAGACCATTGTAAATGTCTATGATGTTACGTATTAAACACTTCAATTTCAAAAGAATACACATTTTTTAGTTTTAACGGAGAAATAAAAAACAAATAATACAATCCCTAAAAAGAGGGTTTGGAATGTAAAATCTCTACAATCGTTAACATCTGCGAGTGTTTGGATTCCAGTGAGATTGTCTACACCTTCTTGTTTCTAATAATCCTTTCTTAGGGTTTTGAATTTGGAGTCTAAATCCCCTTTACGACTATTACTCGCTAATCATCAGGTATTTACTATCATCATCATCTTCATCTTCATCGTTGATCTGATCCAGTTTTGATCTACAATTAAATGCACATATCGTATGATACTATACTGTTGTCTACTTTAATTCGCTGTGTGTTAAGTTGGATTGTGTTACACATCTGTTAGTTGAATATCGGATCCGTTACGGTATTTGATCAATTTAAATGTTGCATGTTTGAGGAATTAGTGATGCTATCAGGTTTAATTCAGGTACTAAAAGGTTGTAGGAAATTCATGGAGTTTATGTTAAATCTGGATTTCGATATTATCCTTTTGGCCTACAAAACCATTGAATTTGTTAAGCAACAACTATTTGTATACTCTGTCTTGGTTGATTTTAGCCCAGTATCTCAATACAGTTTGCTATGTACAAGTATTAGCTTTTTTAAACACTGTTTTACTGCTTCTTGACGTTAATGCACCACATCAAATGTTTTAAATGCGGTACGATGGCATAGTGCAAAGATGCATCTTTTTTATGCATCTTCGAAGCTTCCTAAATTGTATACTTATTTGTGAGTGAGATAACATGAGACTGCTGTGATTATATAGATGATCGTAATGCAATAAGCTTAATTTTATTTGTCTGGTCTTACTAGTTCTTGTGCAGATGACAAAGATGATATGGTTTCATTCTTATGCATAGTGGTCCATGTCTTAATTTAGCCGTTTATCCGATCTCATAGCAGAGCCAGATGAAACCAAGTTTCTTGTTGGGCACTCTAGAGTGATAAATCAATATTCACCCCTAAACTACCAATGTAACAGTCACATATTTAATTCCCACTGCCTGCTATACATCCTCTTTCATATATTTGGACTGTTACCTTCTTTTTCTATTACTATACATTCATCATTACTGTAATAAAGTAAACAATAACATCAGTCAGATTTAGATAGTCACTGAAGAATATATTCAAAGAACTCACAAACAATTCCTAGCGGGTCCATATTCCTGAATTAGGGATAAATGATCAGTTAGCATATCCAACATAGGACTCCATCACTCTAAAAATGTATGTATGATCAGTTAATCACATTTTGGTGCAGGATGGAGTTTCTTTATTGCAGAAGCTGATAATCATCGAACCTGATTCAAGGGTTGTAAAGGCATAACCCTTGGCCCAGTTCAAGAGAAAATATACCTTTTAACGAGGTCGTACAGATCATACCTGATCTGATAAGCATCATGGACAATTCTGAACCATTTAGTGCCTCAACAGCACCATTGACATGGCATGACTTCTTGGAACGTATGCGACATCCATCTGCATCAGATTTTGTTAAATCCATCAAGACTTTCATTGTATCCTTCTCAAATAACCCTCCAGATCCTGAAAGGGACAGTGCATCTGTACAAGAATTCCTTAGCAATATGGAATCTGCTTTCCGGGCCCATCCTCTTTGGGCAGGCCGGTCCGAAGAAGAATTAGATAGTGCAAATGAAGGGCTTGAAAAATACATCATGACAAAACTATTTACACGTGTCTTTGCTTCACATCCTCAGGATGTAAAAGTAGACGATGAACTCTATGAAAAACTGGCTTTAGTCCAGCAATTCATCCGACCCGAACACTTAGACATTCAACCAGCATATCAAAACGAAACATCATGGTTGCTTGCTCAAAAGGAGCTGCAAAAAATAAATATCTACAAAGCACCACGAGACAAACTCGTGTGTATCCTAAGTTGCTGTAAAGTCATCAGTAACTTGCTGTTTAATGCTTCGACTAACACAAATGAAAGTCTGCCTGGTGCTGATGAGTTTCTTCCGGTTCTTATTTATGTTACCATAAAAGCCAACCCGCCTCAGTTGCACTCAAATTTGTTGTACATTCAAAGGTACAGACGGGAATCTAGACTAGTTGGAGAAGCAGCTTATTATTTCACAAACATGCTATCTGCTGAGTCATTTGTTATGAACATAAAAGGGGAGTCTCTTTCAATGGATGAAACGGAGTTTCAGAAGAATATGGAATCTGCTCAAGCTCTTATTTATGGATTATCGGGTGATTACGATGGTGGTCAAAGTCAAACTATATCAGAACCTAAAGAAATCAAGAAGGAAGACAGTACTGTCGCAGTTGAATCAACAACCGAAGAGTCAAACATGAAAGACCAACCAGTGAGCAAAGTCCCATCAGTTTCAGATCTGGAGAATAAAGGAGCAAATATGATCATGAAAGATGAAACTTCGATCAAAGAGTTTAGGAATTTCCCATATCTGCATTCGCGAGCAGGTGATTTGACTGTGGGTGATGTGGAAGATTTACTCGATAGTTATAAGCAACTTGTGTTGAAGTACGTTAGTCTTGCAAAAGGGTTGGGTGTTCCAGCCTTGACAAGCCAGTTGATTGAAACCCAAAACAATAGCGCAATTACAAATGAAGCAGAGGATAAGGGAAGTACAGGTGTTTTCAGTGGGAATTCTGAATCAAAGTTAGCAGAAGAAGTTGAATCTCGAACCGAGGACAAAATCCAATAAGCGAGATTGTTTTTTACATTGAAAGAAAAAGCTAATATTGTCTCACATGTGTGATTGGGTATTTTTCTTGTTTTTATTAATCGGTTTTGTTATAATTGCTAGGATGTTAAATATGGGAGATTCAGTCTCATTTGTTGTATTGTTTGCACAATTATGCAAGAATGCCTGTGATTTGTATCCATCATTTGTTAATTTACTTGCAGATCTATATAAGCATTCAACTTCAACATGAATTGTTAGTCAAGTGCTGAGCACAAGTACTTACATTAGTGTTGCTGAGTTCAAGACTGTAGAAATCCATTGTGCGTCGTTTAAACAATGGCCCAGCATGCCAAGTCTCCTAACTTTGAAGACTTGAACACTGTCAACAGCAGGATCAACAAAAAATTGGCCACTGCTTGATTTTGCAATGTATGTATGTTTATATGGAGATATCACCCTCGTGTTCAAGATTTGGATCCACGATAGATCGCTTTGCAACTCCAAGACACCAAGCATCCCTGCCAATTGCCCCAAGGCATTGGATAATTTGGGTCACACTTGCATGATGTTTTATTCTGAGAACTTGAGGGAGTTGCAACACAAAACAACATTACTTTTGTAAGATATTGAATGATTCATTTTAAGTTAATGAGTAAGAAACTGAGCTGCAGTTTCTGCAAGTTGAGATTTTTCTCTTTCTTGTTTATTGTTTGAATCGAATTGATATCCCTCAAAATTATAGAAACAATAGTGTGTTTAATTTCAATCAAAATTACCAGCAAATATAATCCTTGCATTTTACCAATTGAAACTCTATGTTCATGTTTGAGAAATTCCTGTGTTTCATAGGTGATCATCATCCACAGAAGCATGATTGATATCAACAAACACACACACATTGTTTAAACTATAGATTAATATATTATATATAGCAAAATGCTACTCCAGAGAAGATATCATAATATACAGTGGGATGATTGCAAATTGAACCAAAAAACTCTTAAAATGTTTAAACTAAGTAGCCTGAATGTAATAATTATTGAACTTGGTTAATAATTAGTGATCCTTTCTCTTCATAACCACCTTTGACTTACAGTTAAATTAAAAAAAGAACAATCTATAAATAGTAATTTAGTTTCATAGATGCCCATTCATGTTACTTAATTTTAACAAAATCATTAAAACAATTCATATCAATTAAACAATGTTAAAACTTTTTGAGTAATTTTTGTAGTTAAAACTTAAGAAAGGGTGTTTTCAAGTGTTTGATACTTGAGGAGAGTTCACAGGTGTATGTTTTAATGGTATGGCCTTCCTTTATTTGTTCTTGAGACCATAATTGGATGTATATATGGAGATATTAAGTATGATAATGAACTTAAGTCAAAGAAACATATTTGATGTGTAGATAAGAGAATACATGTGAATCCAAACCAGCAAAGGGGAATGCTTTATGTCCATGCTACTTTTCACCAAATTTGTAGCAAGATTATTGGTTTTGTAAATGTGTATTACAAACAAGTGGCGTCAAGTTAGAAATGAATTATTGTGCTCACCTGAGAAAATTTGACTACATAATAATCAAATGCACATCAGAAGATGTCATCGTAATAGGAGTGTTGTTAATGGGTCGGGTTGCCCTTCATATGCGTATGAAAAGAAGTTTTGCTAGGCCGGGTAAATGCTAGCTAAAAGGATTTTTTTTCCTTTGGTGACTAGAGACGACGGTATTGCCTTTGATCGTTATTTAACATTCGATTCCAGTTGAATAATGAATCAATAAGGTATTCAAAGAATTGACAATAGGTAAGTTTTTTTTATATGAAACACAATAAACAGAGAAAAAAGTTATATTGGTGGTGAGAATGCATAGGACTCTTTTATTAAGTTATTAACCAAGGGAATCTGGAAGTAGTCAAGACCAATAACACCTACTTTCTTTGTATTTCTAGCCAATGTCAACTATGAACAATAAACCATCTTCATATCCAAAAATCTTTCAATACAAAACAAACCAAAGGTTGGACCTTTAAGCAATAGTAAGTTTGTTGTCATATGATTTTAAAGTCGCGAAAGTTACGAGGTTTGAGTTGTGAGAACATACTCTTACAAAAACACAAGATAAGATGCATCAGACCCAAAGTGTCTCAACACCACCGGACCCCACGCGAAGCCTTATGCATTAGATTTCCCTTTAGTTTTGTCTTGTGGGTCCTACCCGTTCATATAACTAATTCAATAAAAATATAAAGATTTGAAGCTTTTGTCACTAAGAAATGAGTTGAAACACACAAGTAGCTAGAAGATCCCACAGTAGTAAAGATTATATATATGCAACTATCTATACATATCTTTTATAATATGAATCCAAGTCTAAGAGTTCATACTGTAGCTCACCATTAAAAATTTGAATGTCACCCTCACAAGTTGGCTCTTGACAGTTTGAGAAGAACAAGGACCCACCACAACAGCACTGGTTGAGCCCAACTCACTCGTGTCTGCGGCTATACGCGTGTTAGAGAAAAGAAAACAATACTACCAACCTTATTATGAAAAAGCAAATGAGTTATCATAAAAAGATTTTAAACCGAAACGACATAAATGATGTTGTCACCTAGACATCCACATTTATTTTACGTCACAAGGTAACTTTGATCGATGCTTATCGAGGTGAAGCAGTCAAGGCTCGTTGTTCCGTTTGTGTCTATTTGATGGTGACTTATGGAAAAATTACCGTCTTTTGTTGAATTCATATATAAATGTATGTATTTCTCCTGATGGTCTGATGTAGATGGCTAATTATTATTTACAATTGTTTGAAAGGTTAAATTTTTTTAAAGAAAAACATGAATTCCACGATAAATTTATTTCGTCATATATTAGTGGTTTTTTAATCGTAAAATAATATTGTTTTAATAAAATAGCTCACACTTTTTTTGATAACATAAACTACTCAAGTTTCAATATTGATCGGTCTTGTCAATGTGTTCTGTTTCTTATTTTTTGAATAGCTAATTATCACATGCGAGACACTGACTCACCGATCATCTTCATTACTTTACTACGTAGCCCGAGATCACTTTTAGAAAGAAACTCACCATAGGTGAGAGAAAACCCTCTAACCCAACCTTTAACACTCTTTTTTGGTACATGTGAGATTTGAACACAAATCTTAACCTTATTTTAATGAAGTCTTGAAGTATTTACGTCAACCACTTGAGCTAAGGATTATTGGTCAATGTGTTTTATAAATATTGCAATGTTTCATAATTAAACAAGGTAAATAGAAGATATATATTTTTGGACGGCCATGCAGGTATTTTATCTAAAACTAATCACATCGTTTACCATGAAGCTAAAGAATGAACCAAACCACGATACAAATAGATTTATGAAGCCTGGTATACTAAATTTACACTGCATTTGCTATTCAAAATACGTCATATTGGACTGATCTTGATCCAAAGGAAACCGGTGGAAAGACATACGAACATTAGTTAAACTTATTTAGTGTGTGTTTTCTTAAGTTGACTTGAATAGAACAATCATAATCATAAGATTTATTTATTATTTAGTGCATGTTCTATTAACTTTTTTTCTACACCATAAATCCTGCTAGAGTTAATGTCTTGGTCACTACTAACCTAGATTGAAATTGTGACTTTTGACGATTCAAAAGCCTGGTAAGTCTCTTTTAATATTATATGGTTAGAAATTTCATACAAACATCTAACTTCCAAAGACCCCTATGTTTTTTTCTTCTAACTAATATCTATGATCAAATTCACCTATTGCTCTATATCATTTTGATGGAACCAACAATAGATGTCATAATCCCTATAACTTTCAATAAAACCTCATGTATTGATATAATCCGTCGGATGACAAAATTTGGGGGAGTTTTTGCACCATGTGTTTTTTGTTAATTAAACAATAAAAACACTATTAAAATAATAATATTCCATCAAACCTTCTGGCCTAGTTAGGGCTTCTCAAATGGAAAGTCATGAGTTTAAGTTTCGCTCGAGACAAAAATGTTTTGGTTTGAGTTTAAAGGTTGTTTTAGTTGTGGTTTTTTTCCTGAGAAAATTAAAAATGTGATTTCGACTTGAAAACGAATAGACAAATTCAATTAAAATAACACGTATGATATGTTTAAAAATAAAAATAAAGATGAAGCGGAAATAGGAGATACTATAGCGGCGTGGTGGGCATGTGAATGCGATGGTCGTCCTCGTTCCACACGAGCCAACGGTACTCACCCAACCTCAAATAATACCACGCTGTGTTGTCCCAATTGAAATGCACCTCTTCTTTATATTATCTTTTATTCGTAATATTATTATTATTATTATTATTATTATTATTATTAAAATTATTATTAGTAATAATAATATTACTAGCATTAAATTATTATTATTATTATTGTTGTTATTGTTATTATTATTATTATTATTATTATCCTTTTTACTATTATTATTATTATTATTATTATTATTATTATTATTATTATTATTATTATTATTATTATTATTATTATTCCCTGCTTCAAGTCGGCATCCGCCGATTTCTGTGTCCCTTCACTCGTGGCATTCCTTCTTAACGTATAGACTACGAGCTAAAACCCATTCACCCATAATATTTATTTAATGTCATTTTAGTTTTAACAAAATAAAAGTCTTGAAATAAAAAAACGAATTTTTATTTTCAGCTTTTTTTGTAGAGCTATATATTACACAAATTACAATGGTTAGAAAACCCAAAAACTGTAGTTTTAGAGAATACGGCTTTGAGGAAGACATTGTGTTTTTCGTGGTGGTTTCGTGATCCGTGATTATATATTCTTGAATACTAATGCAATATGAGTGTTAAAATTATAAGGTGAAAATAAGAAAAAAAAGACCAACAAGATTTTTACCAAAATTAAAATAATAGAAAAGAAAATTATATGCATGAAAGAAAATAAAAGATAAGAAAAAGAAATTAAAAAAATAGATTAAAACCGGGATAGAGGTGCAGCTAAGGATCGAATTTGGATTGCTAAGTGAAGGATCTTATAAACGGCAAAAAGAAGCAAGAAGAAAACAAATGGCCCTAGCTAGTAACAAATATCACGTGACAAGATAACTTGTTTTTAATGGAATTAAATGTAATAATATGTTAACTAACCTTAAAAGGTGAAGTTACTTGTGCTTTCATTCAAAACATACACATACGCGTAAATAAGCATGTCATGCTTCGTACAACAAAAGGATGTCTTGAGAATGAATATAGAACTACGAGTGACACAACGGTATATATAGAGTTTAAAAAATATAATGTTGTTAAGTTAAAAATAATAGATAAACAACATGATTACACTAGATAAAGATGATTTTATAAATAAAGTCAAGTTTGTTTAAATCGTTGTTGTTTTCTTCTTATTTAAAGAGCGAGAAGATGAACATGAAAGCCAATGTGCTCGAAACCATCTCTCCAATTTTTTAAGCTACTAACAAAATACACATAAAAGTAAATTATAAAAACTTAAATTACTAAAAAACAAAAATCAATTGTAATATCCAAAAATGAAAAGAGGCTTAATTTGGTCTCGAACTGCTGTAAAGTTTAATTGGCCTAATTCTAATTGACTACCACTGAGTCGAGTGGTCATGTTTATTAAATTGTTGTTTAACTATGTATATCTAGAAATATAATAATGAAAAAACCCACGAATAAAGATGCATTAGACCTTGTATATCATGCATTAACTATGGTACGTTACTGTTGATCAAGTTGCAATTTGTATATATATAAATTAAAAAAATAAATTCGGCATTAAAAACTTATATAGTTAATTAGTTAAATAATAATAAATAATAATTTGTTAGATCATACAGAAATTCAAAAAGGAACCCAAAATTAAAGTATAATTTTAAATTTTCAACAATATTACTATTCTAATTAAAAGGTTTAGTCGGTGGTGGTTTTTTTTTCTTTTTATTTGTTTGTTTGTGTCTAAAATTTTTTTTGTTTATTTTGTTTGTGTTTTATTTTTTTCTGATTTTTGCTTGTGTTTTAATATGTTTTGTTTTGGGTGTGGGTTCAAGATTTTTGGGTAGGATTTTTTTCGGTTTTTGGTATCTGGACATGTGTCTTTGATTTGTAGGGTTCGTTGACGTTGTCTTTCTCCGGGTTCTTGCTTTCTTTCTTTCGTTATCGATACCTTGACGATTCTCGTTATTAAGGTTTGGATTTTTTTATTTGTTCTTTTCGGGGATTTGATTTTCATCAGTTTTCTATTTTGGACTGTTTCGCTTTCTTACGGCTTTGATTTTCGCTTGTTTTGTGTATGATATTGAGCTTTGATTTAAATTTTGGGTTTTGCATGTTCTGGTGTGTTATGGATTTAGGGTTTTTGTGTGTTTTATTAATTTTGTGGTTTTGAACTTTCATTTTGAATTTGATTTAGGGTTACATTAAAATTCGCATAAGCGCGGCAACGCACACGTCAAAACCTAGTTATAATTAATTTAGATATTGAAATTGGCATTTTAAATTACTCCATTAAATAATAATAAATAATAATTTGTTAGATCATACAGAAATTCAAAAAGGAAACCCAAAATTAAAGTATAATTTTAAATTTTCAACAATATTACTATTCTAATTAAAAGGTTTAGTCGGTGGTGGTTTTTTTTTCTTTTTATTTGTTTGTTTGTGTCTAAAATTTTTTTTGTTTATTTTGTTTGTGTTTTATTTTTTTCTGATTTTTGCTTGTGTTTTAATATGTTTTGTTTTGGGTGTGGGTTCAAGATTTTTGGGTAGGATTTTTTTCGGTTTTTGGTATCTGGACATGTGTCTTTGATTTGTAGGGTTCGTTGACGTTGTCTTTCTCCGGGTTCTTGCTTTCTTTCTTTCGTTATCGATACCTTGACGATTCTCGTTATTAAGGTTTGGATTTTTTTATTTGTTCTTTTCGGGGATTTGATTTTCATCAGTTTTCTATTTTGGACTGTTTCGCTTTCTTACGGCTTTGATTTTCGCTTGTTTTGTGTATGATATTGAGCTTTGATTTAAATTTTGGGTTTTGCATGTTCTGGTGTGTTATGGATTTAGGGTTTTTGTGTGTTTTATTAATTTTGTGGTTTTGAACTTTCATTTTGAATTTGATTTAGGGTTACATTAAAATTCGCATAAGCGCGGCAACGCACACGTCAAAACCTAGTTATAATTAATTTAGATATTGAAATTGGCATTTTAAATTACTCCATTAAATAATAATAATAAATTAGATAAATAATAATAAAAGAAACCAAAAAATAAACCACCCGGCTAGGTTGTGTGTGTGGGTTGTTTGCTCAAACTTGCACTGCACGGGCGATGGTTTGTGGCACTAACCCGCACAACACCCACCCATTGTTTACGTAGATATTCATAATGTAGTATACAAAGTGTACTTGAAAGTAAAATAATCAAAGATATATCATATTTGGCTTATCTTGGTTTGAAATTAAATTTATATCAAATCATAGATAGAAATAAGCCTATCATGCAATATTTTTTTATAAACTATTATATTTTAAAAGTTGTAAAAAGAAAATCAATTTATATTACAAGATTTAGATAAAAGAAAAAACGAAAACCCATCAAAAGCATGTGGGGAAAATATAATGAATCTGATTATTTACAAATACATACTCATTATTTTTGAACAACAAAATTGAACACTTTTTTATAAAATGAGATTTAAGAGAGATAATAGGCAAAAATGTAGAAATGAATAAAGAAGCAGGAACCAAATGGGTTGTTGCGTGAGGGGAAACGATCAAAAGCAAAATCCCGTGGGGGAAGGGGTGCTAGGCTCGACCCACAACACTTGATTGAGGTCACAAACCATTAATCTAAGCTTTTGTTATTCGTTTTTTTGGTGAATTGCCTAATTTTTTATTTTATTTTAATGATATTAGAAAAGATAAGAATTTCACTATTCACACTGACATGATGTTTGGAGTGCATGCATTGATATGTGTATGTCATATATACATGATATACATATTCATAATTTCTTTAACACATATAACTATTACATTATTATAAATGAGATACACGTTATATGTATGCATAGAGACAAAACGTCTCACAATGTCGGTCTGAATGTATAATTTATATTATTTATTTATTTTTACTACTTAAATTAAAGATTTTGACAATGTCGGTGTGAACATTGATTTTTTTTTATTATGAAGACACGTTGAAGCTACATCGAAGCTACTTATGTTTAACAATCATAGACTTTGTTTTAGAAAAGTGGTCATAGATAATAACGATTTATGTTAGAAAAGGGGTGAAAGAGAAAGATACGAAGATGAAGGAGGATAATAAATCATGTAACTTTTGTTATATGTCAATTTATTTTTTGTTAATCTTTATCCTTGTCAAGATACATATAAGTATATGTTAACCTACATGCTTACAAATATGTAAGTAGGTTTATGTACATGTTTGTGTATAAGTAATAAGGTTACCTATGTGTTTACATATATATAAGTATATTTATATAAGACTATACCGATGTACAATTAGATTTATAAAAATGATAATGATAAAGTCAATTGTTGATAAGGATAAAAATGGGGTTAACTGTTGGATTTTTTAAAACATAATTTATAAGAAAGAAGAATGAATATAGGTATTTAGTTAGTTGTTTATAAATTTGTATTTTTTTTTATATTTGTCGTTATATCATTAATATTATATCCTTTAGTTATGAGTTATTTACTTTAATGTCATTGTTTATATCAACTATTGATAAAAAAAAATAATAGTTTAGACAAGGTTTTCTTAATTTTCTAATAAATTATGGTTTTTTAAGAATCCTCCTCTGTGTGTATAAATGATTGAAACATATATGATATAACTAGTAAAATAGAAAGAATCATGTGAGAATTAGTTTTAGTTTGAGAACTTAGGAACTAATCCTATTTTTTAAGCACTTATAACATTTTCATATTATATTATTATTTTTTAAAAACTTACATTATATATATATATATATATATATACATATAATCTAAGTATAAAATTTTTATATGTGATGCATATATGTAGTATATTAAACTACATATGTGTAATACCTCATATTATATTTGTGTTGTAACGTAATACTACATACATGTAGTATTGATGTATAATTATTTTTGTCTTTTTGATATATCAATATTATACTTAAATTAAAGATAAAAAATTTGTGATTTAATGGATAATTCTTTTAAAAAACCAACAATTTATAGACTTTTAAATTTAAAAAGAGAAAAGTTGTCAAATTAGATTTGAATTTCAAATAAACCCTTCCCACTAGTAGCGTATATAACTAATAATATTAAGAGTTAACACAAAACTATAAGTATAATATAAGTAGTACTTGTTTTGATCATGAAATAATAGTTGGTGATATATGTAACTAAATGATACGCACTCTTTCTCTCTTATTATATACGTCTAAACGTTTATCTACTTTTTAAATTTATATATGTATCAAATGCAAGCATCCCTATATATAATACATGAACGACTATATTAAAATGGTTTTCTTATCAAATTAAATATTTAATCAATTGTGTACATGATGGGAAGAAATTATACGTAAAGACCCATGGTCGGTCAATACATAATATTGGTTTTAGGTCAAGCTTTAGTCTACTTCTCAAGACTTTTGAGTTTGAACCTTGTGAAAACGATAATGGAGGTAATTAATATAGATGTTATAGCACTATTATTTAGCAGGTTATGGTTTTAACTTTAATTAATAAACCACGTACAGTTGATAATTACATCTTGAGTGTACTTAACGTTAGAAAAAGATTAGAATATTTGAAGAGGAAAATCAAGTTATAAGTATTTATTCTCTGTAGTAACACAAATATTCTTACTTGAACATAACACCATATACTACGTATAACAAAAACAGAATATTAGTCCATCACATATGTCGATCAGCGATTCAACCTCCTATGTTAAGCCATTTTCTTAAATATTTGAGCTAATTAACTGACATGGCCGTGTTTTATAGAATGTTAATTCCTACATCAGAGTTTCGGGCCAGCAGTACTTGACTTTCTTTATTCTAGTTACTCGAAACTCAAAGGAATGAGATCTTTGAATGAGATAGCATAGATCGATTTGATTTCTTTAGGCAGCAATGTAGATGCTATCAGAACCATTATGTTGAAGAGAGTACTACTGTTTCTAGTCTTCCATATAACCTAAAAGGATGCATAAACTAATTAATGGGAGGATAATTTTGGTATGGTCTTAGTGTTCGACCAAGATTCAAGCCACTGATCACTTGTTTTTAGTTGTTTACGGTGGTTTATATATCGACCAAGATTCCTAAGTCAGTTTGGGTTGCGTTAAGTTGATCGGATACCAAAATAAAATAACGTTGATTAATCCATTAGTGCACTAAATAAAAAGAGACAAAGAGATAAGCTAACCTAGAGGTAAATACCAACTAATTTTTTTATCTTGCTCAAGTAACTCTCTGTTTTCCCTAATTCAATCTTTGTTGCAACGTTTGTATTCTTCGAAATAAAGAAAATTCCTATTAACATTCATATTTTACTCGAACTTAAGTTTGTGTTTTTCATCCAAATCAAAATTATATAGAGTCACCATCCAAAATCGTTGTTGTCACTCGAAAAACTCATACATACATCTTTATCTTTTTTTTTTTGCAACAAAGAAATTTTATTGAAAACCAGCGGGAAGCTGGCAAGAGTACATGGTACAACAATTTAAAGAGAGCTCTAACCCTAAGGCAAAAGAGAAACATACTTCTTTATATAGTTACGGAAATTGAATTTATTATATTACGGTGAGTATAGTGTCACTTATGGAGGTATTTTCATGACTGGTCACTACAAATTCTTTTTCAGTTGTGATGTTTTCTTTAACGGTCAACTAATTAAAACCGGCTACCCGAGGTACCCCAATGAAGAAAAAACCCGTCCGCGAGTACAGACAACGCTGGGTAACTTAAGCCCACTAACCATCAATTTTGAAAAAAACTCATCACCCGAAAACTCACTGCGGTAAAACCCGACACACCAATAATGTTTTGCTGACAGTAGAACTCGAACTCACGACCACTAAAGAAAGTCATAAGACTTAATGTTAGTCACCGATAAATGAGTGCTTACATTTATACCTTTTTACCCGTGCGAAAGAAATTGATGAAGCGTTATAAATTGGTGAATTTAAGTTGCAAAATAATAAATGAAGTGGATAATAGATGAGCAATTAATATGGAAAGTATATGTATTAATTACTTTGATATCGGTAGAGAATCTAAAATCTTGAAATATAGGAGACCACCTTTTCAACTGGGCGGCTCTTGTTCCTATTATATGTGCACACATGTATTAATCTACAAAAAAAAAAAAAAATCGTGAATCATGCAATTAATTAACATAAGAATAAGAATTCCATTCAGTCTAGTTTTATGGTTAGGAAATAGCTTGTAGCTTAGTGATAATAAAATGTTTTGTGTTTTTTCTTAATTTTTTTAACAGCAAATGTATGACACTGTTTCGGATGATAGATGTTATCTTAATTAGGTTTACATATTCGCGTTTCTTAGCCGGGACCGCACCCCCAACCCTTTAAGAAGGAAACTCATTGCTGATAAAACCTACTGGTTCAACTCTGAGCATTTTTGCTTAGAGTGAGACTTGAACACATCACCTCCCATTATTTACATGTTATGGTTATCTAACCTTAACCAGTTGGGCTAAAGATCATTTATTGTTGTTTTTTTCTTTCTTAACTGTTATATGAATTAAACGTTTAAATGAAAGTATTTGTTTATTTCTTATACAGATCCGCTTAATATGGTTATTTATCTAAAGTTAATAACAAGAAAATTCAAATTCACTGTAGTCTCAATGCAAGGTGTGTCTATCATGATTCCGGTTAATTACCAGAGTGTCGCTAGATAGTAGATACTTGTAATGTTACCGGAATGTGGTCATCATGATTATAAAAATACTACCTAGATAGTAATTATGGCATTTTTGTATTGTGGTTTTAATCTTTAGGTTTGAGAAATTACCATTTTATTTTTCATTATGTTCTCAAACATAACATGCACATTTGATTTTTGAAATGAAAGTTTGTTAGTTATTGAACTTAAATATTAGATTTGACTGATATACCCATTGAAGTCATCAGTAACGCCAATATTCATATCAAACGTAATATGATCGATTTTACCAGCATGGATGATAGAACACGTACATATCGCTTAGATAAAGAACCACCATGGAACCCAATTATTATTTAACACAAGTTTAAGCCAGTCCAACCAAAGAACCTGTGACCTAATGGTATTTGATGTGCATATAGTGATATCTCTCCTCTCAAGATTGGTGGTTTAAGTCCCATAATAATGATATCTCTCCTCTCAAGATTGGTGGTTTAAATCCCATAATAAACGTCGATTTAAATTTAGATGTAGGATTAAATAAGTGTGTTTTTTTTCGTTCATTCTATTAATAAACCAATCAAATAATTGTTGGTCTTGCGCTTGCTTGATGACCTCGAAGGAATCCATATCAAGGCATTATTAAAGCCCTTTAGTGACTATTTTTTATTTGTTAATATAACCTTCTAATCTGGTGACATTGTTATAGCTTTTTACGAGTGTTGTGATTACGATGTAGAAAAGAAAAAAAAGACTATTTCTAAATTGTACAAAGCCCCGCTCTCATGTATGTGTGTTTAGTAATGGTGTATTCCTTCATCTTTGTAGGCTCAATTTTTTTTCTTTTGAACCGTTACCCTTGTATATTATAATATTAATTATATATTATTTGTATAATATATTTTTAAGTATTTATATGTAGACGCAAGACACACAAGTATAAATTAAATTTTTTTAATCTTCGTCAACTATAACCTTTTTAGGGTTTTGTCTCATTGTTGTCGCCTCAATCATAGATAAAAGGAGAATGTTAATTGTTAGCTAAAAGGATTTCTAACTTTCTATTACTATAAAAATAAAAGTGCCTCAAGTTGAGTTCAATTTTGGGTCCAAAAATCAGGTTAAAAACCACTCTTTGCACTTACATCACTTGCTTTCTTCCTCCACTTGAAAGCTCCACTTGCATCTAGTAGGAGTATGATGTGAAGGTGGCACTAAATTTCTTTTGCCACAGTGAAGTAAGACATTAAATTTATCATTTATATAACACGCTACTCATGGATTTCTATAGACTTGGGCTATAGTGGTTGATTTTTGACAAGGTGCATTATGTCTCATGTATTGAGAAGTAAGACATCAAATTTATCAGTTATAATAGCACGCTAATCATGTATTTCTATAGACTTGATAGTGGTTGATTTTTGAGAAGGTGCACTAGGTCGTGTGCCATTGTGAAGTGAGGCATTGAGTTCATCATTTCAGATATCACACCACTCATGGTTTTTAAGGCTTGGTTAAACGTAGTAGTTAGTTACTCATAAGGTATCATTGTTTACATATTCTATAATTATAACCCTTTATTTTACTTAGGCTTATAAACAAATATTCATCTCAATAACAAATATACTTATGTTATAGATGATTAAACTATATCAAGACATGTCAAGCTTAATTAGTTCATTTTTCAGATTTATATTCATGATATTATGTGTTTTTATCAATCATTTGCGACTTTCTTTTTTAAATAAACGACATCTGATATCTGGCTTTATAACTCATTTGATTTTTTTAATGGCGATTGGCGAACTTAACACACTAAAACCACTCTTAAATTTACATAAATTTACTCATATATCATGATTTGAAATGAACATCATTTTAACACTTTGATACTATTACTAGATTATATAACTCATTTGATGTCGATGGTTTTTATATTGCAATATGTCTTGGAGAATCACCAACGTTGTTAAAAATGATTTTCTATTAACAATTTTGGAAATATGCAAGTGCTACAAATATGAAAACCGAATTCAAACACACACTTCAAAGTTACCGATCCTTGTACACACCAAAGCAAACAATAAAAACACACACATGCCACATAGATTCAACCTACTCACAGATCTTAAAACACACATGAAGATTTCAACATGTTTGTTGAGGAGTTTTTAACGGACTAATCTGATTATATTTTATTATTTCACACTGCAATTGAGGTTCGAACCCCATACTATTTGGGTGAAAGGTGTATGCCTTATTAACATTTGACTACTAGTAATTATATAATATATTACTCCCGGTCTCTGTAACTGTATCTTTAAGCAATCATGACCTTCGAAAGTCTAAACCTGTGGATCCCGACCGTAGAAAGTAGACGGTTATTGAAAAAATTGACAGCTTTTGACCTGGTTTGCACATGCCCACGTTATATCAACCGTATGCGGAAAAGTAGGAGCCATTCAAACGATGCAAGATTTGATCCTGGGCGTTTAAATTGGCTGGAATCCTTCTCGAAGGAGATGTTAGGGGCGGTTACGCATCAAAATAATCTCTCGGATGGCACACGTAGTCCCCAAAAATCGCTCATAACCACCACCTTTTGTTGCCCATTTAAAGCTGCCATGCGTTTTATTTTCCTCCTGTTCTGCTTAGTAGCCATAATGGACATAGAATACAACATTAACACAACAATGTATCAAGCATGTAAAGGTATGTAAAGATGTTGCTTACAAATTGTACATTAGTCTTTGTATTCAAACATATGTTGCATGGCATTTATTTGCAGAAGAGACAGAATATGTTTACCCCTCATCGTAAGCGACGACGGAACCTTAACACAACCTCCGGAGATTCCGAAGTTAATGGTCATGTTTGGGTCGATTTCATGGTTGTTGAAGCTTGATGCGCAACAGAGGTGGATGAGGAGGCATGATAACTATTGCAGGAGATTTTTAAGAGTGAAACAGGTGGTAAGTGCTGAGTAACCGATTGAGCCAACCGATAGTCGACCTCCATCAATCACTCCGGTTGCCGCCGGCGGTGGCACCCGATTGATTTCAATCGCCCCTATCTTTGTCTCTCGCTCTCTCTTTTTCCCTTTTTGGGGAGAAACAAACCCACTTTGTTATTTTAAACTAATGCTTAAACTTAAAGTTGGTTTTTTGTTCAATTTGAGGTATGAAAATAGACCATGTCTCTATACACTTTCATTTTTATTTAAACAAATCCACTTTTATTCTTATTTAAGCTAATTCTTTTAAAATAATATAAGATGTATCTCGAGTCGGTTAGAATCTGTATAATTCCAAACATTAATATCAATGAAACTATAAGCGTAAGTTATCTTTTACAACTAATTAAACAATTTTTAGCAATGCTTGTATTAATAGTGGTAATTTATGTTAGGTGCATTTTCCTTGCATATTATTATTATTAGTGATGTTAATCTTTCTTTTATTACTATAATACCATCATCATCATTTATTATTGCTGTTGTTATTTTAGCATCTCACTAT
This sequence comes from Flaveria trinervia, assembly GCA_025506515.1. Taxonomy (NCBI): domain Eukaryota; kingdom Viridiplantae; phylum Streptophyta; class Magnoliopsida; order Asterales; family Asteraceae; genus Flaveria; species Flaveria trinervia. Next base: position 3,945,736 of record CM046450.1, read on the forward strand.
ATGAATATAAAATTTAAAGGTTATCTAAAAATGTTTTTTAAACATGTTTATGTTGTCAACATTAATATTTATAAAAATTAGAAAATGTATTTTTGTACTTCAAATTTTGTTTTGTAGGTTAAAGATGATGATTTAACTTCTCTTTCTCATAATAGTGTTGGAGATAGTATCAAGACTTCTGACATAAGTGGTTGTTTAGTGCAAAGTTGTTTGAAATGGCATCAACTTCATATCTTCACAACGATTGTAATTGTTTCATCTTTTAGTTTAATATTTTTTTAACTTCTGTCTTTTTTGTGTATTTTTATAGTTGTGTATCTTATTATGAATATAATGAAAGCTATTAAAAGCTTAGGATAAGTATAATTATACTTTGCTCTTAAACATCAATTGTTTTTTTAAGAATGCAATTCAATGTATTGACATAAAATAACATTAAAGTACCCGACCACCAGACCGGTATAAAACTAGTTGTAACAAGGTTAGAGAGATGTAGAGAAATTTATGATTTGGTTTATTATATTAATTATAAATAATAATAACCATAATAATAACAATAACAATAATAATATTATTATTATTTTGTTATTTTTGTTTTTAATACAATAAGTGTTGTACGTTTTAACAGAACCCACTTGGGAGGACTGTATAGTAGTTAAAAAGACGACTTTAGAAAAGTTTGCAACTGGTCAAGCCTATACTTTCTGGACCCATCAGTACGCTAGTAAATATTTTATATTCCTATAATATTTGATTTTCTTCCGATTTTACAGGAGTTTCGTAACTAGTTATTTCCATAAATTTTAATTTAAAATATTGTTAATTGTTTTGTGACTTCCGCAAAATCATAAGGTTTTTAATGTTAATTTTTTTTGCAATAATTTTTTTGTGATAATTTCATAATTTGATTGTATGAAAAGTAATTTTTAAAACAGTAAAAGTTATTTTTCAACATGAATATATATTTGAAATTTGACAACCACCATTCTGAGTATTATAAGGTCAAACGAAAATGGTAAAAATTGATTGAACTAACCGAATCATTTGAAAAACTGATAAATTGATTATAATTATTTATAATCGAGTTTTGCTGTTTGCAATTATCGTATGCGTATAATTAATCAAATACTGAATTGAACCATCGTTAAAACCCAACCATTCTATACTTTACAAATTATAAATAACCTATTATATGTGAGAAAGATTTGTTACTCATTTTTATAAGTAATATATAATTTATATGCTATTTCTTTTTATGAACTAACATGCTTGTTTCTATTATCATGACACAAAACCTTGTTGAAATTATCCACTAATATGAGCTTTATATATGGGCTGGTTAACCGATAATTAATTAAATTAACTGAGCCGTCTTCTCTTTTCAATGAAACAAGCGGGCAATCTCTAATAAAAATAATAGGTTGAAAATTTTTTAAAATTGAAATATGAATTATAGCTTTAGTTTTTACTTGTAACCAAACTAACCGACTACTTATGCTCACTAAAATATATCTCAGATATGAAGGCATGTATAAATTATTATTAGAAGGACACTTGCTCAATAGGTTAGGTTAAACAACATGCATGTGACTTTTTTAAAACTCATTAAGAATAGCAATATCATAAAGAATAAAATATTTGTTTTTATGTTATAATTCTTTAAAGGTAATATTTATATATATGAAAAAATATATCTATTTAAAACTGTGAGGGAAGTTAGTTTAAAAATCAACAATTCTAATCATATAAATAACATATGTGTGTAAAATATAATTAACCTGGTCGTCAAACTTATTAAAAAAAGCACTTTTACCACGTTAAACACTTACAAATTAATATAATAATCCATGTTCCTTTCAAAAATATCATAATATAATATAAAGTAAATTACTAATGGAAAAAGAATATATATAGGCGATAACACATTTACATAAGGCTAAATGAAAGGCGAAATAAATTTTATACTAGTTAGAAGGTGTGAAATGTAGGCGCGTTTTTAATTTGGAAATTGGAAAATGCTTGGTAGAGTACAAACAAGTCATACAAAATCCAACATAGCTGACGCTTTTTCCAAACTTATGACTCAAATATGACATACCACACTTCGTTTCATACTCGCACCCCTCTATATATACTCGCACCCCTCTATATATACTCTCACAACACCTTTAATTTTGCATATAAGCAAACTAATCCTATAGCCTTTAGCAAACACTTTAATAATATTCCTCCCTAATATGGAATATTCCGGTGACAGAGCTAGCGGCGCCACCTCACCCATGGCCATTCCGACCACCGTACCACCTTCACACTCTCCGTCACCAAAATGTTCTAATAACTCATCATCTCAGCTTAGTCCCACTAGTGTTCTGAACCATCCGCCGCAGTCCTCGCCCCCTCACCCGGTGGTTCTCAGCCCTTGCGCCGCCTGCAAGATCCTCAGGCGCCGGTGTGTCGAGAAATGCGTGTTGGCCCCTTACTTCCCTCCGACCGAACCGCTCAAGTTCACCATCGCCCACCGCGTGTTCGGAGCTAGCAACATCATCAAGTTGTTGCAGGTAAAACTACTTTACCGCAATCTAATCTACTTCTAATTATACACCGGTGTTATTTTAACAAATAACATTGTCTTAATTTTAAGTCTAATATTTATGTTCCCATGATAAGTATTTTATTTTTATTTTACGCTTTCTGACGTACTCGGCACTAATATATGTATAACAGAAAATAATTATTATTCAAAGGCCAAGAATTTATAATATTTTAGTGTGAAATTAAGACCTTTTCCTCCTACTTTTTCAGCGTATAATTTGTTCAACATACTAAAAAATTCTTTAGCCATTTATAGGTTGATTGATGTAACATTATATATATATATATATATATATATATTAAATAAGTATTGAAAAGTTCATAACTTTTTTCAACTAAAAATCAAAAGTAAATGTTATAATTTCTAAACGAGTATCCAACTTTATCGGACAACTCTAAAGGGTTTCAAAAGTTGACATTAGTTAGTATAATAATAAGGTAATGAAGAGATAGTAGTCGGAAGGTAAAATAGTAATATCTATTGTCACCTAAAGAGAAACCATTTGTTAAGATCACCAATAATTTCACATATTTGAGTTGAGTTGTTCTTATTGTAATCATAGTAGTAGATTTAACGTGTGTAATGGCTTGAATCATTTATAGGAACTTCCCGAGTCTCAGAGAGCAGATGCGGTTAGCAGTATGGTATATGAAGCTAATGCAAGACTTAGAGATCCTGTTTACGGTTGTGCGGGAGCAATTTGCCAACTTCAAAAGCAAGTGAGTGAGCTCCAAGCAGAGTTAGCTAAAGCGCAAGCGGAGGTGCTCAACATGCAATGCCAATATTCCACGTTATTATCTACGATTTGTATGGAGTTGGATCAACAACTTGTGACACCACCAACACTACAACAACAAACACCTTACGAGAACCTAAACTTCTACACTGATGATGCGAATTTGGGTGGTGTTTTTGAGCCACTTTGGACATAAAACTAAAGACCCTTCATTTTCAATACTGGTCGAGTCGAATTGATCAATCAAGTTTAATGGAGAAGGAAGTGAAACAGTTATTAACACAATTCAAAGTAATATAGTCTCTAAGATTTTATTATACTTCAATATAGCCATCCTATAAATGTATAAACAATAAAAGAGAATTTACTAAAGAAGGTAGATGAAGAGGGAGAAAAGTGTTATGATTGCACCAAAAATATGTCAATTCTTGATTTAAAATCATGTTATGGGTGACCTAATTTTATCTAGTCTAATTTAAATTCTCCATTTGGTTTATTTTGTCAATCTTGTTATTGACTTAAGTGCCCTTTTGACTCTTTTGAAAGTTAAGATTTTTATGCATGTTTAGATTTTATAAGTCTTGACTAGACTAAATGTATAGTTGGGGAAGTTGGGTTTCATCTAACTTTTCAAACATGTGGAGCTTCCATACAGAAAACAAAAGCCTCCAAGGGGTGCATATCACATCAATTTTGTTATACTAAACAGTAACACCACTATGTAATTAGAGAAATTTGTTACATCTCAATTTAAAATTGTCAAATCTTCAAATGATTAGACGCACATGAAGTACGAGACTAACGAAATTGATTGATTCGTAGGATTTTATTCACACGATAACATTGATTAACGACCTTGATCTTCCTTAACCAAAATAGGCTTGATATGTTACTTGGATTATTATGCTTTATGTGCATGGAGAATTAATTGGCTTTAAGGATTATATATAGTTTTGATACTCACATACAACTATACAAGTATACCACTTATACATGTTAAACAAAGTTTAATTTCATCTTCTTGTTTTATTTATTCTACAAAATAATACTCGGTGGTTAATTGTTTGACCAAAAACACATATAGAAGCATAATATAGCACATTTAGTCAATATAGAGCTTTATATAAAACGCATGTCAATGTTAACTCTTGCACCACCTTTGTTACTTATTTTTATTTATTCATGCTTCCTCTTCATCTTTGATTTGATAATATAGAGCTTATTTCATATAAACCTCAATAAAATACTATTTATATCCTATAAAAATTTTAAAATATTATATACACTCTTAAAAACTAGTTATAATATCATATTTGCTTATTTCGTTACAATAATTAAAAAATGACTTTTAACCCTTATTTTGTAAAGCCTAAAATATTTCAAAATTTCCCAATTTTAACACTAAATTTATAAACAATCCTACCTAGATTACGGATGAAGGTAGCTCTAGCTCAATCTTTAAAGATCAACAAATGAACAATACGCATTAATCTCACTTGCTAATAAATTAAAGTCATTTTGTAATTAACTATCCCACATGTTTTTGTTATCTCATTTCTAAAGAAATTATTTTACTATAACTCTGATTTTTAATTATTTTCATTTATAAAAAAATTATTTTTAAAATGATATATTTTCTTTAATATTTTCTATCTTTATATAATAATGATTTTTAGAAAAAAATATTGTTATAAAAATTTATTTCTATAAAAATTAAATTTATAGAAAATATTAATTTTTAATTTATTAAAAAAATATCTTTTAATCTAAAAAAGAACTAAATAATATCATTAGTAATTAATATACTTATTAAATAAAAAAAGATGCATAAAAATTAAACATAAAAAGTCTAAAATTATATTAAATGTTCACTCAAAACTTTATTTTAATATAATAGATAGATTATTCAACCACCCGAACTTAAATAACCACTTGCATTATAATTATACTACTACTAATGTAACCCAGATCCAGTTTTAATCATCAAAATAACCTCTTGATTTATTAATATTGTTACTACTTTAATTAGCAAGTTTCTTTCGTTAACTTTGAAAAAAACATCTTCCTAATCAAGATGTGCATCCACGGCTTGTTGTAGCAATTTTTCATGCGATATTATTTAGTTCGTCTGTTTTAATTTTTTTTATTAACCTTCTATTGTCATTAAAAAATTGTATATAAAATCGAATATATTTTTTTTGGTATGCAAGGCTATAAATAGTGACATCATCTTTTGCCTAATGTTTTTAGAACTGGATTGAATGACGAACCAGTCATCTGATCGGTCGATTGGTTGCATTGGTCGGACGAGATTTAAGAACTTGATGACGTCAGAGTTATACATATGCATTATATATTATAGTTATAAATATAATTAAATACAAATATTTATAATTATATATAAAACTTAAAAATATTCTTATGTCGAACACTCAAATTCATCATCCGACCCAACCGTTAAACCTACTAAAATCTAAAAATCTTAAAAGAAATAATATATATAAAAAATACGATCTGACCAGGTTTCTGGTCCGACCGGCCACCTAACCAGTCCGAACTAGCTGGTTCTTTGGCTACTAAATGAATTGGGTGGATTGGACCAGTGGCCGAATCCTAGTCCGCCCGATTGGACCAACAGGTTTGATCCAAGTCAAACAACAATACTTTTACGGTACAATGATGAACCAAATCACATATGAGCAAACTAGCAACAATTATTATCGGTATTTGGTATTAACAAAACATGTTTCGGCATTTACTTTTTTTATGGTTTACGATTAGACGAACTAATAAAGATAGACTCATGTCACATTATGCGATACGCAGACACTATCGCCGCGAAGCATGAGGGGACTAGTTTGATCAGAGTTACTAGCTTTAAAGATAATGAACATTCTAGTAAAGACTATTAATTTCAATTCTATGGAAAACAATAACATAGTATTTAATATGTTTTTAGTCTTATAATTTTTGTCTCTTTTATTTTGGATACGTCTAAGATTTTTCAACAAGTCTAATCAGTTTGGCAAGCATGTTTGAATAGCATAAGAAACAAAATTATGCATGTGGTTATTAACCCCATATTTATAATTTAGGTACAAATTTGACTGGTTCTGAATTTTGATGTAATTTAGCATTGATTTTGTAATGATGTGTAGTATTTAATTTATAAAGATACGCAACTATCAACTAGTTAAATAAATAACATGTATTGACAGATCGATAAAAGTCCTTGATTAATCGGCCATAAAATAATAAGGAATAAATTAAGATAACAAAATTTACTTTACGAGAAAACATGCTTTTTACAAAGTGTAACAAGAATAGTATCGAGTCAAGCCTAAACTCAACTTATGTAGCTTAGTAGAGTTCAAGCTTATGTAAGGCTTGTGAAAAAGCTTTTTAGCTAAAGTTCGACTTATTTATTGCATATGAACTTTTTACTCATGCATATCTGATTAATTTCATATATATTTATAATCATGAAGCTGTATATCATAAGTACACATATAAGCATTCTTATTTGTAATATATATGTTCATTAATTACATAATAAAAGAATTATCATATTTATATACAAAATAAGTTTATCTTAGCCAAACTTTGTCTTATGAAGCTTGGGCTCATTTAATAAACAACCTTATTTCTATATTCGAACTTGAGATCGAGTTCATCTAAGCTCGGTCTGATTTGAAATTTTAATGTATTAAGCCAATCATGTGTCGGTCAAAAGCTGGTTTACACTCTGCTTAGAGCATGGATAAAGCCAAGGGAATGAAGTGTTCGAATGTGGGACCCTCTGTGAATTTTGGTGAAAGTAGGACGAATAATCTACGCATTCTGGATTCACGAAATGTGCCATACAACGTATAACGCAAAATTGAAACCGCGTTTACAATTTTGCATCACGTGGATATCTCTGGATAAAAGCCCTACATCACGTAACATCCAATTTACTTTCTTTTATATTTTGTTTCAAACTACTAAAATAATAATAGCCTAGTAACACACATGTATTATTCATTGTAAGAAAGAGAGAAGACATTAAGGGAAAATTCCAACAAGTTTTTAAATTTGTAGTAATACATAAAGGACGAACATGTTTCTTAAGTTTTAAATAATTACGTATTTTGTCCACTAAACATGAGTGTTACTGGTGTGTGTATTTGTGTGTGTGGGGGGGACGCTATCCCTTTTTTGCAGTTAGTGTTAATTTTTGTTTTGTTATTGTAAAAAATTTATATATATATATATATATATATATATATATATATATTATATATATATATATATTATATATATATATATATATATATTATATATATATATATATAGAGGATGGTTTAAATGAGAACCACTTTTTTTTAAGAACTCTAGGAATCAATCTCAGCCACTCATTTTTTATCACATGCAAATCACATGCTATTTTCTCCATTTTTTTAAACGTTCGTAACTTTTTTTCACGATATTATTTTTTCAAAAAAAATTCACCATAAAATTCAATATATTTTTATCTTTCCAACGCCTACCATATTGATATTATTTTCTAAAAAAACGTACATCCGTTGTTTACGTATGTGTAAATCTAGTTATACACATGTGTAGTACTGGATTTACACATGTGTAAATCCGATATTACACATGTGTAAAACGAATTTCGTTAAAAAACGGGAATTTTTTTATTTTTATAAATTTTTTTATATTTTTTTTATGAAAGAGGGAAAGTTGGGAACATTTTTGTGTTTTTATTTATTTTTATGTTATTTTTTGATTTATAAATTTTTTAAATATGTTTTTGTTAATTATAATTTTGCCATTGAGAACTAGTGGTTGAGATTGGTTCTTAGAGTTCTCATAAAAAAAACTAGTTCTCATTTGATCCCTCCCCTATTACATATATATATATAGTTAACACCCTTTAAAAAATTATTTACGACCCCTATGAAAATGTTCAAACTCCGCCACTGAGTGTTGTCCTATACATCCTTAGTTTTTGTTTTGAACGACGTTTAAAACTTCCCCAAATCTGACTGAATCTTTTTGATATGGGATGTCAACCGCCGATACTGATTTTGACGCTCTGCGTCTAAATCACACAAGGAACTGAATCAAAGAGGAAACTTATCATTTTGTGAAACCTTCTTGAGTTAAGTTTGAATATAAGCTCAAACCATTACCTTCATGCCATTAGATTAACAGACTAACTGCACTAGATCCATGTTCTCTAATTAGGTCATCCTTATGGTAAATGATGTTTCCATCTTTAACTAGTGGAGTTAGGATAGTGGAGTTTAATAGTGTTAACGGTAGTTAATAAGAATAGATTACATGTTATTAAAAATTATATACTTAATTTAGAGGCTGGCCAAAATTTCTTTTATCGAATCACACAATTATTAATTTACATTAATTTCTATGTAACCAATTATTTTCCTTTTAACTATTAGATTTTGTTAAAGTTTAATAGTCCATGGTCCACTGTTTAGTGTCACTAGTGATTGAACATTATAAAAGTGTTGTGATTTCAAATTTTTTGTAAATGAAAATTTATCAAATGAAATTCATTTAAAGTTTGTTTTTATAACAGTATTTATAAGTTTTAAGTTAAAGTTATTATGATTAAATACAATTTTTTTTCATTTTTTTATAAGTTAATTTAAAACAAGTGTAATTCTTATCAAACTACAACTTCATATAATAAATAAAAAATGTCAAACTTGTCCAATTCCATCTCTATTAAATTTGAATAGCATAATTGTAGATATAGTTGTACTTTCAAGGAGTCAGTGTCACTTATTTTTAAAAACTTATGTTTCCAGAAGTATATGAAGCCAATAAGAAATTAACAAATCCATAAATATTTGAATCCGAGTCATCTGAAAAAAAAAAGAATTGTGATGGGAGAATGTCTAATCCTTTTGAACAACCTGTTGTAATAGGAAATTTTTTTGTATTTTAATCTTAATTCAACGAGTTGAAATTTGTGGACATTGCAATTGACATTGCTCACGGCTTATACAATCACGAACCAGCTATAATTATAAATTAAAATGTCCTCAAATCTTTTCCTTGGAAAGTTAAAAACCCTTCTTATTGAGTGATAATAAAACTCGTCAAAAATCAAAATTTTCGATTAATGGAGAAATATGTTGATATCACTACTTTTATTTAATAAGATATCAAAACAAATGACTTACTCATTCCGTATTGAAATTAATCACATGAAATGTTTTAATTGATAACACTGATTTCTATCTCTCAATAAACGAACTACACTTCCTTATCTTATAAACATCCAGAAATCCTTTTTGTTGTGTATGAACTTATGGGTCCTATTGGTGTAATATGTTCCTATTTTTTCTTAATTAGCTCACAAACATAGATTAAATTAAGGAAAACATATGATTAAAATAATAATATTATTCTAGAAGGGGGTGGTCTTGCCCCTTTTCCTTTGGGTTAGCAGACAAACAACTCGGTAACAGCCAACAGAACATGTGTCATAGGTTATGTCACTGAGCTTTTTGCATGGGACTTATTTCTCGCAGGTGGGGTTTAATTTAATTAATTTGGTCTTTCTTACATGTACGTAACAGAATAATAATTTGACATGATTATTTAGATTAATAAAATTTTGCACGATGTCATAAGATATCATTTTCTTCCACTTTTAGGTATCCTTGTTTTTACTCGATCTCTTTTCACTTTCAACGCCTAACGATAAGGATGCATTACGTACACGAGAGAGGATAGTTTTACGAATGATAAATATTTGCATTTATTTATACACGTAAATTATATCGCATTCACATGTTAAATATAAACAACATATGTACGAGTATGACAACACATTTATAGTGGTATAACTAGTAATTTGCACAATGGACTATGTTTTTTTTTTCTAAAAAAGTACCTGTAAAATGTTATAAGCCTTTACACCAAAAAGTATAAAAACTAATCTCAATCATTCTCCTTCTTAATTAATGGTTGAGATAAATTTGTAATAGAAAATTTTATTTAATGAGTATTTTAGTGCATGTCTCTTCATTGTGTATGTTAGTAAAGCTTATTGTATTTTTTTGTTAGTTATTATATTTTTTAAATACTATTGTCTTTTTATAAAATAATGAGTTTAAAAAATATAATAATAATAATGTAATTTAAAAAATATAATAATAATAATGTAATAAGGTTGTTATGTATCTCTAATATGTAAAACATAATAATAAATTAATAAGTAATTAATTTAATACATTAAAAACAATGACAAATGAACATAATGTCTCATTGTTTTTTTATAATCATTGTCTTTAATATAATGAGTTGTAAAAACAGATTAGTAAAATATGTCATTTTATACTTTTAATTGTAAAACATAATTATAGATAACAATAAGTTTATATAATTATAAAAAAAATAATGATAAAATAACACATTGAGTTATTTTCAACACTACATACAAGTTTCGATAAATACATTAATGAAAGTATGTAATAGCGCACTTCTAGTTGTAAACCAATAATAGATGGATAAGAAGTTAATATAATTTATAGAAACAATAATAAAATAACACAAAATAATTTGAAACATAAAACATAATAGTGAATACATCTAACAAATGATGTAAACATATAACATGATAAACTGATATTTGACACAATGAATAACAGTGGGTTGATATATTTGACACAATAATCAAAATTCACTCATTTTTAAAATAATAGAAGGACATGTGTCAAGATCACAATTTTTCTTAGACTTTTTAAATTTAATACATTTATATTATAACCCAACCTAAAGAATATATACTATAATATTATACTAATATTGAAGAACATAAAGGTTTAATTTATGATATAACTTAAAAATAAAAGTTAAATATATAAATGTTATTTTGTCTTCTTAAAAATGATGAACTTTGTATTAGATTATAGATCTTAATATTACAAGGGACATATCCTCTCTTTGCCTCTCCCAATAGTTACCAACTTTCATTTTATATGAATCTGAAATCAAATTGATGTTAATCAGTAATTTAGTTTGATTAAAGATTTAAAATACTTTTTAACTAGAAACTCACTGTGTCTTGTGGTAGGAGGCTGAGCTTAGTGGAGAGTCGTTCATATCTCACTCAAGGAAAACTTCAACTTGAAAATTGTAGACATTCTTTATTTAAAAAAATAATAAAATAAAATAATAATAATAATAATAATAATAATAATAATAATAACAACTCACTTTGTATTTAATCTTTTTGTATATACATACGTATGTATGTGTGTTTTTCTTTATAAAATTTTAGCAAACCCGGATTAGCTATCTGTAAGGAATTAACCTTGGGAATATAGTTATACAACTCTCATCGGTTGTTGCCTATTTGCCTATATATTTCATCTCCTTTTCATTTTTCTGATCGTAATTATTAACTCAATATAAAGTATATAATATCTATGGAAAACTAAATTGATTCATATTAATTTTGAATTTCCAAAAATAAAATAAATTTCAAGAAGGAATTGAAAATTATCAATAAACAAGTGCATTGACCTTTCCAATCTAATTGTAGAACTTTCAATTTTAGTTTGCGATAACAATACAAGCATGATGACAATAGTTAATTAACTAATTACGGTATTTTTATAATTTCATAACATACGTTTTATTTAGTTTAAACGATACTCTGTGGATGTTTAATAAAACAACATGAGGGGTCTCGTTGTCAATAAAAAGGGGGCGTCTTAAATTTTGAAGGATCAGAGCGAACCAAAAAAAGGACCGTTTCCAAAGTTAACATTGTGAATCTTCATTTTTTATTTGGGTTGAGACCGAGAACAATAAATTAAATTGTTTATAATTGACGAAGTTATTTATTTATTTATTTTAGTTTGAGCAAAGAATATTTTTTTGTAATTCAATATCAACTTCTTGTTTTGCTGTTTTTCCCTTCATATGATTATTATCGTGCTTACTAGTTGATATTACACTTATAGGTGATATATTCAAATGCAAACTTTCACTAAATAAGCAATATTATAATATATAAATTAAACAAATGAGTACAAACTAATTCACTAGATTCCATCTAATTCACTAAGCAACAAAGGGTAATTTTACAAATATTCTGACATTAGATTCAAAAACTAATTCACTAAACAAATGACTAAAAACTATATTACTTGTAAATTAACATTTAAACCGTAACTAGTGAATAGACCATGAGAGGGTACATTACGGTACGATCCAACAACACAAATCAAGGTTAAAACTCAAAAATTTATAATCTAGAATTGATAAAAAGAAACTGATCCTGAAAACTAGATTCAGAGAACACTCGCAAATTATCGTTCAAAATCGCTGCTTAATAAAACAAATCACAATTCATGTTTTTACTTTAATTAATTGTAATATCGTGAGAAGAGAAAGATGAGAAGAGAAAGAGTAAATTTTCATTGGATTGGAGGTCTAACTAAATTAATAAAGCGTCTAGCTCAGTCAAATTTTTTTATACATATAAACATGTGAAGGCCTTGTAAAATTGGGGGTCCGAAGCCCTAGCTTTACTACCTTTAAACTTGAGTCGGCTCTAATAATAAGAATAAAAACGAGCAAAGTTATCCAAAGACCACTGCATGGGGTACAACTAAAAGAAACATTTAAAGTTGCCACATATCGGTTATTTAAACTGCAACGTAGATAGAAAACACAACAATGCTCCAACGTAATAATATATTGAAAATATAATTTAAAGGAAGAAAAAATATAAGAAAAGTCAAAAGGAAAATTTGTCGGTAATTTTTCGATGAAGCTTCAATAATTTGTCAATGAAGCTTGTAACCGATCAAAGAACATGATATGGCTTGAAAAATAGCCGTGGTTAATCTTGTTCTAACTAATTACCAACAGAACTTTCAAAATTGCAATAGAAAGGTCAATGATTACTTTGTCAGTAAACAATGATGTTAAATTATTAATTAGTTAAAGGTACGAGAAAAAGTGATCAGCGATTGGAGTGTAGATTTTGTTACCAATGAAATGTCGACGAATCATAGACAACTATTTAGAAGTTGATTACTCACTGATTATTGATGGTTGTTTAGCAACTATGATGTTAGATATTTTTATAGATCGTGTAACAATTAATTTTTATCATGATATACATAAAAAATGTTGGGAGGTGCGAGAGGTGTGGAGAGTTGATTTTATTGTGATTTTTAAAATTAAAAACCTTATTATATGTTTACCCCTAAGTAATGGGGTTTTTAAGGGGACAACGCACCTTTGGTAGGGGTCTGAGGGTAGAATGCCTAAGAGTGGGGTCCAAGGGGCAAAGCCCGTGGTTGTGGTCCAATGAAATATCGACGAATCATAGATAATTATTCAGAAATTTTTTATTTTAGTAAACATTGTTTTATAAAAAACACAAGAAATTTGGTTTTATTGAAATTTCACATGTGAAACTTGATGGTAAAAAAGGTAATATTTTGATATGAATGCTGACATTGACAATTTTATCCCACTCCTTACAAATATTGATTTTGAAACATGTTGGTCATTATGTTTTTTCTTCTTGTTCACGAATATCACACAACAAAACATACTAATTTTTTATCTTTTCTGAGTTATATCCGATTGATTTATTCGGGTGAACTGTCGAATAATTTCGATTTGAAAATGATTTTCACGACTCACAGATTATCCAAATTTGATTTCAAGTATTTTACATATAATTTTATGTCAATAAACATATGTTCCATTAGATATTCAATATTGTTGGTTACTCATCCATCAATGCTAGCTCTATTATTAAATTTATCAATTGCCAAGTTGCTAAAACTATGGTTCCGTGTTAATCCTTTTACTTGACCGTAATGAAGATATGTTCTTATGCTTTATTTGGCATCTAGTTTTTTTTATTTTCTTGCAATTACATGCAATACAAATGTATTTCAATGTATAAACTAAATACATTTGAGATAATAAAATCAAATTCAAGAGCACAATATCTTATTTAAAATTCTATGACCTAAGACCATCCGTAATGATACTTAATGCTCATACCGCTTCAACCTATCACGCCGGGCACACCGCCCCATGGGTGTGATAGGGGGCATGATGGGGTTTGCTGTGAAGATGATCACAAGCGAAGGGCTTGAGTGGCTTTGATCACCTTGCGGAACACGTCTGTCGTTGATTGATTTAATTCTAACCTTATAAATAATATGTGAATCTTTTTATTTTGTAATATACGTATTTTGCGTCGTATCCGCGGAAATGAATACCTAGTTAAATAAAAGGAAATCAAGCATGATGACAGGAGTCTAAGTCCTAAGCCACATGCAAACCAAGAGTTATAAGTTGAGAGATATTGATGATTATCAGACCAAGAAAGAGTCAAGTACATCCTTCCGGTCTTTTAATCTACCTTTAAAGTCTATACTTATATTCCATGGTCTATATGAATATTAATCTAAATTCTTTGATGAATAGTTGAATATGACCTAAAGTTGAATCAGTTATGACATTATTCATATCAAAGTTAATGAAACTTCTAAGAAATGTATAGAATAATAACTAACTCATCATATCATGAGACATTTATTGTAAGTCGTCTCAAAGAATAAACAAAAACAATACTTACCAGGAGAGAAAAGAACAAAAAAAGAAGTTTATATATAAGCACGTACATTTAAATTTATAATTTTAATTGGTCGCTATATATGCCCTGATATGATAAAAAAGACATCTCCTTTCATTTTTATCATTTGAGGGATCGAGACATGATCTCAATGCATTGCTAGCATTAGGCTATATATTATTTCTTAAGGATATTATTTGAGAATATTATTTGATCTTGGAATATATGTATTGAAATAGACTAGTATTGGTTATATAGAAACCCGTGACACAAGTAATGATGATCCAAAGACCTTATATATATATATTAGTAAACATGAGTTTGAATTATGTGCTTATATATATATGTAGTCCATGATCAACCGTCGTTTACACTCTTGACTCGACTCTACACAAATGCACGTTTGTTTGGGGCAAACCCTGCCATAAACGATACAAAATATCCTTTAGCTCAATTTTTTTTAATTTGTATTTATTACTGAAGTATAATAATTCTAAAAGAAAGAAACAAAAGATATGTATACTAGATAATACTTGGGTAAAATGTTATTCATATTGAACTATTTGCTTGTCCAATCGGAACCATATATTTGTTTGTCAAAACACTTTAGAAAGGGTTTATAGAATGTTTGTGTGCCTACGTGAAAAGAGAGAGCTTTAAAATGATTAGGGATTAAATGATGGACTCGCTTACCATAAAAAAGAATAGTTATCAAGTTTGAATTTATATAATTCTAGGTTAGAACCTGTGTATTACACGGGTTGAATAAATAAAATATTAAGTAATTAGTAATAAAAATGTAATAATTATAACTCCTAATATAATAAATAAAATATCAATATTAAAAATTTTCTTATTATATTTCCTAATTTTAATTTTTTTATAAAAAAATCAATTAAAAAGATCATTTATAAAAACATCTCTTTCTTAATTTATTGAAAAATAATTTTTAATCTCAAAAGAAATTAGATAATATTATAAGTATTTAAGGTAATTGTTTAATAGGAGAGATAAGCGGAAAAATTAAAATTAAAAAGTCTAGAATCGTGTCAAGTGACATCTTAAAACTTTTTTCATTATAATAGATAGATTAAAAGTTCAAATTGGTGGTTTAATGTTAGCTTAATAAATAGATAATAATTTTAAAAATCTTTTCTAAATTGATAATGATTTTATTATCTTTTGAAATATATAATAGTTTGAAAGGATAATTATGGAGGTTGGCTTAAATTCTAAGCCTCAGAGTATTCACACTACCTTCCCATCTTCATTTTAATTTGTATATACATTAAAAGCACTATTTTAATATCTATTTCAATTAAAAAATATTTTTATATTATTATAATTATTATTTTTTTCTCTTATTCAATTACAAACACCTTAAAAAATATTAAAAAAATTATGGGATTGTATCGTGTTTTTCCAATTAAGGGAATCACAATACAAGTGAGTACAACCCTCATAAAAAATTCTATTTTACCCACAACACTACTACAAAAATGAGCAAAACCGACCAAAGTTTACGACCAGGAAAATTAGTCGCAAAATTAGCGACTGTATAGCGACCAAAATCAAGTGGTTGCAAATTTCAATATTTATTTTAATTATTGGGTAAATTAAACCTTCACTTTGATGATTTTTTATTTAAAACACACCTTATATATATATATATATATATATATATATATGTCACTTTTTCTTGAATAATGTAAAGATGCCATTAAACCAAAATTTAAAATTCATTTCCATTCCCTCCACCTGAATATCTCCCGCCACCTCCAAATTGTCAGCGAGGTTTTCCCCTGTCGTTCTCTTTATATCGCTGTGCATTTATCGCTCAATTTGAAGGCATCCTCTCCGTCCACTCACAAACACCGAACCATTTCACGTCGAGAGGGGCGAATGGATATGGTTGAATCTGATACTTATAGTTTCTTTTTATAATCTATAAATCTATCTATTATATGGTTTTTAAATTTCGTTTGTCACAAGTCCTAACCTGTCATGTTGTTGCTCAAAGTTATAGTAGTTGATTTCTTTGTTTCTTTTGTATAAATTGTTAAGTTATTAGGCGAAAAGAAAATTAACAAGGCTTTGGTGTTTGAAACTAAATTCGTGAAGAGAAAAAGTGGTATCACTTTGATGTAAGGTTAGACATTTCAAAAAAATTCTTCTGTTGTGTTTCATTATTATATATGTTGTGAACAAGACAATCAAGGTTTAGCACTTTCTTTATCTTCCTTGTGTGTGTGCGCATAAACGTATGATTTTTCATTTCCCTTTTTCATATAGAGTACAAAATACACACCATTTTCTAGTTTGATTGTGTTGATGATACATATCTGTTTATTGTAACAAAATATCATCCTCAAAAGAATTGTATGTTAGCATATAATAACTCAATTAGGGTTCCTAATATATGACAATCAACTCTAATGGTACTAACCCACACACCATTTCAAACTATTTCGGATTTTCAAACTTTGAAGGTTGAAAGAAACATCATTTGCTTCATTGTATCAATTTATTGTTTTGATTAATGGACACTTCTTAAATGACTATAACTTCATACAAAAGTTAAAAAAACAAGACACTATATATACCTAGGACAAGACCTTGGTGGGACTGAATTAGACTAGTTCTCTAACTATGTAACAGATGAATGATGACTCTTATCATTCTCATGGATTTATGACACTTTCAAGAAATTAAACATCATTTTATGATGTTTTATTTCCAGGCTTATGACTGTCATTTAAACATGATTCTTGAGAATGTTGAAGACATCCCTAGAACTGTTGAGGTCGATGATGTACCATATGAAGAGATTGCCCGGGTTTGTTGTCCCTTTATTTATATTTTGTGATCAGCTCTTTTCACTTCTTAAATCATCTATGTTTCTTTTGAACTTCTATCATGCATAATAATTGTTCACAACACTATAGGAAGAAATGAAAAAAACAAGCAATAAAACTTGACATAAATGATTATTTGGTGCTTTTGTGATTGTTTATAATGGGTCATAATGGTTTGTTTGGTTTTAATGTTTTGTACTAGTTGTAGGTGCAATGGTTGAAAAAGATTATAGCGCAACTACAACAAGAGAAAGAAACAAATAGAAAAGAGAGAAAGTTAAAGAGCAAAGAGATTCACAATGAT
This sequence comes from Flaveria trinervia, assembly GCA_025506515.1. Lineage (NCBI taxonomy): Eukaryota > Viridiplantae > Streptophyta > Magnoliopsida > Asterales > Asteraceae > Flaveria > Flaveria trinervia. Next base: position 3,963,859 of record CM046450.1, read on the forward strand.
AGACAAAGTTGAGGAATATGACCTCGCAAATGCTGAAATAAAAGAGTCAACACACCGTAATGAAGAGCAAATTGTAAAACATACTAAAAATCTTCTCAACTACCAAACCATGTAATTTTTTGGTAAATATGAATGTTTAGATCCTTTGTGTTTGGATTATTCTTATTGTATCTATTTTTGAATATCTGTTCTTGTTTAGTTCTAAACTTTTGATATATTTATAAATTAGTATTACTTTGTAACTTTACAGAGATGTTGATTATTGTATCGAAATTTATAACAGGTGAAAAAATAGACAAAAATTTGACTGCAAAATAGTGATCGTAAATGATTTTAATTGAAAATTTAGTAGTTAATCATTTTGGTTGCATGATTTGGTTGTAAAATTGGTCACTGCTCGTAACTTTGGTTGCTAACAATCTAATTTGGTTGCAAGATGATTCACTTGGCAATTCCGGTCGCTGATAGTGTGGTCGTATAACCAGTCTCAAAAAGTTTGGTTGCAATCTCGGTCGCTAAAGGTTTGGTTGCAATTTCAGTCGTTAAAGGTTTGGTCACTAAGTTGGTCGCAAAATATATTTTGTCGCAAAATCAGTTGCTAAATTTTCGATAGCAATTCCAGTCGCAAGAGTATTTTAGTCGGAAAAAACGGTTACCAATGTATAACCAACCACCAAAATTTGTTGCAAAATGGTTGCAGAAGGGCATTTGCGATCTTTTTGCGACCATTTTTAACAGTCACAAATGGTTATTTATGTAGTAGTACAATCACTTACAATCATCTCTTATAATATAAGAAACATACTCATATTAAAATAAAAAATCTACTGCAAATACTTTTAGCTAGCTAGCCTCATATTGATGATTTTAAATTGATAACCATGTTTTACTAGCCAAAAAGTAATATGTAGAATAACTATTCAACTTTAAAAGACAATTCATCTAATAAAGTTAAAATGTTTGGCTTGTAATAACAAGTAAGCATCTCTAGAAGAATTCCACCTTACTTGTACCATATTTATTTGTCAATTAATTAATATAGACGTTACTCCTACATATATGATATATAAAAACAGTTTATTATCACAGTATAGTTTAGAACAAATGAGTAATAATATAATCCTAAATTTGATTTTAAGTTTTTTATTAAAAGAGATTCAGTATATTGAAAATGAGACATACACTCATACATGTCTGTTTTATGCGTTTACAACCGCATTCACATATTTTACATAAATAAAAGTTTTATATTAATTTTCCAAAGAGTATAAACATGCTTCCCTAAAGGGAAATATTAAAATAACTAAAAAGATGAACACCGTTCAAAAAATAAGTAAAAAAACAAAAATATGAACACTTCTTTTATAACAATACGATGAACGCACTCATTGTGTTTGACTTTGGTCTCATGGATTCTCTTGTTGACAGCGAGTTGAGGCACGCATAACTAAACTAGTTAACCTGGTATGAAAAGTTGAATTGATGATTGTAGACTTGTAGTAGTTGTTGCTCATCATATTCATATATATATATATATATATATATTATATATATATATATATATATATATATATATAATTAAACATATCCTTAAGAATAATTAGAATCAATCAACAGCTAGACTTAAATATACGAATTTAAAATGTAACTATATATATTCTCTTTGTTAAACTATTACGTACACATATATAGAACAACAAACACACACTTATCTTAAAGTACAATCTTAAATCTACATTAATATTCGTCAAGAAAATCGAACCATCAACCAAAGTCAACCTGTCATTCTTGTTGATATATAGTATATTAATATTAATATTAATATTAATATTAATATTCATATATAGTAAAAGTGTTAATTGGTTGTAGTTTCACATTACAAATTAAACTGATTTGTAACTGTATAATAATATTGATTGAAAAACTGATTTCTAGTTAAATTGATTGAAAACACATGTTCACTTCTATTCCTATTGATAAAAATGTATTACTTGTACTCTCCATCAAATAGTATTAGTGGGTAGTTAGTTTATGTGTATATTAAATTATAAACCAATGTAACCGGCCGCACTTTAATATCTGAGAAAGACAAACATAGGTTCACAATCAAGAACCATTTTTCTCTAGATCACGATTAGTTTAGACTTTACAGTATGTATATTTTCAAGAATTCTAGTTTGGTACAGTGATTTAAGTTGGTTTTGAGCAACAGTTAGATTTTGATCTTAGGTTTTCTAAGACTTAAGAGAACTATCGGATTAGATTTTGATCTTAGGTTTTCTAAGACTTAAGAGAACTATCGGATTGTGTCTGATATTTTATTAGTAAGACATGATAAACATATAAAAAACAAGGTAATGTTTTATTTGTTGAGTTCAAATCTTGTAGTTTAGTTTAAGTGGATGAATTTTATATATTGGGTTTAGTAGCTAAAACAAGTCAATACTTCTTTGTTTGAACTTGCATTCTTTTATTCACATATAATTATAACTATATATGTATACACTAGATTAGATACCCGTATAACACACGGATTGAAATAGAAAAATTATATAATAGATTATATATATATATATATTATATATATATATATATATATCTAATATATATTGACAATACATTATCAATGAAATTATTATATTATAGTAGTATAGATAACAAACATATATAAGTTATAAACAATAGTATAAATGGAGAATAAAAGATTATACTATTCATAAATATCCATAAATTGTTTTATATAAATATTAACAATAATTAGCTATAAATTAACTTGTAATTTAACAAAAATTAAGTCACATTAAAGTATTTTTAATTAATATATAGTAATAAGTATTTGTTAAGGAAACTAATTTAAAATTAAGATTTTTACCTAAAATATTAAATTTATTATGTTAGGACAGGTGGACAATCGTAAGTGGAGACTAGCTAGATGGAGACGATATGCACATTTTAAAAAATAATCATAGGACTAATAGTTATTTTATTTTATTAGTATATAATTTATATTAAATTACATTTATATGTATTCTAGAAGATAAACAGTATTTTCTTAAGATCTTAATTCTAGAAGTTAGGCGAATGAAACTTTTACTTATTATAACAATGTCAACACCGTTATATTTTTTATCGACAACCTTGGCTTTAATTGGTCTTTAAATGTGTAAGAAAATAAAATAATTCAACTTTGGATGGTATACAATTTCTAAAATTGCAACCAATAGTATTTATAATATATTTTGACATTATAATATTGCATTCTATAACACCATATGGGGTATTTTATATAACAATAATATGATATGCCAATAGAACAATAGTAATATAGTAATATTATGTGTGTATCATCTATAATAACTTTGAACACACAATAGTGAAAGTCAAACTATGAACAAGGTATCCATGTTTAAAACACGAAATGGTCTTCTTTTCTCATTCAACTCTAGAAGATGTGGGACATTGGACAATATGTGTTTAAAGATGGTCGATTAACAATGGAATTTGATTAATTATTTAAATGGTGTTGCTTATTCTGTTTAAGAGTATATATTGTTTCGATCATGTACACTCTCTTAATTTTTAAGCACTTAACAACCTTAAGCGATATGCGTAGAAGTTGTACATTTATGAGAATGTAAATATTTTTATGATTCAATTTGATCATTCTTCTTGAAGACGAATTCCATGCGTATTTATTGGCAATGCATTTTCTTTCATAAAACATCGTCATTTTTCATCAAGTGTCTTTCACAGTTACATTCGTACTTTTCACTCCTTTCATTTCATTTGGTCAAGCTTACTATTCCATACTATATGCACATATTAAGTCATGAAAATCATTTAAATGATGTACGCTTTTGTTAAATTTTGATAATAAACATGGTTGGTCAACTTTCATATATAGACATGAATGGTCAAACTTTGTTATCAACATAGATGGTTAAATTTTGTAGTGTTAGCTTTGAATCATTGTTTTCGCGACCGGATCGAACCGGCCGGTCCGACCGGTTCGACCAGGATCGGTCCGGTGGCCGGTCCGGTTCGCTTCGATTCGTTTTTGACTGGTCGAACCGACCAGTTCGTCCCGAACCGCTAGTCGGACCGGGAAACCTGACCGGTTCGGACCGGTTTTTGAACTTTTTTTATTTTAGTGGGTAAAATTGGGGTGTTAAACCATAAATTAATACATCGAATATACAAATATAGTTAAGTTTTATATATAACTATTAAATATATATGTAAATCATATATAAATTATTATATTTAATTACATATATAAATATAATTAAAATATAGTTAAATCCGATCCAACCGGTCCGACCACCAAACCAGTAAGACATCCGGTTTGACATCCGATCTGGTTCTGGAAACATTGCTTTGAATGATTAACCTCTGTTTTATTCGACATTAACATTAAAAGAGCTACCTCCGTAAAATGTCTAAATTGACCAATTACCAATATATTCACTTTTATCAAAAGATAACTATGGTGGTGTTTGTTTTTTAACAAAACCTCTTCCCCATCTTTTCATCTGCGCGCACGCAGACGCGGGAAGAGGTTTTGAGTGCGCAGAGTGTTGGTTTTTGAAAGACGTTTCATTAAAAAACGTCTGCAGGAGGTCTGCATGGAGAAAATGTGGACCTATGTCTTCTGAGATTTTCTAACATCTTCTCATCTCCCCCATCTCCCCTACCTCCCCCATCAGCCGCCCCACCTCCCCCTCCCCGGCCGGACCACCGCCGCCCCACCACCCCCACCGGCCGGACCATCGCCGCCCCACCACCCCCACCGGCCGGACCATCGCCGCCCCACCACCCCCACCGGCCGGACCATCGCGCCCCACCTCCCCCCACCGGTCGGACCATCAATGCCCCTCCCTCCACCTGCCCTCGCCTCCCCCTCCCCCACCTGCTCCGGCCCACCCTCCCACCTCGCCCGCCGACCGCCTTCACCTCCCCTACCTACGCCCGCCGACCCCCCTCCCCCACCTCGCCCGCGGGTTGCTTGTACGTATGGATGTGTATATATGTTGTATGTACGTATGGATGTGTGTGTGTGGTACAAGTCCAAGAAAACAAGTGTTAAAAAAATATGTTTAATCTAATTACAGAATATTTTTTCCTATTATACAGATGTTAAAAACAAACAGTTTTTTTCTTGCAGACTGAAGGCATTTGGTCCACCTCTTCTGCTGCAGATATGGTCCGTAGACTGCAGACGTTTTCCTGCAGAATAAACAAATAACACCTAAGCAAATAAGCCTAATTCTTCATACTTTATCTTTTAACTTTGAGATTGGTCTAACATCTTTTAACAGGTTTTAAAGCTTAGCATGAACCCATTATTAATTACTAGGTTAGTACTCGTGTACTGTACTGTTACTGAAAACAAAATCTATTTATAATTTATATCATATAGAATACATATAAAATATATATAGATGGGCAAGGATCTACAAACCTAATCATGTATAAACGAAATCTATATATAATCCATTTAATCACTATTTTCAAACCTTTTAATTTGCAACTATGCAAATTGTAAACCAATATTGGATGATTAGCAAAACACGTACATAACTCAAGCATTTTTAATGATTACAATTGCTTGCCAAATTAGTTCTCTTAAAAGCGCGATGCAACATAAGTACAGAATCTGAAAATCTGAAGTTAACAAACTAAGCACCCAAGACTAAATAAAGCTAACTAGCTGAGAATATAACAGTTTCAATAGCAAAGTTAATGACTTAATATAAATTTGCATGATAAAAATCGTTGTATGTAGGTTAAAAGTTTATACGGAACTGACTAAAAATTTCCATGTAATACTGATCGTGACCTGATTAAATCACTTAAACAAAATCAAAAAAAATAATTTTGAAATTAATATAGGAGATTTTTAGGTCATTTGATTATATAACAAAATGATGAAAATATTAATCTAAAACAGAATGGAGAAATGCAAGAAGTGAAAGAGGAAATTCATATAAAGAAAGGAGAATGCGATTTAATAAATGCTAAAAACCATTTTAATTTAGATGTGCACATAGGTTTAGGCGGGAAAATCAATATACACTATGTATCCTTAAAAAATTGGTTAATTAAAATAAATAGATATGCGACGGTTAATAGATCTTATATAAACTCCCCTGTTGTTTCACTTCCAACTTATCTAGCTTGTGTTTTTTTAAAAGAAATTAATAATCAGTGCTAAAATTACCAAAGAGGAGTAAAGAGAGTCCAATGATCCAAATCATCAGAATCCATTCAATTTCGATGTTCTCGTTGAACACGAGCTAAAATCCATAGTCAAAGTCAATAAGATAAATAACATAATGATAACAAAACCAATTATTTATATTCCACATCTTGTGTTACACAACTTCATTCTATTTTCATTTTATGGTAAGCAATCTATTTCAAGGAATACGTTATTGACAACTATCTTTTCATATATATTTACCCAAAAAGACTATAGTTTATTTTGATCCAATCCATATGGACAATGTGTTTGTACAATTGTACTAGCTCACAACTTAATTTTTATTTTATTGGGACTTTTTCTAATATTCTAAATGAAGAAACCACGAGCAGTTTATCTTTGACAATTCATATCTACCACCACGTTATGTTGTCTTCTTAGTATGTGCTAGTGACGAAGCTAGTAAAGAAACTTTTGACATGGTTGTCATAAAATGAAAAAGAAATTATATATTATACTAGTGCTTAGTTAAACATAAATATTTTTGGTCGTTTTTATGTAATATTCATCAATCACTTTTTGTAATTTATATTACAAACAAGTGTTCTTTAGAAAAAGAACATATAGTTCTAGAAAAATATAACTAATATTGTATTATATAATGACGACTTATTTTGAAAAACAGCGTATGTAGTCTTAGGGAGGTAAAGTTAATGTAATTTAGTGGTTAAGAACACATATTAAAAAACTAGATAAACAATTTTACAAATAAAGGTCAAAAGCCAAAATATATCCGAACTAATCTTTGTTGGTTCACATGTGAAGTACACGTTTGAATGTCGAATTGGTCAAAGGGTTAATGGAGACAAACCGTATCCTTATTGTTTGGGATATAAAGGCTACTCGTAGGGTCTATTTTAGTATGAGTTTTATGGATTATATTACATTAGTATTTCTTTTGTTTATGGGAAGAATCAAGGTCTCATGATATGGTAGTTACCTTTAATTTTTAGTCTATTAAAAATGTTGGAAGATATGTAAGAGATTATATAGTTTAATAACAAAAAAGTCTATCAATGCAAGTTTTTATCATAAACATATTTCTTTCTAGTGTTGATCTAAAAACAACACTTACGAGAAGTTTATATCATGAACATATTGCTTTCTAGTGTTGATTTGAAAACAACACAAACTCACGTGAATTAAAGCATCGGATATGAATATTCAATTAAATTATTTCAAACTCACATTAGGGTCGTCATCAATATCAAAGCGCATCAGGTTGCATCAGCATCGGATAATCGAATATTCTATTAAGTAATTTCAAACTCATATTTAGGTTGTAATAAATATTAAAACGCATCAGACTTGTTATCAGAAAACGATGAACTATCATAAAAAGTAGCAAAGTATAATAACAACAAAAGATAAAATGTAATATTGTTTTATCCAATGAAGCAAGCAAGTGTTTACCAAAAAGCTGACAAGTTCACGAAGCAAAAAAAGCTAATCTTTTGATCAACAGCAAGAGCAAGAAACTAGTCTTTTGATCGGCAGGAAAAACAAGATAACTTTATCTATTTATTAACAAGAGCAAAACATGATCTTTCGATCAACAACAAGAGTAAGAATTTATTCTTTTTATAAGCAGCAAGAGCAAGAAAAACAGAGACGTTTGGTTTAATTAGCAAGAAAACAAGAGCATGATTGCAAGTTTAGCAAGACAAACAAGACCAAAGCAAGTTTAGAAAGAAAGAAGAAAGAAAAAAAATATATATATATATATATATATATATATATATATATATATATATATATATATATATATATATATATATATATATATAACAATAAACTCAAGAAAGTAAAGCAGAAACAAGAGCATGACAAAGAGAAAGAACGAGTCTATATGAGTTTGGTCACTTTGCATACGAATGCGCCAAGTGAAAATAAAATAAAACATAAACTCACCTTCTTCAAGATGATGGAAGGGGTGATGACGAAACTAATAGTTGTTGATTCAAATGTGAAGTGCAACTTTAGATGTCGAACAGATCATGGGGCAGTCAAATTAGTCGATTATTTTAGAATGATGGATTTTATCATGTTTGCTATTGTTTCGTTTTATAGTAAGAGTCAAATAATTTAGCTTGAAGGTTAAGTTAAAGTTAAGTTTTAGTCCATTCAAAAATTGGATGACACGTAATCACTAAGACATTGTTATTCAGTTTAGTGAAAGAATCGACCAATGTAGCTTTTTTATCAGTCGCTTTTTTCTTTCTTCCTTCGGGTGTTGATCTAGAAACATCACAAAATACAAAACACCACATAAATTAGAGCAACACACTGACACAGAATCAAATATTCTGTTATGTGGGTTTAAGTTTAACTCGTATCTGGGCCAATAATATAGGTACGTAAATTATCTGTTTTGGACCAAAGACACTCATCGATAAATTCTCCACATTGAATGAACATTAATGGACTTGCCAATCACAAATTTAGAATAGTTAACCTCGTGTACATGAATACAACTATAAGAATGTTGTTATATAAAATTGACTTTCACATTCTGGTTTTTAACGATTTTTAGGTCAAATAGTTAAATAGTCAGGTAAAACGCATTGTAAACCAAAACTATATTATAAGAAATTAATACAACTATACTATGATTAGCAGTGTTGTAAAAATCGCTAAGCGGTAACGTACCGATTAGCAATTAACCGGGATTAATTGGATTGGGATTTTTATATATAATTTTTAGTTTTATATCACACAGTTTCATATGTAAATTTAATAAAAAAAATTCCGTTTTATATATAAATACAAATATTTGGCCGAAATTTCCAAATCTAAGCAGAAATTTTTAGTTTTTAGCCGAATTTTTTTAAGTTCACCGGAACCCTACCAGAATTTCGCCAGAATCAAACATTTCTGGCCGATTACGACCGTCTAGGTCCGATTTGACCTCCGTTGACCGCCTAGCAATTAATTGGCCGATTAGCACAAAATCACAAGGTGATACCCATCCAATTAATCATCGGCAATTAATCACGATTTTGCAACACTAATGGTTAGGCTCCGGTTTAGTTTAATGATTTAAGCTTATTGGACATTAGTGATTAATAGTATAGATACTAGAATCAGATTAAACAACGAAAGATTGTCTACTATCAATTTGGATCATAACAGAACACAGTAAAAAGAGAACAATGCTGTTCCCATTAAATAACTAACAGTTCATAACCTGGATGCCAAAAACGGCACAGAGATGTCGGCGAATAAAATTTCCAGCATGTCACTACTTGATCATGGAAAACGTTCAAAACTTCCTCATAACGTTCACATGCTATCATTACATAAATAATGAAACAAGATGATAAACACTTACTTCTGTGAAAGCTGCTCAGCAGCTTGCTGTTCTACGATTTGCTGCTCTTCGGTTTTGGACATGGCATTTTTCATGAGCTCATAGCCTGCAAAGTTCATAGCACCGAGAGGTGCGATCCAGAAGAACCTAGGTATGGCCCCTTTGAATAAACCAAGTGGCCCTTCATGACGAAGAATGGATAATGCAATCATCGACATAGATACAGTCCGCCCTTGCGGTGCAGTCATCATTCTAGTTTTCATCACATCAAAGGGTGTTGTTGTGACTGCGGCCAGACCACCAGATATAGCCCCCACTGCAATTGTCTCCCATGGTTCAAGTTCTCGTCCCAGTATTTGTTGAACAGCCTGAAATTTTATTTTAAAAGGTTATATAATGGTACCATAACTATGTAAAAATATATCTTCAGATGTTGAAGAAAGGAAAAAAAAACCTTTTTAGATTCGCCATAAAGACCCATGCCCGCGACATAAAACGGAACCTCACGACATAAAGTAGCACCAGTCCCACGGAAGAAGCCTTTGAGACCATCTTGTTGCCATGTGCAGATGAGTGCCTCCCCCACATTGTTGAATATGCCTGCCTGCAATCTTTGCTTTAATACTTCACATGGGATTCTTACTGCTGTCCCCAAAACAGTGCTACAGAATGATGCAACAGACTGAACCTGGAGCATCAGAAAACAACCATCACATATTATCATTACCATGCGATTAAGCATGTAAAAGGAGGTATATATTCTATAAACAGAAATTGCAGATTTGAATCTGGAGGTGGATTATGATATATAGCTTACCTGTATATCTGGTAGCGTTGGGGCCACATTTATCAACACGATCTTGCTTGCTTCGAAGATTCCAGTCCGCAATCCATGGCTGTGAATATATGTTAACCAATGATTTTCATGCCAGAAAATAAATAGATTTAAGAAAAAGGATATGAATGTGAACCTTGAAAATTGTCCTATAATAGCAGGAATGGAGCCTCTGTATACTCCACGGAATCCAACTTCTGGAAGCTTTGCAATCATTTCTGGGAAGCTGAGTGTCGATGCTTGTACTCGAGTCTGAATTGGATAATACACAAGAAAACTTTCAACTTTAGAAATGATCCATTTACTTCTCGCGAAGCAAATAAGAAAACTTATGGTCGACTAATACCAAATGATCAACTATAACATCTAGAACATAACTTACCTTAATGGTATCAATAGGGTGCATTGCCGATGTTGATAATGCAGAAGCAAGACCACCTGCTAATGCAGACTTTAAAACACTTCCGGTAGGTACTTCCACAGGTGGTGCCACCGCCACAACAGTAGCAGCTTGAAACCATAGATTCCTGTAATTCAAGCTAACAGGTTAGTTAGAGTCAAATAAAGTGATATCTGTGTGTTTGGGGCCCATGCTTACCTCGGATCTTCTTGAAGCTGGTCAGACGGAAGAAGAAGCATAAAGTTCCTAAAATGTCCGTAAGAAATTGATTCTTCAGTGTCAGATTTGAGAAAACGCATCATGGCAACAGCATTATGTTCGTTTGCAGGAAGTCCTGCTTTTTTTAATGTTGCTAAGATTTCACTTTTTTGCAGTGTTCCAGATTTGGTTAAACAAAGACTAGTGTAAGCTCTAAGGATTGTTGGTTCTTTCTGTTCCATTAATGACAGAAACTGATTCCAACCAAAGGATTTTGAAAATAAATGTCTTCTAGTGCGACGCATTAAGTCATGAGCATACGTTCGGGGAAGCTTTCTCTTTCTAATGGCAACTTCAAGATCTTCTAGAGTTACTTGTCCATCACCATCTCTATCCAACTCCTCAAAAAATCTCCTACCTGCACATATGGAAGAATTCCTCCTGAAGGGATCACTAGGCTTGAAAATCATGGATGATACTAAAACTCTGATGACCAAACAACTAAAAACAAGTTGGAATGTTAATGTATTTATTTATTACAACCAATATACGTATAAAGCATGAAAAACAAATGGATGTAATGATGCAAATCCAAAAGAGTTATTAGTTTATTCTAGGAGGGGTAAGAATGTAAACTTGTCAAGTGGCTAAAAGGTTTGTTAGGGAATACCTATTATATATAGTAAAAATAAAGGAGAATGAGATAGGCATGAGTTTGTTAAGATTTGAGTGGCTCCCACTGTTTAGCAGGGAGAGAGAGCTTTGCTCTGGAATGTTTCTGTAATTCTTTTGTCATCAACCTTTTGAATAGCAAATTCTCTTCTATATCCTAATTGTTTGCATCATCTTTTTCTTATTACATCTTTTCATTCAAGTTTGTATCATTGGTCCGACCTGCCCTGACTTGCCGAAGGTTTCTTCTTTGTTCTTATGGAAACTCGTACCAACACCCGTCTCGATGCTCAGGAAGCCCATATTCGGCAACTTCAAAGTGACGTTGCGGATATCACAAAATCTCTGAAGATTCTGGATGACGATCGTGCGGAATCGGGGGGAATTCCGGAAAGTAGTGCTCGCTTGGATGAAACAACAGGAGAAAACTACGGTGCCGAACTCTAGTATGTCATCGGGGGTGTTCGGTGGATCACCTCCTCCCGCTGGGTTCGGGGTGGAGTTCTCGTCCTCTGGTCCGTTTCCTACTTCTTCTCGGAGGCTTCTTCTCTTTCGTGGGCTGTTAAAAAAGTGAAACTACCGGAATTTTCAGAGCTCGACCCTCAAGGTTGGATTCAGAAGGCGAACTTGTATTTTGATCTCAATCACACACCTAATGAGTCGCGAATTCAATTAGCACAACTGAGTATGATTGGTGTTGCGCAACATTGGTTCACCATTATTACGCAGGTTCGTTCGTCCCTTACTTGGCCAGAATTTCAATCGGAATTACTTCAGCGCTTTAGTGGGTTGGAGATTCAAAACCCTTATGAACAATTGGCTACTATACAACAATCGGATTCTATTTACGATTACATCGATGATTTTGAATATTTGTTATCCCTCGTTCCTCGATTGCCGGAATCTCAGGCGTTAGGTTATTTTGTGGCGGGTCTCAAACCAGATGTGAAGAAATGGGTGCGACTGCACCGTCCTCAATCGCGATTGGACGCGATGTATTTGTCCAAAGACGTGGAGGCTATGCTCCGGCCGACGTCCGGTGTTCATTCGATGAATTGTTTTCGCTATCTGCATCCTTTCGATTCACCGACTTCTGATTCCCTAATGGGCTTTCTTCTTTGGGCTGTTCGGAGCCCAACTCTTCTGCTTTATCTAAAATTGGGCCTCGGGTTTTCAACTCTTGTTCGGTCTCTACTCGCTTTATGTCCTCTCCTAGGTCACCTTCTTTGAGTGAGGGAGGTTTCCCTATGCGAAGACCGTGGTGTTAAATCCCTCTCTCGTACTGAATGGGAAGACCGTCGCAAAAAGGGTCTGTGCTTTCGCTGTGGTCAACAGTATGGACAGGCTCATAAGTGTCCCGAAGGTAAACTTCGTGTTTTGCTTCTTGGAGACGATGAGTCTGAGCTGCCGATGGGTGATCAACTTGTTCTCGAGTCGACTCCTGCTTCGGACAAAGATAATAATACCCTCTTTGTGCTGGGAACGTGTAATGTTTTGGAATTCACCGGTACCTTAGCCACTTTTGGGGTTGCAAATACGATGAAATTGGAAGGTAGTCTTGAGGGTATTTTCGTTTGTATGTTGGTGGATAGTGGAGCATCTCACAATTTTATTTCTCGCCGCTTGGTTGTGGCTCTGGGGTTACCTTCCATTTCCTTTGATGGAATTCGAATTAAGTTAGGTGATGAACATGTGGTTTTAGTCACTGAAAAATGTATGGATATTCTAGTGGTTGTGGGATCGTGTTCTTTTCTAGTCAATGCTTTGGTCTTTGACATGGGCTCGTTGAACTTCATCTTGGGACTAGAATGGTTACAGTCTCTTGGTGAGGTTGTGCACAATTGGCAAAAATCATGGATGCGTTTCGTGCATCATGGAGCAGAGGTGCATTACAAGGCATAAGGATGTATCAACAAGCTCCTATTGCCTTCCATCAATGGTTGTCACTGGAAACAGATCCATTTACCGATCCTCTTGCATCTCATGAGTTCTATATTGAGCCTTCTTCCCTTCCTACACACTTGCTTTCATCGCATCACTCGGAATTAATGCGGGTTCTGTCTTCCTTTGCCCTGGTCTTTCAACCTCCTTCGGCACTTCCTCCTGCCCGTCCTCAGGATCACAGGATTGTGTTGGCTACAACCGAGCCGGTGTCTGTTCGACCGTATCGTTATCCTCATATCCACAAATTAGAAATTGCACGCCAAATTCGGGAATTGTTGGAATTGGGCTTGATTCGACCGAGCAAGAGTGCATACTCGAGTCCTGTCATTCTTGTTAGGAAGAAGGACAACTCTTGGCGTATGTGTGTGGACTACCGCGCCTTAAACCGTGTCACCGTTCCGGACAAATACCCAATTCCTGTAGTCGAGGAGCTCATTGATGAGTTACATGGTTCTCAGTATTTCTCCAAATTAGACCTTAAATCGGGCTATAATCAGATTCGAATGCAGCCGGATAGCATGCATAAAACAGCATTTCGCACGCATGACGGTCATTACGAATATTTGGTTATGCCCTTCGGTCTCATGAACGCCCCGGCAACATTTCAAGCAATTATGAATGACATATTCCGTTCTCTTCTCCGCTTCAAAGTAGTGATTTTCTTCGATGATATTTTGGTTTACAGCCCCTCTTGGCAGGCTCATTTACAAGACCTTTCAGAAGTTTTTCAGATTTTGTCTTCTCATCACTTTAAAGTCAACCCTAAAAAATGCAGTTTTTGTCAGCAGTTGATTGAATATTTAGGGCACATATTAGATGGCCACGGGGTGTCTATGGATCCTAAGAAGATTAGTGCGGTGGTGGACTGGCCGGTACCCAAGTCTGTGCGAGAACTGCAGGGATTTTTGGGACTGACCGGTTATTACCGCAAATTTGTCAAGAATTATGGCACCATTGCTCGTCCATTAACCGAACTCACCAAAAAGGATGGATTTCATTGGAACCCAGCAACACAGGAGGCTTTCGACCAGTTAAAACAAGTGCTTGTCTCTGCTCCGGTTTTAGCTCTTCCGGATTTTGCATCTCCATTTATTGTCGAATGTGATGCATCGGGTTGTGGCATTGGAGCTGTTCTAATGCAAAACAACCGACCCATTGCTTATTTCAGCAAAGCCTTAAGTGGTCGGACCTTAGTTAAATCCGCTTACGAACGCGAACTTATGGCGTTGGTTTTAGCGGTTCAACACTGGCAGCTGTATCTCTTAGGCACTAAATTCGTGGTTCATACCGACCAAAAGAGTTTGAATTTTTTTATGCAACAACGTGTTCTTCTCCTGATCAACAAAATTGGGTAGTTAAACTACTTGGTTATGATTTCGAGAGAGTTTATAAACCGGGCCGTGAGAACCGGGCCGCGGACGCTCTCTCCCGCTGCTCAGAAATAGGTACTCTTCTCCAAACAATCTCTTGTCCTGTTTGGGTACAAGGATCTCAACTCTTAAACGAAGCTAAACACAATTCCGACATCACTTATTTGACTCAAGAATGCCTTGCTTGTCCGGATAAACATCGGGGTTACACGGTTAAAAATGGAATTTTGTTATATCGCAATCGATTAGTGATTCCTCGGACTTCGAAATTCATCCAGTTTTGTTTCATGAATTTCACGTTTCGGCTACAGGAGGACACTTGGGTTTCTATCGCACATATCGCCGGTTGGCGGCTAACTTATATTGGTCGGGTATGACTTCATCTATTAAACAATTGATTCGTGAATGCGATATTTGTCAACGGTGCAAAGCAAGTTCAGTGGTTCCGGGGGGATTTTTACAGCCTTTGGAGATCCCTTCTGTCGTATGGAGGAACTTTCTATGGATTTTATCACCGGGCTACCTCCTTCTCGAGGTTTCACGGTAATTTTGGTTGTCGTAGATCGATTATCGAAATATGCTCACTTCCTCCCTCTTAAACATCCATATACAGCTAAATCTATGGCAGAGGTGTTTGTGAAAGAAATCATTCGCCTACATGGAATTCCTAAGTCAATTGTCAGTGATCGAGATCTGCTTTTTCTTAGTAAATTTTGGCAAGAAATTTTTCAATCTATGGGAACTAAACTTCAAATGAGTTCTGCGTATCATCCTGAGACCGATGGTCAAACAGAGGTGATCAATTGTTGTTTGGAAACTTATTTACGTTGCTTTGCGGTTGACCAACCTAAGACGTGGATTACTTGGGTTCCATGGGCAGAATTTTGGTATAATACCACCTTCCATGCGTCTACCGAGACTACGCCTTTTGAAACAGTGTATGGTCGTCGTCCTCCTTCAGTATTTCAATTTATTCCTGAGAGGTTCGGGTAGAAGCGGTTGCTCGCGAACTTCAAGACCGAGATGAGGCTTTGAAACAATTGAAGCTCCATCTTACCGTGGCTCAAGGGTCCATGAAAGTCCAAGCGGATAGGAAACGTAGGGATGTTTCTTTTTCGATAGGCAAATGGGTTTATGTGAAGCTCAAACCATATCGTCAGTTGTCAGTCGCTAGCCGCATTCACCAGAAGCTAGCTGCCAATTTTTCGACCCTTTTCAGATAATTGCTAAAGTGGGATTGGTGGCATATAAACTACAACTTCCGGAGACATCTAAGATTCACCCTGTTTTCCGCGTTTCCCTCCTCAAAAAAGCAATTTCAGCTCCCGTCGATCCAGTCCTTCCACTGGAATTGGACATGACTGATTCCCCGCTCTTGTTACCAACCGCCATCCTTTCAAAACGGACCCTTCCACAGGAATCGGGTTCAACAGAACAATGGCTGATACAGTGGCAGGGTTCATCTCCAGATGATGCAATGTGGGAGGACTCTTCATGGATCACAGGTCAATTTCGTGATATCAGTCTTGAGGACAAGACTGTTGTGGCAGAAGGGAGTAATGATGCAAATCCAAAAGAGTTATTAGTTTATTCTAGGAGGGGTAAGAATGTAAACTTGTCAAGTGGCTAAAAGGTTTGTTAGGGAATACCTATTATATATAGTAAAAATAAAGGAGAATGAGATAGGCATGAGTTTGTTAAGATTTGAGTGGCTCCCACTGTTTAGCAGGGAGAGAGAGCTTTGCTCTGGAATGTTTCTGTAATTCTTTTGTCATCAACCTTTTGAATAGCAAATTCTCTTCTATATCCTAATTGTTTGCATCATCTTTCCTGTGTGTTTCCTTCTTATTACATCTTTTCATTCAAGTTTGTATAATGTAACCACCTCACAGGCATGGTAAAAAACAATTTCCGGAGAGAAAGTAAATGATCAGTTGAACCGATTCATTAACAATCTAAGATGGAAATTAAATACTATATGAATCCAAGATCTCAACTCGACTCGATGTCTTAATTCTACATGCTATATTCAAGATAACCGGCAATGATTACAAAATAAAAAACTCTACTAGTGTAAGGACAATCTTTTTTTAACTCTACTAGTGTAAGGACAATCTTTTTTTAACTCTACTAGTGTAAGGACAATCTTTTGACCATAATTGCTCTGAGTTGACTCTGATTTCCTAATTCTACTTGCTATATTCAAGATAACCAGCAATGATTCCAAACTCTAAAACTCTACTAGTGTAAGAACATATCTTTTTGACCATGCTTGCTCTTTACAGATATAAGATAGAAAGATGCATTAAGCATAATTAAACACCACATGGAAATATCCAACTGAACTGTCGTGACAGACTGGCAGCAGAAGCAGCAAATTTGTTGCAACTGGAAGAAGCGTGCGGAATAAGTATAGGTTTTATCATGCAAAGGTATAGATTTTGTCATGAAGTTGGTTGAGAGATTTGAAACTAGAAGATTCTTAGAAAGGGAGAGGAGGTGCCAAAATAGCAACACCAAATAAACAGGGAGAGAAGTATTGAACCTATTTGATTCTGGTACTGATCAGGTTTGTATATTTCTATGCCATATATAGAGAGATACGATGATTAGGGTAACATGATTACTTATGAGTCAAGCATATCTATACAATTTTATACACGATTCCATAATAAATGTTTACTTACTATTTTTGCATGATAAAAGTTTTGCCATATTTAAAGAGATACAATAGTTAGGGTAACATGAATACATGATTACCTATGAGTCAAGCATATCTATAGAATTTTATACACTACTACATAATACGTGTTCACTTACTATTTTCGGATGATAAAAGCTAGATCATGGACTTGATCAAATCCTAGAATTAATATGCATGTTTAAAATCCTTTTCCACCAAGAATGTGTGCTTCTTATATAGATTGATATGGCTTCCAATAAAACAATTAAACTGATTGATGATGTTGAAAATAGATATACTTGAATGCCAGATTCAACTCAGGTTCTAAAGGGCATAGTAATACCTAAAGTATATATTCAAACGAAAAGGCAAAGGTGCACAAAAGCTTATTAATACATGGTATGCTGATGTTAATAACAAGAATTTCACAATTTTTTAATCAGATGATATAAAACTGATAGCATGCAAAGTCTTAACTTTTCAAATGCTAAAGAGACGTACCTTCTGCTTCAGTGTATCTAAAGAAATCCTGGACCGAGAAAAGTTTCTTCTTATCAGGGTGGTCTTTAGTTGACCGTCCCAACTGGGGTACAAGCTCAATCAATTCAGTTAAAGAAACGGTGGACAAAGTAGACCTCAAACGCTCAACATTTGATAAGGGAATACTTAGCAAGCCATTAGCCATCTTCTGTGAGAAACTGCTACCATTCTCTTCTGCAACATTTGAGCCAACAGCATCATCACTGTCATCCTTAACAGAAGAAGTTATGTCAACAATGCCTGACGGAACACCTCCAACTCTAGCAAACTTCAAATTTCCAAAAAATCCACTGAAATCTGCTTTTTTACCCTCCAAAAGACTACCAATGGCCTTCAAATGATCAAACTGGTTTGTAGGATAAGGAACTGTAGATGAATCACATTTCTCACTTCTACTTTCTTGGAAACCTAATTCAAACTTCCGTAGATTTTGAGCAAGCTGATGAAAAACAAACCGGATACAATGCTCAAGTGACAAACCATTTCCATCTTTTGTTTTCAATGTTTCCTCACATGGCACCAAAACCAACTCACTTTCTAACATTGTTCCCTTTTTATCTTTAAAAATCTTTGACTTGTACTCATCCACATGCACATGTTTACAAAGCTTATCACCATTAGTCTTTTTATGTAGCTTCTTTTTACCATTTCTTAACGGATCCGGAACAGCCTGAACAAAACTAGTAACCAACAATGACCAAGTGACCGCTAAATGCCTCCAATTAATGCAAGTTCCATCCTCTTTATTGCAATCCTCCACATCTAACCCTTTCCTGTGCATATCACCCTTACCATTTAGGGTGAAAATCTTCATGAATGTCTTAAACGAGACCTTAGTTGATAACCCCTTCTTTCTCTCATCACTAACCACATTCGAATAGATGTTCTTCTTAACACCAAATAACTCAACCTTACCCCCTTCTCCCATGGCAATTTCTCCTGTTTTACGCCCATTCTTACTAACAGGCCATCGATGATCGAAGTTTTTTGCAGCTTTCCTAAAACTAGATTCAATCGGACCAAAAGCACTCTTCACAAGTTCAATCGAATTAAGAAAAGACTCCAAGGGGTCATTCCCGTTCACATTCACCATCACTGAAAAAACCTATCGCTAATACAGCCTCAACACCCTACAAATCCAAATCCAATTAAGATCAACAAACTGAACACAGATAATACCTCTTCAACGCCACAAAAGCCCTAAACTTCACGCATCAGAAACCAAAACTTAAAACCTAAAACAGTACGGACGAAACCTATTCAAAATCGACCTCGTCCGTAGCAATTCGATGAGATCAAAAGCATTTATCGAAAAGCTTACTCCGAATCCGCGATGCAGATGGTAACTCTATATATACACACGAACTAATTTCATGAAACACTTACTGTACAGTGAAGTTGAAATCTGTATCTATACACATAACTTGATCATATGGTGGTGATTGCATAAAACCAGAAGAAGAATGAGGAAGAAGAAGAAGAGGCTTCCGATTTTTTAGTATATATGGACTATGGTGTATTTCCAGATTTATTGAGTAATTGATCATTAAATTGATATTAAATACAAAGAAAATATAATTTTATTTTATTGTAGTAAAAAGAAATACAAGGATAAGAGACGACTGTGGATAATGATGACGTGTATCCTACATGGATAAGGACGCACTGTGTGTTTCTTGTTTTTTTTGCACTTCATAATTCATATGTGATTTAATGTTTGAGATTTGCCAAATCAAATAATTATTATATAATTATCCTAGTTTATATATTAGATCTTTTTGTAATTATGGAAAAATGTATTCTTGATATCATAATTTTCCAATTATATGTATCTAAAATTTCACTAGTTGGATATTAAATTGGGTATTTTATCTTTAAATACATGAGAAAAAGTACAGTTTAATTAGATATTTAATATCCCAATTATATACGTGTAGCGTTGCATGTGGACACGTCTACAGATGCGTTGCCACATGGCATATTGTGGCATGCTTTACCTACTTCCCCTTTGCCGCGTATTTTCCAATCATTTCTTCTTTTTAGCAAACGATATCATATAATTACATTTTTACGTCTTTATTAATCATGATTTTAAGTTTGACACCGTTATTATTAATTTTAATACATGATTTTGAATCGATATATACTAAACTCGAATCTAAACTAGTCAACTGCTCATGAAACCTCCTTACATGACATGAAAAACAACCATGATTTTGTAACATAATTAGTAATTTACAAAACAAAGTCAAAGTCAACTGTTAGCTATAGACGAAATTGTCAACAATTATATGGCACCATCAGATCATTGGGCTGCTACCTTTCTTTATTACTCGAACAACGAAAGATAAATAAATAAGAAAACAACAATGGACACAGATTTCTGTAATCAACACTCACACAAAGAGGTCTGTATATTACCATATTGATTGTGTGTCATCAGATATAGACTAGAACATTAAGTTTTTAATCGGGTCGGCCCGAATCAGAATGCCGACCCACTGTTCTTGGTCTTTCCAAGCATCACATCTTTGGCTTCATTGATTTTTGAAGCCAAGTAATGGCTGCCACCGGCATCCGGATGGTTTGCAACCATTACCCGTCTATGTGCTTCCCTCACCTTGTCTGCCGCTGCACTCTCTCTGTCAAACAGCACATATGAAAAATGTCTAAATCTGCTCTTATGTGATCATACATATCATAATCTTACAAGATTAGACTGAATCTCTAATGTAGGGTAGCATTTAACCATATTTCAGTTTGTGATTTATAGGTGTTAATCAAAGGAAAGTTAGGTTACCTAATACCAAGGATTAGAGCCGCTTCTCGCCTGGTCATTGTTTGTTGGAAGCCGCCTTCATAGAACCTGCGTGATTTAGGTCTCGGGGGTCTATTCTTGAAAGAATGCCAAGCCTGAATTCCATATTTACCAGCCATGGCTGCAGCTGCTACCGCAAGCCCAGCAATAAATGGGGTCGCCTGTTACGCACATCTGAGGTTCGTTAGTGTTTTGGTGGAACATTAAACATAAAGTCCCTTCAGGAAAAGGGTTTCCAGAAACAGTCCTCAAATCCTCCTAGAACCCAACAACATTAGGCAAGAGCTTTGTGGAATATTATATCTTAGGTTTGGGAGGCGAAAACTCTAAAAAGATTTATAAGTTATCAATTGAACAATAACATATATTGGTTTCCAAACATAGAAGTAGAAAAGAGAGCACAAAAGTATCCACTAAAAACTGCATGGCAGTCAAAAATTGACTTAGCATGATTGTGATATACGGACAACTTGCTTTAAGAAGCGCACTTTAGTCACGAGACAATCAGCGTCTGGAGAGTGCACTTCATGCACATGTGGGTAAACCATTACACATGATGAAGAACTTGATTTGTGATTAACAACCAAGTTCTTGATTTGTGCCTCTCTTCATGTCCCATGCATGTCACCTAGAATCTACTGCACTTGTTTTTCTTTAATTTAATTAGTTCAAAGTATTTTGTCTTTCTAGTTTAGTAGGTAGTTATCTCAAGTTTAGAGTCTCATTAGTGGAGTTATTTACAGGTATTAGTAGCGGGTCTAGTGGATAGTTGTCATGTTTATTGTAAGCCCATAAAAGGTTGTTCATGTTGGAATTAATCAAGAAGACAAATTCATTGAAAATTTGTCTTTCTCAATGTTTGCCTACCAGAAAAGGCTACTATCTTGGGCGGTTGATCCTCTAATATGGGATGGTATCATTCCTAAAGTAGAAACTTCGTTAATGCTGTTGAAATAAATATACTGAATGAATGACCTCCTACTGCCCTAAGGATTACTGGCTTACTATGAAAGTTCTACTTACCCGCGATGAAAAAACTTTTGTATGCATCTTTTACTTTTCTAACCGGATCCTACAATAGATGATGATATGTATTGTTCTTGGTGTTCTTAAGCAACTGAATCGATTTTATTCCGCCATGCAAAGTAAAGTATTTTGTTATCTGATTGAGTTTATTTCATCCAACAACCAATCACTTTGACATCATCTAAACACAGTTCTAGGTGTTTAACCCAATTAATTTCATTTCAAGATGTAAAACTCAACAACAGCAGCCCAAAACACCATTTCACATGCGAAATAAATCAATGAGAAATCAGAAACAAATCAAACGGGTAAAGCATGATCCATCCTCATATGCTTAGTCGTAATCGAGCTGATTGAAAGTAATTCGAATTACAATTCAATAGGGAACTAATGCAGGGTTCGTAATTGTTAGGGCAAATCGAAGAACCCCAATTGGCATGAACAAAGTAAACTCTAAAATCGACAAATACAAACTGAAAAAGACAACACATACATATGTATATATAACAGACTGAATTGAATAAATGCATCGATATAGGAAACTTACCATCAGCTCGTAACAATTCGGAGGTAGAAGACGATGTTTGCATCAAAGCTTCTTGAAGATTCTAATTTATGAAAATAAACAGAAATAACTAAGAAATAAATGAAGGCATTCTCTTTTCGTTCTTTGTTATGGGCCTTTGAAAGGCCTATTAACAAAGAAATATTAGGGCTTCAACCCATTTTGGGACATATTGGCCCGTTTAAAGTTACTATCTTAACCAAACGGTATTTTGGCCCATTTTGGGATGATTTTTTGGCCCGTTTTGAACTTGATTGGATATGAGTCGGGTGTTTGCAAGCCAACTAAAGTGAAACCAGTGGATTATTTAAATCAATATTGCAAAGCTTTAGCTTACAAACCGAGCCTAAACCGATACTTGGCATATCGATCGAGCTCAAATGATTACGGGCTTGGAATAAAGTTTTTCAAGTTTGACAAATCATCATAACACATGTTTGTTTTACTGTGTTGTGTAATACTTACGAGACTTCTTTCTCGCTATACTTACAACACTTCTTTATCGCTGCAATGAATGCAGTAAGATGATTAGCTTTGTAGTGATGGGGAAATGAGCTATTCACACTCATCTTCTTCATTTTATAGTGAAGTTGTAAATACCAAAAAAAATCAAATAGAAGAGGCCCAAGGTATTAAGGAGGTGTTTGGTTGGAAGAATGGAATGGAATTAAGAAACTAATATAATTTTCAAGTAAAATTATGTTAGAGTGGGTAATGAAATATAAAACCCAAAGGAATGTTTCATCTCAATTCCCTTGGTTGTGGGATTTCAAAATCCTTCCACCTAGAGAGGGAATTTAAAATCCCACAACCAAATGAATTGAGGTGAAACATTCATTTGGGTTTATATTTTATTACTCACTCAAACATAATTTTACTTGAAAATTATACTAGTTTCTTAATTCTATTTCATTCCATTCTTTCAACCAAATGCTCTTTAAAAATTACAAGTGGTCTAAAGATTTTTAGTTCAAAAGTTAGTAGCTTGAGTGATAATAAAGTATGATAAGAAATGATCTAATAATAATTAAAGTTATGTAAATATTAATAAATTTTAAAACAAGATAAATAGATTTTTGTAACTTTTATTTGAAGAATTTCCGGGTCCCTTCAATTAAACATACTCATTACCAGTTTACAAATACAAGACTAATCATTATTGTTTCTTACCATCTAATTCCACAACTGACCACGTCTTAATGATATATTGATATGATATCCAATTATAAACAAACTAAAGCTTAAGAGTAAATTGTAATTTTCATACATGTGTTTTTCGGGTGTTAGCAGGATCAGCCTCAGTTTAACAGTTTGCATACCTGAGTTTACGAATGCTAACACTTTACATACCTCCGACCAATTTTCGTTAAACAACCGTTAAATCTCCCCCATGTGAGGGGCAAAACTGTCAGTTCATCTAATTAATTAATATTTTAAGAGTAAATTGTAATTTTCATACATGTGTTTTATGGGTGTTAACAGAATCAGCCCCAACTTAATAGTTTGCATACATGAGTTTACAAATGCTAACACTTTACGTACCTCCATCCAATTTTTCGTTAAAAAACCGTTAAATCTCCCCCACGTGCTCCTCATGTGAGGGGCAAAACTATCAATTCACCCAATTTATTAATCTTCCACCGTCGGTAGGGTTCCTGCGTGTTTATGCCATTTGTGTTCCGTTAGTTTACAGATTCTGATATTACTATCCAAATGAGATGTGAACACTTTTCTGTTATAAAACATGAGGAAATTGACTGAACCTGATGAGGAATCGTAGATAGTGAAAGTGCCGATGTTGGAAAACGACATCGTGTCGAATATGTGGATGCGGTCACCGGAGGTGGCGTAGAGGCGGTGGTTGTTGACGACGAGGTGGCTGATGTGGGCGGCGGGGTATAGTTTGAGGGGCGGTGAGGAAGCTGTGGGAGACGGTGAGTTTGAGAGTCTTCAGCGAGAGGTTTTGGAGGGAGGGGATGGAAGGTAGGGTTTGGAGAGAGAGGTTGTTGTAGAGACTGCTCACGGTGAATTGGCAATTTTGCTCCTCATGTGAGGAGCACATGGGGAAGATTTAATGGTTGTTTAACAAAAATTAGACGGAGGTACGTAAAATGTTAGCATTTGTAAACTCAGGCATGCAAACTGTTAAGTTGGGGCTAATCATGTTAACATCCATAAAACACATGTATAAAAATTGTAATTTACTCTTAAAATAATTAATAAATTGGGTAAATTGGCAGTTTTGTCCTCACGTGAGGAGCACGTGTGGGAGATTTAACAGTTGTTTAACAGAAATTGGACGGAGATACGTAAAGTGATAGCATTCGTAAACTCAGGTATGCAAATTGTTAAGCTGGGACTGATCTTGTTAACACCCCCAAAACACAGGTATGAAAATTGCAATTTATTCGAAGCTTAATGATATATAAATTTTTTAACAATAAATTATTATACTCCTAACAACTTCTACTCTTATACTTGTACGTATTAAAACTCAAATCATTCTTATTAGGGACACTCACTAATGTTATATGTGTAGAAGTTCTTTTATACGTATTTATTTGTCAATTGATTAAAATGTAAGATTTTAAATCCATATGTTTAAATATCAAACGTTTGGTAACCTCATCAAGTTTCATTATATTAATAAGATTTTATTTAAAAAAAGTTATAGCTAAACGAATGGACAAGAAAAATTATAGAAAAGAAAATATTTTAACACACAATAATTTAACTATTTTTGTTTGTTCATGATGTTTGTTTCTCATCATAAATGAAAATGCAAATGACATCTCGCAAACATACATTCTTTAGCAAACGAACATAAAAAATAAAATAAAAAAGATTATATTAATTTCATTATTGTTCAAATCAAATGAAGTTGCGTCGTTAAAAAGAAAAACAGTTAGTGATCCGACCATTGATTCATTGAATCAATATATACTTAACGGTCTAACCACTAATAATGAATAATGATATGACCCGAAGCACGTGCCCACAAGTATCCATATCCCGTACATGAATTAGTGTGTCCTAATGATTCCTTATCTTTTTCAATAGGGTTGGTAAAAGCACTCGAATCAACAAACCTTGCTACAACCAAAACGTAAAAGATAATACTCTTTTAACGATTTTAAATCCTACTTTATATTAAAAGTTAAAACAAGTTTTATTTTGACTTTCTTAAAAAGATTAACTTTTGAGAATGAATTACATAGGAAATGATCAAATTCTTCCAATTATACAGTATCAAACATTGTGTTTATTTAGATAAAGAAAAAAAAGGATAATATGTTTTTCTAGAAACTCATGGCATTATTTCTGGGTATATTTAAATGAAAGTCCAGACATGCTTTTATCTATAGTAAGAAAACATGCAAACATATTTTGTGTTTCCATTTTATGTTCAACTATTAACATAAACAGCTTATAAAGTGCAAACATCATTTGTTTTTTTATAATGATAGATGCTTATCAGAAAAGAAGCCGGTATTCATAAAAATTTCACATAATGTTAAATAGAATAAAACAAGTCGAGTTTGTATATTTTAAAATTCACATAAAATAGATTAAAGACGTGAATAGAACTTACTTATTATACAATTATGAAGATAAAAACTATTTAAGTGTCTCAATAACGTATAAGCAAATACAAAAGTTTGAGTTGGTTATGTGTTATACACAATGAGAGGTTGCTATCGATGCTATCCTAGCTGGCTCACAGACGTAGTATGCCACCTCATAGCGCATGTGAGTGGTGCGATTCTTTTTTACTTGACCGCGCTCACGGGTGTTTTTCAACAGAAAACACTCACAAATTAAACAGTAATCTATTAAAATTAACATGTGCCTTTTTCTTATTTTCGAATGTAATCACATGTTGCAATGCTATAATTATAGTTTGTTTTCCTGACAAAGCAAGGTATGAGTGTATGACCTCGTTTATTATTGTCATCCAATTATTTTTACTTTCAACTAAAGTCTTGTGCATCACTTATTTGCACCGTACAAATACCTATATAAAAAGAATCAAACAAATACATGTGTTCAAACTTCAAACTCATGCAGTAGACACTTCTACATAACTAATCGATACAAAAAAGACTCTAAATACATACAAGTTACAACACATGACTAACAACAACAAAATGACTAAAAGCAAAGTAAACAATCACTCCAACACAATAACAACACAAACACCTTCTTATGAATTTGAATCCCTCATCAATGGCTCGGTGAACCTCCTCGTGGTGCGAGCTGGGGAACCCGAAAACGATAGCCGCTTCTTGGCTGACCCAGCCACTGAACCCTTCTCCGATGCGCCTTTCTTTCCTGACCCTAACGGGCTTGGACTATGAACAGGACTAGCCATTCTGGACCTAGCCTTAGCAGACTTTGTTGAGGCCATGTAATTAGGAACCACAGGAGACGACTCAAGGCTCTCGTTGTCACACACCGAACTAGCCCAGCTGAGCCGCCTGTTCCTGTCAGATTGCGCGCTGTAGAAGCTTCTGGA
The DNA here is from genome assembly GCA_025506515.1 of Flaveria trinervia. NCBI lineage: Eukaryota > Viridiplantae > Streptophyta > Magnoliopsida > Asterales > Asteraceae > Flaveria > Flaveria trinervia. The sequence goes on from CM046450.1 coordinate 3,990,998, forward strand.
GTCTTCATCCACGCTTCCCTTTCGGCTTTCGGGCCTGACCCTTGAACTCGATGATGGAGGCCTGGTGGGTGGCGTAGAGGGTGAATGGCGGCTAGGAGGGCGGCTAACCCGTTTGCTCATCTCTCCAACCGATGGCTCTTTGCTCAGTATGCTTTGAGTTTCCCAGGGTCTTGCAGCCATCCAACGCTCAAGCCAACTCCATCCCCAGTGAGGATTGTTTGGGTCAAGAAAAGTTGGATTTGCAGACTTTGTATTGTTCTTCCACATTTGCTGTTTGACAATAAAACATAAAGAACTCAACTTTCATCAATCATATCAATAAACAAACATTCTTGTTGGGAGTTAAAGATTGATCAATACCTGATGAGTATGCGCATAAGCTAATGCTCTTTCTCTACGAATAGCAGCCTCGTGTTTGCTTTGTAAACTAGCTTCAGTTTCTTCTTTAGATTTTCGACTGTCATCCCATGTATTTCCCAACTGTAATCGAAAAAATTATAGTTATTAGTGAAGGAAAAAACATGACTTTAGTGTAGTTATCAACACTTACAGAGGATCTAATGTTGTTGAGCTCTTTCTCATGTTTCAAGAGGAGTTGTTGTTGGATAACTTGGTTCTCCTCAGACATAAGAATGCGCCTTGATCGAACCTGAGCTTGCACACGAGCCAATGTTTGCATACATTTCAATGTGGAGATCGCTTGGCGTTTGACAGATTGACCTTGAATCAATGATCTCAACCTCCCAAGGCCTCTCACAGCGCGCAACGCCCTCCTTGCCTGCACAACCATAAAACCACAGCAAACAAAAGATTATGTTACACATTTGTGCTATTTTCAAATGAAACTAACAACTTCCTGATAGAATGATTTACCAAGTGTCCGCGATAGGCTGCCTGAATCTTGATGGCAGCGATTTCTTCTGTGGATTTACCCGTAAAACGGGCTGTGGATGTCAAGCGAACGACCTCGGCTGCAGCATGAGCCGCAGCTACGGCAGCTTCTGCTGCCACAGCAGTCGCATAGGCTACTGAATACGCGTGTTTGCTCTGTTCATTCTCGGCTTCACTGAGTTTTGCCTCTGTGGGAGGAGAAAAAGACACAGGATTCACCAATGCAGGTTCCGTTTGTGGGCAATCTTTATCCAAATTCCTTTGCTTTCCAAACCAAAATCTCTTAGAACTCTTTGTATGTGATTTCTGTCATATCAAAACCACACAGGCATTTCATCAAACAACGTGTGTGCAAAAAAATGAACTTAACAATGGAGATAAAATGAAAAGAATACAGTTACACAAACATTGTCCTTCTTCTCCTTATGATCAGAAGGGCTTAGAGCTTTCTTTACTGCAGATAACCAACTACCCTTCTTCCCCATTTGCTAATCAAATCATCTTCACAACAATAACCATCAACTGTAGAATCACAATGATAAACAGTAAAAAGACTTAAGTTAATTTCAATTCAATTAAACAATTTGTAGATACAACATGTTCAAATGCTAAGATTCAACCAAAGTATGAACATAAGAACAAACCCATAAGCAGAAAAATGCAAACATCCATAATATAGTTCAAAACAATTTGGGGAAGTGCAAAACAGAGGGATATACACAAGAATCAAGGTACCCACATGAACTTCCTGACATCGGTGGACAGAGTCGATGAATTAAAGAATAAAAACAAGCATTAATCTGAAGTTAAAAGTGAAATACCTCAAAGTTTCGATTTTTGTGTGAATTAGAGAAGGTGATCAGTTGATGCAGGGAGAGTTTTTGACAGATCTCGTGAACATCGTTTGTAGGTTGAACAGAGACACAGAGAGATTCATATATGACACAGAGAACCGATTAAAAAAGAGAGGGACGAAGCGGTTATTATTATATTATTTTTAGTGACAAAGATCCGGTTCATAAAATATATGTTTTATTTTAATCGGTTCAAATCTATTCATTTTTAAGTCGAGAATGCTCTACCAACTCTCTCAAGAAAGAATCTATTACGAGAAAAATTCACTGGCCCAACACTAAACATGTTTTTTCAGAGTAAAACTAACATGTACCCATTAATTATATAATGATTTGAAAATGTTTATGAAGATGTGTAGTTATAGTGACATGAGAAAACCAATGAATTAAATACCAAAAGACTTGTAATATAACGGAATTAATGTGTGTTGTTGAAAGATGTTACGTTCCAAACACATAATAACGTATAACGGTTCAAGTTATATTTTTTAGCTCTTAGTTTACTTCATTACTTGTTAGAATTTAAATGTAGTATGTGTAATGGTTAGAAATAAAATAAGAAAAAACACACCGAAGGAATATGAATGTATGATACACCGAAGGAATACGAATGTATGATACGCAGAAAAAACAAACTACTTATTGCATCTAGATTTGGTCCTGCATGCATTAAATTTTAAGATTTAACCTTATTTATTGTTTTTGCAATTAATAATATCTAATATTTTTGTTCTGTTAAGCTTATTAACTGCGATTTAATATATTCCAATGAAGAGATAACACACATTGGAAGGCCCCCACCTTGACGTGTCGTGAAAAGTCGATGAGAAAATAGTTATTTGAATATTAATTATATCAACACACATCTGTCACTGTTTATGATATGCAAATCTGTAATTATAATATAAAGAAATTGTCATAACTTTTAATAGTGATAGAATATGTTAAACTAATAGTGAAAGATGTTAATTTATTTGTCACCACTCAGCTTTTAGTGCAAGTAGTTGAGGATATTTGAAGACATAGGGATGTCTTGTGTTGTAAGGTTTGTTTGTTTATTAATGTCATCACATGCTAGAGGTAGGGTTTTTTTACTCTTTTCTTTTACTTTTCTATTATGATGAGTACGATGTTTTTCTAAGTCATTAAATATTAAAAGCTTGTTACATCTATTAGACTCAAATAATACGTTCTCAACACTAAAATCAGCATGTTATTTGACTTACCTTTTGATATTATATGTAGAATACTATCAAACTTACTTTTGATGTATTAAATTTATAAACTTATTCTTAAGTTATTAGGCTTCACCCATCGGCAAGATTTAGTTCGGTCGGTCGAGAATAAAATAATGAAAAAAAGATCACAACCCAAACACGAAAGGCAACCGGGTCGTTTTACCGACCGTGAGTCAGTGGAAGAAAGTCAAGGTTTTTATTAATCTTTTTTATTAACTTGACAAATACAGCATTTAATTGGTCTGATATATATAAAAATACTTTATTTAAAGATTTATCATGAAACATTCACTTTTGTCTAATTCAAAAAGAAAAAAAATTCAAATCCATAACATACTTTTGCTTTTCTGTTTACGATCATGGATCCAAAAATTATTTCAAGATCTCAATATTATTCGAATGCTAAACACTATATTGAAATAGAAAACTTATTTTTAATTTTTATTAATATGTAATAGAATAAAAATTAATCAAAAACTATATATTATTTAATAAAAAGTTATTAGGTTGGATTGGTAATGAGAGTAAAATTTTGGTTTTAGTTGGTTGGTATAGGTGGAAGAGAGATCACTTAATTTTTAATAAACAATTCAGTTGGGTTGAGTTGTAAATGTTAGTAGTCTTAAGGGTTTCTTCCTCTGTGATTTGCATTAATTAAATTTATAATATGTGCAAATATAAGAGAATTGTTCAATTGGTTTGCGAATTTTAAAGTTATTAACCTAACACTAATGTTTTTGTCCTTGCATTTTATAGTTCTAGATACATCAAGTCGATTAGGCAAGGATGTGTTTTATTTTGTATTATTTACTTTTTACTTTTTACATTTTTATTGTTTATTTTTTATTTTTTGCTATTGTGGAGGCAGAGTGCATGTTACTACATCATGACAAATGCAAATCCTGTTTCCTGGTAGAAGATTTCTTTTGTTGTCCTAATTTTGTAGGTTTTCAATTTTATCATAATCTTTTGGTTCTATTTAGGTACTTTTCACTTTTATTTATCAAGGTTTGCTATTAACAAAAATCGCTCTACTCTTCATTTGAATTTGCCTTTGTTTTTTGAGGGTGAATATGCTATTTTCTGTTAAAAAATAGGTATATATTTAAGTTTCAAATACTATATCTACAAATACATATATTTAATAGTAATATTGTTTTATGTATTTTTATGCACTTTTTAGAAACTCATTTTCTTCTTCATGTTTTCTTTGGTTCATTTTTATAAACATCTTTGAACCTTTTGTAACCAAAATATTTTCTTTCTCATTAGTATATATATCATATAAATTTAATTAAATAAAGTTGCATACACTCCTTAGTCCCTTTAGTTGGTCGTCTCAAACATTTTTATCAATGACATATATCTTAATAACATACACTATACCTATTTTTATAATTTGTTGTCTAAAAAGATAAAGACACAGGACTTGTTTTGAAGTGGAGGGTGAATTTAGTTAAATGTGTAAAAAATGAAAAGTAGAAGGTGGTTTTATTTAACATCAAAACACCAGACCCTACAAATTTTGGATTATTAAAGGAGAAGTATTAAATAGCTCGTGCCCTCCCCCAGGAGTCATTATTCTATTACACTCGCCCAAATAAATGTACCATTTAAGGGACAATATTATATATTTATATTCATTTAATACACATAAACACACATATTCAAACATGATGTGTTTTTCTCAAAATATTACAGGTAAATAGGTTAAATTGTTCATTTTGCTAGTTTTACCGGTAAATGTAAATAAAAGGTTGTGTTTACTGAACGCATCTTTACTCGTAGTATCATCAATAAAACCCGTCACATTAAACTTTCTTTTTTCAAATTAAAAGAAAAAAGTAATAAAGCTCTAATTTGATGTTTATCAAACTAAGTATATATAAACATGAACCAAGGAGATGATAAGCGATATTTCGATAATAAAAAACTGAAATGCAATGCATAAAAGTTTACAACAAAATCAAGAAAATATTATTAATAACCAATAAAAATGTACTCAAGTGTTTCGGATTCATATCATTCCAAATATATTTTTTGTTCCAAATTTTTAAAAACATACCTAGAAAAAAATGCATTTAATTATGTATAATACTATGTAATGGTTCTCCTATCATCAACAACCAATACATTAAATACCATTGGTGATATTTGAGGCTGTACATTTCTTATGACGTATTACCTCCCCGTGGACCTGACAAAACCATGCGTGTGATGCCACACGATTGCTTATAGTGCATTGACCTGTTATAAGGTTTATGTTGTAGTTCCTTGTTAGCCGCCTACGGATTGTGTTACGTTTTCATATTCAAGTCCATTCATCTACAGTCTCCGCAATCGAATCAGGGCTACTAGATAAACACGATTTGTAATGTAGTATGTACCATACAATATAGAAACTAGATATGAAAAAACCTTGTACGAGCCCAACAAATATGAGGCCCAAACTATTTGCAGGCCCATAGTGGTGTATCCACAAACCGCTTCGGTTTTTTGTAAACCAGACCGGTTTTTTATAATATGTACAAACCGCTATTTTTGCAAACCGATTTTCATCAAGAATCCTCAAATCGGTTTAGACCGGTTTGTAAACCATTTTTTTCTAAACCGGTTTGTATCCCATCTTTTTAATTAAAACCGGTTTACAAACCATTGGATGTCGGGCTACCAAAAAGGTATACAAACCGCTGGTTCGAGTTGGGCTTGGAACCGGTTTGTCCGCGGATTCGAACTTTTTTACTGGTTTTTTTGTACACCTGTGGCTGAACTTGCTTCCTGTCTCAAATCTTCCTCTTTCATGAAAGAAAGAAAACATAGAGAACAATGAGAAGAAGATTGCATAATCTTTGAACTTTAAATGCAAATGTATATACCAGTAATTTTTAATTCAATGGTTAAGATAGGGCGAAGGACAACAAAAAATTAGAAGGTATTTGGTTAAAGTTTTATTTTGGATGTGCGGTCTCGACTAAAAAACAAATAAGTGGGCACAAATACAATAACAAATACCTTTTAAAGTCGTACACTTACCGTTAAAAAAATTTAATTCTCAATTACACACAAATTGAGAAGAGAAAATATGCATCAATTTTACAAATCGACACGAATATTGTCACCTAAGAACCAAAACTCCAATTTTGGCAAACATTACATTATTACAATACCACTTCATTGCACTTAATGTAATAATTCACATACATCTAACGTTAAACACAAACTAAAATCATAACATAAGTCTTACAAAGTTAAAACTAAAACTCACTGATCATCGTATCTCCTTTGTATCCACCATTACACCCCAAAACATCAACCACTCGCCACCACCCCTTCTTCCCGATTGTTCTTCCATCGCTCTCCTCCTTGCCACCGTCCACCGACACCGACGATGTATTCACCTGCCGGAGCCGCCTGCTTTTGATTTCACTCATGTCTACTTTAGTCGGAAACTTGCTTGATCCGGACCCGAACATAAACACCATAAATCTCGACTTGCAAGGAAACGATGAAGATGTATTCGGCATCGACTTTGACCTAGAAGCAGTTTTCATCCGAATAACTCGAAAAGAATCCGAATTCGACCTGAATAACGGGGGCGTTTGCCTCTTAGTTTCCGGCTTTCGCTCTCCAGCAATTTCTTGTTTGTAAGAAACCACCTTTCCGCAGAAAACAATGTCTTCGGATGAATTACTGAATGCCGTATTTTCGCTCCATTCTTCATTGAAAAACCCTAGGAAATCTTCTTCAGACGAAGAAACCGAGGACGAGGAATTCGACATGGAGCTATGATCTGCATCATCCACATCATCTTTCGTCATGTGAAAGTTGGAGAGTGAAAGAGTCTCCTCTGCATCATCAACGTACTCTTGCATGGTCATGTTATGGATCAATTTTGGGTTTTCGTAAATGAATTAATTGTTAGATGTATATGTGTGATGGATTATCAATGGATCATATGCAGGAATATATATATATATATATATATATATATATATATATATATATATATATAATATATATATATATATATATATATATATATATATATATAGGATGAAAGAACTCAAAGAAACTTTAATTCTTGAAGGGGGTGGGTCTTAGGGTTTTACTAGAAAGGAGACCGATAGCGACGAAAGTAGGTCTAACAAGTATGACCGTTTAAAACGGGTGGTGTTGACAGTTGAGACCATAATAGACGCCTATGACCACTACAGGGGGCTAAGTGGGCTTCATTTGACCGTGAACCATTCAACCTTTGATCTATCCATGCTCCTTTAATATTTAATATATATTTTTTATTTTATATACTAATTAACAACTTAAGATTATTTTTGTTATTGTATTATATACATCAAATGTTTATAACTTTTTATTTTCAACTTTGATCCCAGGCTTTTTGTTTTTTACAAATTTTTCGTTTTACATCTCGGTCGAGATTTTGAGAGTTTAAAAGTGTAACGCCCGGGTACGTTTCAATGTTATTACGCTATTTTTTTCCGTTTAACGGCACTGTTACAACATTCAAGTCCTAGATCGACTATGGTTTTTACTTTTTATATGTTTCACGTACATGATTCATTGTTTTTACGTCTACTTTTTATACGTTTCACGTACATGGTTCATTATTTTTAGTTTTTCGGTGTTGGTGGTCATTGACGGTAATGCGAGTCTTTTCCCTAGAACCACTGGCGGAGCATCATAAGGGTCGGGGGGCCGCCGCCCCCCTATTTTTTTGTCCGTAGTGTTAAATTTTAGTCAGATACTGTAATTTTTTTGCCCGGTAGTATAAAATTTTATATAAATATCGAGTTTGCCCCCCTAAAAAATTAATCTCCCCCCACACGAAATAGTTCAAGCTCCGTCATTGCCTAGAACGTCAATAGAGGTTAATTTAAAGAGCAAGGAATTACAGTGAAAGTGGACAGTAGAGGGCCTGAATTAGCAACATTCAAATAAGGTTAAGTTTTGTTCTACGTACTAGCATAATGTTATGGACTGAAACCATTGTAAGCAATGAGACTTGTACCACATCAGTTACATGAGTAATTGATATGAAATTTATAGACTCGGAAAACCAATCAGACTTTTATTTTAGGTTGAGTTTTTCCAATTGATTTCCAACACATAGAATTACACATATGATATAAATATATAAATAGAGAGACCCTTGGATATGAATATGTGTACGATTGATCTTCTTATTTTAATATTCAAAAATTAGGTGTAAACGTATAAAAAGTTTAAGTTTTCTTAACAAACTTTTAAAACATCAATTGTAAAAATGAGCATGTACTCTTAGAGAGCGTTTGGTTAAAAGAATGAAATAGAATTGAGAACAGTATAATTTTTAAGTAAAATTATGTTTGGTTGGTTAATAAAATATAAAATTCAAAGGAATGTTTCATTTCAATTCTTTTGGTTGTGGGATTTCAAATTCCCTCTTTAGATGGAAGGATTTTGAAATCGCATAACCAAAGGAATTGAGGTTAAATATCTATTTGGGTTTTACATTTCATTATCCAATTAAACATAATTAACTTGAAAATTATATTAGTTTCTTAATTTCATTCTATTGCATTCCATTCTTCCAACCAAACGCTACCTAATGGAATTCAATGGAATTGAAATTTGAATTCCATTAGTAATTGTGTTTGGTTTGAAGTAATTCGTGGAAATTGGAATTTGAATTCCACTTTGCACGTGTTTTGTTGAGAAAGAAATTAGAATTTGAACTAATTCTCTTAAATTCTTTTCATTGAAAGATTTCAAAATCCTTTCAAATGTTGAAGAATTTCAAATTCCATCGACCCCACCTCCACCACCAACCGACACATACCACCCCGCCCACCGCCAACTGACACTACCGACAACTCCGTCCACCGACCGCCGCCCACCGCCGCCAGCCTACCCTGACCGCCATGAGCACCACCGACCCCCGCTGACCCCCGCCAACTGACACTACCGACAACTTTGACCGCCGCCCGCCTACCCTGACCGTCGCCGAGCACCGCCGACCCCCGCCATGCGCCACTGCCCTTCACCTATCCCGATAGCCGCCGACCCCCGCCTACCCCCGCCTACCCCGACCACCGCTGCTCCCTCAGCCTCCCGGCCGACCCCGTTGCTGGCCGCCCCCAGCCGACCCCGACCTCCGCCCCCGACCGTCGACCTTCACCGTCCACCCTAACCATCGATTGTCGTCGACCTCGGTTACCGAACTATGTCTCGACGACGGGCGTCATCGGTTGGTGGCAGCAGCGGGGTACGGTCAGTTTTCGACAACGGTCGCGGTTGATTGTCGGCGATAATGGCGGCGGCGGTCGATGGTATGTAGCGGTGATGATCGGTGGTTATTGCGGTGGTGACGGTTTTAACATGTGATAAATTCTAATTCCTTTATAAGTGTTTTGTCGATTTCCAATTCCTTGATAAATTCCAATTTCTTTGAGTTCCAAATCCTATAAAAAAATATTGAATTCCAATTACAATTCCTTTAAATTCTAATTTAAATACTAATTCCAATTCCAATTCCAGTTCCAATTCCAATTGCGACACATTCCACGAACCAAACGCACTTAGTGTGAGAAACCGACATTGTGGCATCCTTAGTGCGAACATGCAGTCCACGTGGATACCTTAGGAAGATAACGCATATGACATGTCACTTTTAACGAAAAGACGCATAGGAAGTTGACACGTAACCGTGTGCCACATGAAGTGAGTTTTTCACCGTAATGACGCCAAATGAAGTGTGTTTTCACCTAAAGAGTACATGTTCAATTCAAAATTTGACTTTTTAATGTTTGTTATTAGAAATACAACCTTCATATGTTCATTTTAGTAATTGTTAGGAAGTTGAACTCACAGATGTAACATGTCATGTGTTAGATACATCATTGTAACAAAGTTAGATGCATTGTTGTAATCAATAATATTTTTAAAATAACAAAGCTAATATCAAATTAATTAATAGAATATAGTTCTGGATTATATGCTGTATTTTTCTTAAAAATCAAGTATATTAGAGATATTCCGATATAAAAAAACAACTTTCATCATCCATTAGTTACAATATTTCAATTCTATATCAACAATCAATTGCACTTAATGTTCTAAACATGGCATAAAAACCTCAACTTACAACTGAAAATAAAAACAAAAATTCACAACAAATTCAATCTCTAAAGGCCTTAATTAAACAACCACCATCTTGCTTCTCTCATACCCCCCCACCACACCCCAAAACATCAACCAAACGCCACCACACCTTCTTCCCAATTCTCCGGTCACCACCAACATGATCACCGTCTCGAGACACCGTCGTCGTCACACTCCGCGATCGAAGCTGCCTGCTCTTAATATCCATCAAATCCATCTTCTCCGGAAACCTTCCTGACCCGAACCCGAACATAAACACCTGCCACCTTGACTTGCTCTTAGACCCCATAACCGACACCGATCTTGACCTCCAACCGCGCTTACTCGAACCCATTTTGAACCGCATGTATCGAAAAGAACCCGAATTCGACCTGAACATCGGGTTTGTTTCCTCCATCGGTGCTGTTGGCTTACTAACGTTGTCATCATTTGAGGGTTGTTTCACATGTGAACTCTTGTTTGAAATCTTACGACTCCATTCTTCACCGAAGAAGTCTTGATAGAACGTTGTGTTTACCTCTTGTGAATTGGTAGTAACATCGTCTATAGGAAGATGTGATAAAGAAAGTATGCCGTCTTCTTTATGATCCTTGTATTCCTCCATGGTTAGAGTTCGAGTTTCTTTATCCTGTTTCATATGATTTTTGGAAAATTATATTTGTACAAGTGGATGACTTATATTTAACATCTTTGATGTATACAAATGAAGAGATGTATATTGTATAAAAGTCGTGAATTGTGTGTGTTGCGAGGTTAAAATATGTGTGATATTTGTGTCGTACTAGAAGGCCATAGCCGCCGGAAGAAAGCCATGACTGGCAGAAGAAGACCGATGTCAATTCATATAATTAATGATTTAGGATAATATTTTATGTTACATACATCACAACTTTTTTTAAACTGCAATTTATGAATTGGTAAATTTTCGATTACAGATATTGTAATCGGCCGTATGCTTTGTAAAAGGAAGTTATGAATATAGAACCCCTTTAGGATATTATAGTTACATCATTACAAAAACTTTTTATCCGAAACTTAAAACTAGAAAGATAAATCCATAAATTATACAAAAGTAAATTTATAGATGAATTTAAGTCGAATTATCGTAGGCAAGTTGTCAAACTAATTTCTAAAAGAGACGATATAATGATAATGTAACACCCAAGAAAACATAAGACAATAACAATGTAATTCCTTAGGTGAGGACTAAATTGCACAGAGATCTCGAAGCAAGGGCTTATTGTCTAAATATTGGAAGTCAAGAAAAATAAGGAGAAAACAGGAATTTGGGAAACCATGGAGGACCTATATTGGCAAATTGAGAAAAATTTGAGCTTTCACCTTCCATTTGCTATACATATATCAAATATTTTGTAATGACATTTCGATGTACACTCAATACCCCACTGAGTCTTCCTGAGACAGAATTTTAACCATTCATAATGATTTTGACGGTTTAAACCTGACTCATCCATGAATACCATCAAAGAAGAAACTCACCATAAAAAAAAAACCATCACTGCATATCATTTAAGCTCTATCCTCTTAAAACCTACAAATTATAAAAACATATCAACCATCAAACAATTACCATCCAATTAAGTGTACATAAGTTGCACGGATCAGCTGACTGTTAAAACCTAAAATGGCCTTGATGTTGATCTATGTAGACAAGTAAATCTCTGGATATATTGTTGTATGATGAATCTTGATCGGGTTAAAGTCGGTCAATGGATACGGGTCAACTAGATGTTTAATCAAGTCACATGTTTTTATTTTTAAGTAGCATCATGCATAGTTAGAAATGTTAGTGGGATTAGATCATGTATAGTGGGATAGTTGGTAGTTCTTTTTTTGTTTGCAAGAGTCTTTATTTATATGTGTATTTTGCAACTAATGAAAGTGGAGAACAAGAGTTAGAAAGTAGTAAATTTTTTTGTGTTAATCTGTATTTTTGTACGTGATCTTGAGTTTGAACCAATAATTATCACAAATTTTGAATGACATTATGATGTCGTGGAATGTGTCCTGAATATGAAACCAATGATAACAGATGTATCATGGGTATCAGATTACTATAAAATGAGAAATCATAGTGACATTTTAATTCGGTTTTGAAGTAGGGTATCAACATATGTTTGGTGACATGATTTTCGTGACTTTGTGATACAAGCTTGAGTAACAACTCTAACTAATCAAGAGTGATATTCAAGTAGGGGTATCAAGATATGTTTGGTTCCATGACTTTGTGATACAAACTTGAGTAACAACTCTAACTAATCAAGAGCGGTGACATAACTAAAGCTTCTAATTAGTTGGATGTAATCATAAGTAGATCGAGGCGTTTAAAAGCTAAACTTCTAATGATAACTGGTATATAATCAAACTTGTTAAGTATTAGACTTGAATTGGATTGTAGGGATAGTATCAACAAGAGCATCTCTAATTCATGGGAGGCCATACAACTCTATGTATGATATTCTAATAAAACCTCACAAACTGAGGAATTCTTTATAAATGTTCCCTTTTCTAATCATCACATAGAATCTCCTCCCACTGCGGATTTCGCCATAGAAATATTCTTTTCAAGTTTAGATGTTCTGGTAACAGGTTGCAATGAATAATGAATTTAAAGATTTATTATTATAGTTAAAATAGTTATTTATATATAAATTTGTATACTATATAAATGAATAAAAACAATGATTGCCAATAACTCACAGATCAACTGGTTTATAATGAAGTATTTTATAACTTTTTAAAGTAGAGGTTATAAGTTGAAGTTTCACTTGATGCATTATGTTTTAAGTGGACTAAGGGTTTATCACAATGGGCTTTTGGGGGTGGGTTTTCCTTAAATGGTGAGCGAATCGAGTCACCAATGTTGTCTGTGTTTACGAACGTGAATGACTTTTTATCAATAAATTTACTAAGGGGTTTAAAAATTATTCATTAGTCACTAAAAAAATATAAATAAATGAAAAGGCATGAGAAAGCGCGTAAGACTGATAGGTAAATGTGGTTTGAATTGAGTCCAGTGAAAACCATCTTTCAAGCTTCAAACTTGTCAAAATATTTGATTTGAACAACTCATGTCACCATCACCTCTTCTAGAAGTCATTAGTTTCTTACGTCATTCATTTGTTTCAAAATCTTCCTAATTACATTACATTTGGTATAAATACTCTTTTTACTTTTGCAGATAAATCATAGTTATACATGTTTGTATAAAAAACGTACAATTAAATCACCTCCTACAAAACTACACATATAGATTATAGATAACTATAATATATTCAATTTCAGTTAGAATATTTATGCAAGTTAAACCAAATTTTAGGATTTATATTCTACGCATTTATTCTCTATACTTAAAGTTGAAACAACCGAACCGAATTAAATGTTACATAATACAATGATAGAAGTTCTAAATAGACCACTAGACCGGCCTCATCACGACCGAACCCAAAGCACAAAGCAAATGAACCTTTGTAATACACGAGATGTGTAATATACGAATGTAAAACAGTAAAAAAATAACGGTCTAAAACAACACACGACTCAAACCTATCAGATAGTACAGTAGACAAACCGAACCGACATGCCAATTGACTACATCAAACACGAAAAGTATTTGTAATTTTGTATCACCTAAATTCTCTCCTCTAGAAGTCCCTACACCAACGCTAGCTCTCTCCAAACCACATACCATATATACACACACCACATGTATATATATATATTCTTCACCAATCACCACCCACCTCACATCAAAACCTATACATGCTCCCATTTTCTCTCCATGAATCCCACAACAATGGAGCACAATATACACAACGAAAACGACAACGACAACGACAACGATGACAACGGGGACGCTCTCTCCCTAAGAGACCTCCAAATGTACGATCAAACCACCACCAGCTCCACCCGCAGCAGCCCGAGAACTTCCTCCGGTCAAGAACTCTTCGAGTTCTTCCCTATCCCCGATTCGATCGATAAAGACTACGATCACAAGTTAAGTGATCATCACCAACGCAAAGTTATCGGATCATCATCCTTAAGGCTGCCTGAGCGTGCACTAGAGCATGTGATCCCACCGCGGTCAGTTTCGAGTCGTGATCAAGGCTCGCCTCGACACGGAGTGAAGTTTTCGACGTCGGTGAAGAAAGAAAACATTGCAGGCTCGATGTCATCCAAGTCCAAGAGGAGATTGTTTATGTTTGGGTTGGTGAAGTTTATGCCGGAGGTGGAGATGAGTTCGATAAAAGAGAGGCAGGGGCGTCGGGCTCCATCGCGAATGTTTCCGGTGGCGGCCGATGGTGGCGATCGGCGGAAAGCGGTGGCCGGAAGCCACAAGAGGTGTAGAGCTCGATTGAATTATGTGTTTGAAAGGTCCATTGCATGTCTGGGAGTTTGACTAATTAACCATCTTTCTTTTACTTTGACTTTTATGATTCCTTCCTTAATTAATGTATGAAAATATATTTTTTTAGTCCTATACTGAGGTTTGACCATTGTTTTCGTTTATGATTTGCTGTTATTGTAAAATGTTTTTTCATTGATTTTATTCGGTGATAGGTTTATTTATATAAAATGAACTGATTTGAGTTTATTGTAAAGAATAGTTGTTATTGAATGTTGATCGATGCTTATCTCTTATAATATAGTATAGATACATAAGAAGTTTGTTATATTATATTTAAGTGAGCTTCCACTTAATCGATCAACCCGATTTTATATTTGTTCAGCCAACATTACACCTACAATATTATTACCACTGAAATTCTGAACCTTTTAATGGATGTAGGCACTTGATTTAACAAGTGGTTGCATGTTATGAGATATATAGTGTATAGATATAATAATTACAGCAAAAACATTGTTGGACTTTAAGTCTTTAACAAGTCCATATGCTTCCCAATCGACAACACTACTCGCAACTTCTGCCGTCCCAACATCCTTAAGTTTTGCGTAGCAATCATATGTAATATGTTTTATTATAATATTAAAAGTTTAAAATTGTAAGTCCATATAAAGGAAGTGCACCTCAGAAATACCAGTGATTTTTCCTACCAACAGTCATGATGCTTCCTTGGTTTTATTATTGAGTTGAATAGATATGCACTCATCTTTTTTCTTGATAAAACCTTTGATTTAACAAGAGTTTGACAGAATGAACTTTATCGGGTGACAATAAACTCGCTTGACTCTTTCTTGGTTCGTCTTTGCTATGGCTATGAGCTAGCCTGTGGACTGTGGTGTAAGGTTTGAGCGCCCAACGTTATAGAGTCTCACAATTATTGAGCTAAAGTGTCTGATGTTATTGGTAACATCCATCTATGTATGAGGTGCGGAAGGCTAGAAACCCCACACCATTTAACAAGGTTAAATCCTCGTCCTCAAAGCTTATCGAGGATATAAATTCTCCCTCTTAGGCTGTTCGTGTAGATAGATGATCCATTCTCTCTCCTTCACATTGGGGTCTCAATCTTCCATCTTAGCCCTCGATCTCTTCTTCACATCAATACGTATGCCTCTTATATGAGATCGGCGAACACCACCATTAGAAATGTTATAATGATACAATTGAGCGCCAACAGGTGATTATGGAAAGGCTAGCTTGTTAAATCAGGTACTCATGATCTTAAATGCTAACAAAAGGCTAGATGAGTTTAACCGCTGAATATAAGTCGTTGCTAAATATGATTTTAAAACTTGACGGTCAAAAATCAGAGAGAAACAAAACTAGTGTTATTGCTTTGATAATTGATTCAAACTGTTCATCATGATGATGTGAATTTGTGTTAAATAGAATACAAAAATGTCTTCTCAAGTAACAAAACAAATATCCGAGTCTGATTTCAGGAACCAGGTGATAGGTGGAAAGTGTGCGGCAGCGAGGATCTGTGATTAGAAAATATCAGAGCACATAAGCATATTTTATTCTATTTAATATTAGTGAGAGATAGCTACATGAAGCTGTCGTGATGTTGAAATCGTACCAACCAACAACTACTATTGCTTTGGACTCCGATTGTCATAAATCACAACCCCATAACAGATGGTGACACCCCCACTTGCAACTTATCGTTCACCTAAATTACAATTCAACCTTGACACCCCCAACTGCCACTTTTTGTCATCCGAATCACGAAAATTGTTATATACATTATGATCCTTTTTAGAAAGACATATTACAACATATTGATTTTCAGTCTAATAAAAAGATGAACACTAAATATCATCATTATATCAGGTAATACACAGTTAAAATATATATACTAGGAAAGATCTACAGTCAAGAAAAGAGCTACTTTGATAATCTTACCTTTCCCTCTGATATCAAGCAACCATCATTTTCATTGCTTAAATCACTACAATCCTTAATCAAATACAAACAGTTTAAGCTATGAAATTGAAAAAGAAAGATAAATAAAAATAAACATCTGGCCTGGCTTTCCTAACTTGACAGAATTATTTTGTGCATTTGACAAATACAACAAAAAGAAGAAGAAAAAAAACTGCTCCAAATATTACAAAACAACCTAAAATAACCAAAACAGACGGCAACAGTATGCGAGAGCCATCATGTCCTACCACTGCTCAACTCCTTACAACAAAACATATATTACACAGGTGATAAATAAAAAGATCAAATTCACCACCATACAAGAGTCTGTTTCTGCCATTATCTGCTTCCAATATCACTAACATTGCTTCTCCATGACTCCGCTCCACCATTCTTGTATTGTTCAGTTTTCGCATAGTGCATTCCAATGGCTACCATGGGGTCTGAAACACCATTGCAAGCCCCATTCACGACGTTCATCCCACCTACACCCGCAGATAGAGCTTCGAAATCTTTTCTTCTTGGCATCTCGGGTAGCAGCTTATCTACTGTAAAAGGCTGAGTGTACGCATGGTAACCTGGACCCTGGTTATGGTTCGTTAATTTTCTAGTTTGAAAACCAGATGAAACATTCTCCAGAGAAGAATGCTGATGCTGATCCAACTTGGGCAATGTAGAAATGTTACTAAAAGCAGCAGGATACTTCGCCAACAGCACAGCAGAACCTGGCAAAGAAGAAAACCCTGTTTGGATTCTGTTCCCGTCCCAGAACCCGTAATTCCTTTTCAAATGAAGATCATTCTCCACACCAATAGCATAGTCTTTAGTCTTACTCTGATCGAATTTCAAGTTAGTGGACTTTCCAACATCTGGTTTTTCATTCTCTTGGACACTACAGTTTGACTTTGGCAATGAATGATTAGTTATGATCTGACCGAATAATTTCACATCACCACTTTTACTACTTGGCTTTTCTAAGGATGAACTTCGCCTCTGTTGTTGGGACACAGATGTCAGTTCAGTCCCCATCTGTAAACAGACATCTCTTGGCAGTAAAAGACTCTCATCCAGCGTTAGATTGCCTTGAGGTTCATTAGAACTTAGAGAGCGTTTGTGAAGATTAAATTTTAAACTATCTATACTTGAAGATCTTTGACCGCCTTTCCTGAAAGTGAGTCTAGATGACACATCATCCTGGCAGCTAGCAGACTTCCTTTGGAGATTAAGATCTTGGGGAAACAAGTTTGGCATGACAAAGCCATCACCTGCTTCCTGACAAGTGACATTTTCTGAAGCTGTATTCAAGTCCAAATTGTTTCCATGATCAGTAGTTAAATCTGAACGACTACCTCTTGAGTAATAAGAAACAGAATTGAGGTCTTCAGGTGGAAAATAACTTGATCCTTTCACCGTACCAGACAACTCATGTTCAGGTTCCCGGAATCCTTCCGAATGAATCTTAGCAGACTTGACAACTGTTACATGTTCTTCAATTTTGGCACCTGATGCAGAATCAGAACACGTATTTTGTGGGGATTCTTCCAAGTTGGCAGCTTCACTGTCAGCAGCTCCCTCCAAATTACCTCCAACCTTAACTTCTATCGCAAGCTCAGGTTTCTGGCAGTCAGTTTCTAAATTACGATCAGATTCAGCATGTTCTTCTCGGGTATCAGAAGAGTGCAGGTCTTCAACATCCATCTTACACTCCATTGACGACTTATCATGCGATATACCAGACCCACTGTCCACCATGCAAGTATCATCTTGATCATCACCCCCTTGGTTAGCACCTGTTATACCCTCACTGCCAGCCCCAAGATTCATCACATCCAACCCAAAACATTTCTTAACCTTGCTAAAAAACACTTTGCACTGATCACTTGATCTTGTTCCCATGCATCGAGAGATCATAGAAAAATCCTTACCATAAGATTTCACTGCTTTAATAAAAGCAGACCTCTCCTCATCTGTCCAAATAGAAGAATTCATCTCTTCTCCACAACTGTCATCTGAACAAGTCTCTTCATCAACATCATTTAGTGAACAGCGACCCAGTTTCTGGTGGTCAACTGAAGTGGTGATGCAAGAACCCAAAGCTTCTGATGATATAGACCCACAAATCCCTGCTAACACATCAGCTGCAGCTGTTTCCTGCTCATTACAATAGATAGCTAAATCATTTGACTGTTCATCCACATTAGCAACCATTGCTGAAGCAGCACCAAGCATGTCAAGAGAAGTTGTCTCGCTCTCTCGGTTTGGTCTTTTCCCAGATGTCACCAAGTATGTACTGTTAGTATTAAGATTACTAGACTTTTCTTTTGCAAATTTTGAATTCTTCTTTGCGTTTTGAAAACTCTCAGACTTATGATTCTTGTAATAGAACTCAACACAATCAGCAACGGTTTTGTTTTTAAAAAACGATGCAATCTTTCTGAAGTTTTTACCAAACAAAGCATACTTATCCAGGAACATTTGTTTGTCTTCTTCAATCCAAGCATTGACAACAGACCTTTCCTTTTCAACATCAACAGGGTTCTCCACTAATCCATTATCTGAAATAAACCTGCAACTCATTCGTTCCCTCTTGTCTAATATAAAAGTCGGCATCTTCTGCACATTCCTGTGAGTCTTGACCCGAGAATCTAAAAGCAGCTCCTTCACATATTCAACTACCTCTTTGGTTGGAACCAGGTTCAAACATCCAGCTACAAAAAAAAAGTTTGAGACCTTTTTAAAACTTTGAAGCATATCATAGAAAAACCTAGATGACAATCAAACAAACAACCACCAAATAGCACCAAGAGAAATAAAAACTTTAAAACTTGCACAACTTTGAAGCACTTGAAAGCATTACAAAGTTAATAAACAAACAACAAACCAGCAAATATCACCAACCATAAGATTTAACTCCTACACAGCATACGATAAAAATGACAATTAACTAATCGACCTACTCACTATGTATGAGCCATAACAAGTATTTATTAAAGAACATTAAGCTTTTATTCAGACAAACCATAAGCAAACTTCTTGATGGCATATCGATGGGACAAACTTTCATTTCAAAGAACCATAGATGAAAGAGAGAATAAGATCACCAAGCAGAGAGGGAAATTCCAAATCTATAGTCTACACGATGTCAAGTAGGCTAGTATCATATATGAGTCGGGCAATCAGCAACCTAGAGTGAGAAATATTTGCAATTTAATTACCTAGTTAAGAAGCCCTGATAATCAAGTTGGATGTGATAGCAGCTTATATCATAAACTACAAAAAAACTAGAAAAGGTCAAAGAAAGAGACTCATGTACTAAATATATGTTCTACATCTTCAGGTGTTCCAAAAATATCCAAAACTAGATTGTACCGAAAAACAAGTAAAAATTCACCAAAAACTCATTATAGAAACCTGAAATTGGTTTAACAAATATACTTACCAGAAGTAGATGAACGAGAATGATGAGAAGCGCGGTGCTTTTGAAAATCAAAGTATCCAAAACGAGAGCTTGATTCAAACTTTTTCTGGGACTTTGCACTAGAGCTTACAGAGAGCAAGTGCAAATTTTCCTTCCAGGAATGCTGGAATCCCCTAAACTTGAGAGTGGTGACCCTTTCTTTGAATTTTATAAAACGTTTCCTCATAGCAATTCTTTTCTTAATCAGTGAATCATTGGTGGATCTCACAGTGTTAGCACACAGACTTGTCGTTGGCAATAACTTAGTAAGCTCATCAGATGTTCTAATTGCTACAACTTTGTTTGGAACCGTTATTGGATCATATAACTTATTTTTTCTACCATAATATACAGCACTACCAACAGAAACTATACAACTACCTCCTGCAGAGTCCTGAATATCATCTCTGCAAACAAGATCTTTAGAGATTTCATCTTTCTCAGATCTTATATCCAAACAGACTGCAGAGGCCCTTTGCTCTTCTATAAAGATGTCAGCTTTCTCCACTGGAATAGAAACTGAAGATATATTTCTTAAATCCACATTGTTATTATTGTTGCACTGTTGTAGACAAGAACCGGAAGCAGACGGAGGACATAAATCTTCATCAGTTGTCAATGACTTCAATTCTTGCTCAAGAGAATCAATTTCAGATTCTGTAATTTCAATTGTCCTCGAAATATCTGCTTTCCATACCTGCAACTTGTGCATTGCAAAGCCAGACCCTGAGGCAGTTGTATCATCAGTCTGCAACAGTTCATTAAGTGAAGAGCTTAAGTTAAAGTCCTCAGCAAGATTGAAATTTTCCAAATTAAACGCTAATCCATGTGTGTGATTTTGAGACAAAGCAACACTAGGATTACAAGTATCATTATCCACTGTATTTGCTGCAATAGATGTCTTCTCTTCTTGACCTGTCAACACCAAAACAGCAAATGAGGTTTAAAATCAACTTATGTAATAACAGATTATCAACAATGGGCCCAAATAACTAGATAGGATAGAAATTCCAGTTTCAAATTGAGCAATTAAACTAGAAGTGGCAAACAAAGCAACTTTTTTCACAGCTCAATTAACTTCTATAACACATTATCACATCATGCAATAGCAAACAAAGAAACACCCACCATTACTATCTTGTTCCTATTATATTATTTGGCTAGACCACAATCTTTATTTCCTAACAACAAACTACTTTCTTGATGCATAATAATTTACAAGTTTTACCATACCATGCTGTCCATGCCTAATAATGTCTCAAATAATGATTCTATATTCTTAATTGTATTTAATGCGCTCAAGAATTGTAGAAAGACAGATTGAAACAAATAAATGCCAGTGCAATAGCATGCTATGTATCTTTCGTTCATTGAAAGCCAAATCCAATAAATTTGGTACAGAAACCTTGCATGAGAACTATGAACCAGCATTGTTCTTAGACTACTGCCCATGTTGTGTGCCAATTAAGCAAACGCATTTTTAACAAGCCATATATCGCAGCAACGATGATCAAAAAAGGTAAGATTTAGTTCAATATGCAGCCTAAAAGAATTTATTGTTCTTTTTTTTCACGTATATTCTCCATAAAGTAAGGGAGCACAAAAAGTCATAACAAACAGAAAAACTAAGAACAGACCATTCACCTAAACTTCAGTAACAAAGGTAAGCCATGAGAAAAGTGAAGATGCTTAAAACAAAAGAGCAACTTAAAATTATTACTCCAGACGTGCAAATTACCTGGAGACAAACTAGCAATTGAGCAAGAATTCATAGGTGACACGCTTTCTGAGTTACCAGTAAAACACGGGCTTTTACAAGGCAAATTAAGGCTAGGAAGCAAAGATTCTGAGCTGCTGACACCATCAACCATTCCATTTCTAGATCCATTCTCTTTATCAACAATTTCATCAGGGTCAACCTTCTTTTTCTCATACTTAGCCAGCCCCTCCCCCCATCCAAGGCGGGGTTTTTTGCGAGAGTTAACCTCTTCAAGAGTTTTTGGCGTCAAACAGGTAGCAGCATCCCCAGATGGTGATTGAGTAGAAGTAGCACTACCCGGTTGAGCCTCCATCTTGGTATCAAGAGAATCTACCCCAACAATCTTACAACTACTAAGATGACTGAAACCAGAGCCTCTTGAAGTTAAACTCCCAGAGCGAATCCACTTCAAAGGCTTCCAATCAAGTGAAGATCCCAACGAAACTGTTTTTTCGAGTTTCTGGCTGCATGTAGTACCAACTCCATCAACACTGCTCTTAGCATGTTGGTCATTCAACTGAAGTTGGTCCCAATGATTTACAAAGTCTGATTGAGGATGAGAATTACCAATAGGTGACGCACTGATCTCTCTACACTTTCCTCCTTTCCGATCTGTTAAACTACCAGAGTCCACAGAGACAGGTGGCCCTGATTCAACTGATCTACCATGGCCTGCAAAAAAAGAAAAAAAACAAACAAGAAAAAAATCACCATATCAATCACTGCAAGTAAAGAATAACCCTAAGTCAAGACAGCAATATCTTCAAAACAAGCAAACACCCTCCCAAATCCAGATCCCATCCCCTCAAAAAACAAGAAAAATCGTCAGATCTATGCATTTAGAGTACATATCCGTCAATAACTTATCCTCTCAGATCTGCCCATAACTATAAACGCCCGTAACGCGTGTGTGCGCGTTATAACGATTTTAGAAATCAACACACAGAGTGCATAAGATGACAGTTCATAACCAAACCATCTAAGATCTGTTCTCCACAATTAACCTCAAAGCAAACAGATTTCCCGTTTCCAAACCCTAAAAAACGTTAACACGACAAAAAAAAACCTAAAAAGTAACCAACCAACAAACTAACCGGTAAAAGGTCGTCGAAAATCAGAAGTTCCACCGCCCCAACGGCAAGAAGAAGGGGATCCACGGTTGTTATAGCAAGACGACGGAGTCGTCGGCGAGTCCCTCCATCGTGCCGGAACAATCTCCCCGGGTTCCGACGAAGACGGTTTCCGGTCCTTCAAAAACTCCTTCCGATCGATTGGCAATGGCTCCGGCGGCATCAATCAATCACTCAATCGATTCAACCACAACAAATTCCAACAGCTCCTCCACAATCAATCCACCACCACCACACCTCCACAAACGCATAAGATTCAAACCAAAAACGACAACAAACGCCGCGAGATTACGCCTTTGTGTGAGAGATTGTTGGGGCAACGAATCGTAAATAATATTAATCAACAGTTGTTGGGTCTGCGAAAATTAGGGTTTGGAATGACGTAAGAAACGGCGGAGGGAGAAGAAGGTAAACTTTAATCTGTAGTTTCTATGCGTCTAGAAAATGTCTAGAGAGAGAAAGAGGGGGATAAGTTGATAAGCTCAGAGACAAAATTAATTAAAATAATATAAAATTCCGGGTTAGCGTGACGGGTGGGTGATGCTTTCCGCTTTGTACCTCAACCGCACCCTATTTAATTGGATTTATTTAACTTTTCAAGTCCGGTTTCAAAGGTGAACACGGAAATGTGTTTAGGCGGTGGATGGATTTAATTCGTACTAAACTAGACGCATTTCCCTCTTTTTTATGTGTATTTTGAATTTTGTTTTTAATATTTTTAGGAACAGTTTATCAGATACAGAATGTTTCTTTTAAGTGGTACCAAAAGGGGTCTAAAAACAAGTTGCGAAAATAAGGAAAAAAAATATAAAAAAAAAGTTTTTCTAGCACAGGTAAATATCTTATTTTGATAAACTTCGGATTAAGATTAGGAAAGACTCGATATTCATAACACATGGTAATGATTTCTAGTCGCATAACTAGAGTAGATTTTGAATTGCTTATTGGTAAGTGGTTTAGGGTGGGCGGGGCACACCCGTCGTGAAGCCACGGCATGCGCCGGTGCGGAGCGGTAACACATTTGTCGCCCCCACTACGCCACGTTTTTTTTCTTTTTTCTTGTCATATATTCGTCATGAACTTGTGTATAGAGGGTATAGTCGTGTGGTGTGGCAACACCGGCGATACCAAATTCGAGATTGTGGTGTTGTGTGTGTGTGGCCAATGTTTTTTAGACCGGATCGGACCGGGCGGTCCAACCGGTTCGACCGGGATTCTGTGCCAGGTCCGGTCCGGTCTGGGGTGAATCGTTTTCTACTGGTCGACCTGGCCGGTTCGTCCCGAACCGCTAGTCGAACCGGTTTTTGTATTTTTTTAATGGGTAAAAACGAGATGTTAAACCATAAATTAGTACGTCGGATATACAAATATAGTTAAGTTTTATATATAACTATAAAATATATATGTAAATCATATATAAATTACTTATATATAATTACATATATAAATATAATTAAAATATTGTTAAATCCGATCCAACCGGTCCGACCATCAAACCAGTAAGGCGTCCGGTTCGACGTCCGATCCGGTTCTGAAAACATTATGTGTGGCACCCTCCCACCCTAGCTATCATATTGGAGGGCCAAATTTTTTTACAATCGTATTCTAAAAATAGTTACATTGTTAGATCAATTTTTGTTGCGTAAGACCTTGTACGCTTTGAATTATGTTAATTTTATTCGTCTTAGAGAAGGCTATACGCATCGCCATACGTAGTGTTCGTGAATCGTCGTTGGCAATGTACAAAATAGTAGTACATAGTGGAGATGCAATTCAATAAAAGGGTCAGCCCCTTAAGCTTCAAAAGAATACCAAAATCTTGTTAGCATATGGGCCATTGGGCCATTGATCTATTCGTAAAATCAAGAAGCAAAAACAAGATCACATAATTTCATAATGCAAAGTTATTGCAAACACATATACAACCAAAGTTGCATACAAATCTCCTTTGATGTGAACACATAAGTTTACAACAAGACACACTTGCCCCTCCACTAGCCACAAGCCCTCAGCAAGTGGTAAGAATCCGTTAATGTAACAATTCCCTAGCTTCACCTGAGTTGACCACTATACACACCCCATGGTTTTTAATATAGTATATCAATAATTAACTCATGAACTAGTCAAACTTTACATGTGAAGCTTGGCTAAAGCTTAACAATCTCTATGTTTGGAGGATGTGTTTAGATCCTTATATATTTGATGAAATATGTTTATAAGGGACCAGGGGTATCCACATGACCCATGCGTTCATATGAGGGAAAGGGGGGTGCTGTTGAAGTTCAAGCAGTGCTTGTGGCAATAAGCGAACATATTTTTATAATAAACTTGTTACAGGCGGATCGTGAAGAACACTTAACAACAAGTTTTGAATAAAACATTTGATAAGTAAAAAAGAGCTTTTGAATATTTAACATACTAGTAAACAAATTTTATAAAGTCAATATTACGAATGAAATGAGATAAGTTTTTTATTACTTGCGTTGTATCATGTGCAAGTTCAATCGGTTATCGGGTGAGGTGTTCAATGATTTGGAAAAAACGTGATATTTTTCTCAAAAGGGATAGGATGCTAATTCCACATTTCCACCGAATTGATGGAACAATGTAATCATATAATTACAAACAAAAACCACGATTATATTACTAACCTAATAGTTATAAAGAAATGTGTGTGCCCCTCTTTACAATGTACACAATTCATACAAAGTAAAAAATAGTTTAAAGAAAAATACAAAAAACATGAGGGTGAAGTTTGCAAATGGGACTCTGTGTATTCAATGTCGTTAAAAAGATAATTAATAATAATAATAAAAGAATGAGTGAATATAATCTAATTAACCCCTTTGCGTGCTAGTTGAGTGATTTATAGAAGTTGACTAACACATGGATTAGTCACATGATTATTTTTTAAAACTAATTAACGCATAAAGCCCTCAATTACATTTCAAAGACTAGAAGGGTGTCCGCGTAATATGATAGGATGATATTTTGTATCCGGCATGTGTTTTTAATATTTTGTTATTTTTGTAGTATTTTTACAAAATTTTATTTTTATTTTTTAAACTAAAATTTAAAACACCAAATAAATGAGTTCTGCCTAACTATTTGTACATTTACGTATGAACTTATTGTACCTCATAAAATACAAATCGGTTTAAAATTAAATTTTGTTAAAATTTTATGGTAGCGGTTGGTATAAACATTTAAAGATATTTTTTTGTATTTACTATTACTTCATAATTTAAATTTCATTTAAGAGAAATAAAATCACTTCACTTATTATTAATTCAAATTTGGTAAAATTTGACGTAAGTGTTAATATTATGGTTTAAAGTTGTTTTTTATTTACTATTACCTCGTATTTTAAACTTCATTTAATAATTTGTTATTAAATCCCTAAAATAATGGATAAGGTTGAATAATTGATTTAAATTCTTAAACTAATGCTAATTTAAAATATCAAGTAGTTCAAATTTATAAAACTCTTTTGTAAGTGTTCGTAAGTGTAAGGTTATTATGTAACTAACTGTAAGGGGATAGTCCGTACATAATGATAAATTAATATTTTACCCATAAAAATGGTTGTACCTTATGGATTGAGTAAAGTATGCGTTTTTAGTTTTAGAGTATCTTAAAATGCCCCTTCTAAATATTTCATATATGGTATAGATACGGTGATTCTTTAACTTAAGAGATTAAAAGGTTTAAATTCTTCAACACACAATTACCCATGGTAATACGAGTAAATTAATACATGTTTTAAAAAAAATCAACACAAGCTTATCAAAGTATGACCAATTTCATCAAATGAATAAAAGGTTTACATAAGTTTACATGTAATGTTTATAACTTTATATAAAATTATGTAAAGTAATTTTGATGCAGTGATATAAACGCGTTTCCATGTATGTTTTCTAAGGACACAACAACCTCCTTGCTCAAGTGACCGAAATACCTTTAAATCTATCATAGTTTAGCATCGAGAACGAGTACCATTACAAAACACAAACATCAAGGTGTTGTTTGTTTTTTCTGCAACAAAATGTTTGTAGTTTGCAAGCCACATTAGTATACATCTGCAGAAGAAGAGCTGAACCAAATGAATCAAAAAATAAACATTTTGCAGACCTTAACATCTGCACGTGATCTGCGCCGCGTAAACAGAACAAATTATGTATAAATTTTCAAAAAAAAAACATCCCAAGTTGCGTGAGACTTTCTCAGGCTGTGAAGTGTGATCTATCACTTCCCCCACATACTACCGCAGTACCACTTGATTGTTGGGCCCATGACCATACCCAGCCCACACTCATTATTGGACTATGAGATTGGTTGTTTCTAGTCTTCTACCGGTTGATGATGTTCGTTGATAACAATAATTGGACTATATTATCATTGTCGGCTATATTTAAATGTTTAAAACATAACAATCCACAAACATGAAACTCAAAAACAATTTACATCTAACACGATAACGGGTTAAGTTTAAAATAATGTTTTGAATTCGTAAATATCTTAAAAACGGGATACGGTTGTACATCATAATTAGTTTAATACTTAAGAAAATAATAGCAAAAACACTATAACTAAGGTGTTGTTTGTTTTTTCTGTATAAAAACGTCTGCAGTCCGCGGATCACGTTTGCAGTCTGCGTACCACATCTGCAGCAGAAAAGGTGGACCAAACGTCTGCAGTCTACAAGAAAAAGAGTGTTTGTTTTTAACATCTGCAGAATGGTAAAAAATATTATCTAATTAAATTAAATTTATTTTTTAAACTTATTAAATTAAACCTATTTTTAACACTTGTTTCTTTGGACTTGTACTACACACACACATTCATACGTACATACAACATATATACACATCTATGCGTACAAGCAACCGCGCGGGCGAGGTGTGGGGAGTGGGGTCGGCGGGCGCAGGTAGGGGGAGGCGGGAGGCGGGCATAGGTAGGGGAGGTGGAGGTGGTTGACGGGCAAGGTGGGAGGGGGGCCGGAGCAGGTGGGGGGAGGGGGAGGTGAGGGTGGCGGTGGTCCAACGGTGGGGGGTGGTGAGGCGATGGTGGTCCAACCGGTGGGTCGTGGTGAGGCGACGATGGTCCGGCCGGTGGGTGGTGGTGAGGCGACGGTGGTCCGGCCGGTGGGGGAGGTGGGGCGGCGGTGGTCCGGCCGGTGGGGGAGGTGGGGCGGCGGTGGTCCGGCCGGTGGGGGAGGTGGGGCGGCGGTGGTCCGGCCGGTGGGGGAGGTGGGGCGGCGGTGGTCCGGCCGGTGGGGGAGGTGGGGCGGCGGTGGTCCGGCCGGTGGGGGAGGTGGGGCGGCGGTGGTCCGGCCGGTGGGGGAGGTGGGGCGGCGGTGGTCCGGCCGGTGGGGGAGGTGAGAAAATATTAAAATATCTCAGAAATCATAGGTTCACATCTTTTCCATGCAGGCATTAAGAAGGCGTTTTTTAATGAACCGTCTTACAGAAACAAACATTCTGCGCACTCAAAACCTTTTACTGCGTCTGCGTACGCACAGATGAAAAGATGGAAAAGAAATTTTGGTAAAAAACAAACACCACCTAAGTCTAAACCAAACAAAAATATAAAACACTATAAATAAAACACTAAATAAAAGTACAAAACACTATAACTTATAAAGGTACCACAAAAGCACAAAACCACCTATAACTATATAACCTTGCGTCTTTTGAATACCAACTTATTTTTTTTTGAATTTATATGTACAATCGATCTTATATAATTAATAAATTTAATCAATGCCGATACATACCAAATAATGTTATTTTTTTCTAAAAAAAAGTTATATATATGCTATGACATGCCACATCATTAACTTATAATTCCCACCATCCATAAACCTTTTGAAGGTTCAAAAAATAAAAAGAATGTCAAGTACGTCCCATTCATATTTTCTAAACATATTTTTTTCCAATGAAGAAAAAAGTAAAAAAAAATAATTATCTATAAAAGCAATTCCTCATTTTTCAAAATCATAGTGGTAATCAACATCTAATCAAACTTGAAAAACACGAAATTCGAATGATTTTCTCAAATTTGAATTTTTGATTTTCAATTCGAATTTTAAGTTATGCATATAATTTTATTTTTTATACACACTAAAAAAGGGCTTGAAGTTGGTCATTGTGGTTGTTAATACATCATATCTTTATGACTTGCTGTAAACTTGGATTTGGTTGTTAATTATTGTCACCATAATTGTTTTAAATACATTTATTTGTTATTTTGAATGTTGTTACTTGCTATTTTATTTTAAACATCTTTAGTAGTTTAAATATTATTTTCACATCACAATTTAGATTTTGATGAATTTACCTTTGGAACTTAAATGGTTTACGTCTGTCAAAAAGTTAAAACTATAATAAAATAAGTAAATAACACTATTTTTTTGACTGAATTTGATTTAATCATCTCAATTCAAACCAAATTAGAATTTCAGAATTTGAATCGAATTCCAAGTTTAACATGAATTCAAATTTTATATTGAAATAATTTTATTGAAACCTATTTCAAAATAAATCAAATTCTACAATTTTAAATTTTCAAAATTAAATAATTCGATCAGATTAATTAGAATCCAATTATTCTAACAACATACTCATTGGAGTTTTATATGTTCGTTTTATTTAAGTCTTGATAATACATGAAAAACATCATTATTTATCAAGAAGAATAATAATACGTATGTAAAAAGAATAATGAAAATTACAAACCAGTTCAAATTAAAATAGTTAAATTATAACTCACTATTTAGAGTAATAATTAGTCATTGCTTACATCATATCATCGATCAATCTTCTTCCTTTGATTGCGATTATAGCAATCGACTTTATTAATTTTTTTCCTTCTTCTCTGCAAATCAGATCCATAATAAAGTTGCCAACCTTTTTCCCACATTTTATAATCTTTTCATTTGCTCTCTTTCAACGCTGTCAGCTTCTTCCCCATGTGCGCATATTAACTCTTCGGTCAAATGTCCCAAAGAATTTTTAACCAAATAAATAACATCTTTAGGGTATATATCGATTAAAGATATAGATAAGCTTTATGATAATTAACTATTATAATCAATAAGTTTCTTCTGTAATTATCATTATACATAATCAAGAGAACAATTGTTTATGACAAATTGTCAATTGCTTTGCTTTCCCCTCTCTCTTCATAATACTATCCATCTGTAGTCTTCCATACATGTCAGTATCTGTAAATTACAACCATTTATTGAATTCACCAGAAATCCCAAGATTTTTTTAAATTTCTATTGAATCTTAGTGGTCTTGTTTGATACATTGTTATCATCTTTTGACATTATTTGTTTCTGGGTCATATTTATTGGTACTTTGTTACCTTCGAACATGTGTTTGTCTCATCTTTTTAGTTAAGTGGTAGATAAACAGACCCCAAAGCAGAAGACTCTTGTGGCTTTATTTTAGCACTCGGGTCTCTCTTTGCTTTTGGTTGATCTTATAGAATTTTACATGTGTCTTTTCATCTTATTCTTCATGTAACTCATAAAATACCTTTGGGATCAGTGTTATTCCAAGATCTGCTCATCAGATTCATGGCTAATTTAAAGTCTTTCTTTGTGTTGTGTTTGGTGGTTATTGTTATTGGAACTTGTGATTCTTTATCTGATCAAGAAAAAGATAAGATTCAGCAGCTCCCTGGGCAACCACCAGATGTTGATTTCACACAGTACTCAGGTTATGTCACTGTGAATCAAGAATCTGGGAGGGCATTATTCTATTGGTTGACTGAATCACCTGCAAATCGGGATCCAAAATCAAGGCCACTGTTGTTATGGCTCAATGGTGGCCCTGGTTGTTCTTCTGTAGCTTATGGTGCTGCTGAAGAAATTGGTCCTTTGCATATAAAGTCTGATGGGAAGACCCTTTTTTCAAACCCTTATTCTTGGAACAAATGTAAGTAATTTCTGTTATAGTCATGTTAATCTTTCCAATTGCTATGATAAACTGTGATTGATCTTGATTCTTTAACTTGTTAGTGGCAAATTTGCTATTCCTTGAATCACCAGCAGGAGTTGGTTATTCATATTCTAACACTACATCAGATCTGTATACCTTTGGTGATGCAATAACAGGTAAGACACCCATAATCTGTCAAAAAGTTTCTACCTTTTGAGTTGCCCAGATATTTTTTAATTGTGTTTACACTTTTCAAGATATCTGTTGTAGTAAATTACAAAATTAAACTGCCTAAAGTTGTAAACTTTTTGCCTAAACTTTCTTAATATTAACTTGTGGAATGATTTTGGAATTTGGGTGTTGTAAATTTGTAGCTGAAGATTCATATGCGTTTCTTGTCAATTGGTTTGAGAGATTCCCTCAATACAAGCATAGGGATTTTTACATTGCTGGAGAAAGCTATGCAGGTTCACGCACACCAAATTATCTTGTTATATATGCAAAGTTTAGTATGTTTAATGTTTTAATGCATATTAACTAATATAATTCAGGTCATTATGTTCCTCAATTGTCACAACTCATTTACGAAAGAAACAAAGGAGTAAAGAATCCGGTTATTAACTTCAAGGGTTTCATGGTATAGACTGAATTATAAACATCAGCATTGTTCATTATCATACCACATTCCATAATTTCTAACTTTGAATCATTCTGTATAGGTGGGAAATGCTGTCACTGATGATTACAATGATTATGTTGGCACATTCGAGTATTGGTGGACCCACGGTTTAATTTCAGATTCTACTTATAAATCTCTTCAAAAAGCATGTGAGGGAAGCTCCTCTGAGCATCCACCTATTGAGTGCATTAGGGCTCTAAGTATTGCTCAAATGGAACAGGGACATATTGACCCTTATAGCATTTATACAAAACCCTGCAGTTATACCTCATCACTAAAGCGTAGAGGACGTTATGTAAGTTAATTATATCAAAATTTCCTTATAAATACACCGTAGAAAACCAACTATTCAAATGTCAAAATAAGTATTTCCCCTTGTATTTTACCTTTCAATTGGGTTTTAGATGATACATTACTTATAATAGTCAAGACTCATATGTGTAATTGTTGTTTTAGGTAATTTGCTTCATAAAAGACTGTTACCTGATGTATATTTGATTAAAAGTGCTTTTTTTTCTTTTTAGCCGTGGATGCGTGGAGCATATGATCCATGCACAGAGAGTTATGCGAATCAGTACTTTAATCTTCCTGAAGTTCAAAAGGCTTTTCATGCCAACATAACTAAGCTTTCATATCCATGGAGAACATGCAGGTATGCTTTCAAAACTTCAAAATCTTGAGCTTGTTTACCGCCTCATCAAGATCCAATTATGATGCAAAATTTCCTTAACTGCAGTGATATTGTTGGCGGGTATTGGACAGACTCTCCGCAATCAATGCTCCCCATCTACAAGGAACTTATAGCTGCTGGTTTACGGATATGGGTATTCAGGTACAATTTCTTGTACTTCATCCATTTGTTCTACATAATTCAACATTATAACAGATCAGATTATGCTTACATAAAACCAGAATTACATAATGGTATCAAAGTTTATAATGACAAGTTGATAATAATGTATGCAGTGGTGATACTGATTCAGTTGTTCCTGTCACTGCAACAAGATACTCGATTGATGCATTAAATCTTTCAACAATCGAGAATTGGTATCCGTGGTATGATAATGGGAAGGTATTGTCTTGCAGTTTCATCTTTTATAATGGGAAGGTAATGTATGCACATGAGTAATTGTCTAAATAGTTTGATGATTATTTTGGTTAGGTTGCAGGATGGAGCCAGATATATAATGGGTTGACATTCGTGACAGTAACAGGCGCAGGTCATGAAGTGCCATTGCATCGCCCCCGACAAGCTTTTATACTTTTCAGGTCATTTTTGGAGAACAAAGCAATGGAAAGAAGCTATAACTTCATATAGGTTCAGTTTATGTTTGCATAATAAGCGAAAACTGTATAAAAAATTCATTATTTCATGGGGTTGCAGAAGAAGGAAGAAATAAGGAGATACCCCTGCATTCTTGCTTCCAAGTGATTATAATTTGTTATAAGTTACCTAGTTGATGATTGTTATATTCTTGCCACACGCGTGTAAGATGTGGCGATTCGAAGAAAACATTTGTTAGTGTGTGCCTTATACAGTAATCTTAAAGCTTTTTAAAGTAATTTCTTTAAATACATACGTATCTTGTTTTATGATAAGTTGAGTGTTGAGAATGAGTTTTTGGCTGCACAAAATGGTGCATTTGGAGGGAAATGTATTGGTGTATATGGAGCATTTGTTGGCCGACCCAAGAAAACCTATGAACTGATTTAGATCCGCCTGAGACCGACCTGAAGCACACAAAGTCAAGTCCAGAATCGGTATAAAAAAAGATAAATTGGCTAACTCCAAATGATTTATTATAACCAAGAAAAACTAACTCAAAAACTTGATTACAACCCATACATAACTCTAATCAACTTGTTAGAGTCCTACTTGATTATAATACTAATCACTAAATAATAGGAATTATATTTAACTTGACTAACTTGTCAACTTAGATCCCTCAACTTCACCAGCTTGTGAATCAAGTTAGAAATTATAACCAACACAAAGGGGTCTGGTCCTCAGTCTTTGTTTTTAACATTATTTCGTTTGGTCTTAAGTTCGTTCTGTCTGGGTAAGTCTAGTCCTTGACCCTTAACAGTAATGCATGTTTTAACTTGGTCCTTGATAAGTTTTTTATGAAAGGGAATTGCGTTAGCGACACACCATTGATATTATGCTAGAAAATATAGTGTGAGTAGAGAATCTACTGACTATTTACTAACATATTTTACAGTCAATGTATCACGAAAAATGTGAGATAGTTTTATTCCAAAATTTATCTTTAATTTACCAATAGATAGTAACACTAATATATCGAGAAGTACTAACAGACACCTAGCTGGTTGTCGGAATGTCAGTGGTAATCATTGGTAAATGTCTTTTTTTAGGTTTAGGTCGTTCATCGGTAATTAAAACGTTATTTTTTTATAGATTATCGTTGAATACTTGTAATTTTTTACTTTGTTAATATAATGAAAATAAACACTATTAAAATTGCTACTAAACAAAGCGAACAAAGAATTTGTGTCACAAACGACTAAAATTCTTGAGTTTATTGTTGAAACTAACAGTTGTATATAACTAAAAGTCTACATGTGTGTATGAGAGAGGGAATCGCTTTAATATTCTCATATAGTTGCATTATAACAAATTCCTTGATGTCCTCTTATATTATATCATTCAAAATTCAAATGGTACACTTTAATGGTTTTTTATGAAAAAAAGTATTAAGATGCAACGAATAGTACAAGGTCAAGCCGGTAAAATTTTTAATTAAAAAGTCGTTGGAAATCGCTTTATGTTTTGCGTATTTGATGACAAGTAGTATTAACATTGATCATTGATTGCACTTGGCCATTAGTGGTAATTAGTCGTCAATAATCATTAGGGGTAATTAGTCGTCAATAATCAGTAGTGGTAACCAGTAATTTTGGTGTATTAGTGGCTACTATGGTATCAACATCAACTATGAGCAGTGACAATTTTTATCAGTACATCAATAACAATTAACGAGCAGCAATTGTTATTAGTGGTAAGCGTGTAACAACGACAACTTGAGCACAAGCATGTATCAACAACAACCGAGTTATTCCTGATAATTCAATTACCAACTGAAGGATTTACTGTTGATGTAATAACTAACATACTCTTACATAAAGAGTTGAGTTGTTTTAACAAACGATGTGATGATTCCCTGGCCAACTATAAACTCGCAAGCCTTTTGGTCATGTTCCGATACACATTTTCATATCATAGGTCACCTACCTAATTTTATTTCTCTTTAAAAGTATCTAGTTGATACATAGTCGATTCAAAAATGATATCTAGAATTATTCCAAATCATAAAACTTACATTTATGCATACATCATACTTATATATATACAATATAATTACCACTCTTTGTATAGACTATAATTAACTTCATCGTTGGTGGTGTTGGATGACTAAACATCTTTCTCACTATATAACGTGAACCTAGTTACTGTATCTTGTAAGTTACGTAAGTGCCCATCTTTAAAACCGAGTCAGAGGCTAAAGCGGATTAAAAAATTATCGGTATACTATTCCCCATGTCTTTGCTTTGATGTCACAATTAACATGTTATTTTTGGTATTTCAAATAAATTGCTTGACTCGTAATGAGTTTGTTGCATCAATGCGTGTTCCCACTTATGTTGATATGTTAAATGATAATTATTATTGTTTAAAAAATACGTTGTATTAACAAGTTCATTGAATATTTTAGAATGCTATTTTTGTATTATTACTTATTGGTTTTGTAGGTAGCAAAAAAGAAATAAAGGGCCAAAATAATTTTGTCACAATTGGTATTTTAGATATCGATTGATGGTGATTTAGGCTTTTTTTATTTATTAAAAAGCAAAATTAGTGGTGCCTCAAAACTAATAAAGAAATACCCTTAAATCCGCCATTTTAAGTGGGCCCGGCCCAAAAGCTAGTAAAGAAACTACCTTTGTGGCTTTGTTATTTGTACACATTCACCATAATGCCCCTCACCCTATTCTTTGTTTAAGTTAACTTAAGGTGTTGGACTTCCTAGTTCAATAAATCAGCAGGCCGAGTCGACTCAGTTAGCCATTCGGGCGTTAAATCATAAGTCATAACAATACAAGCTGAGCTGGCTCGACTCAGTAGCAACCCAGACGTTAACTCGCAGCCAGTATTCAACTTTATTGATTTTTGTAGATTTTTTTGTACAAGTCTCGAATAAAAGTAAACAGTAGACGTGTTACGAGTGAGTTATAGCCCATGAGTTATGAGTTAGTAGTATTCAACAATACATGGGTATAAATATATGGGTATAAACGTGGTTTTTCACTTTGTATTGAAGTTACTTAATGGTTAAGAAGTGCATTTTAGTCATTTTCCATGCTTTGTATATTAAAGTTCCCTCATACCCATAATGCTTAAAAAAGCAATAGAGCCAGATGTACATAACTTTGAATTCACATAGCTTTATAGAACACTAAGACCCTTAAAAGCTAAAGACACTATGAGCCCATAAGAAACCATTTAACAAGAAAACAAAATGACAAGGGTTAGCAACACATTGATAGGTTTCTTGAACCTATTGACACTCCTAATTTCCATCCCGATCATCGCAGGCGGCTTATGGATGGCGAAAAGCACCGCCACGTGCGAGAGCTTCCTCCAACGGCCGCTTATGATCGTGGGATTTGTGATCTTGCTAGTGTCTTTGGCTGGTTTTATAGGGGCGTGTTTTCATGTCGTGTGGGCGTTATGGGTGTACTTGGCGGTCATGTTGTTCTTGATCGCGGCCTTGTTGGCGGTGACGGTCTTCGGGTTCGTGGTGGTGGGTCCGGGGGGCGGAGTTGATGTCCCGGGTAGGGCTTACAAAGAGTATCACTTGCAAAGTTATTCACCTTGGCTAAGGAAGAGGATTGAGAATCCTAATTATTGGATGACCGTTAGAAGTTGTATTTTGGGGTCAAAGACTTGTAGTAATATTGTTACGTGGACTCCCGTTGACTATATGACTCGAAACTTATCTCCAATTCAGGTACTATACTAGTATACTTTTTTTTCAAGAAAATCTTGAATTTTGCTTTAGTTTAAATGGATTTAGGTAAGTTTCAAGTTAAACACGCGGACAAATTTAGTTAAACGGGTTGAGTTCGTGTTCATCTGATGGGTGATGTTGATCATTTAACCTAGTTTATTTTTTTATTTTGATTTTATTTAAAATGTGTTTTTATGTCATAATTTAAAACGTTGGGTATAGTATTGATATGCCCAAAAATAGAAAGTAAAATGTTGTCGTGCTCGTGTCAACCCGTAAATATTCACGTTGTGTTTGATTTCACGTGTCTGAAACGATTTTTAGATTCGTATTGGGTTTGACCCGTCAACCCGCTAACACAACCTGTTTTACAACCTTATATCGCCAATAAAACAACTAACTTTAGAATCATCATAGAGTTACCATATAATATGTTAGCAAAAGAAATAGAACATAGACTATGATTAATTATTTGATATCTACATTTTAACCCTTCTAATTCTATTTATTACAATTAGGACCTCATACAGTTCTTCACATAATATATTGTTAGTAATGTTTTGGTTGATTTATGTAGTCGGGTTGTTGCAAACCACCAACTGCGTGCGACTACCAAGCACCAATGATGACACAAGATCCGGACTGCTACAAATGGAACAATGATCCGAATATGTTGTGTTACGAGTGCGACTCATGCAAGGCCGGGGTGCTAGAGGACGTGAGACGGGATTGGCACAGACTCTCAATTCTCAACATCATCTTGGTCATGCTACTCATCGTAATTTATTTTGTGGGTTGTTGTGCATTCCAAAATGCAAAGAGGGCCGATGACTATTATTCATATGGTGAATCTAGAATGTATAAAGCTAGACCTAAATGGAATTTTTATTAAAAGTAATAGTTTAGCAACTATATTGTTTTATGATAGAATTGTAATGCAAGTTATAAATTACTTATGTAATTATGAAGATACAAAAAATTAAAGTAAAAATAATCTAAATTGATACATCTTGAACATTTAACAGAGTAAGGACTTATTTGGTACTTATTTATGAGTATATTAGTTGAACAAGAGAGTACAAATTTTAACTAGCTACTTGTGTAAACTATTTCTATTAAAATCGAAGAGGTTTTATCCTTTCTATACCGTTAGAACAAATTTGAATAGTATAACTGTTATACATGCTTTGGTTGTAGAATTTT
Organism: Flaveria trinervia; assembly: GCA_025506515.1. NCBI lineage: Eukaryota > Viridiplantae > Streptophyta > Magnoliopsida > Asterales > Asteraceae > Flaveria > Flaveria trinervia. The sequence continues at coordinate 4,028,698 of CM046450.1, forward strand.
ACTCGTGTGGGAACGGAAATACGGAATGACACTTTATTTCTTACATGTAACAAATGATGATGATAAGGTATGAACAATGTTTTTTGTTCATACGACCACTTTACCGGTTTACCCTTTATATAAACCTTTTCATACATGAACAAATTTGGGGCTTCAGCCCATTGAGCTGTATGCTCTTCACCCCCAAGTCCCAACCTCAATTCTACAAATAATAACTCTATTAATAGAATAATAGTAGTGGTATTGTTTGTCCTAAAAAGTGATAGTGGGTTTTAAATCCTTACAAATACAAAGTTAAGTGGAATTACATGACATGAAAAGTTGTTAAAAAAGGTAACTCCATTAATATAAGATGATGAAAATGATGCAACAAGAGACTGGTGACGATTGACCATAAGAACATATCTACTACACGTTTGATCCAGACATTTGACAAAACAGTTGAAAAATCAAAATAACGGTGTTTCATGTATGAATATTTAACAAAAGGAATCCAAACCAAATAAGGTTACCTTTTGTGTTTTTTGAACTCAGATCAGATCAAAGTTTAAAAATTGTAAGAATCATGTAATCATTTGTAAATAGCGCTGACTGATGTATTATTATATATGTATCATGTGTAAATCAATAAGCACAACTATTTATGCTGTTTTTTGGTTTTCCTCTAAAATGTAAATCAATAAACAACCACCTCACACAAATCATATTTCAACAACTTGGATTCCTCACAACTAACTTGAAGCATAAACAAATCTTTTCTTACAATTATAAAAAGGAAGCAAACTGAATTAGAAACTGTACAGGTGAATGCGTTTGGGATCATTATTCATATTTACACCTTAAAAAGGAAGCAAACTGAATTAAACCTGACTTAGGTTCTTAATTTGAGCATTCGGTTTTGCAGATTGGACACAATTTCTTCATCAACAGCCACTTCTTGATGCAATCCAAATGATAATCATGTCCACATTTTCCCATCTTCCCAATCTTTTCGCCATTCTTGTACTCTTCCTGTTGATTTCAAGTTTCCATACGATCAACCAAGAGACAAGCCAAAAGTAAATATACAGTTTTCAAAAATTTTACCGCTAAAATATAAAACCCAATTCCATATTTTTTCGATGTTACATTATAATATAATATAACTTACAAGGCATATAGGGCAAGAAACTTCCTCTTGGTTTTCATCAGAACAGTAAACTTTTTCCATCAAATACTTGGACATGTTATCCTCAGACAAACCCGTGTTAACACACCCTATCCTTTCCCCAAGATTAAGCAGTTCCTGCCAAAATTCCAACAAATTATATTAAAAAATAAAGAAACAAATAAAATGGTAATTGGTATATAACTGATTGTTATCAAACCTCATAACTCATGTTGTCGATGTCTAGCCTCATATCTCTATATTGATCGGAGAAGTTCCTGGAATTACCATAAAAGGGTGCTTGATCCACCATCATGATGGTCTGTGTAGACGAGGATTCAAGTTAACATTAATTTGGAGACTATATACTCTAAATATAAGATAACACCATGCACCTTTTTAAGAAACTTAATGATTACATACCTCATGATGTCCTGTTCTACCATGGGATTCTGTCGTTTCCAGAACAGGTGGAAATCTGTCAACAGTTAGCCTCTGCCTTCCACTCCTGTAACTACCACGCCATCCTCCTGGAGAGTAATTCCTAGAATAATTTCTGGAAGAGAAAGCATCGGGTGCGTGCAATCCATCAGTTGATGATGTACCACCATGTGCATAGTGGGAGTACCTTGAGCTGTGGCTATATGAAGGCTCAGATCTTCTAGAATGGTTAACATGGTCTTCCCTTATAGTTGGACCATGTGAGGAAGAAGCAGGATGCCTGCTGAAAAATTGGTCAGCAGAAGTCCCTCCCACATGGACTTGATTCATCTCATGTCTTGAGCTGCCACTCATATCTGTTTTTGTTTTTCATTAAAGAATCATATAATAGTTAACATAACCTTTACTTTTTTCCAACTATTATTTAAATACATTAAAAGTGGAATCGAACAATAACCTGAAGGGGGGATCCTTCTCTGAGAGGAAGCACCATAAGGAGGAACACAATTCCAGTGTCCACCATTAGCATGTTGACCAAGGGAAGAATGGTAAAACTGAGAAGAATGGGTCGGTACATGAGATCTTACGATGCCAGGTTCCAAATCATGTCTGTATCTACGTCTCACATTTCTAGAAAGATCTTCACCATTAATTGTGAGACTACTCCTATATGAAGGCGCACTTTGAAAATCAACAGATGGTTTTTCTATTGGTATATGAGAGGAACTGGACGAACTTTCGCCTTCACTATAAAAGCTACTGGACCTTTTCCTTTTAAAGAGCCCACCATTGCCTGTTGGGTGGTTTGACAGATCAGCTTCCACATCATGCATACTTGGAGCATTATAGTTAGTACAATGAGCGTGCCCAACATGTGTCAAAGATCTAGTTTCCGTTGTCGTTGAATGTGAATATGGATCAACAGGCACGTAAGGCTGTATCTCCATGCTAACATTTGCCCTGCCTTCCGAATTGTGATGTCTTGTCATATGATTCATCTGACCAACAAAAGAACCATTCTCTGAGGTAACACCCCTTCCTGCTAAAACTCCATATAATATCAAACGGTGAATGACAGTCATCACTACAGTATTCCTCAGGAATCAGGATTATAATATTAAATTCATATATATCAAAATGTTACCTGTAAGGAAGTAAGACTGCTCTGTTGGAGTATGGTTGTTGCCATGTGGGTCAATTCCAGATCTTGTAAATGAGTTAGATAAGTGTCTCTGTCTCATCTTTTCTTACAGAAAATTCTGTTTTGCTCCTTAAATATGTTGCAGCCTGTAAATATGTGAAGAAAATAGGTTTAAGCTTAAGATGACCAATAGCAAATAAACAAGTGTTTCTACCAAGCAGTCCCAAAAATGTGTCAGGAAGACCTGCCCTAAATAATAAAAGAATATTGTCAAAAAGAGAATTTAAATAGTCTCTCAGAAGAGTAGTTTACACTCAAATAAACACCAAGATTATTTATTTCTACTCAGCTTACGATTTGTAAATGCTTCAATTTGATTTTATATATAACTTGTGCCTTCTCACGTACCTGAAGTTACAAACTATGCTTGCCAGCCCATGCAAAAACATTCAGTCTCTACCTATTAATTTAGGTAACCAAATCTAGAAACAACAAGAACCAAATGCTTTTATATCATGACAATTTCATCAAAATAACTAACCACAAATGCTACTCATCTTGAATAATCTCATTGCTTAGAAGAGATTCCATTCACTTTTGAGTACGCAATTTCAAAGTAACTAAAACTACAGAATTCCGTCATTTCAGGTGATAAAACCAAATGTTAAACTAAAAGATGCTTGGTGAAATTAAATCCATACCTAGTAAAGGCATACTATGAGTCGAACTTCAATATGAGATGCCTATCTTATTTTATTGACAAGATAGGATCAAAAGGTACCTCATATATTTCTCCCTGGAAATTGACCTATATAATTCATATCCTGCACTGCACAAAAAAGGTTATCCTGAACAAAAGGAACTATTACCTAATATAAGGACCCAATGATTGCTTTTTCAGAAAAAAGTTTTAAGGGCCACACAGAAATACACTACTTAAAACAAGCAAAACTTACAAGGAGATGGTGTCAATTGTGGATCTTATTCTGGGAAGGATAAAGGAAAAACATGGCCTCCCTAATTTTCAGGAAGTGTGATTTCTCTTAAGATCATATGCTAAACCTGTACAGCCATCATATTTCATTATTTAGCAACGTTGGTTCACATAAACCAATGACCTACAACCACCCATGAATAAACACGATAGAATGAAATATGTAACTCAACAGCGATCAAGAATCAATAGCAACAGCTCCACGACAAAGTATTACAACACTTGTATATATTTCTTGCCATATGACAGCAGTTCACAATCTTCATGAGAACTTGAAAACTATCTTCAAGCCAAAACACACCAGATCAGCACCGCAGCACCGTATGTCCATAAATATATGAAAGCCTAAAATCCATTCTTCTTTCTTCTAGAATCATCTGGAAAAGAAACTCCATCACACCATATTATTAGCATGGCAATTTACCAGGCTTCAGAGCAAGGACCGGAGATTCTTCTGTTCCAAATGCACCAATTGGTATCAAAGTCTTACCCCGCTCAATAATTATAGAATCAGACCATTGTATGCTACTCTTTCTCCATTGAATTGCTGATGTAATAAATGACCTCCAAACCATATATATAATGAAGAGAACTGCCATCACCCCTTGTATGCTTCTGAGTGGTAACATGGATTACAAGGGGATCGCATATCATCATTTTCCTTACGGGTGTAACCTAATAGTTAAAAATGACATTTACCATCATTCAACTATTTTTTAGGATATAGCTACTCTTTCTCCATTTAGTTGCTGATGTCATACTTCCAAACTATATACATATAGTGAAGAGTACTGTCATCATCCCTTATATGCTTCTGAGTGATGACATGAATTACATGGGAATCCCATATCATAATTTCCTTAACGGTGTGTCCTAACAGTTAAAAATGGCATTTACCATCATTTCAACCATTTTTAGGATAGAGCCACAAGATTTGTGGTAATATTGCCATAGAAAGGAAACGTGGTCTACATACGTATAAGAGGATGCTCCTGTACAACTAATTGCATCTGTAACAGAACACTAATCTTGAAGAGGGCACACTACATCAAAACTTTCTGTTGCTCAGATAGGTCAAAAGCGCCTGCAATGTAATGTCATTTGTGATTTATAATAGCTGTCGGTTAGATGAAGATCCAAGGACCGGCTACAGACTACAGCTAACTAGATATGTATAAATGACTAAAATAGGTTTGGGTGACTACCAGTCCAATGCCCTTATTGGGAACTTTCTGATGTTACCTAGATCCCATGAAGAAGTAGAAATTGAAGCTAGAGAGCAGAAAATCTGTTTACGAGAGGGTTTTGATTCATAACACTCACAGCCTAGCGCTGATCATATGCAATCTAAGCTTAATTTTTTTCAATCTAAAGAAAACCAAATGATCTTAGTATCTGTAAAACAATCAGACTCGTATACAAGCTAATGGTCAAAGAGTGCTTAAGCTCAATATTTTTTGTATATGTAAAAGAGGAATTATTCAAGTAGAAAATAAACATGCATGGAATAAGATATATCTTTTTCAACAGGAAAGGCTGCATTTTTTCATCATGATTAGTTACGAGAAAAACAAATCAATAAAAAAAGGAAAGAATAGGCGAATGAAACCAAAAGTAAGTTAAGGAGGCTTCCTTAACTGATGAAAAGAGTCTTAAGATAATAGACAGATTACAGTTACAAATACTGACAGCCCTTATAAGCTCATAAACTTTCCTCTAATTTTCCCATGTGTTTTCTCAAAAGATCATACAGAGTGATATTTTAATAACTTGTGTGATTAAAACACACCTTATAACTAACATAATAAACAGTAAAACAAACATCTGAAATTGAAAACCAGTTGATAGACATAATGGATAGCATAAGGAGCACAGACTGGGAGTAGGTAAAAGAACAGCTTGAACTGCATGCATCATCAAACAAGTTTAATTATGACCTTTTCGTGTTTCAAAAAGGACGAACAACTGGTGGCCTGTTACAACATGAGTTGTTGAAAATACAGAAAGTCAGTCACTAAGCATTATTAATCTCAACCTAATCCTTTTTACAAATGAACGCTCCTATCCCCTATGATATGGGAAATTAATGTCCGCTCAACTTCCAGGGAACTTAAAATTCCGTCTTTACAGATACGAGGCTATTACAATTTCTCATTTCTCCTTTTTCATGCTTGTACTTTAGAGCACATTCGGTGACAAAAATAAACAAAAAATTAAAAAGTCCTCTCTTTGACCATAGGACAGCATGTCATCTATCCAATAAAAAGGCACCATGTACTGTCACAATCCAGTCTTCGTCTAGAATGGCGACGAGCGATACGATATAACATGAGCTGCAACCAACTTCCACAATAGGGTTCATAAAAGTGACAGTAAAGGTTTTCAAAACCTGTTCTAGATAACCATCTCTTCTGTTTAATCTGAGCAGAATTTATAAAAATTTTACATGCCCGTCAATAACATGTAGAACGGAAAGTAAGGTCCATCGCTGCAAAAAAAATGATATTTCACACTTGGGGGAGTGTGGGTTAGAAAATGAAGGTAAAAAACTACACACAAACGGCAAACAGAAACCCAATTAACTTAAAACAAAGGTAGAAGACCAGGCTATCTGTGTAATGAAAATTAACAATTTGTATGCAAGTTCATCTTTTTTTAATAACCATAAAAAAACCCACTTACATACAAGCTAACAGCTAGGAAGCAGGACATGTGGATATCAGGTGTGATAGACATCAGGCAGATTGATTTGGCATATTAGAAAATATAAGACTGACGTACTAGAAAATATAAGATATGGGTGTTACACGTATATCTATTTACATATACATACAGAAGAACACACAAACATAGCAAAATTAACAGAATTACTTAAAACATTAAACAAAAACACAATTTTACCTCATTGCATATAATTCATTAAAATACATGTTTACCACATAGCTGGATATCCAAAAGGCAAATAAAAAACAAGATTCACTAGTGTTAATAAAACTGAACAAGATATATGTCCAATGGTTTTCAACAAATTAGACTTGATGTGTATGACAACAGAGAGATAAAAACTTCACAAAACTCAAATTATTGGAAGAGTTGGGGTATATCTTATGCTTTTCACCCTGAAGGATTCAAATCTTTCCACTCAAAATGCACCAAAGTTGTTTATATTTCAGCCAATGGTTGCTTATATGATGCATATATTTGGGTGCAATCACTCCGACTCACCCAAATTGTACATTCATTAGTACCTCCAACTAATAATCTTTATTATGTCTTTATTGCACTCATAAACAGGAATCCAGGCATCCAAGTCAACAGTCAATTAATAGTCTACCTAACTTAAAAGACCATCTGAAGTTAATTTGAACCTTAAAGGTCAAAATAATCAATCAGCTAAAACACCATACAAACATGAAAAGGACCAAATCATGATAAAAACCAAACCAAACCCTAAAAAGAGTAACAAAGCCTGGAGTCCTTAGCAAATAACAATCAAAAGATAAGCCCCCAAACAAATCGAGCGCTAAAAACACGATCAATCAACCTCTCAATTTTCTTATTAACTTTTTGTCCATCGCACACAGATCCAGTAGTTTTTCAAAAAACCAACAAGCAATTGCTAAATCGTATGTAATATCCTCCATATAACATAATAACATATGTATACACGCGACTGTGTGATCCGGAGATCATCACAACATAAAACCCCAATAATAATCTATTGATTCTATTCAGGCCCAATCAGACGATACATTATCATATGTTTCTTCAATAGAATCTATCTATCTATAGGTTTAGAACAAATTCAACGAATCAACAACGGATTTCAACCGATTAAACAAAAAGAAGTAGATCAAACAGAAAAACAACAGAAAAAACAAAACGAGAAGAATATGATGGGTAAGGAGATCAATGATGGTAGCGATGGAGGATCGTACCACGAGAACAACGGTGAAGTGCCGGTGGTCGGAGATCAACGATCGGCGATTTAGAGGGTTTTCGTTTAAGCAATCAAGGATGCAAACGATGGCGTACGGAACTGTGTTGTTGTTGATAGAGAAAGAGAGTTCGGTGGTTACCAATATATAATAACTTTTTCCTACCAAAAATTGGTTTCAGGATCCGACCCGGTTTTGGATCATCCCAAGTAAAGTTATTAGATTTGGGGTTTTTTTCTAAACTAGTAAAATGTGATTTTCATTTTTCATATTTTCTTAAATTTTCATTTCAATTCAAATTTTTTTTTATCATTTCAGTAACTATGATTTATCAAATGTTGTTATTTTCATTCAATCTACTAACTCCATTAAATTCTTCATTAAATATGAGTGTTTTTTAATCTTTTTAACACCCTAATTGTCCAACTAAAACAAAATTAATCAATAAAATATTTAATTAAAACTAAAAGAAAAATATAAAACAACTAGTGAGACCGGACACTTCAGTTTAAAAGTTTTGAATAACACTAACTAATTTAGATACCCGTCTATGCGTCTACTACACATATTGCATAAAATTAAATAATAGTTTTTTAGTACTATTAAAAATTAAAAAATAATTTTTGAGATAAAATATGCTTAAAGTTACATATAATTGACTATTAAGTAATTAAAAATAAAAATAATTTTTTAAAATTTCATCTTTAAAAAAGTTTTGCTTTTAAAAAATATTATTTTTTGACTCTCCAAAAAAAGTATTAAAATATTTGTATTAAAAAACTTAATTTAGTTTTTTACGATACGACACAAACCTAATAAAAAATTATTAACAAAACATTTCAAAAACTAAATTATATGAAATATAAAGTTTTTTTATACAAACATTTTAATAATTTTTTGGAGATTTATAAAATCAATATTTTTTAAAAGCAAAACTTCTTTAAAGACAAAATTTTGAAAAATTAATGTTATTGTTTAATTAATTAATGGTTATTATATGTAACTTTAAACATATTTTATGTCAAAATTTTATTTTTTAATTTTTAATATTAATAAATAATTACTATTTAAATTTTCATACAACATGTGTAGTAGTCAGGTTTCTAAACTAATTAGCGTTAATCAAAACTTTTAAATTGAAGCGTCTCGTCTCACAAGTTGTTTTGTATTTTTCTTTTTAGTTTTAATTAAATATTTTATTGATTGACTTTGTTTTAATTTGACAATTAGGGTGTTAAAAGACTAAAATACATTTATATTTAACGGAGGACTTAACGGAGTTAGTGTAGTAGATAAAAATAATAATATTTGATAAATCACAGTGACTAAAATGACAAAAAAAAGTTTTTAAATTGAAATGATAAATTTAATAAAGCGTTATGAATGAAAATGACATTTTACTTTTTCTAAATCTATATTTATAAATATTAATAAAATAAGATTTTTTATCACTTGTCATCTTCTTAACCCATTTTTTTACATTTGTCATTTTTTTAAACATCCCCACTTTATTTTTCCTCCAAAAGGGTATTAAAATAATTTAAAAACTTAAACAATTTTTCTCTCTTCATAAAAATTAATTTGGTCAATTAATACATTTTTCTCTCTCATCTACATTTTTTTAAATCAAACTACGTGTTTAAAAATAAATTTTATTAAGAGAACTCAATCTATAGATATAAATAAAATAAGGTTTTTTTGTCAATTGTTATCTTTTTAAACCATCTTTTTGACATTTGACATTCTTTTAAACATTCTCACTTTATTTTCCCTTCAAAATGGTATTAAAGTAATTTAAACACTAAAACATTTTTTCCCTCTTCATAAAAATTAGTTTGGTCAATTGATATATTTTTCTCTCTCGTCTATATTTTTTTAAATCAAACTATGTTTTTAAAAATAAATTTTATTAAAAAATTAAAATTCATATATTTTCTAAAACATTAAACCCTTTGAAACAAAATTTTAAATCAATCCGTTTTAAAAATAATTATAATAATATGGAATTTTCTAAAAGTAGTTTTATTAAAATAGCCAGAATAATTCGAAACTTAAGTTTTTGATAAACAAGATTTTTATAAACAATAATTTTTATAAGAAAATCTCATAACAAATATTTAAAATAAAACTATTTATATAAGAGATTTAAAAATAGTATAATTGTTTTATCTCTTGAACAATTACGTATATATAATTTTATACATATCTTATATTAAAATATCGTATTGTAACTTTTCGTGTTTATTACTAACTATAATCCGTTTAATAAATGAGTTTCTAGACTATCTATTTATCTATATATCTTCTGTCTATAACATATCCATTGTTTATTTACTTGAAATAGCTATTTATATGCAATTATAATCACATTTTATCTTTAAACATGGTTTTATAATTCATAAATTTTTATTACTAATTATTTATTATTTTATTAACTCAACCTGTGTAATACACGAGATACTAACGTAGTAATAATTTATAAAATTATCACATTAAGTATAGATGAGCTTTTACGACCTAAGCGTTGCAGATTTGCATCACAGGCATAAACCAGTGCACAAAACTAACTTGAACCGATGATTTAAACTCGTATGGTGAAGGGAGTGTTGATAATATACATAAACTAAATGTAAAAAATATTTGATTTGTATTACCAAACAATAATAAAGTAAAACATTATGTTTTTTATAGAACAGTATTATGTTATGACATGTTATATTGTGAAATAAATCAATGTTTGTTTATTATTTATATAAATGAAGAATAAACTTTACGTAAACTTACTAGCTGAAGCGCAATCAACGATGACAAATTAATGTTCTCGTGATTTGTATTAAAAAAACAAAACCTATATGTAAACTCACATGTCGTATGAATACGTTAAAAAATAACGTCAAAAAATTGATAAACAAACTATTTTAATCGATTGGCAAGCGAATTTGTTATGCGCGTTGCGAAAAAACAAATCCTGTACGTAAACTCACGTGTTGTATGAATACGTTAAAACATTGTGTCAAAACGTCGAAATATGAATTTTTTTAATCGATTAACATGCAAATTTGTTATGCGTGTTGTAATGATGACTTTAACATGATCAAGTACGTAGAAAAAAACATATGAAGTTATTGCGTCATTGTTTTGGAGTTTCAAACATAAATATAGATCAGTATTATGTTTTGTGGTAATGATTTAGTAACTAAAAAAAGTAATTTAAAGTGAAAACAGAGTATAAGAAAAATGTAAAAATAACAAAAAAAAATAACAAAAAAGGAAACGTAGACATTCGGAATCGAACCCGAATGCCTCAATTAAAAGGCAAAGACTTTAACCAATTAATCCAATACCATGTTTGTCTATAGTGTTAGAAATAAAGATATTGACTTTGGCCAACGACATTAATAAGTGAGTTAGTATATAGTTACACGTATGGTCGAAGCAAAATTTTAGAGTTGATTCATATTAGATTGTGGTTTTGGTTATAACTTTTCTGGAAACTATACTTACTGTATAGTCTACTTAGTGCTAACACTTTTAAACATTCTTAAAATACTTAAGTTTATATAAACTAGAGACCTATGAGTGATTAAAATACTAATATAAAGAAAATGTCAATTAAAGTTATACACATCATTAGGTAAAAAAGAGTTAAAATTTAAGGTGTCATAAAATATAATCTATGATTGGATTTAATCAGTGAACTTGAGTTATATATTAAAATGGATCTATAGATTTATTATTGTAGCCACATGAATGACAAATGAAAAAATTCAAGGATTAAAGGTTGGTTGTTCAAGGTTGTTTACGTGTAAAGTTGGGCCATAAAAGTTCAATCCATAAAGCCCATCAACAATTTATGTGAAGCCCAAGAAGGTCAAATGTGATGTCAGATCACGTGAAACGCAAGGAGAATGATGATTCAAAAAGAAAATTGCGGCTGAATTTAAAAAGGATCAACGGCGACACGTGCGCAAAGGTTAGTGTTAGTGATATAGTGGTGTTTAACTTAGTTTTTATTTATTGTATACCTAACCTTTAATTGTTTGATAATCTTTAATTTTTTTTATAACTTTGTCATTTCATTGATTGAAACCATTTTATCAATTAGTCTAGTTGATTATTTAACATATTACTAGTCTATGTATTATTAATTATTGATGATTTATTAAGGTATTATTATAACCGGTGTTTATTAATGATATAACTCGATTCTGGCTTTAGTTATTTTCACTATCTAATTGCATAATTTGTTATCTAATTTGGTAGAATCTAGGTGACAATGATTTGTTAGACAAAATGGGAAGTCGGTGAAAGATGTTTGAAAAATATTAGATACTCTTATAAACGTTGCATTTGATGATATTACGGTTGATGCAATTTTAAGGAAATATGTTTCTGTAAAAACATTCTTTATCTTTTTTTTTCTTAAATGCTTAATGAACCATAAATCAATTGATCTGAAACGAAACACTTTATGATTTTTCAAAATAAAAGTTACAGTTCAATTTAAGTAAATCTCATGGTTTATCAATACATGTTACTTCATATGCTAATTCTTTTGCTTGTGCGTATTTATTATGCATAACATGGTTAATCAATACATGATAAGATTCAGCACACCTTAACGAGTATCTAATATGAACCAACATAATATTAATTTATGCTCAAACTAACAAGAATGTAAAATTAGTGGTTATTATAAAAAAGATTATTATATTAAAAATAGCAAAATGATATAATGGAGTGTGAAAAAGACACATACTAGAGCAACAAGACACAATGATTAGTATAAAAGACACAACAAGCTAGTAACATAAAGATTATAAAACCTAAAAGCTAAAAAACTTAAAAGTTAGACCTTAAAAGCTAATCGTAGAGTTTGACGAGTCGGTTCTAACACCGCTGGAATGAGTGATCAATCAATGTTTGTTTAACCTGCTTTATGAGCTGCTACATAATCTTTTCTAAATTTTATAAATGTAAAGAGTATTTTTATTTGTACCTTATACTAACTATAAAACCATCAATTTAAAACACCATAATAACTAGAAACCATAAATTTCAGGCAAAATTAAGCAATGCTACCTTATTACAAAGTTATCGTATACTATCTTAGTTTTTATTGTAACTAGTTTGAAACCGCGCGTTGCGCGGGTTTTAAAACTGCCTGAAATATAATTCCTAAGGACGGCTCTTAGGTCATAAACTTAGACCATTTCCGTAAACTTACTAATTGTATGCAAGTAATCATAAGAACTAAACCACTTTAATGAAAAAGTCATGAGATCACTTCCAATTTTAAAAACCTGAAATATTATAAAGGAAAACACATCATTCATGTAAAAGTATAAACTTAGACCACTTCCATAGTGTAAATCGAGATGTAATACAAGTCGCCAAAGCATCATGCCGTAAATGAACTCATTTCGACCCGAAATCAACATCTTTATAGTAATGAGGTATAAAAGGAAGATAGGGTTCAGATTCAAAGTTTTAATCAATGTCAAAAAAAGAAAGAAAACAAAAGCAAGGGTTAAACAAACATGGATCCTCTGCATAACATGGATTCTATTGGTCAATTTCTTTGTTGTATTTTTCTGATTTAATTTTCACAAACTAAGGTAATAATTCAGTTTAACCTTTCTTAATTTCGATTTAGGTTTAATGTGGGATCGTATCATGTACTAAGGCTAAAAACTGCTAACATGGATGTCTTGGTTGCACTTGTGGATGAATGAAGATATTTTTGCTACTTATCTGTTATATAAGACTAAAATAAATAACCATTTAACATACCTCAACAACAATCCAAAGAGAGACCCAAATCTGCAGTAATCATAAGTAATGCAATCATCATTTATAATACAAATAAGAAGATGACAAAAAATGATTAGGGAGTCAACCTGAAAGTGATATGTCTTCCATTTTGACCTGTTATACAACATGCCCAATTAACTATTCTTGCCACTTCTAACATTTATAATAAGTCAAATAAGATATTAAAGCCAAGGAAGATGGCCTTCCCGAGCTAAGCATCTTTCTTCTCGTTTGCATTTACACTTTCAGAAACATATTCCTGACCTGCACTTTCTGCTAACACAATAACCACATGTCCATTTTCTTTTAGTCTCTGCTAAACAAATTCAAAAAGACCACCCTCCCCTTCTAGATAGAACTGAGACTCTGGAATCAAGCAACAATCCTGTTACAATGCAGACCTATAAATATATTGCATTTGCATATACTTGCAGGATAATAATAACAAATCATAATTTTAATGAACCAACAGAAAACCTTATTGATCCAACTTAATTAAATAAACCTTGCGTTTCAAGTTCATAGTTACAAATCTTACACTCTCGTCGGATATATTGAGCTTACCTCAATTAGATACATTAGTAGATGCCACTTGAAACCATGAAAAAGATAAATATATGCCAACAATATTGTTATGCTAGGATAGTGGATATCATACACAGATGCAAAATGTCCTAGAAAGTTTATTCTTGACCTCTTTAACAGTTTTATTGAATTAGAAAATAAAAGCAAACTTTGATGCTTCAACTAAGAAAATAAAATCATTAATGACGTAGAAGCCAAGTCCATATGCTTATAAGTAGAGGTGAGTAGGTGAAAGTATAAAGTATCCATTAAAAATAGAAGGGAGAAAACAGAAACCTAAGAACAAAAGGTTTTGCACTTTCCAAAGAGCTAAATTGTACTATAACTACAAATTCTGGCTTTTTTCAGATATGAAGTATAAGAGCCAAAAGAAAACAGAATTATAACCTGGAGACAGTAAAATGTCCTCTTTTGGATAGCAGATCCTATGTGATTAGATAAATGGGGATTTGTTAGAGTACAAGAAAGGAATAAGTGTGAAATTATGCACCTGAATTATTGTCTTTGAGGCAAGAAAGTCTTCGGCATGAAACCTGCAGATGATGCCATAAAGACAGAAAATGTAGCAAGCACAATTGGTTTCTAAGTTGCATATATAACTGACTAAAGTACGTTATATTCTAAGCAGCAACAAACTGTCATAAGTTTATTTACACATGGTTCATTTACAAAAGGAAGTTGCTTGTGACTTCATGGGTCATGTTGGTTTCTATAGCAGAAGTAGGTTCCAAAAGACATGCCTCAAAAGGTTTACATGTGAATTTACAAAAGGAAGTCTAGTGTTTGTAAAGGCACGTCTCAAAAGATGTTGACTATCGCCTAGTCTTCTTTGGCTTTGTGTTTCTGCTGTGGAGGTGTGTCTTCAATTCCAGCCGATGTTTCCTTTTTGTGTCTTGGCTGAAGTGTTGCAGGTGGTACACTGGATGAAGAGGGTTCATTTTCAGTTGGGATAGGGGAAGGTGGAGTTGATGTTGGTGGCTTGTATGCTTTGTTGACATTGAGTGGTGGTCCATAGCTATCTGTTCTCCCTTGAAGCTCAAAGATGAAGGTTTTCCCTTCGAGTTGTTGTAATTCAGTAGGCAAAGTGTTAGGGTCTTGAGTGGGCTGCTGCCTAACCAGATCGTAGCATGTTTTCCTACGAGTGATGTGACAATGCCATCAAAGAACACTGCTGGGGAGATGGTGTCAGCATCAGCAAGCGTTCCAGTGAAGCGGTACCTATGGAAATTGAGATATGTAACATTTGTGTTTTTATTGTTTGTAGATGTTTTAGGAATTTGAACCTGTATGAATGTTCATCTTTTAATCCATGCTTAAGACAGTAGAACAGGTGGCCGTTAAGGTAGATTTTGTTGGAACATTGGATGCATGAATCATAGTACCAGTCGTGTCCTGTGCCAGAGTGTATCTCTTGTATTTCAGCTAAAACCATGCATGTAGTAGCCTGCTGTTGTCATTTTATTTAAAGAAATATAGTATGGTCACTTTTCGATGTCATTGGTGTATGTTTAAGGAGACAGCAAGTTACCTTTTTGGCATCAGTGAGCTTCGTAATGGCTTTAGATAAGGGAACTATGTTTCTTTCAGCAAACGCATTCCTTGTCGGTGATGATGGTATGTCGGTTGTGGGCATGTGTTTAAACCTGTATGATATTAAATATGTTGTTATATGTTTCATTGTAATTTATTGTTGTTAAATGGAAATTTAAAATGTGTTCTTACTTTTGAATAAGAGACCCTAACTGTGGTATTGCTGGATTGATGCATGTCTGGGAAGCAGATGTAGATGATAATTGCAGTGCACCTTAACATGGGTTATGTTTTTGTTAGGTGAGATTTATAAATACGTGGAAGATATTTTATGATAATTAAAGTGGATATTACCTAAGAAAGTAGTCACTTTGAGTGAGGTGACGGCAACGATGACAGGGTCGTCGCTTGTTGTAGCTGCCTTCTGGTTAAATCCAATGGCTATCTCTTCCCAAAGGCCGGCGTCAATAAGTTTGCCACTGTGTATTAATGAGTATGTGGTTGTAAGTATGATGGATGTTGTCTTCATATGTTGTTACGTATTAGTTGTTGTTGTTACCTTTCATGTTGCAGCATGATGCGAACCAATCTGCTTTTGCTTCTATTTGGAATTTCTGTGATGTCAACAACACGTCCAATGAAGTCTGCAGGAAGTTATAAAAATAGGTAAGTATGCGTGACTGTTATGTAAATGTAACATTAAAGAAGTATAGTCATTAATATTTGCACCTGTGAGAAGTTTGTTCCCGTCATCGTAACGTTGTTGCAAGGCAGAGTAGGGAGCGAAATCGAAGTAATACCATGGTAGATCGTCTTCTTCTATTGGAATTACAGTTGTTGCTCTACCAAAAAGGATAGACGTGTCCCGATTAACGACCATACTTGCAGATCTAACTTCAACACATACGTATCCTGTCACGGAGTAGCAAAATCCAGCTCTTATCAAGTTGTCAAAATAGGAGCTGCTTTGGGCATCGGTAATTGCTTCAATGGCGTCACCCTGTGAATTTCAGCAAGTTATTATCAGCTATAGACATTTAGTATTAATCTGATATTATACATGACAAGAGAATACGAATGTCAAATGTATGTAGCATTTAGATGCTAATATAGTATGTAGATGTTTTGTTACGTACTTGTGAATCCAAGAAAAGAAAGTGGACTTCAGGCCATTTGTACATTAGCCATTTTTTGACAACCCTCACATGCAGACATTCTGTTTTGCATCTCGGTGTCAGATCTGATATCTTTTGCATTGTCATCTGAAATGAATTTTTAACAGTTTATTTCACGCAAGAAATCTGAATAAAAAATGTTCTTTGTCACATTCGGAAGGTTTTGTTCATTTGGTTCAATGTAGATTTTTAAGGCATGTGGTGATGTTGATCTAGAGAGTGCTACGTACAATTGACCGTGCCCGAAAACTGGTTGTGGCAAATATACACCTATTTTATTTAAAGATTGACCCTGACTTTTATTAATTGTCATTGCATAACATAATTTTACAGGGAATTGCTTTCTCTTGAAAATAAATGGTAATTCCTTATCTGTATGGGTCAAAATGATACGGGGAATGTAAACTCAATGACCTGCAGCTATTCCTGTTATAACTTGGGCTTCTATGAGTCGTGGGAGAAGCTGCGTAATTATTAATCTAGTTCCGTTGCAAAGGCCGGCTACTTGATTTATATTTCTCAAAAGGATTATGGGAGATTTGACCTTTAAGTGTAATTTATGAGGGGGTAGTCCACTAAAATTAAGCTCATGTAAGTATTCAGTTGGGTACAATATTTCAGTGTCACCTCTTTCTTTCAAATGGGGAACTATAGAATCGCTGCTCAAATATGTAGAAGAGTTACCAGGTGACATGTCGAGGACCATTGAGTTTATGAGGTCTGTTGTGTCGTTTTTAGGACAAACAATTGCTTTTTCTGAGAGATTTGCAGTTGTTGGGTGACGAAGTGTATCGTCATCATAGATAAAGTGTATGAGTGCATTCAAGGATTGGCACAGTTTGAAATCAAGTATTTTTCTGGTATCTCAATTAGACGCGTGTCGTCGGGGTTGTCTTTGTCTGGCGTTCCGATCGAACCATCACCAACTTGCAGTAGCCATGAAGAAAATTGAGATATTTCAGACGTGTCAATTGAGTTTTGTCTTGGACGTTGCAACCGCATGTTTTCTGTTAGTTTAACAACACTAAAATGCCTCCATAGTAATGATTTTGGCAAAGCAGACACAATAATTTGAGATTTAGAAGCTTTACGTTTGATGGGTAAGGTTTGCCTAAAATCACCACCTAGTAAAATTGATTTGCCTCCAAACTGCTGATGGTTGTTTTCAAGGAGATCTTGTAGGGTTCTATCTAACGCTTCAAAACACTTACGATCGTTCATAGGGGCTTCATCCTAGATTATAAGAGATGTTTCCACCAAGAGTTGTCCAAGCTGGGTATTCTTTTTTACATGACAAATGGTGTCTTCTGTTAAATCTAATGGGATTTTGAATCGTTAATGAGCAGTCCTTCTTGAAGGAAGGAGCAACGATGCAATGCCTGAAGATGCTACGGCTAAAACAATCTTCCCTCTACTACGTAAGGCATTTATTATCGTTGTCCAAAGAAATGTCTTACCGGTTCCTCCATGGCCATAAACAAACATCAGAATCTGTTTGTGTGCTTCAACAGAGGAGACAACTGACTCGTATACTGTATGTTGCTTGCAATTTAACGACTTTTTTGTATTTCGTGTTGTTGGGCAAGAAGTTGTTTATCGTAATTCCTTTCTTCCATCAAAAGCCTGTTCTTCAACTTCTCCAATAAATCGGGTCGTGGAACTGGCAAACCGAAGTCAGACAGGGTAGATGGGCTTGCACTCGAATTCAACAACAATTCAATCTCATATAAGACGTATTGTTGCAAGTCGTCATCGTCCATATATGTCTCTTTGCTCTTCTGAAACAATCCTAAAAGTCTAGGCACATCGTCTGACATACTACGCCACTTACTTACCCACAGGTTCATTGGATTACTGAACAATAACATATGGGTAAACAATGACCTCAATTCTGATGCAGTTGCCCATGTAGAGGCTTCATCGAAAGCTACACACCATTCATTGTCGTCACCAAGCAAACCGAGCTTTTCACACGCCTCTCGATACGTATTGCATACGAAACCAGAGACCGTCTTTATATCATTGAAATTTTTGCAACCTGTTTGGTGTAACAATAGCATTCGTAAATAAAAAGTTTCACCGCATGTAGGATGGATGTATATGAGTCTACCAATGACCGGTGTCCCTTGTCTAGCTCTACGAAACCATTGTTTTTTTGTTTTGTCCCATCTATATTCGAAAAGAAAGTCGACATAACGTAAATGTCTACCATTGACATCATAAGCATTTGTATTCAACCACTCAGTTAAAGTTGTCTTTTTGTAAGATGGCTCTTCGACTATCCGTTGCAGTTGCTGTGAATCTCTAAATGTGATATTCTGCATGTTTTCTAGATGGACAGCTAACACTTGAACTGGAGGGTTTCTATGATGAATTGGAAAGTCTAAAATGCGCCAAAATGCCTCATGAGGACATATGAAACGTCCGTCTGTATAGTTTTTAATTTCATCTTGCTTAAGTCTAACACTATTTGAGTTGTCTCCACAATCTGCTGGAAGAGAACCAATAGAAAATCTGATCCGATCTGCACCTTTCGAAATGTATTTAAACAAATACTTTATGACCATATTCCAACCACAATACTCAACATTAATATGTGCTTCGAAACGTAAACATAGTGCCTTGTTGTACGGAACGACATAAGAGTTGTCAACTTGAATATCACCTTTAGTAGCTACATGTCCATCTGTTCTTCTTCTGTAATGCACATATCCGTTGCTATCGAAACGCGTGGAAGTCTCGTATGGTTTTGGAAACTTCTTAGAACAACTTCCACCAACCATGCATACAGAAGAGGGTCTAGCAAGACCACACGGGCCATGTAACATTGAATCTGTAACAATCCTATATAACCGCGGCTCGGCTATACGATCTGGAATTTCAGCAGAAATATAACGGTCTACATCGGCAGGATTGTGAATTCTGAAAGGTTGTGTGACCCATAACAATAAGTGGCAATGTGGCAGACCTCTTTTCTGAAATTCAATGGTATACAAATCTGGTTGATAAAGAAGAAGGATTCAACAAACACATTGTAACAGTTAAGAATTAGAAGAAGCAAGGAAAAGGAGATAATTGGCACCTGCTGCTACTTTTCCAAATGGTTCCTCGGTGCGTAAAAAATCAAGTAACGCTTTGACTTTCATCCGGAATATCCTTGAAATGATATCAGGCCTGTCGTGTGCTTTCAATGGTTGACATGAGCGCATAAAGCGGCTAACTTCAGGCCAGTTAACGTTGCACGTAAATGTTATAAAATACTGAGGATTTCCATGAACTCGACAAATTGCTAGTGCATCTTGGTAGTGTTTGTACATGTATCGAGGGCCGCCAGTAAAAGATGATGGCAGAAAGATACGCTTTCCGATAGCACACCCTTCAATATCGCATCTTTCTACTGCATCATGCACACCTTGGAAAAATTCAGTTCTGAAACGATTTTGATTCATTCTTATGTAATCCAATCGGTATTGCTCTATGTAGATATAAGCGTCAACTAAAAATTGTTGAAAAAGTCGACCACCTCGCAGTAGTAAAGAGTAACCGCCCATACGCTCATGAATTAGATAACTATAATACATATTCATAGTTAACTTACGATCATCATTCGAGTCATCAGAAGTTAAACGGAGATCCGGCGACCATCTAGGCTCCCCGTGTATAAACAACAATGGATACTGAAGAGCCATGTAAAGAGGATGAACTTTATTTATACGTTGTGGGACATCATCCTTGCAACGAATGATTATATCGAAATCTGTTGCCTCTGGAGAATTCTTGAACACTATTGCTCCGATAGTATCTGGGGTCGGGTGATCATAAGAACGTTGATTTGCTGAATGGTACAAACGTATATAGAAATTAGGGACATCAGGATTTCTACAAATATCACGTGCAATTCGAAAGAGCTTTACAAGCGCATTCAGCTCATTCAAAACGGAGATCAATAGCTCAATAATGGTCGGCTGCAACGATGTACGCTCACCAGCATTGAAGTGGTGAAGCCTATTCGAAACCTCATTTTGAGAGTCGTAAACATACATTTGTAGGAATCTAGGATTCTCGTTTGGTGAGGGACACAAACTCCCAAGCCAATGACATATTTGGCCCTCAACTCTAAATACATATGGCCCACGCGTGTAGTTAATCACTTCGTCTATTCTTGCGCCAAAAGATGTCATTGAAAACATGGAATTATATGCACGAATATTATCTAAAAAATTGGCACGTGCATACAAATCTTGAACAAAAGTTGGTGGAGAAGTAGGCAAACATATGTTAACCCGACCACTTTTACAACACTGATTATACTTTGAAAGACGGTTAGCAGAGGCAAATCCAACTTGTTCAGAAAGCCAAAATCGTGCGCCACATGCCTGACAAACATGCACAGCATCACCGACGTCCAAATAAGGATAGGAGTCGGCCAAAGAAGTATGTGATGACTCTCCAGGATCAGAAATAGATAATGATACGCGTGCAGCACTTGTATCCGGCAAAAGAGCAAGAGTAGATCTGCGTTGTCGATTTTGTCTTCTAGATGTAAAGCCCATAAAAGAGTCTAAACGTGTTGAACTATCAATCCCAGGCAAGACAGGCACATCTCGAGTTCGCTTACCAGACGCTCTACTTCCATCCATTTGAAATTACTTATAAATATTACCTACGTATAGATAGGCTAATGGCATAGCATTAAGACAATAGAAAAAGATACTACAATAAACACTAAAGCAAATACTTTAATTTTTACGTCTGATACACCCTAACGAAAACAATTAAATCTAATTTACTCCTACATTACTGAAATATTTTTTATAATAAGTTGAGACTAATACTCTCTTGCCATCAACCTCGAAAGTATAAAAAAAACTTTTGAAACACAAAATAGGCAATAACAAATGACAACGAACACAAATAAAAGTTACCTCTGCAAGAAAGTCAAACTCTAGACCAACAACCACTATATAGCAGCCCAACCTTACAAAAAATAAAGAAAGCAAAAATATATATAAAAAAAGCCAAATAAAATAAAGTAGTCATGTATACACCGGTAACTTCAGACTTGTTGTTGTTTTTATTTCAATATGAAACCTATATTCAACCGATCGATATTTAAAAAATACCTAAGTATAAATACTATTGTGTATGTTTTAATTATCTGGAAACAGTAAAATAAAAAGACAAAGCATTATACACTCTGCCATAAGGTGAAAGCCAAACAGCTACAACAACACGAACATATCATGACACATTGGAGATCAATTTACATCAAAATCAATGACAAAATTTACATATGTCTTAAAGCTTCTAAGTCAAGAAATAATGAATCAAAGAGCTGCAACCTAATTTTTCATCAAGAAGAAAATGAAGAAAAAAGCATGACAACAATCAGAGCCGAAGAAATGCAACGACAACACTGATTGATTTAAAATGAAACAAACAAAACCAAATGCGATGACGATCATACCAAGCATATACATGTTGCTATTAAATAGAAACAACTACAGAATACAATGGTACCTAATCTATATATCATACAAAACCAAATCTGTAACAATACAAATGCATCATTCAAATACGATACTTGTTGCTATTAAACAGAATCAGCTGCAGCCTACAATGATACCTAATCTATATATGATACAGAAGCATTTCTATTACAATACAAATTAATCATCCATAGACGATACCAATCAAGCCAAATATGCATTTGTTGCTGTTAAATGAAAACATATCCGCAATGGTCATGTATGAAACAGCAACCTCACACTCGTTCTTGCTTTAATCTGTACAAGAAACCTATAGTTCACCCAACCATATGTAAAAAATGCCAATCCCTACGCAATCGCCATATATGTAGATGTAAATACAATTATGTATGTTTCAATCATTTACCTAGCAAATCAATCTACATCATAGGTAATAACATACAATGCAAACATAATGGTGTAAACAAATAAATGTTTACACTTGTTCTTGCTTTAATCTGTACAAGAAACCTATAGTTCACCCAACCATATGTAAAAAATGCCAATCCCTACGCAATCGCCATATATGTAGATGTAAATACAATTATGTATGTTTCAATCATTTACCTAGCAAATAATCTACATCACAGGTAATAACATACAATGCATCAAACGGCTGCAAACTAATTTTTTATAACCATATGATACACTATAACCTGAAGTAAACAACACTCACCTTCGCTGAACCAACCCAATAAAGCAAACCAGAAAACAGCAATAACAACCAACATACACCAAACAACGCCTGCCAAAAAATTGAATATAAAAAAAATTATGAAAAGACCATATAGAATTTAATCTCATAAAACACAAATACAAGAACTTACTAAAGTTCTCAAAACTTCCTTTATACAAGTAATGACAATTTACATATGTTTAAAACCTTCTAAGTAAATCAAAGGGCTGCAAACTATTTTTCATAACCAATATGATACAATATAAGCTAAAGTAAACAACACTAACCTTCACCGAACCAAACTACTGAAGCAAACCAGATAACATCAACAACAACCAACATACAAAAAACAACACCTGCAAAAAAATTGAATAAAAAAATAAATATATGAGAAGACCAAATAGAATTTAATATCATAAAGCACAAATACAAGAAAACAGTATTCGAAAACCTGCTACAACACTAATTTAAACAAAACCAAATACAATACCAATCAAACCAAACATACAAAAGTTGCTTCACTCAAACATTTCTGTTACAATTCAAATTCATCATCCAAATATAAGTCCAATCGAATCAAACATATAATAGTAGCTGTTAAATGAACACGAATGCAGCCTTCAATGATACTTAATTATACATTACACAAAAACGTATTATACTAATGTTATACAAAACCAAATACAATACCAATCAAACCAAACATACAAAAGTTGCTTCACTCAAACATTTCTGTTACAATTCAAATTCATCATCCAAATACAAGTCCAATCGAATCAAACATATAATAGTAGCTGTTAAATGAACACGAATGCAACCTTCAATGATACTTAATTTATACATTACACAAAAACTTATTATACTAATGTTATGAATTAAGTTTAACGCATTAGTTGCAATAAACTACATAACTTGGAGAAAACCAAACCTTCTTGTTAGACAACAACCACCACAATAGTTCGCGTTAGACTTAATTCATAACATTTCTATCAGTTCTACCTTCCATATTTAAACCGATTCAACCAACCAAAATTCCCTTTCAATGTAATCAGATAAATACATAACAATGTATAATAACCACAATAATCTAACGATTTAGAAAAAACAGGTTCATGTTGTATCTACTCTGTATCATCAAATGAAAGCAAAGGTACGGGAATTCTGTCAAACCTTAAGCAGTGAAAAATGACTCTATAACTAATCAATTAGAACCCAAAAAACCTTAGTTCATCACGCTTTGAACAAATAACAAATCAAAGCAAAGGCACGAGAATCAATCAAACCGACAATTCCATTCAAGCAGCGAAAAATGACTCTACAACTAATCAATCAGAACCCAAAAAACCTTCAGTTCATCACGCTTTGAACAAACTAATCAATTAGAATCAAAAAACCTTCAGCTCATCACGATTTAAACAAAAGACAAAATTCCCTTTCAATGTAATCAGATAAATACATAACAATGTACAATAACCACAATAATCTAACGATTTAGAAAAAGCAGGTTCATGTTGTATCTACTCTGTATCATCAAATGAAAGCAAAGGTACGAGAATTCTGTCAAACCTTAAGCAGTGAAAAATGACTCTATAACTAATCAATTAGAACCCAAAAAACCTTCAGTTCATCACGCTTTGAACAAATAACAAATCAAAGCAAAGGCACGAGAAATCAATCAAATCGACAATTCCATTCAAGCAGTGAAAAATGACTCTACAACTAATCAATCAGAACCCAAAAAACCTTCAGTTCATCACGCTTTGAACAAACTAATCAATTAGAACCAAAAAACCTTCAGCTCGTCACGATTTAAACAAAAGACGCAGGCACAAAACCTAACCGCACGAACACAATCGGAAATCAACAAATGGTATCCAAAATCAAACCGCGTCAGTGAAATCGACAGTCACAAATGACATACCTGAATGAACGGGTGAATCTCGAATGCATGGCGCTAATCGAAATACGAAGCACAAACAGATCATATTCATAAACAGGAAGCACGCAGATGCCCAAATCGAATGCCACGTACACAACCGCACTAACAACGCCCAAGGGGTGTTCTTGCAATTTCTCTGAATTCAATGAAGAAAATCAGAAGACCTAAAACTCCACTGTGGACACCGACCTCGGTGATTTGAATATATATAATGCGTAATCATATAATTTTATATATTTTTTATAATCTTATGAAAGAATTAATACAATATAAACCCAATATAACTTCTAATATCAAGTTTAGAATAGTGACGAGAAATAGTCACATGTGAGACCCAAGTTGTCTATAAACTGTACGCGCGTTTGCTGAAAATAAACAAAATAACAAATCAATGGCATCTCAAATATTTCTGTAAGGAGTTGGTTGATCTTCATTAAATTCAATTTCAATTCATCTATCGTTGTCGTCACTTTTTCGATTTCGTGAGTCACTTTCTTCACTTTTTTCTTTTTCGTTTTTAGCTTTCGAATTTGTTTCACGGTGCCTGAAATTAAAATTACTCTGAACTCTATTTAAATAAATCTCACAGTCACACAAATCATCGGTACATATCTTTAGTAAGTGTGAGTGTCTCCACACTCAGTGCATACGTAACCCCTAATCAACAAAATCTTTTACTCACACTAACTAAAGTATGACACATAGCTTAAGATTAAACACCTACTATTAACTTCCAACTTTCAAGAGCCTTATTTTAAAGATAAGATGTAATTTGTTTAAAGAGAGAGAATACCAAAATGGTTCACTCTAAAGTTCTAGCAAGGCATTAAATATTTTTAAGCATGAGTGATAGCATTATGCTATAAATTAATAATAATGCCATGGAGAGAAAAGACCATGTCAATGAGCATAGGTCTTCATGCATTAATGGGCAAGTGGTATTATGATAGGACTATATGGGTAGATCTAATCTTTTGTGGGTATCTGTTCCTTTGTTTTCCTTTATTATTAATAACCAGTTCAAATCAAATAATGAGCACAAGTTTATTATGTATCAATCTACACAAGTTTTTAGTGAAACAGGAGATTGCAAACCGTGTCAATTTTTTAGTGAAACAGGAGGTTAGATGCATTCACAGGCTTCAACATCGAAATCTTGTGAAGCTTCTGGGGGTTTGTTGCTCAGAAAAATGGAATCACGTTAGTTTATGAATGCATGCCCAAGAGAAGCTTGGATATAGTTTTATTTGGTAAGAATATCTTCGAATGATGTTTTCCTTTCATCCTAATATAAAACAATTATATTAAAAGTTCCATCCTTTGGTAAAGTTTCAATTCAAAATTATCTATAATCTATGTGCTTAAATTAGTCCTAATAAGGTAGGCATATGAGTCAAAAAAAATTTAATTTTAGTAATAAGAGGATTTATTTAGTACTGTGAAAAGTTAACACAATCAAACTTAATAGTTCATTATGTGCAGATGAAATATAAAACTCAATGCTTGATTGGATTAGTAGATTTCACATCATCAATGGGATTGCTCGAGGGCTTATTGATCTACATCAAGATTCCTGCTTTCGTATCATACATAAAAATATGAAAACTGCTAATATTTTGTTGGACTATAACATGAACCCAAAAATATCAGATTTTGGACTTGCTAGAAGATTTAAAGGATATGAAACTCAGGCTAAGACTATTGCGCCCATGATCGATTAACAAAAACAAGATTATATAAGGATGAACAACTTGATTTGGGTTCTGCATAACAGTGCAGAGAACACGGTTTTTAACACAGCGGAAGAAAACGATATTTACACACAATGCACACTATGTTCATACATGAAATGCGGTACATATGTGGATATTTATGCCCAGGGATTCGACAGTTAACCGGTAAAACTGAATTAACTAACCATAACTAACTTTAACTAACTGTAATCGTAACCATCCTAACAGATTTGACTTTCTTCTTTGACTTTCTAATTACATAAATTCTTGGTTACACCAAGTCCAACAAAGAATGTGGTGGGAACTTAGTAAGAATCTAAAATCAACTAAAATTTGAACCCACCCCGCGTGTTGCCAGGGCCGACCCAAGTATATTGCAAGTGAAGTGGGTCGCTTGGGGCCCCCGTATTTAAGAGGCCCCCAAATTTTTTTAGGGTTTATGTGTTCTACACTCTACAAAGTGCAGAGGAGAAGAAGAAAGCAACTCAAAATCGATTCGATCCTCAACCGAAATCAACGTATTGATTTCCAAAGTATAGAGGCGGGCAAAATCCATTACTGAAATTCACCTTCAAAAATCAATTCATCATTTACCAAATTACAATTGGTTAGTGATCGATGGGTTTTCAAAGTTGAAATGTAAACTTCTCATGATCTCATCTTTGAATATGGACTAGTAATTCACCAAATCGTTTTTTTATTGTATAGCGATTCACCAAGTTTCCATTTTGAAGCTCATACTACAAAATCACTGCCGCTTCGCCACCGATTCACCTCTTTTTCATCAGCATCGGAACTTAGTAATGGGTTTTGTGAGCAACTACTAAGGTAGGGATTGATTTCATGATTTGAGTTGCAAGTTGTGAGAAATTTTAATCTCAAATATGATTAATTTGAGTTTTAAATTACAATTTGTTGACTAGTGTTTAGGACTATTTAATGATTTAAAGTACATTATGTATTATGATGTTTAGTGATTTGGGTGTCTAGGCTAAAGAGATTACTATGGAATTATTTATTTACAATTTGATTTAGCATGTATTTAATTTGTTTAGTGAATTAGGTATTTTGTTTGAATTACAATATGTTAACTACTATTGTTTGGGACTTTAGCTTTTAAGTAACCATTGAATAAGTTGTTTGAATTACAATGTGTTAGTAAATTGTTGTTCAGGTTACCATTTAACATTTAATCATAGATTTGAATTAGGTATCTAATATGAAATTATGAATTAGTAAATTTAAGTTCTTCCAACAACCTTGGATTACAATCTTGCTTAGAATATTGGATACTTTGATTATAGTTGATATTTTATAGACATTAGTTTGTTACTTGAATTATAGTTGTTACTTAGTTATTAGTTTATTAGTTGTTGCCATATCAAATCAAAATAAAAATACGAACTAAGTGCCTCGAAAAGGAAGAATATAAAATCACACGGGACACCATAGTTAACTCCCTAAACTATAAACTTTCTAGATAATTATTGTTGTTCCTTACGATTCCTAAGCCTGAATAAAGAAGAGAAATTATAACAATAACTATTGAACAGGGCCTCTAGATTTACACTTCGCTTCGGGCCCCTAGATTTACACTTCGCTTCGGGCCCTCAAAACAGTTGAGCCGGCCCTGCATGTTGCCGTGGGTTTTTTGTAACAGAATTATTGTCTTTCTTGACTTATAATCTAAGCTTCCTTCTACTCTCTCATTAAAATCGATGAACACCAGATCTAATAATTTTTGTACAATCGTAATACTATAATCATAATCACTTAGTTAAATAATAATAATATGTATTTTAACAACCCTTGATACTATTAAATAATACTTTCATTAAACAATTTGTATTTTATTTTGGATTCCACATATATGATTTGTAAAACAGGTGTTTCAAGATAAGAATGTTGATACGGTAAAATAATAGATTAGTTATATTAAATAACAAATATAAAAAAGTTGAAAATCACATGCAACTTCTAGGCCTAGGCTCACTGTCAAAAGTTATTTATTAATTTTAATTTAGTTTCTTTTTTCTTTTCATTGTTTTCAAATATTCAAGAGATTTTATGTCCATTTTTCTATAAACTAGTGGTATTCCCCGTCGCCGCGTGCGACTAAGGTTCAACGCAAATAATCCGTTACGGTTGCAAACCAAAAAAGGTTGTCATGCCAAATTAACGAAGATACACTTTTTACCATCATCACCATAGCCTAACGAATATTAAATACACGAAACAAACAATATTATGCAAGCTGATCCGACATCAAGATACAAGCTACCAGAAACCACCACCCGTCTAAACCCAGTCAAAACAACCGGCAACACGACATATTTGTTTTACTATCACAACCTTAACATTTTAGCTAAATGATTTTCGAATGATCGTCAACCTATACCAAAAAAACCTATGCAGATCCATGGAGAAAAAACCAATGTAACCATAAACCCAAACCAAAAAAGCATCACCAATTGCCTCACAATCAAGGCAATCACATATCTCAAGTAAACAAACCATCAATGAACCCAAATATATAAATGACCACACATAGTCTCAGGCGTAGAATCATCACATTCGTCGTCCCAACAGTATGAAAAATCCCAACATGAACTGAATAATCTACAAACAATAGATTCAAAATTCGATAATTGAACAAAATAAGCATAACTTGCTATTAGATCTCAGGCGAATCGAAAGTCACCGTCATCGACTCGTCATTGACCATAATCAATAGGTGAAACAACCCTTTGGTGATGCAAACCCTAACACGAAAACCAACTTGAAAGAGCAAAAAAAACGAAACGGAGCTAAATCGGAGGATAGATCGAGACCATCTTCGCCGCCAAGGTGCCCATAGATTCTACGACTCCGACAGCGAGATTCTCTTGTCCTCCATGAAGTGGTATTGGTGTTCACAGTCGAAAGAGAGGCATGAGCAAAATACAGAGGTAGAGTAGAAACAACATCCGAACATGAAACAACGACTAACATGGCCATCGTGGTAGCACGCCGATAACGACGACAGCCGCAGTCGCCACTGCATGTCAACCTCCATCTCCCTTTCAAACCTCTCTCTTTCTCTCTAAAAGAGAAAAAAACCACAGAAAAAGAGAAGAGAAGACGGAGATCGATCGTAGAGCAAGATCCGACCACAACGCGACCAAACACGTTGTCAGCGGCTACCGTCGTGCCACCACCGCCTCTTTCTCAAATCCCCTCTCTCTCTAAAAGCATAAGTCTCTTAAATTGTCGCAACTGACATCTAAAACATAAATATATGTTGGATGACAAGTTATACCTCACGCAGTGCAAAGCATGGTTGTACCCGACCCATCATTTGCCTGTACGCCACTGCTGATTTCGTTCCTCATTATCATCAAGAGCAGGTGGCTCCATCGAAAAGAGAGAAAGGGGAAGGTTGGTATTGTCACTCATGTTTCGAAGGAAATACCGTAATTACTCCTCGATTACTGTTCATCGCCATTTCTTTTTTAATATATATATAATTTGTTTTCATCTTCCCCATTAACTTAGCTTATCAAATTAAATATTTGAGCTATATAGGCACTATCTCATCACTATTTTCGCGACCGGATCGGACCGGCCGGTCTGACCGGGGATCGGTCCGGTGACGGTCCGGTTAGCTACGATTCGGTTTCGAACGGTCGAACGGCCGGTTCTTCCCGAACTGGTGGTCGGACCGGGAAACCGGACCGGTTCGGACCGGTTTTTGATTTTTTTTTATTTTAATGGGTAAAAACGGGGTATAAATTTGTATGTTGAATATACAAATATAGTTAAACTTTATATATAACTATAAAATATATATATATATATATATATATATATATATATATATATAAATCATATATAAATTAGTTATATTTAACTACATATATAAATATAATTAAAATATAGTTAAATCCGGTCCAACCGGTCCGACCATCAAACCAGTAAGGCGTCCGGTTCGACGTTCGATCCGGTTCTGAAAACATTGTATCTCATCACTCAAGGTCAAGGTGGGTTTGTTACTTCTTCATCATTTCCGGCAGTCCTCCGACACCGGAAAAACAAAACTTTAAAATCTACGATGGGTGAAGTGCTCCGTATATCAGAAACCTTACCCCTTTATGGTGTGTATGGTGGTGCTAAGGTGGAAAGCCGCCTCTTGCGCCGATAAAAGCTTCTTGCATCGGCGGTAATGGCGTCTGCAGGTTTAAACAATGAACGTCGAGAAAAAGATTTGGTCATCGGCGTCATTAGGTATGGTGGTAGAGATGAACTGAAATGGGTTATGGGTAGTAGCACACAACACAAGAACCTTCTGTCAATAATACGACTAATTCATTAACTGGTCGATAAAGTGAGTTCTCAAGTCGAAGGCCATAAGCCATAATACTACACTAATTGCATTAAAATCGTCGTATTTTCAAAAATCCAAATGATAGAAATAACCTTTGCTCAATAGAGTTACACAAATAAATTGATCACGTCGGTTTGAGTTCACCAGAAGGATGTTACAAGTGTTTCATAACTTTGTATAATTATATATTTAAACTATGTTTTTATGGATGTGCAACTATGTGTCAACGTTGTAGTCACTGCTACGGTTAACACATTAGACCAAAGCCAATTTTCTAGAATATGTTTGTTGATTTTTTCCAAGATGGTCAATTCTGTATTTACAAAAGAAAATCTGGTCATATAATTTGTTTATATAATAGTATACATTCAGTAACAAACATAATTCAAGTTATTATATATCTAACTTAAGCAAAATATTTGTGTGATAAAAGAGAGCTAAGTTTTTGTCCATTTACATTAGTAAATTAGAGTTCAATAATTTAAACATGACTCGTTGTTAATAACATCTATATTAATAATTTGATCCATGACTCTCATAACCTTTATTTTTGTTGCCAAAGAAAATATAAGAATTAGTATCAAGACATCAGAAAACTTAGGGCTGTTTGATTGTGCTGACCCAGTATGAGCTGACTGGGTCAGAAGCTGACCTAGTCAGATTTTCTGACTGAGTTTACATCTGACTGAAACTTGGCTGTTTGATAATAACAACAAAGCTGACCCAGTCATAAGATCGTAACAACAAAGATGGCGGGGAAGGGCGGCGGTGAACGGCAGGAGGAAACGCGGGAGGAGGGAAACCGGCGGGGCAAGGGGGGTTGGGGAGGGCGGTGGAGGGGAGGCAGGAGCTGGCTGGAGGGAGTGCGACGGGGGGAAGGGTGGTGAGGGCGGCGGTGAATGGTGGGAGGAAAGGAAGCAGGAGGAAACCGGCGGGGGTGGGGGGATGGCGGCGGATGGGAGGCAGCAGCCGGCTGGGAGTGCGCCTGATGAGAGTGCGACGGGGGGGAGGGGGAGGCGGCCGATTGTGGAGAAGAGATGTCCGGGTCAGATATGTTAAAATAGAGGACTAGGTCAGACCAATTTTCCGGTCAGACCAATTTTCCGGGTCAAATGTCCCGGTCAGCTGCAACAAACGTACTGACTGGCTGACCGGGTCAGCCAGTCAGTGGTCAGACGTGTGATCAGACCAATCAAACAGGACCTTAGCTTTCTTGTAAGGGAAATCAAGTGAAAATTAAATATAAATTAAATGTGAATCTATGATAATTGTGCAAGTAAGATGAATCTTAATAATAAAAGTAAAAGTTAGGAGTGATATTTGTTAATAATGTTGGATTATTATCTAACAAATAAATCATAATTTTAAATTATTGAGATACAATTTTTCTTTAAATTTTATATACTCTAAAATATATATTGGTAAAATGATCCAACATGTATGCTACCTCGAAATAACACATGTTTAATTATTTATTCATTGAAATATATATATTCTTGATTTTTATAGATTTAGTCAAAAATTTTTGAAACTGAGACATCATATACTTGGTCTGCATTTCAATTTCCGTAATTTCATTTCATTTTCTAGTATATAAAAGAATAGTCATATATAAAAATAGGACATGCGGATCCATTTTCATTTGTTTATTAACTTAAAGTGGAATCGTCAAACTACTGGTCATCCTTTTGTATCTTAGCACGAGGTTGCTTCCAAGAAACCGCATATAAACCTTACACATTTATATACAAGTCATACCACTTAATTATTATTTAAAAGTCTTATGATCATCTTTAATTCTATATTTAACAAACGTGAACCATGCTTAAGAGTGATTATTGAGTGAATTTTGTGTAGGGTTGTCTAAAAATGCTTTGAACCCGAGAATTAATTCGGGTCTTTAAATATGAGATTTGAAATTCAAATAACCGGTATATATAAAACTAGAATATCCACATTTAGATGTGTAAATTCTTTAAATCAAACTTGGATAATCTGAGAGTCGTGAATATTATTTTCAGATCGAAATTATTCGGTGGTTCACCCGAATAAATCAATCGGATACAATTCGTACGAGATCAAAAATTCATATGTTGTGTGTGTAAATTTTCGTGAACCAGAAGAAGAACAAAACGAGAGAAAAGTGACCAATTCTTTCATCCAATTTGATTTTTGGAGGGAAAGAAAACGGAAATAATTGTCATTTGGTGGTTTAAGATTTTTATTTTTTATTTGAAAATAATCATTAAAAAATACGTACTTGCCACTCGAATTTCACATGTGAAATTCTGAAAAAACGATTCCGAATGCATTTTTTAATGAAGTCATTTTTACCAAAATAAAAATTTTCCAAGCTGGCTTGATAGCACAACCCCAAGTCACATGTGAAATTCTGCCCCTTGGACCCCGCCAGGTGCTGCCGCCCCTTGGACCCCGCTACCAGGGGCGCTGCCCCCGAACCCCCGCCAAGGGAGTGTTGCTCCCTTGAAACCACCATTGCTTAGAGGCTTTGCCCCTAAGAAGGTTTTCAATATCGAAGATCATAATACACTCAACACAAGTGTGCACTCCGAACCTCATAACTTGTTTGATGAATATTATGATCATATTGGTCATTAGTCAATCCGATTACACTAAAATATCTCACAAGATGGTGGTGAAGGTTATATCTTTATAGGTTTTTACTTGTTTTAAAATGTATGAATGATTATGGTTTTGGTGTGTTTTTTTGTAACAAACTTAGGTAATGAGTGATACTAATATCCGTAAGCTTCAATCATGTTTTGCTTATTCCAAATCAAATTGATTCAAATGATATTTTAAAATTAAATTAGAGTCACAATTCAATTAAGACATATGTAGCACATCAACGGTTTCATTCTAGTAATCTCACACGCTAACACCTTTATGCTTCACCTATAAACTTTTTCTCATGCTATTTATCCATCTGCTTCTAGTCATATGGTCCAATGGGCATGAGGGGTTTGAGCTTGAAATCTTAAATGTATCAAGTTTAAATCTAACTTAATGAGGACTTTTTCTACAATGATATATTTATATTTGATGTTGTATTATATGAGTCAGACCTAGAACGTTAGTAAGACTCATTTAGGTATTAAGATAATTCCAAACGTCATTTGAAAAAAAATAAATTATCCATCATTCAGATACTCTTATATTTCTCGTGTCATCACGCCTTTTATATATCTTTTTTAATACCTAAAATACTTATTATTATATATTATTAAGTTCTTCGTATCATAAGTAAATATAATAATGTGTATTTGAAATTTATTAATATTTATAAACTTTTTTTATCGAATCTTAAGTTGTACAAATTACTAAAAGGTTCTTAGATTTACGAAATTTACAACACTTACTATGTTTTCTAAAAAAGTTAGGAGTAGAGAAAGATAATTAGATAATAAATATAATTTACGAATTGTTTAAAATATATTAAAGTGTTGAGTTAAAGATGTTTTTGCTTCTTTTATTTTCTTAATTTAATACTTATTAGTTTGATACATCAAGACTAAAAACAAAAAGAACAAAGAAAAATAACACCTTCACGTGTTGCATATGTGATACCGCAAATAAAATTAAATGATAATAAATGGGGCAAAATGAAAATAATTATTTACGATGTAAGGAGAGAAGGTAAAAAACAATTCTAGAAGAGTATGAATGAACGCAAGCCCCCCTCCGGGTAAGGACTTTGAACCACAAGAGTGTCGGGTCGTTGTCGAACTTGTACTTGGGGCAAATCATAAGAATTTGATGCTTTGTGCATTTGTAACCAAAATGCTTTCTACCTTCTCAACATAATCTCGTATCATATCTAGTATCAGATTTTATTTTTGTTTGGTGTGTGGTTTCCCTAAAGGTATTATAGGTATTAGCTTATGATATTATGCAAAAATCTTAAGCAAATAACAAGTATAAATGTTTTTAATTGCAGTCTACAGTTTCCGACGGATCCGACTATAGGTGAAGTACCCATGACATGTAAATAAAATGAAAGTTATGGATTCAAATTTTACTCTAAATAAAATACTTAAAGTTAAGCCATACGATTTTATCAGCGATGAGTTTCCTCCGAAAACTAGTGTTGCATGTTTACCGTTCAAAAAAAATCTAATATCTAATCTCACACACAAACATCTCTGTAATTACCCTCATGACAAAAATTGGTAATGAGCGATAAAATTAATATTAAATAATAACAAATCATTATAATAAGCACCCGAAAATACACACTAAAATTTAACGACTACAAGCCATGTTAGGTGGAAACACAAATAAAGAATTAACGACCGACGTTAGAAAAAAGAATAAATAAAGACTACACTTTGAATTAGGAATACAACAAATCAAAATTCATAACTAAATACATAAACCCATAACCTTAAATAATCAAAAGAATATTAGTTGGGTCCGTGTTCATGCTTATGCCAGCGTTACGATGTCACCCTACATGCATCATCGACATCACCATCTACAGCGTCAATATATTTATATTTATAATATTTTATTCCACAACCACAAGTCCACAAAAAACTCTTTTATTATTATTACTCTTATTCATATTCATATTATTATTATTGTTATTATCATTATCATTACAACAAACAAAACATAGTTGTTACACACACAGTTGCAGAGAAATTATAACAGAAGATCGGAGAGAATAATCGAATAAAAATTAATAACCTCGTGATTGACGATCGGAAGATTTGTGTGTAACGATGGAGAGAGATCAGAGGAAGCGGAGCAGGGCGGCGGACGGCGGCAGCGGTGGCGGAGGTGATCGGAAGAAGGAGAGGGAGACGAAGACAGAGGATCCGGTGGCGGTGGCGGTGGAGGTGGTGGCTCCGACGGAGGATGAGGTGGATGAATTCTTCGCTATTTTGCGACGGATGCGAGAGGCGGTGAAGAACTTTGAGAAGGACAAAGGAGTCGTCGCTAAGTGGTCGGATCCGTCGCGAGAAGGTGATCATGATCGTGAAGTTTGTGTGGAGAAGAGAGGTGGTGTGGTTGTTTTGGATCTGAATACTATTCCCGACGATAGAGAGTAGCGGCGATTGCGGTGGCGCGTGGGGGTGGAGATGCTTAACTGCGCATCCGGCGCATGTTAGTTTTAGTCTTGCTCTTCGGCGTTCGGACGCTATCTTGCGCTGATGTAAGTCGTGTAACATTGTAAGTTGTAACTTGTAACTACCCTGGTTCGGGTCACCCGGCTGGGATTTGACCCGATATGCTCAACGTTTGATATTATTATTATTATTATTATTATTATTATTATTATTATTATTATTATTATTATTATTATTATTATTATTATTATATATTATGTTTTGTTACGGTTTTACAGATGGTTCTATATTTGTTGAAGTTGATATATTGGCCACCTAATTATTGGTACATGGGTGAGGATGAAACATCTTTCATGTGTTACAAACTAATGATTAAAATTATTATTAACATGTGTATTTGATTGATTGATTCTAGAATTTTAATACATTGTATTGTTGCATGTTCTTTCATTGGATATATTCTCTTAATAAATTAGAAAAAAACACGTTATTTGAACAGATATGTATATAGTATTCTGTTTTCAGTATTAAAATAATAAATTATAACTATGTAACTTAAAATAACATATCTGTTTACCATTCTGTTTTTTAATATTATTTTTTAATTTAATATACACGTAATTCACATTCTTATAGAAGTTTCATGTTCATCTTTAGAAAAGGAAAACCGTGTACTGTTTTATGTGGAAATTTACATATGCATTGAATTAGGAGGTGAGTATAATTCGAGCCGGCATGAAAAAAGCAAAACTCAAAAACCTAGGACCGAACTTGGGTAGAACTACATTAGGGAATAGTGGAATACTGGGTCAGCTGACATCATTTTTTTCGTTTCAAGAAGAACGTATGATACATAATTCCGAATGATGCTGGTCTTTTTTACGATTGAGACTATTATTTTTTGAAAACATAATTATTTTCCCATGACGCATTGATTTTATTATATTAGTCTTTTTGTAACTTACAAAAGTAATTAAAAAGTTTAAATAGTTTAACTAATTATCATTGTGTTAGTTGTGTTGATGTAGAATACTAGAATTAAAAACACAGATTTATCCAATTCCCATTTTCTTTTACACATTGATTAATTAGTTTTACCAGTTGCAAAGAAACATATTTTGTTGGTCTATCATTTATTGAAGTTTTATATTAGTTCTACCGGTTGCAACCTGAGTATTGATAGAAATATTATTCAATGATACATGTGAAAACGGATTTGCGTAATTGGATGAGTGATGAATATATGAAAGATGTTTTATATTTACTATATTAAAAAAACTGTTTTTTTGAGAGAACTATTATTGAAGATGTGATTGATCGCCGACCCAACCTTTGACCGACCCAAAAACTATGAGGACTGAGTTATTAGAATCCTAAAACCATAAATACTGACACAATAGAAAAAAAGTTTTTGTTTTGGGTCGCTGGACCGGATTGATCCGACCCTTTTACTTGCATGTGGTCTGGTTTTCATTCGGGCAGGCCAATACGAGTTCGGCCTACGGTGAATATAGTTTTGGCCGACCCGAGAAACCTATCCCCAAACCCTACTTTGAACAATCCAGATCGGGTCGATCTGGTTTTAAGCATTGCAAACCCTACTTTGAACAATCCTCTTTGACTATATGTCTATATGACCATAAAAGATATAAATATTATGATTTTTATAGTTATATATATTAATGGTTGTTATTGTATTAGAAATGCTGATAAGGATGTTAGTTACGGTAACATTGGCATGAAGTAAATGATATTGAAATATGATATACCATTACTTGGTTTAACAATTGGTCAATAATCTAATTAGCAAATGGGAAGATGACTTGTAATTTCGTCTTTGAAGCAATGATTTCATCTTAGATTCCTTGCAGGGTAGTTGAACCAAGACCAGCAATGTTTTGTCTTAGTCAACATAATGTATAATCCTATTTTACATTAGTTTTCTTTTGGACATTGATCCACAAACTTAGGGTGTTCATTATTAATCAATAATCAGGCTAACCAAGTAAAGTATCTGAACATTTGTATTTGGGTTATTAATATTCGGTTTGGTTTTTTTTGAAGAGAATTCACATCAGTTTTTTTTTTATTTTTAATATTATAATTACACTAAAAATATTATTATTTTTATCTTCTTTTCTTTTAAATAAATATTTTCTTATCATTACATTTTACTTTTTTTTTTAACTCATAACCACTTTAAAAAAATATTAAAAAAATTAATAAAGATAAATAGTGTATTATCAAATATACTGATAATCAATAATATTTTCTCTCTACTTTACTTACAACTACACACAATTATTTCATATAATCTAAAAAATACATTCTCAAATATATAAAAAAAACCCTATCAAGAATGTAGTTGCCAAGTTGATAACAAGAAAAGGCAATACAACATCCCTTTCAACACCTATTGGATGAACCTATATATGTCAATCCAATTAAGTTTGAAGCAACGCATCTTATTTAAAAAAGTTATTTTTGTGGAAAATAACAAGTGCAAGGATTTCTTTGCATCTATTTTCTATAGTTACGTCATAATCACTATAATAATAGTCAACAGTATATATTCTTATACTTGGATCATGTGAAAGTAATTCACATCAAATTTCACCTTTTCTTCCTAGAAGGTAATTTGGTATTACGATATGGTCGATCATGACTAAGAATCATATATTTTGTTATTTTTTGTTTTCTATAAGTAAATTGCGTTTGATATTTAAAGCATCTCGAAAGTTAAAATACGTTCTAGTGTGAATTTGAATAATAAAAATTCAATCGTGGTTGTACCCGATCCAATTTTGACAAATTGATTTTTGAATCAACTTTTGATTTGTTGATTTTTAAACCAATGAGACATGAAACTAGAACTAAATATATTATAAAGGGCCGTTTTATGCGCTTAAAAGAAGACTATAAAACTTTATTTGACTACTTCAAAACTTGAATTTTTAAAGATTATTTTGTATTTGAATGGTTGCAATTTAACAACTCTATAGGTGGAACTATTGTCTTTGCCCCTCGTCCTCTAGTGATGAAAATAAAAAAATTCAAATCTAATAGAAAACATGATATATTAAAACAAGTATGAGATGAGTATTTGAGTACGAGAGTTGGTATCGAATTAGTTTAGAAATTTTTATAGGTTGAGACTGTGTGAAAATAGGTGTTATCGGTCTGTTACCAAACACATTGCCTGAATACATTATATAATCTTGATATAATATTTGGAAAACTATTACTGTTAGAAATAGGGTAGTCCAAATCGTTTAACGCTAATCGTTCGCTCAGAATATTAATGTTCGAAAAAGGCTCGCTCGATTTTTTGCTCCGTTGTAAACAAGTTGGTCGGCTCGGTTTAGTTTGTAAACAATCCAACCAAGAGCAAAGGTTTGCTCGATTCAACTGGGCTCGTGAACAACCCTATACTTAGGAACCGAAAATTCTTAAATTGTTAGAATTTTAGTGTTATGAACTAAATCATTACAATTTATAAGACTTGCCTTGTATATGTTGTATGGGCAACAAATGTGAGTTTTATAGGTCAAATGAGTTCATTCGCTCATTGAACTCGTCTTTTGAATTAAATTCACATGTTTGATTTCAACATTTAATTAAGAACTTGTCATCTAAATTGTTTATTAGGTGAGTTAAAGTTTCACTAATGATTCTTAGCCCAACTGGTTAATATGAAGTACCAATAGCATGTAAATAAAGAGAAGGTCACGGGTTCAAGTCTCATTCTGAGCAAAAAGTGCTTAGAGTTGAGCTATGAGATTTTCTCAGCAATACGTTTCCTCTTGAGGGGGTGATGCGGTCCCGGTTGGGAAACGAATTAAAGAACCCGATTAAAATAACATGTATCATCCGAAGCAGGGTCGTATATTTACCGTTAAAAATATGAGTTAAAGTTTCAATTAATGTTTAGCAAAAAAAATAATAAAAAAATCACCATCTAGTGTACCTGCGAACCTATATTATTGAGTGGTGTGTAAAAGATGAATTTATAAAAGTTTGAAGTATTCCTACGATCCTAAATATAGGTTAGTTGGAACGCACCAAGATTTTTGTTTTTATAGGACCCAATTTCCTGACCCATCCCTAGTGATGGCTAATCAAGCCATTAAGTGGGAGTGTGATGACATACGTCTCATATTCATTCATTGTTTTTCATAGTTATTATTACTTTTATACGACATCTACGTCTAAACATAAAACGTCTTGGTTTACCATACAATTAGTCGTTATCTTACGCATCAAACAAAAGAACTCGTCTTAAAATACTAATCTTGTGTGTGGGAGAATGTATTTAGTTACAAACCTATTTTTAGTACAACCAATACAAGACAAGTTTTGTACCTTGCAATTGATTGAATTTATAGCTTCATCCAACAACGCATTAAAACGTTCACATTAGCTTCCTTATCATTAATCTTATAATTGTACTTAAAATCATTAATATTCTATTTTATTTTCAATTAAATAATATTTTCTTATACATTCATCATTACCTTTTTTTTGTCATTCACTTACAATTATTTTAAAAACAATATTAAAATTTTTTATAGGGATGCATAGCGTTTTACCAAATATATAGATAAACAGTAATATTTTTTTCTGCTTCACTTACAACCATTCATATTCATTCTATATAATATATAAAACATACTAATAAAAATATAAAAAACCTACTGTACATACTTTTAAATATGAAAAAGGGAAAACTTCATAAAAAGATAACCAAGTTTTAATAGTGTTTCAATTAAGTTACTCATTCTTTTTTTGTCTCATTTAAGTCACTTAAATTTAAATGAATGTTCTAATATTATATATTTTACTTGTTTTACAGGTAAACATGATGATGTGGCTATTTTTTGTTTTTGTTTTTCTTTAAATATGTTGATGTGGATATTAAATATAATAATATATAATTATTAATTAAATGACACATATTATCTTTTGGAAATTTTTAGTTTCCACCATCAAGCTTGAGATAACATGCAATAACTCTAATCGAGCGAAGTCAAATGAGAATAATTTTTCGTTGCCGATTCGAAGAAAAACAAGTGTAATCGTCATTAAAGAAACAACGGTAAGTACTCGTTATGTTATTATATCTATTAATCTAGTCTAATTGTGATATGAATGTTCCGATCGATTAATCGGTTATTCAAAAACACCACATGTTGCCGTCAATGTTAGATTATTATTCCTCTAGTTTTAGATTTGACTTACATTAATGTTTGTTAAGGAATTAAATTATAGGTTAGCATTATAGTCAATTAAAATTAGAATCATCCTTTTTAGATATTCATCATAGATATTAAATTATAAATCGTTGTAAAATAATTATCCTTTTTTGAATTTATTAGTATGCCACCATCGCATATAACCTTTTTTCAAATATAAAATCTAACTAAGACTTAAAGTATTTATATTTAACAAATTTAAAAAAATAATTTTAAATCCACATCTGCTATAAATAAAAGGAAAACAAACTAAAAGAAAATAAATACAGCCACATCATCATGTTTACCTGTAAAACAGATAAAATATATAATATTAAAACATTCATTTAAACTTAAGTGACTTAAATGAGACAAAAAAAAGTAATTTAATTGAAACATTATTAAAACTTGGTTATATTTTTATGAAGTTTTTCCAAAAATGATAGGTTTGAATTAACACACCTAAAATGGAGGATCAGAATTGGGCCTGTGTCATGGTCCTTTGAAGTTTGACCTACACTATTAGGTTACTAGGTTAGAGATGCTGGACTGAAAATGCAATGAAATATGGGCTAAGGTATGAAACATGCATCAACTTCATCAATTCGTTTATTAAAAACCGCTAAATTACAAGTAAAATAAACCAGATTTGAGGTATCAACTCTTTGTTTGTGTGATTGATGGCTTTCATCCATTGGTATGAGAGTACTTAAAGTTAGATATTTATATTAATTAAGTGCCTAAATGAACCAAATGTTAAACCTATCAAATTTTCAACAATGAGAGATGAATCGTTCATGAATCGTCAAGCCTTTATTTATCAAAACCAACAAGCATGAATTTACTTATGCTCCTCTAGTTAAATGCAACAAACGAGTTTCTTGTTCTTTTATTAACGTTTGTAAATGTTTGATAAAGTGTTTGGTTCATGTTCGTTTATTTACATCTGTAAATGTTTGGTAAAGTGTTTA
Source organism: Flaveria trinervia (assembly GCA_025506515.1). Lineage (NCBI taxonomy): Eukaryota > Viridiplantae > Streptophyta > Magnoliopsida > Asterales > Asteraceae > Flaveria > Flaveria trinervia. Next base: position 4,070,997 of record CM046450.1, read on the forward strand.
ATTCAAGTATGTTTGTTTATGTACAAATATTAACATAAGCGAAGCCTCAATTTACTTTTGTAAATATTCGTTTGGAGTGAAAAATCATATCAATAAATTATAGAGTATAGACTATCCTTAACAAGTCTTATTTAAGTATTGTTAAATCTAATTTGTCATGTTAGGAGTTCCTTTGTTCATATTGATCCTCCAAAGTTGTGACAAATACAATGTCATAGGGGTATGTACTCAACATACAGGTGACAACCTCAGCCCCATATTTCAATAGTTTTATGGTCTCCAATTTTAGAACCGCCGAAGTAAAAAGTCGGTTTCGACCATCTCCCATGATGCCAGTCGTCACTACTTGTACTTTCATGATCAATCCTCCTCAGCTCATCATAATCTGGGATCCATGAGTCGAATCCTGTAACTGGTTTCGTATCATCTTCGTAAACAACACACACCCCACATTCCACAACATCATCTTCAAAACTTATGATAAGATCTTCAGATTCAAAACAATGACATAGATTCCCAAGGATATCAATTGACAGGTATCCAGTCCACACAGCATCAGCGCTTTTAGCAGTGCGTGCTGCTGGCCTACCAATCAAATTTTCCTCACTTGACACATCGAATTTGATTCTAAGGGGCGTAAGTGGTGAAAAACAACAGCATAAGGCCAGCCCTATCATTTTGGTGATACGATTTTGAGGTAATTTTAATGTGATTGTGTTGCCCAACTTTTGGTTGCTGAACCAGTCCGGAATTTTGCTTCCAGGAAGTGTGATACTTAACCGATGATTCACAGCAGCACATTTCTGTATCAGCAAAACAAAATCCTTAGTTTAACAATACCACAAGATATTCATTATGCACATATTAGAGAGTAACTAAGATAAAGAAGACACCTGGACCAAAGATAAGATCAAGAAACTAGCAAGGTAACTCTCTTGATATATTAAAAGTTTAGGGCAGTAATAAAGTGAGATCTTAAACAACCACTTGTAATTATTAGAAAAGTCTTCAATCTTCTGCAAAGACTTGCAACGATCTGCCTTGAGAACTTGAATAAGTGATGGAAGCTCAGGTAGCTCTTTGAGGCGGACACAGCCACTAAGGTTGAGGTATTTGAGATGAGAGAGTAGCGAGATGCTTGCAGGCAGGCAGGTGAACATGTTTTCACTTAGATCCAACTCTTTCAAAAAGGGCCACATGTCATGTAGATCAGTAGGGATGTCATCCTGAAAAAGGTTGTTACTTTTTAGATCCATTATTCTCAAAGAACTTAAAAGTTTGCAACCCTGAATGCGTGGACCAGGTATGTTCTCTCATAATAACGTCCTAGAGGGCAGCTTCTCCCCAAAGACAAAACGGCAAGCCTAGTAAAAAGTCTGATGGACAATGGTAGTGTGGTTATCTTGTCACAGCCATTGATATTCAACACCAACAACCTCCCCATCTCTCCGGAGACTTTTGGAAAGCTTTTGAGACTTGTGCAAGAAACAAGATGCAGAGTCTGTAGAGATTTCATCTTGATACAGGATGGGAGAAATTCAAGTGCGTTACAGAAACTCAAATCTAAGTGAATAATCTTTTCGTGAAGCAAAACAGATGGGTGAATCTCCACCAAAACTTTACAAAATGACAAGTTTAGGCGCTCAAGATTTGGGACTGCTGAGATGTCTGGAAACCTTTGTATAAAGTGTGAGCGACGTAGATCCATGAACTTAAGGTTGGAGGGGATGACCTGACAGATACAAATGATGTTTGTTACGGTAAGGGCAATGTGAGACATACAAATAAAAAAAATGTAGTTATAAAAATGGTACCTTTTTCTCTATTTGTAGTTGAGTTATCCTACCAAACGGCATTTCAAGGCCGACAAGCTTGCTCATATCTTTTGTTATTGTTAGAGACTTAAATGGGTAGCAAATCCAACAAAGCCATTTTAACTGTTCAGGTAAATAAGTAGGTTCACTTGAAGTGAATCGCCCTCTGATTTGAAGTAGCTTCAGTTTCTTCATGCTCCTGAAGCCTTCTGCACTACAACAGTGATCATAAGCCACCTGGGTCTCCACTATAGCCTCAACTGTCTCTCGTCTCTTGGATAAACAAATTAAAGCATTCAGGCATAAGCAATTCGACAAAAACGAATTACATGTATATTTGAGAATATAGGTGTTGCAGCTAGGACAATGATTACACACTACAACAAATAAGTTTAAAGTGTGGACTTCTTCCAACCTCCACATTATTATAGTTTATGCATTTATAAGAATAGGGCTTACAGTGATTGTTGTCATTACTTCTTTGATTTCCTTTGGACACCATACCATGTTGTTTGGATGGCATTCATGAACGATACACCGACCCATCTCTTGAATCAGATCATGCATATGAAGATATCCATTATAAGTGGTCAGAAGAGATTTTTCAATCAGCACGGTTATTCCACTTACAGCTTCTAAGCAAAAACTATCAAGAATTCTCGTGATATTATGCCTTTTCCTACCTTTGAAGAAACATGCAATGTGAAGGAATATTTCTTGTTCAAAGATATTCAATCCATTAAAACTTAGCTTTAGAATTCCATTGATTTCCTTGTGTGGTAACTTGGCCAAAACTTTCAACCCACTTTGCCAAAAATCCAAATTTCTACCACAAAAATGAGAACCTAAGACTTTAAGGGCGAGAGGAAGGTGACCTGTATGACTTACTACAACACCTGATAGCTTCTCATATTGTTTAGGAGGGATGTCTGCCTTAAAGGCGTATCTACTAAAGAGCTTCATAGCTTCTGTTTCTGTTAACAATTCAGGAGCATATTTCTCTTGTGCGTGGCATAGCATATGCTCGTCCCTGGTTGTTATCATAATTCTACTACCACGACCAAACCATTCATGAGAACCAGCCAAGAACTGAAGTTGCTTAACATTATCAACATCATCAAGAACAACAAGAACCTTTTTACGACTCAGTCTTCTATGAATTTGGCACATTCCATCATCACAACTCTTTACTTTAAAATGTGTTTGCATCAAGATTTCTGAAAGAAGCTTCTCTTGTAAGGATTTGAGACCTCTCTTATCAGAACCATTTTCTCTAACATCTTCCAGAAAGCAACTACCCTCAAACTCATATGAGATCTGATGATAGACAGCTCTTGCAATTGTCGTCTTGCCAATTCCACCCATTCCCCAGATTCCGATTATGCAAATATCATCAGGTTTTTTACCTAACAAAAATTTCACATGTCGTACACGAGATTCCATCCCAATTAATATTTCTGTCGGACGAGATTCAGTATACCTTGAGATATTTGACACAATTTGCTTTATACATTCAGCTTCCCGCCTGTTTGTTGAACATGTTGTAATTGGTTTAGTATTTAATAAATTATTAGCCCTCTTAGTTAACTGAACTAGTGTAGCAAGAAAGACTCACCCACTAGCCGTTTTGGGTACATCCCATCCAGATAAGCTGGTCGCAGTCGCTAAAGCTTCCCTCCACCTCTTCACTTTCTCCATTTCATCTATTAAATTTACTTCATGTTGTTTAAATGCTTCAAGGAAACTTCCTTTCTGTCTACGGACCTCTGAGGGATCCACATCATAAAACACGGGTAGCACCCTTTGTCCTACCAAATTTCGACATTCAATGATCTTCTCAAGTTCTTCCAAACACCAAGACGAGCTTGCATAATTCTTGGAGAAGACGACCACCCCCACCATCGACCCTTGAATTGCTTTCACGAGTTCTGGGGAGATGGATTTCCCTCTCTGGAGTTCCTTGTCATCCTTAAATGTGTATATTCCTGCCCGATCCAGAGCAGCATAAAGATGATCAACAAATTGTTTCGGGTGTCTTCACCTCGAAAGCTTAAGAACACATCATAAGTCCACCTTCCAGTTGGTGGGGTAGTACATGATGATGAAGAGGATGCAACTAGGACACCATCCATGGCCGTTGTCTTGGATGGAAACTATAGCCAGGAGGATGAAAGTAGAGTTTGTGATTTGATTATTATATACATATATACTGTTTTGGAATAATCCACGATGTTCTTGGAAAAGCGAACGTGTCATTTTTCTACATTGATTGCAGTTTGAGAAAGAACAAAGAAGCATGCTTCCTCTCCTTATTAATCAGATTGATTGGACCTTACAGAAGCTTCATTTCTGTCTTTATTCTATGTTTGTACCATCTTCCTCTAATTACAAGCCTAAAGTGCCAAGATGAGCCCAACGCATACGTTATAGTTGGCGGTGATAACTGTACTTGTTTAATGGAGCTGAATGCCAAAACAATAAAGACAGTGAGTTAAATGTACAATGATATCAACTATTTAAGCCTAGGGATATCCGAACATATGAGATCATGGGTGTAATAATTCTAAAATTTATTTAAATAATAAATGTAGAATGGTTTATATGTAAGTTATAATATTGATTAAAGCTTCACAATTATATTACAATGAGTAAATGTACCTGCGCGTTGAGTATTGAGCCCTGAAAAGCTATGGTTGAAACATTAGATGAAAAATGAATAAGTATTTTACAATTCACGCAAATTCAATTGTAGTAGCAGAGTGAGGAGATTAATTTTCTGAGTGTTTGACCAACAATTAGTGTATAGACCAAATAAGCAAAACTTTGTTCTTAAAGATCTAAACACGCGCATGCATATTTTAGCAACCTTCAAAGTTGGTTAGCTAACACCTAAAAGCTTAAAAGGCAAAGAAAGAAGTAAAGGTACATGTTATTAAAATTTGCAAATATTAGAACCCTAAAGCAACCAAGGTTTTGGGTTGAATAACTTACTGAATCGCTCAATTCTTGAAAGGTTTGTTGACGGAAACCGTTTAATCCTTGTGTTGCTTTTGATTACAGCAAGCAAATAGCCTCCACCCTTTAAACCTCTGTTGTCTTTAATTTCACCTAATATAAACACAACCCACTTGGACTAAATCTTTATAACTTGCTTAGAAATCTTATAAATAAAGAGTTTTGGGTTGAATAGCTTACCGGAGAGTTCATTTTTTGATGGAAACCACTTAATCCTTTTATTCTTCCCTGAAAACCGAATGAGAATAAAGAAAATGACCATAAAGAAATAATATCATATAATAAATTAGTAACTATTAGTACAAAATTTTCATTCAATACCTGTAATAACCTAAGCCCTCCATTAAGCAAATTGTCAAGATTTTTTGTTGGCTCAAAACTTGTTATTAAGAATACCTACAGTATATATTACAATTGGGCATGTCATTATGTCATAAATCATACATAAGGAAATATAAGACAAGAATATTAAATGATATCTTTACTAATATAATAAGCATTTGAGAAGTCAAAGCAGCTTCAGGACACAGAAGGACATGGAGCAACATTCCCTACAGAAGTGAAGTCAGAAATGGTTTTGATCACTTCATATAGTGATTTCAAATGAAATACTATATTACTTGTATAATAGAATTAGGAAGCAAGCACTTTCTCTAAGTGCGTAGCTTATATATAAAAGTAAGAAACACTGCACTCAGAATAAATTTAAATTAATTGCAAGAATCAATATTATCCATGTAATATAAGAAAAAAATGAAGGTTTGGAGAAAAAATATTTACAGATTTTTTTTACATTATCTAAAATTTAGAGACACTTTTAATACTCAAATATGAACACCATAACTTACATAATCAATGAAGTCGACATAAAGCGAGTTGGGCTCCATGATCTCCTGCTTGAAGTCCCTATGTAACATGTAAAACTCTGAAATACTTTTTGCTCATCAAGGGGGGTATCCATCAAATTCCATAGCTCTAGAAAAGAGCTTGCACTATATTGGAGCTAACAAAAGATATACAAATTTATCAGGTTATTGATTGTAATAGTTGGTGGCAAATGGACAGGTTGTGTGGGTGAGTCACACATTGATCGAAATGGATTCAGGTTGCAACAGGTCAATGGTTTATTTAAACAGGTCGGTTTGAAATTCATATTTTGATGCATCATATATCATTAATAAAAATACAACATGAATATGCTAATCTAATATTAAAAAAAAACGACTCTAGAGGTTGTAACTGTAAGTGTTTAAAACTTTAAATTAACACTGAGGGTCCATTCACCCATTTGACCATCTCAATTTTTTCACCATTCAACCGACTTGATCTGTTTTATTTTTACCCACTTGACTCATTAGGTTTGAAATATAATCATGTATTTATTCCTTGCATTCTCACTATTTTGATACCATGTAATCTCTCTATAGCAGCAGCAAGCCTCCCAATTGCATCATCACTTATGCTCTTTGATCTTTTCTTTCTCATATATCAAATTAATGGATTTTTTATTCTTCTAGACAGGTATTAATTTAATAAAATGTGGTTAAGGTCCATTTCAAGTTTGTTAAATCTTCCTGTTCTTACACACACAAAAAAGTGTCACTAATTAAAAACTATCATAAATACACTAATTGGTCAAGAAAACAGTTCCAAGTTTTTTGGGTACTTCAGGAAAAAAGAAAGAGTGACAAAAAACACACCTTTTTTGAGCTTTAGTGCAAGTTAATAGGTGTCCAAATATCGTCACTTATGCTCTTTGTTCCTAGGTAAAACATTACAAGATAACAGTAACTATACACACACACAAACATATATTAATCAAAAGGTACTCAACATGAATCAGTAGAACAACATGGCCTGTAAAGTTTTTCAGCTACAACAACACATTTCTTCACCAATTTCAACCTAGAACGCAATCGTTTAAATCATATATAATTTCCTTAGCCATTAGCCAATAACTTGAAGTTTTTTTCATATAAATATGACATGAAGCATTTACTGGAATGGTGTTTGTGCACGTTAACATACTCAAGGTCAACATGTAAACTGAAAAATTAACTGTGGCCTATTGCAGGTTGACAACAACAAAATCAAACAACCTGATGTGGAAAAACATTTAAACAAAAAAAAGCAACAGAAACAACGGTATTAAATTCATGGACTTATTAAGCGGTCAGTGTAAACCTTCAATTTTGAAATACTGATATTACGTAGTGGTGTTCTTGCTGAAAGCGATGCGACATTATCGATTGCAATCTGCAAAAGCAAGTTCAGATAAAGCTAAAATAGACGGATGTAAACCCTAAACGTACGGATTTCACCGAAAAGAACTGAAGAAAAGGGGGAAAAAAGCATGTGAGAAAAAATAAAGAAGAGAGACGAAAAAGATTAAAATGGGGGAAACCAAGAATCGAACCCGCGTCTATCGAAAAAGATTAACATGTAAGCATGAAATCAAGTCCCAAAACTACTCGATAAGCTAACTTTGGAAGAATTGAACCAGTCGAACCAGCGGTCTGACCGGAACCGGACTGGTTGAATCGGTTTTTTTATATACTTTTTTTTTAATTTTTACATATATTTATAAAAATAATTATAATTTTATCTGGTTCTTATATACGGTCCAACCGGTTGAACCGGTTCGACCATCGAACCAGTAAGGCATCCGGTTCACTGTCTGATCAGTTTTAAAAACATTGTTAGGAAGATGTTAAAGTTAAAATGACATGTTTGGAATTGCTTATTTTAATTGAAAAATACTTTTGATTAAAATTACTTATTAAATTAAATTATATTTTAAAAATATATTATAAACTAAAATATTACAAAATAATAAATATGAACATATTTTTAAAATAAGGGAAGTTAATAATAGGATGTAATAAAGAGGTATAATAAAAAATTGGATTAAAAATAGCTTACAAAAGTTTATAAGCAACCCTCTTCGTTTTTCAAAACTTCATATTTACCCTACATGAAAAATTATTTTGTATTTGCCAAACACTTTTTTTACTTATTAACTTGTCAAAAGTTAATAAGTTAAAAGTAAAAGAAAAATAAGGGATCCAATCATGAGTTGCCTGTTAATAAGTTGACATTTTAATATGGTTTAGATATGGAGACTCTTCAAGTAAGCCAAACCCCTAGAACTGGTTGATGCAGCTTTAGGGGACTCTTGGACTGCATCTGAAGTGCCTCAAGCAATACATGTTGGTTTATTATGTGTGCTAACACCATGCGGATGATAACCAAATATGTCTTTTGTGGTTCACATGTTGAGTGGTGAGATTGCACTGCCTTTGCCAAACCAACCTGGTTATTATGCACAGGTGACGAAGCATGAAGTCGGGTCTACCTCAAGCATGCCACAACTTTCAGGTATAATCAATGAGTAATGAGTTCACCATTACGCAACTAGAAGGTCGATAATTACATTAAATAAATGCTTCATTCAATACCTGATTCGCATTCAGAGATGAAGTATTGATGATATTACTAGATTATCAATGTGTTAAAGTATACACTTTGTAATTCAGCATGTATTAAAATTTGGTATTCTTGTTTTGATGTTATAAATGGTTTCTATTACGAACATTATTTTCAATTTTTATTTAGAAATTAGTAATTTAGGGAAGAAAATTAACTGATATAATCAGCGGATGCTAAAAGTCGTATGTCCCTTTCACGATTCGAGAAATCTATAAATTAACACGAATAATTTACTAGGTAAAGAATTTCGTTGATTTAATAATATATGTATGTATTTGTGACATTGAAGTAATGGGTTCAAGTCATAAGAAACAATCTTTATAAGTAAGGCTTTGATTTTATTCGGATCCTAGAGGTAATACTTATAACTGATGCTTTATAATTGTTTTGTAACGCTTAAGAAACTAATCACGAAGTAAATAAATTTTTCCTATTTGCCCATGCAGAACGAGTAGACTTTATGCATGCAATTCATTTAGTAAGAAGTCATTACGTCCTTAAAAGATTTACACGAGTATTGAGTATTATACTATTATCTAGATTTGGGCTTGGGATCGATTTTAAACGAATAAGGCTTTTAGATCAGTCTTAATGTAGGTAAACTATGGAAAGTGGATTTAGTTTGCCAATGACATCAAAATGAAACTGGGCCTGGTCTACTTGAATTGGGCCTATAGTCCAATACATGCTAAATTAATATATTGTACAGATTATTAACCCTTAAATATTTCGTCAGGTTGTTAGTCAAAAGGAGATAAAGGATGATTAGAGATTTAGAGTGCGAGCTAGTGATTAGTAATATCAGAGGGTGAAGAAGAAATCAGTGTATCAATGTTGTAAATTAAAGCATCAAAGTGGTTAAGAACAACACAACCCAATTGTCAAAATGATGTTATAAAAATTAGTTGTCAACTCACAAATGATGATATGAAATAAGGACGACATAGTCTTTGTTAAAGGTGTATCCAATGTTTGATGTGGTTCCCGCTTTGTGCAAAAATTTGATGTATGCAGTTTTACTTTATATTTTATGCAGAAAAATGTTTTTTACAGGTTGAACTTGTGATTTTTATGACAATAAAACAACCTTTCCACTTGTTTCAAAGCATGTCCAATGTTAAAGTAATTAAAAATGATAAAATATCGTGAAGCCACTTTTGTAATGATAGCTACACACAAATGAGCCCTTCATATAAGATTCACTAAGATGTAAAAACTATCAAACACTAATGATGGATACAATTTATCTAAGTTGTAACTTACTACAGTAATATTCCATTTACTCACGCCTTTGTTATTGCACACAAATCATGTTTCTTTTAGGTGACGAAGTTTATTGATATAGTTCAAGGAGTCGTATGGAAATCAATAGATAAGAATATAAGATACATGATGAATAGTTAATATCTAGTAACAAATAAAGATCCAATCTATATATGTATATATTGGCATGGATGGCTTCGCATTATTGGAGACTCAAAAACGAACTAAAAAGTTGGGGTCCTTGTCAATCATTTAACGTGATTAATCGTTTAACTTTTTTACACCTTTTTGATGCATCAAATTTATACTTTTGGTTTTGGTTTAACACAAATTATTCCCTTGAATGGGAGAAGCAGTGTAATTTCAGCTAATAAAAATCACATAATGTTGTGAGTTTCTACTGTTAATTGGTTTTCTTTGTTATAGCATCTTCCTACTATAGGGTTTTACAAAATTAATAAAAAATCGTTTTACCAATAAAAAAAAGTAAATGCATATTACTTTTTGGTAGCTCCAAGCATGGGCATCCAACTGGTAGATATTTGATTAAGATTTATATTTTAGGGGTCGAAGTTATTATAGTTTCTTATTTCGAGAATCAAAAAATCATTGATTAACATAAATGTGAGGTGATATTTTATATGTTTTACATATGTATATATCATAAATAAATTACTAAATATCACCAGCTTTAATACATATATAAATATATTTATGTAAATCAATAGTTCATAATTTATAATTTGTATATCAATGATTGTTTTGGTTTTGTAAGTGGTTCTATAAAAATCCTACAATTATATTAGTATATGATACCAATAAATTTTGGGCTTTTCACAACTTGATATTAACCAAACAATTCCATTGCTTTGTGTTATGATGTTTTACAAGAATATCGTTAGTAGAAAATAGGCGTGCTTCTTCCACACAAAGTATGTTTTGAGACTAATCAAACAACTTATTTAGATAATAAAAAAATATTGAAACGCTTGAAAAGCAACTTCTATATAAATAAAGTATGTTAAAGCATGTTCTACTAATTTAGCAAATTATATATAAATAAAATTTATGTTATTTAGAAGGAATTATAAGTATTTATTCAACTTGAAAAGCAAGAGAATGAGGCCACTTTAAGATTGAATTGACATTCAAATTGCTTTTGTGTTCTTTTGAAGAGATGTGACACAAAGAGAATTGCTTTCTACATAAATCACTTGCCTTTTCTTCTCTCCCATTTGTCATGCAATTTTGTTACTATTGCAAAAAGGTTTTTTTTATTCAAATAAAACACGCCAGCATCCTCTTTTCGTAAACATTACCTGTGCGCGCGTGCATATATATAATATATATATAGGGGAGGGTTCAAATGAGAACCACATTCTTTTTGAGAATTCTAGAAACCAATCTCAATCACTCATTTTTTATCACATGCAAATCACATGTCATTTCCCCAATTTTTTTAAACGTTCGTAACTTTTTTTCACGACATCATTTTTTCAAAAAAAATTCACCATAAAATTCAGTATTTTTTATCTTTCCAACGCTTACCATATTGATATACTTTTCTAAAAAAATCGTACATCCGTTGTTTACATATGTGTAAATCTAGTTATACACATGTGAAGTACTGGATTTACACATGTGTAAATCCGATATTACACATGTATAAAATGAATTTCGTTAAAAAACGGGAACTTTTTTATTTTTTATAAAAAAATTTATTTTTATTATGAAAGAGGGAAAGTTGGGGAACATTTTTGTGTTTTTATTTTTTATTTTTATGTTATTTTTTTATTTATAATTTTTTTAAATATGTTTTTACTAATTACAATTTTGCCATTAAGAACTAGTGGTTGAAATTGATTCCTAGAGTTCTCACAAAAAAATAATAAATTAAGAAAAATATGCTTTTCTAAATGTAACTTCTTAATAAAGAAAATTTTAAAAATAATAAAATTTTCTAAAACAACATTCATGTTTAACATTATGAAGTATTTTAAAATGGGTTTTAATGATTTTTTTATAAAACAAAATAAGTAAAATTAAGAATTATAATAAAAAAAATTAATATTGATATTTTTTAAAACGGTTTGTTTTGCAAGAAATGTTTATTCAAAAAATGCAATTAGGGCTTAAAAACAAAAGTTTAAAATAATAATATCATTGTTTTATTAGTTATATTATTACTCACATGCAATTTTAATTATATGTTTTATAATTATTACATTTTTGTTACTAATTATTTAATATTTTATTTATCCAACCCGTGTAATATATGAGATACTAACCTAGTGTGTGTATATATATATATATATATAGGAGGATCAAATAAAAGTTATTTTCATAACTTCTACACATATATAACTTTTAGTTATACACTTTATAACACGTACTTACATATATGTAACACCTGATTTTCACAGTTTTCATTTATAACATTATTTTCAAAAGATTCTTATCCTATATACACACACACATATATATATATATATTAATTTAATAATAGTTAGACAATTTTAAAAAGAAAAGAAAAAAGGTTTGTATACCACTTAAAAGTTGGTGTTGTTCACGAGCTTAATCAAATCGAGTCAAAGCAGACTTGAATGCGGTTTGAATTTAACCGAGCTAGCTCGACTCGACTCAAATTTAAAACTAAACAAAAAATCTAAGCTCGAGCTTGGCTCATTTTCTAACGAGTTGCTGGCATAGTTCGTTTTGGCTTGATTTTAACTTCATAAACACATTTAAAAAATTCAAATAATAAATAAATTCAGTATATTACATGATTCATAATAGTCTATGACAAGATTCACAAAACACAAAATGATTTAAAAACAGAATTTAAGTCAACTTCAATGTAATACAAATAACTTCATTAAAACTAAACGAACTAAACTCGCACCACTAAATAACATCCAGTATTTTGTTTTAGTAAAAAAATTTGAAAGCATGCTTGAATTCTTCATTCTACTGTACAAATATAAAGAGCAACACATGTAGTGATCTGATACAAACATTATAGTATAATATTATATGATATCATTAGAAATAGCTACAAAAACTATATCTATATCTATATAATACTATCTAACTCATCACAAGTTCATGTTCTTAAAAAGAAGTTGCATTGTCAAAACACAATACCATCTACCTTTAACAATTGAGCAATACCATTATATATCTCATATACATAAAAAAAATATAGTACAAGTAAAATAATCCGAGTCATACTGAGCCGAGCTAACAAGTGAGCCAAACTGAGCCGGCTCGACTCGTTACGAACCGAATCGAATCCAACTTTTTTTCATACCAAGCTAGCTCAATTTGACTTAGTTTCAAATTGAACCATTTCGAGCGAAATTCTTTCCAGCTAACTTCACATCACATCACGTATTGATAGCTCCCATTAGGTGAACCTAACTATTCACACTCACAAATATTAGAGTTTTAACCACATATTTTTCTATTATCATCGATTTGACCAAGCTATTATATCATCTTGGGTTTACGGTGAAGGAAATTATAAAAGAAATACATGTAGATATATTATATATGAACTTAATGGAGAAAATGCACCCAACAGAAAAGTGTACACCTACTAAAATATCGAGGAGAAATGGTAAAGGGCTTAGGTTATTTAGTACATAATTAATGAATGTATCTTTAACAATACCCGTAATATAACTTAACTTTACAAAAATTATATGGAAACGTCACATGATCCACTACTAAAAAATATTTATTATTGTGATAAAGAAATAGAAAATATGAATGCAATGATTAATCGGTACCACAAAGTGTGGTCTATTCTCATTTTGTCGGTCTCTTGATGCTATTTTTGTACACATTATCTTCCAATCCTGAAGAACATGAATCCCATGAACTACTTGCTTTAATTATCCAAATTTTCTGTCACATGTTTAATCCTTTTCATAAAATATACTTCATCGTATTTTGATCTGAACATTGGGATTTTGTGCTTTGTTTGATTTAAAAAACATGACGAGACACGTTACAATTACAATTGATTCATAACTGAATCCTAATATCAAACGTGAAACTATTATTTTGTAAATCTCTGTAAATCTTAAAGACCATCGAATGGATGGTCTTAGCATCGACCGCTATCTTCCTTTTCATACTTTGTGCTGATTTTTGAAGAGAACATGGATGGAACATCCACAACTGGCCCGAGCATCAACCATGTGACTTATGTGTAAATTTAAAGGATGTTTCTTTTAACTTATGGTTTGACGTATATATATATATAGCTAGCCCAAATAATGAATATATAAAAACAACATAAGAAAAAAAAAGGTAATAATTATGAGTATTGTGTGTGCTATTGTTTTTAATTTATAAAAAAATGAAATCAATAACTAGAAACTATGTATTACACATAAATTGTACATATTCTGTAATAACATGCTAACGACGGTAAGCTTAATTGAGTGTCAATCTCTCAGTGAATGGACTATGGAGACTTTTAACTTCAAATTTTGTTTTTTTCTATTAATTAATCTAAATCTGTTTACGTATTTTATTACTAATTAAAACTTAATTAAACTAGAATATATAAACCACAATAGGAAAAGAGTAAAAGAAGGATAAAGAAATTCACTTGAATTAACTTTTATACTTAGGATTATAGATGTGGCAAACTTAAAAAGTAATATAAGAATTATACAATTTTAGATACTAGAGGATGAATAAGCAACTATACATTTTTAATTAAAATGATGGCAAAACATTACACAACGTAAGTAACTACTTATAAACTACATAAACTATATGAATTATTTTTGAAATGACGCCACTTTAGATGGTAGTTCAGCATCAAAGACTCTTTGACGAATATCAAGGTTAAGATTCTAATTATATGTGAGAGTATAAGAGTTGATTTAGTTTATAAGTAAAAATAGATGCTGTGTGGTTTTTGTTTTAAAAGAAATTTAAGTTGTCAGAGCTCATATACATTTTTTTTTATGAATTACCAAAAACTTTATAATATATAAGCGTCTAGCAAGAAGATAGAGCGCATGAACATACAAACATCAATTACGACCGAAAAAGCAGAGCACCAAAACTTAAAATATATAAAGATTATTTTATTAATGATATTGCTCCATTATTTTATTATAATGCGGTTTGGATTTGTGAAGAGTTTTACGTCAAATCATAAGTAGAAGTCTTATTTTGACCAATTTAGTTTGGATGATTTGGACATCGCTTTTACCATCAATGGTTTCATTTTCAAACTTTGACCACTTTTAATGATGGTTGTAGGGTATCCTTTTGCCCTTTTTAAGTCATTAACATTTATGGCTATTCTATTTAATTTAATTTTTATAAAATTAGTGTAACTAGTTTTATAACTCTTACGTTATGAGAAAGAACGATAAAGGTGTTGGTTTTAACAGTGCATCATTTTAAACATCAAAACGTTCTATGAAAATGATCTTTAAAATGTCAATTTATGAAGATATAAAATTAAAATTTGTTATATGATAGCTTTATTAAAGTTTAGTGTGTAGAAATATAGATTGGTTAAAAAAAGAAGGTTAAACTGTAAGGGTGAGCTATCAACTATGAATTGGTTAAAGAAAAATATTAAAAAACTATGTTTATCAAAGTGAAGGGTCTAAATTTAAATTTAGTACTTGACTACAAAATACTTAAATGTACATTAACACTTGTAACTTATGCATAATCACTTGCATGTTATTAACTAAGAAACCCTCTATTTCTTAATGTACAATAATAATAGCATAATTTACCACATCAATATGCGAAAACAATTGATAATTAGTATTATTTAAATGGTAAAAATCTAATAGTTAATTATATTAAAATTTTACATAATAAAATATATTTTTTCTTGAGAAAAGTTAATACCTTCAGTTTACCCACAAACTATTGGTTCTATTTAATTACTAATACTAATTTAACGTTGGTTTATCCTAATTTTGTTACATATTTTTCAAAGAAGAGGAAAAACAATGTTGTCGGAAACATGAAAACCACTAAATCTGTGAAACATGAACCTTTAATAACTAACCAAAAACCTCTACAGACAATATAGTCACGGTTTTATATGAATTTTGGAGATTTGAGTACAATATTTATTCATTATTATAATATCATAGATGTAATACTTTAAAGGTAGAAGCATCAAAGAACTATATCGATCTTTGGTGTCGTTGAGGGTTTGTTAAGCACCTGTGTTTGTAATCGGTTCAAGTCGTATGTAATTAACAAGTCATTCATCTATTCATTTTATAGGTATATTTTAGTATGTTTAATTCAAACTGATAAAAATGTTCGAAAAGAAAGCAGTACTAACAAGTATATGATATACGTACTATTTTTATCTCTCATTTATCGGCCATCATCTCTATTGGTAGAGACGAGTCATCTTTTTAGATGTTTAAAGCGAAATGAATAATCAAGTCTTTTTTTAAAAAATTTAGTGCAATATATTTCCTTTATTTATATAATAAAAATCTGGTTATAAGATGGTTTACCAACAATACTTTTATTACAATTTCAAGCACACACCATGGCAGGTTTATTATTTACACATAACTTTAAGTGACCAAGAGTTATATTAACGGCTTTGATCGGATATTGTTAATCGTCAATCGATCTAATTATAAACTAAGCCATAATCAAAATAAAATTTAAGAAAATAGAAATGATCTTAAAATCATGTCAATATTGAGTGAAAATTAGAAATTAAACATGCACGATGCGACACGTTAATTTAGGACATTCGTTACGCAGGCTACGACGTTGATATTAACGTAGACAACTCATTTTAGGAAATCAAAACATATATAAAAACAATTATATAACGGCATCGATGTTCTTTGATCGGTATCAACTTCATTATTCATGGTATCGGTATGTCATTGAAAGTCGATATAACCTAGTATACTTTAAAACATATTTTATTAACTCACTTTTAACAAAATTTATAACGAGACGTCAAGAAAAAGAAGTTAAACACAAAATAGTTTTTTTTCCTTTGAAAGTAAGTGTTAACAAAGTAAAGTTATTGTATAAAAATCAGAATACTATACTAATTAATGAATTAAACTTTCTAATTAGTCTAAGGGTTAGTTTGCAAGTTTTGAGTGTTTTGAGTTGTATAAAGAAAATTACTATTTTGTTAAGTATTAATAAAAGAGAAAGATACAAAACGATATATATTAACCTTCTATATTTTTCATGGCTCCGAAAACTAAAATTATTTATCAAGAAAAGTAATAATTATAAAAATTAATAAAAAAAAAAAGTTGATAGAT
This sequence comes from Flaveria trinervia, assembly GCA_025506515.1. Classification (NCBI taxonomy): domain Eukaryota; kingdom Viridiplantae; phylum Streptophyta; class Magnoliopsida; order Asterales; family Asteraceae; genus Flaveria; species Flaveria trinervia. The sequence continues at coordinate 4,087,885 of CM046450.1, forward strand.
TGTTTATGAAAAATTGTTTATGAATGATTTTAGTGACCTTCAAACTAAGGCTATCTCCTGTACGTGTAAGAGCTCAAACCAATCAATCTAGTGTTCCTATCAGTCATCGAGCTCCATTTAAACTATAAAAGTAGGGCTTAGTTTTGTAAAGTGGTTGGGATTAGGGGTGTTTACTAGCCGAGCCGAGCCAAACCGAGCGGACCTTTGCTCGTGCTTGGCTTGTTTCCAAACCAAACCGAGCCGATCGGCTCGTTTACAACCGAGTGGAAAATCGAACGAGCGTTTTTCGAGCATTAAATTTTTGAGTGAGCGTCGAGCGAGCGCAAACGAGCGGCGAACAATTTATACACCCCAACTATCTGGTGTGTCAGATTTATACCGCAACGAATAATGTTTCATTACATACTATTTTCATGAATGACAATACGTTGTGTCTGACGACGAGACTAAGTCTGTAGCCGAGAAGGCAGATATCATATTGTAGAGAACGATAACGGTGAAAGCTAAAAATGATAAAAAAATATCTCTTAAGGGATTAGAATTTCACTTTTATGTTTAATATATAATTCTTTATTAGGTTGATTGATAAGTATACATAAATATAATTGTATATTTGTATATAATTGGTTAAATCTACTAAAGTGTTACATATAAACTATATATGCATATTAATTCGAGCCGATCCGAACCGAGCGGACCTTTGCTCGTGCTTGGCTCGTTTACTAACCAATCCGAGCCAATCGGCTCGTTTACAATCGAGCAAAAATTCGAACGAGCATTTTCCGAGCAAATTCTAAACGAACGTCGAGCGAGCATCGAACGACGAGCAGTTTGAACAACCCTAGTTAGGATGCACCAACTTTACTACATGGAACTCCATTTAAACTATAAAAGTAAGGCTTAGTTTTGTAAAGTGGTTGGGATGAACCAACTTTACTAATTAAGTATAGATATATAATTGTTACTAGGTTAGTATCAAGTGTATTACACGGGTTGAATAAAAAGAATAATAAATAATTAGTAATAAAATTTTATAAATTATAAAATAATGTTTGAAGATAAAATATGATTATTATTGCATACGAAAGACTATTTTAAGTAATAAACAATAGATAGGTTATAGATAGATAGATATATAGATAAATAGATAGTATATAAACTCGCTTATTAAACGGATTATAGTTAGTAATAAACACAAAAAATTACAGTATGATATTTTAATATAAGATATGTATAAAATTATATATACGCACTTGTAGAGATTAATGAAGAGGCTGATGCAACCTAAACATCTTTAGTCTCTCTTGCATGCTGCACAAGTGCATTGAAGTGGAATGCTTCGGAAGTTTCACATGTGCAACAGAAATACTCTAAGTGTGTAATCTTCCGAAGCCAAGACCAACATCTTCCGAAGCCAAAGATGAAGTCTTCCGAAGCCTCAGAGACAAAGTCTTCCGAAGCTTCAAGTTCATGAAGACAGATTTCTTCCGAAGACTTTTAAGATATGCTTTATCTGATGTACTGTTCCATAAAGCTGGACACCTTTCCGCTGCAACTTTGCAAGTCACCAACTAACATGGTTTGGTGAAAAGGTCCATGCTTTTGATAACTGTACATTGAGGTCTTGAGTCTGTAATTATCTACTTTATGTACTTTATCATTTTTTTAATAGATAAGGATATGAGCTATGGCATGTCATAGTCACCAGTCAAAAGGCAATCTGCCTTTTGACTTTACAACTGATTTTGTGTGTGTCTAGTCAATTGTATCCAGCTGGCTTTCAAAGTATAACCGGCTGTAGGATGTTGTATAAGTATCTCATGTTCTTGTATCTTTCATATATGCTTTGTAACACTTGTAATAGAACATAGAGAAAACAATATACTGCATTTTTGAAAACCATATACTTGTGTTCTTTGTGTTCTGTCTCTTACATTACTTGTGTTCTTAGTGTCTTATCTTGGTTAATCCAGTTTACTGTTTGATTAAAGCTTGGTTAATCTCCTCTTTGTGTTGTTGTGTTGTAACTCACACCCTTCAACGATCCTGCAACACTTGTTCAAGAGATAAAATAATTATACTATTTTAACTCTCTTATCTAAATAGTTTTATTTTTAAATATTTGTTTTAAGATTTTCTTATAAAAATTTATTGTTTATAAAAATCTTGTTTATTAAAAACTCAAGTTTCTAATTATTATTGTTATTTTAGAAAATAACTAATTTAAAATATTTTATTTCAAAAGGTTCAATGTTTTAGAAAATATATGAATTTTAATTTTCTCAATAAAAATTATTTTTAAAAATATAGTTTGATTCAAAAAAAATGTAGATGAGAGAAAAAAATGTATCAATTGACCAAATTAATTTTTATCAAGAGAGATAAATTATTTAAGTATTTAAATTACTTTAGTACCCTTTTGAGGAAAATTAAAGTGAGAATGTTTAAAAGAATGACAAGTGTCAAAAAAATGATTCAAAAAGATAACAAGTAACAAAAGAAACTTTATTTTATTAGTATCTATAGATTTGATAACTAATATATGTGCCCAATAATACCCATACAAGTTAGATGATGCTTTCAAGAATAAATGTTATTTTAATTGGACCTATTTATTCGTGTCCCAATAGGGATTGCATCTTCAACTCTGTCAGAAGAAAACCAAATGCTAAAAAAATTCAGTGGATCAACTTTGAAAAACCCTCTAGCTAGTTGTTGCTTGATATATTTGGTTGTTTATGTAGGAACCGTTCATATAAAATAAAAATTCAAACAATTTTATTGATATACTAAATACAAATGAATATAAATAATTGATTATCAATCACTTTTACAATGATACATTTAAGAAATAGAAGAAACAGAAATGTAAAAACTGAGGATCGTGTTCAACACAGGGGCCTTAAAACAAATTCCGAGCCTCCCAAGAGAACTCGTTTTGTTTTCCAGGGTACAACAGCCGAAGCAGTTTGTCCCGAACTTGTTTGTAGAAGAGAATCTAGAGAGATAGAGAACATGTTTTGCTGCAGGTTTCGAGTTGTGTTGGTGTATCTTTCTACTGAGCTACACTCAGTATTTATAGTGGATTCGAACCATAACAGCCACCCAGCCATTAATCCGAAATCGTAACTGCTTATTTAATTCGTAATTAACAGTCGTCGGTTTCAGTCAACGTGTAACGGAAGCTGTTATGAGTCACAATTCTGACTGCGCACCAAGGTTAGTCGCACCTGACCAGACCCTCGAACCAACCTTCAAAAATACTAAGGCGGCTCTCAAGCGGCTCGCGATGATGCGAGTGTGCGAAGTGCGCCATCAAAGTGCCACATTGTGCCCACATGCCCACGCCGCGCGCGTGTGCAAGTCCTTCGCGAATCCACTTAGTATGACACCTTAGGAAATAATATAAATAAGAAGTTATAGAATATAAACTATTTTATATTCTCTCTTTCCTTCAATGTGGGACAACTTCCCATACTATTAATTCGTAATGTCATTAACCACATTAATTTTTCATTTAACACATTAGTTTGTTGAGTAAATATTAATAACCATATTAATATTTATCAATAAATTTCCAACAGTTTAAAAGACTTAGGTTTAATATATAAATTATTTTTAACGACATATGAAGTAGTTAATATTTAAATATCAAAAGAATATATATAACACTAAAAGTAATGTTAAATGATTAGACGTAGGGAGGAATGGGGAGCAAAAATCAAGGGTAGATGAAAGGAAGGGTAGACGAATACCTCACAAAAACTGACTTACCTTGTTTTGTATGGGTGTCAACCCTAATATATTCTTCCTACTTTTTCTCAGCAAAAGATTCCCATGGTGATTTTGACCCTTCACGCTATATTATCATCATTTTTTCAATTTTTCATTCACTATCTTTCTTACCAAGAGATCGAGTTAAGCTATTCTATTGATACATACGCTATAATAATATGATGAGTGATGGACATAAGTAGCATGTAGTCGGCTCACGGGCATGAAACATCACCTCTTAGCGTGAGAGAGGTGTCACCCTTCTTAGCTCGATCACGCTTATGACTTATGGATGTTACCTTCATCGCTATCAAACAAATTTTTTTTTACCTTCAGTGAAAACTCTTCATAACTACACCACACTTAGAAACATTGTTATATATTATTGAGTGTGAAGAAAAAATGTAGGAACATAAGTGTCAAATACGCATCGGACTTGATATCACTCAAACTCATTAAAGGTGTGTAACGGGTTAGTGAAGTAAGATAATTTTAATTGGAGGACAAATAAATGGCTTAGAATAGTAGAGAGCTAGCTCTACACCTGTGTCTACGATCACACCATGAAGGGTCATGCCTGAAGGGGTGGTGTTTTATGCTCTTGTCACATCAGCCTTGCCCACCCCCTCAGGAGAATATAACATATGTCCTTAGTGAGTGTAAATATAACCACATCACTACTTACGTAAGCATACGTAGTTACACTCAGTATCTTGTTTTTAAAGACTATTTAACATGTAGAAGTTAAAAAGTTTGTTTTTTTTACGTATTTTAGGTTTCAAAGGATACTATGGTGGTTTATTGATGTCTATAACTACAAAATTAGGATTTAAATCATACACGATGCATGTTATGGTATATCTATTCTAGAATATCTATGAATTATTATTAAAATTGTTTTTACATATTTACACAAACGAGTTTTCTTCTTTAGAGACTAGGCTCTTTTCTGTCCCTTCCTCCTCTCTAAGTCTGCATAACTAGTGTTTTTAGATTATTTATCACTAAAGCGTAAAAATATCAATTAAGGATGTTAATGCAGACATATAGTATAATCATGATTTTATATTAATCTCTGTTCAAATTCTTTCATTTAACTAACTTATGAAATTTTTTGTTTGTGTCAATATATTTATTAAATGAACGAATATAATAAACTTTCCGGCTACTAGTTTACAAACTATTCGATGAAATTTTGGTTTGTTTGGGGTCATACTTAAACAATAACACCCCCATTAATTATAAAATTGGATTTTATCCATATTTTTTAGTCTTTAATGAGTTATTCTAATGGTAAAAATTCAATTGGGCATGCTATGGTAACTTCACTTCTATGGAGCTAATGGAGTTTTTGCTGATAGGTTTTCTAAGGAATATAATCGAATAACTACTAACCAATAATTTACCAAATTATCAACCACTAGCTAAAACATTATGATAGTTCAATTTATATTAGGGATGTGTTTTTTACCCGAACCCGAAAATCAAACCCGGACAAAATCAACCCAAACCCAATTAAGAACTAACCCGAGCAACCCAATCCGATTATTACACTAACCCGAACTTGACTTTTATAAATGGTTTGGTCTTTGGGTTGAGTTTGTAAGATTCGGGTCAACCCAATTAACCCGAATATTAGTTTTTAAAAAATTTCAAGATTATTTACATGATTTGAAAACAGGATTTATAACTTTATATTATATTGTTGTAGTTCAAATTATTATATAAACTTTAAGGATAATTAATATAAAATATCATTTAATATTTAAAGATGCATAATAAAATGAATGTAAATATGTCAAAACTTTCGGATCAAGATAATAAACAAAATTATATATTGATAACACATGTTAAATCTCATACATGTATTTTGATTATATATATATTGTTTGCACAAACATGTGAGATAGCAAATAATTTAAAGTTTAATGGTTTAGCTTAACCCGATTACTAATTAACCCGACTCAAATAATCCCGAATATCGAGACCTGAAAACTGATTAAATATTGCTTATTTGGTTTAGTCTTCGGGTTGATTTCCTACACCTAAAAACCCAAGGAACCCGACCCGAACAACCCGAAACCGATTAAAAAACCGAATGACACCCCTAGTTTATATATACAGAATTTGTTTAATCAATTTTCATGAATCATCCCTATATATAGGAGTTCGTTTAATCTGATTGCACACATGAAATTAACAACTTTGTTTTCACAGAAAAAAAAAGCATCTCATGCTTTTCAATTAATATTTTGTCTTATCTGATTGCACACACGAAATAGAAACCCATTTAATTCAAATAAAAACTACAATTTAGGCGGAAAGATAATTTACTCCATGGTTTCTCACAAGATTAAACAACCGAATTCATATGATTAAGAGCAGCCATCCAAACTTGATGATATCATGGATAGATGTATGGCTTTTCACGAATCAAACAGAATGAAGGTGTGCTAGAACATGCTTCATTTATAAGAAAACGAGCATAATGTTTATGCTTGAATTCGGTTCAATTGGATCTTAAGAAAACGAGCATAATGTTTATGTTCGAATTCGGTTCGGCTTATAATCGAGCGTTTGGTTCTGCTCAATTTCAAACTAAAATTTAATATGAAAATCCAAATTATCATTCATTCAATTATTTAAGAGTTACAACTCTAACACAAAAATTTAATAAAATTACATACAAAATAAGTTTAACAAAATACAAATATAAAAACACAATTAAGTTTTGTTTCAAAATTAAATAAATTTTGGTCACGACAATTAAGAATTTAAAGGAACTTGGAAATTTGGACGGCTCACGACTTCATCATTTTAGGTTTAGGGTAATTTTAAAAATGGTAAAAGACAGAAGAGACAAAGCACAAAGGTAAGGATATTAAATAGATTTATTAAATAAAGTAATATATATATATATATATATAAGTATATATACATGTTAAAATAATAATTCGAGCAAAAATAAACGAATTTATCTCTAGTCATATTTGGTTCATTTACAAACCATACCAAACGGTTGGCTTGTTTACAAACGAACAAAATCAAATAAACAACTTATCAAGTATTTTTCAATCAAGTTTCGAACGTCTGGAATAACAATATCTGCGATCCAAAAGCTACTTTTATAGTTTCATGACATGTAGCTTGGTGTATAATATATTAATAATATACCCTCGTTGCTTTTGTCCTTGTCTTCTTTAATAACACTTCTCCACATTTTAAAATATTAATACTATTAAGTTGTACACTGATAAAATAGAAAGCAAGTATTGACCAAATGAAATGCGTTGAACAGCTTTCTTGACAAGAAAAATTAAGAGGAAAATATAAAAATGTCTAGCTTTTTGATAGTATTTTTTATCAAAAAGTTTTTTTTACCGAGTAACTTATAAAAATGTCCCAATATAATAGAGTTGAGTTTAAATTTAGGCTCGTTCAAAACTAAAACGAGTGTTTAGATGAATACACATGTTTAAACAAGATTGTTCCAAACATGTTTAAATTGTTTTTATTGTTTAAACTGTTTTTATATCGACAATTTCATATGTCTTGTAATTAAACAATGCAAAAGTTCTTTGATACGTCTTAAAAAAATCAAAAGTTCTAACATGGTTGTAATCTTATCTTGTCAATTCGAAAACATATATGTTAGTATCATTATAGTGAATTCACGAGATATACAAAATCCCTTATCTACCCAAATGATTTTGCAAAATCTTGTAGATATTAATACATTTATTCTATAAATAAAACTTATTTATTTAATCTTATTTATCTTATCTTACTACTCTAATAAAAAAATAACTTGAGCTGACACGTGTCAGCAACACAATCATGCTCACTAAAATTTTCCACTTCTCTCTCATCTTAAATAATTATCATAATTACTAATAATATTATTTAACTTTTTTTACATTTAATAAATTAAAAAGAGATCTATTTATTAATATAATTACTAAATAAACAAAAATTTTATAATATAATAAAATTTTCTAAAACATAAAACTGTTTTAAAATATGAAATATTTTAAAATTGGCATTTTTAAAAGAAATTTTTAAAACCAAAAATAATTAATTTGGGAGTTATAATATGAAAATTTTTAAAAATAACATTTTTATACGGTTTGTTTTATAATAAAATATTTATTATTTAAATTTTGTTAAAAAAGTTGATATCACTATTTTGTTAGTTATTAATATCTCATACGTAATTTCAATCATATCATATCTTATAATATTATTTTATAATTAATATAAATTATTATATTAATATTTTATGTATTCAACCTGTGTAATACACGGGTTTACTAAAGTTAGTATTCATATATGTATAATTTTAGTAAGACTAGCTATTATGAACGGTTTCATTTTCATCATTGGATGTGTCTTTTATTGCTAACGCCGTAAACATGCATCTTTTGTTGCCAACGTGGAATAACACGTGTCACCCATGTGGTGGTTTGATGCTAGACACCATCAGTGTAACTATCATCCTCTCTAATTACCACCATTATCAAACTACTCATCGTTTTCATTCACCCTTCGCTCTGACCCTCTTGATCTTGACACCTAACAATAATCAATGCTAACACATTGCAGATCATTGGATCCCTAGATTATCATCCCCCAGTTAACACCAATAAAAAACCCATACTCTCGTTCAAAGCCTTAAATAAGGCAATGTTCAAACACCTCATTACTTGTTATTTCAAAAGGGCCATCTACTTTTGGTATTAAAAAATTCAGTACATATAAAAGTTAACGGATTAAATGAATAATTAAGCATGATATATATACATAAAATATTCAAATAATCGAATATTTAAGCATGATATATATACATACAACAATATTGAAACAATCTAAACTTCATTGAAATAAACTAGATTCATAAAGTAACTTAAAATAAAAATTATAGTGATATTATTAATAGAATTAGCCCATATTAAAACGATATATATTATTAAATAAAACGTTTAAAGTTTTATAAATCCGCGTGAAATTGTTATAATATTTAATAGGAGATATGGAGTATCACTTTATGCCAATATATCCCTATAATATCTTGAGAGGAGGAGGAATCAATATCTTCCAAACACTTGCAGACAAATGAGCTTCAGAAGAGAAAAGCAACCATTCCTTTACAACCCCAGAAAAACAACATTTCAAACCAGAACCACCACCACCCACCGGCCACCACCACCCACCACCCACCACCACCACTTCACGGAGAGAGAAATAGTGTTTGTGTGATTACACCCAATACATCTCTCTTTTATATATATATATACATATATATATATATATATATAATATATATATATATATATATATATATAATATATATATATATATATATATATATATGCATCTACATATATGTAGCATGCAAACTAAAGGGTGATTGATCTTTATTTGGTGAAAGTCCAACCCCTCATTCTTCCTTTCTTTGTTTCATCTTGAAACCCTCTTTCTGCTTATATTTCACCACTTGTTAAACCCTATTTCAATCTTGATTTTATTTTTCAAATCTCAGTTCATGAAGTCATCTGCCTTCAACAACATCTTCTAAGGTAAAAAAACACATTTAAATAGATATAGATGCATACATGATGTGTATGTGTATGCCTGGCTCCCTGTATGCCATTTTCAGAGCCCACCGATGTCGCGGTGGTCTCCGTGGATGGCGTATGAGGAGCCAAGCATACGTTTTATTTTGCATTGATTATGCTTATCAAAGTGATTTTAAGTTATTTCACTATATCATAGAGACATGTGATTGATTAAAGAGCTCTATATATATAGCTTTATTCCTCTTGTTTTGTGAGATTTTGTTGAAGTTGAAGGGTAGCATTGTTTATTTGTCCAAGATTAAAGCTTTTACTCTCCATGGTGAATGGAACCCTCAGGTAGAATCTCTTCAACTTTCTTGATAGTCTTCGTCACTATTTCCATTTTAGGGTTTCCTTGTTAGATAAAAGGACCTTTTTTATAAAAAAAAAGTTGTAACTTTTTTTAAAAAATTTGGATTCTAGAGAAGATTCCAAGAACATTGAAAGACAAATCCTGGCTAATTCAACATTCTTTTGAAAGACATTTATACCGTTAATTATGTTTATAATCCCACAAAAAACACACCGTGCTTCTATGCTACTTTGGAGGCGCTTTAGGAACTCCAAAAGGCAAAAATCAAGAGTCTTTTAATTTGTTGATACATTAGGAGCATAATTTGAATGTTTTGAGTTCAAAACTTCGAATACAGTTTATAATTTGAAGTCATTCAATAAAGTGTATAACTTTAAAGTTTATAGTCAAATATAACTTTTATCTAATCCTAGCCGGTGGATTTACAATTCCTAATGTCATTCACATCTTAGTCCTATGTTTTCTTTTCCACAATATAAACCTTACAAATGACCACACCCCATTAATCTTTTGGTTCCCATAACAAAATACATGTATGAAAGCGCTTTTCTTGATTCCGTTTCGTGTTGCCCGAATTAGGGTTTCGATTTCATTTAACAATCTTTTTAATCCCATTGATCAAACTCATATGCCTCTATCTTACACCAAGCATCTTATGTTTATTTTGCCTCCATAAGGAAGTCCCTAAACACTAATTTCAAGTGTTCGTTTAGTTTATAATGAAGATAGAGAAAAAGGTTTTTTCAAAGTACATTTCATGTGATAATAATTCATAAGTTATCAGGGAATATAAGTACTAATTACCAGCATCATGAAAACATGGCCCACATTACTGAAATATGAAGCTACTCACTTGCAAAGTTTGAAATTATCATCGGTCATTACAAGTTCTATTCATCTTTGACATATTTAACTTTATGAACCTGTAACTATGGGAACAAAGAAGAACGTGAGATATTGAACCTGTAACTATCGTAACATTTATATATATATGCAGTTAAATGATTGATCTTTTTATACTCTTTTTATTAGGGATTTCACCTTGTTTTCTTCTTTTTATTAAAGTAACTAGCTTACACATGCTTTAATCTTATTTTTAAGTTTTAAATGCACGCCCCCTAAACGCTCGACCACATTAGAAACTACATATTTTGAACACTGCTTTGATCCTGCTTGATTGCAAAATTTTTGTTTTGTTTTTGTAGTAGTCATATCCTTGTTAGCTTTTAGTTAGATATATGCATAATGGTAGATGATCTTTTAATCTAATGATCCAAGGAATATAAGATGGTTTGCTTCTCTTAAAGTTTCGATCAGGCTACAAATCCTAATATAAAAAAATAATTTCTAACTTGATGTAACTTATTAAACCATTAACCTTTTTCTCAAAAACAACATAATATCATATATGTATAATGATTAATCTTTGACTGTCTATAATATTAGCTAGTGCGTACAGTAATGAAGAAATAAAAAGTTGTGTGTAAGACTAATAGGTAGGCATGCATGTGTATTTGTATGTGTATAATGTGGATGTGTAAGGTAAACTGAAGCAGATGATAATAATAGGAACATCGATCTGCCATTGAAAGAGAGAGCTTTGGTTGCTTTTGAATTGAAGTAGCTATAAGAGCTACCTAAGGTTGATCATTTTCTTCCTCCTGCTACCATGGCTACTAGCTTAGCTTGTTTCACGTGCTACATCTCTCTCTCTCTCTCTCTCTCTCTCTTTCTCTCTCTCTTTCTCTCTCTCTCTCTCTGTATAGAATATTATTAGATTATTAGGATACACACAGTGAAAGTGTGGTGTGTGTGTTTCCTTTTTTATGTTAGTAATGGGGGCAGGGGAGTACTCATCATGAGAGATTATATGGATCCTGGTGAAAGCATGTTTAACAGGGAATGTTTTTCTGCATAAAGAGAATCTCTCTCCCTCTTGTCAACCTCCACATATCTTTTTCCAGGGTTATTATCAATTTTAATAATCATCTTTATAATTAGTTGTGAGATTATTATGTTTAAATTAACCAGTTTTTAATCTGTTTTTCTTAAACTATCTTTATTAATGAAAAGAGAAGACGTTTTATTGTCGGTGTTATATTATTCATTTTTATCGTTCAAAAAAAATATATAAACAAGATTTTTAATGTCTGTATAATTCATCAAATACATACTATAATACACTATTAGAGAGAGAGGAAGAATCTGAGAGTCCCGAGAGAAGAAAAGAAATCGATATGAGAGATGGACCACTAACACTTCCACATGTGATTAGGGTTTCTAGTGAATGGTACTTGTGATGGTTATTTTCTGTCTTTAAACTCTAATCGTTTTCTAAATTCCATTTATGGGATACATTTAGGTTAATTCCTTTTTTTTGCAAATTTAAAGTAATAAAAATCACTACTTTATTAAATCTTAAAGTAAATATGGATTTATTTAGGATTAAAGCTAAGTGACACATGAATAAATATCAATACGAGTAAATATCATGTCATGAAGCTAGTGCATGCGTGATTATTACTATTCTTATTTCTCACACCAACAAACCTAGGGTTTAAGTGGCAACATTTTTTGGTTAAGGTTTCTAGGGGTCTAGCTCCCTTGTTGGGCGTTTGGTTGTTTAGAGGAAACACCTGCTCAAGAGACAGAGCCCCTGGGTGGGGTGGGGGATGTCGTTTTGCCCGGCCAACAAGTGGCGATCATGGTGGAAATTTTTCTATGAACACAATGACTTATATTGACGTTTTGAATTCGCATGTTTGATGAAAAAATGCATGAAATTAATCGTCTATACGAAGTAATTATTAGAAGTAAGTTGTTACAGGATAATCAATGGCAACTGAGATAGTAATAACTTGGTCTATCAGCAACAATTGTGATCAGTAGAAACTGGCAAGCGGCAACTAATTAACGGTAATTTAGTAATCAGTGATAACAGATCATTAGTGTTCTTTATTTGTACTTTCAGGATTCAGCTTCTTGCTTGTCTCTATGTTTTGTTTTACATTTATATATATTTTCATTTTTAATAAACAACATATGAAAAAGTTTACAGTATGTAATAAAGATGTTCTTCTCCAAATGGTTAAAAATTCTAATCTTATGTGGTGAATAATAATGAAGATTTATGAGTATGTTTGAAGAATTAGTTGTTTTAAAAAGAACAACATACACCATCAACACGCCAAATAACTTGCCTCCTATTGCCACCAGCTTCACTCTTCACCTATAGCCAATGTTAGTAGGTTTACGATCAACTCCACCTCGATTATCAGAGTTTGCATGTAACATGGAGGGTGATTCATAAATCATTGAAAGAATATTTTGATTTTGTCAACATCACCAACATACTACCAACACATTCATCTAATGTGAGGAAAATGTCTTAATCGATATTTTCTTATGCAAATGATTTCTTAATCGTTAAATATGCTTAAAAATGATATTTTGTAGTTTGGTTGTTTTACAATTTTCTCAAATTTTGTAACTGTAATAGAATCTTTACTAGGTAAGGGTTCAAACAAAAATGACTTTAAGTTTAAAAAGTGTAAGAATGAATCTTTATTATTAATTTTTATAATCAATGGTTGATATTAAATTATTAAAAAATATTATTAGAGGGTTTAAGCATTGACATTTTTGTTGTCTTAATCAAGCGACATAATTTTTTTTAATATCATGCCATAAAAACAAATATTTTTATTTATTAAAACAAGTACACTATTATTATTTAAATTAAGAAAAACAATTTTTTTAGTTTATATGATTCTTGTTCGTCATTATGTTCTTAGTACAATCCATGTATCTTTTCATTTGTTATTATATATGTTTCTTAACATTATTGTGTTTTTGTAAAATAATGAATTCTAAAAGACATAATGATGAAATAACACTATTGTGTATTTCGGGTGTGTAAAACATATAAATAAAATAAAAACTAATTAGTGTAATATATTAAAAAGAATGACAAATAATAAAATTGAAATCAAATGTGAAAAACCAATAGAAAAATATCTCATTATAATTTTTACTTGTAATTGTAATTGTATTTTTCTGAACATTATTAGTTTAAAAAACAAATCAATAAACTAAAATCATTGTATACTCTTTACTAATAGAATATAATAGAAAAGGAAATCCAAAGCGTCTACCTATTCCACCATATCCCTTTTATTGAGATGAAAATCTCATTGCAATCCGATTGCGATAAAGAAAGAGTGAATTTATTAAAAAATTTTATTTTAAAATGCAATAATAAAGTAACAATAAATTCATATAACTTATAAAATATATAAAAATAACACGAAATAATTTAAAACGTAAAATACAATAATTAATACATATAACACGTGATAAAAATATGTGATACAATTATTTAGAAATATTAAACATGACCTGATGTTTAACACAATGATTAAAATATCATTACTTTTAAAATAACATAATTATGCTAAGTCAAGACCAAAGTTTTTTTTTTGACCTTTTAGACTAAACATCTCTTTTTACTAAAAGTATAACTACTAATTTTCTTTTATTTGCGATTTTGACTCTAGATATATTCGGATGAACTCTTAAGTTAGCCACCTCTTAAGTCTTAACAGCCCAATATGAAAAACTAAACACTCCATGAAATTAAGATCTTTGAGCCCAATATGATAGTGTTGCAAAAATCAGTTTCTTTTTAACAAGTTGGAAATATTAGTTGAACAAAATTTCAAAAAATTCAAAAGTAAAGTTGTTAGCTAGTGTTAAGAAATTAGGTAACACTGATTTTGATTGCATGAATAGTTAATTCATATACGAATTATATACGTAAAGATTTACAAGTTAGTGTTCTTCTTGCTACGAGCTTCACTTAAGCAAATATATGTTCAAATTGAATGGGATATCGATGATTAAAAATAGTAAAGTTTGATATGGAGTTTAAAATTTAATAGAATTCTCCTACATAGGTGGGTAACAAACCATAGAGTGGTTTATATATAAATAAGAAGCCACTACCAGACATGAATTTAAAGTATAGGGAGAGGTCTTTGAATCATATTGTTATTAAGTTGATTAATAAAAGTCCTTATTGCATCTTGAGAAATGGTTTCATGAGCGAAAGGTAGCTGTTTTAAAGAAACTGTATCCTCTTAGCCTGCTAACACTTTTTAGTTTGTTTGGCTCTCTAACACTTCCAGTTCGTTTGATCTTAACACGGCCGAAAATATTATCTTTGGTTCTAGTTTGATTATGTGGCATTTACATAGAGCGTAAACGAGTAAATTGAGTTTGATATAAAACAGAAACCAATAGAATAAATAAAATAAACTTTGATGTCCCTATTGAATCCTCAAACCATGATATCAAGCATTGTATATTAGGTTTAGTCTAATTATAACTGTGAAATATTAAAAGCCAAAAGAAGTGAACTTCCGAAGGTTAAGTTTCTTCCGAAGCTTAACATAATCTTCCGAAGCTAAGTTGATATCTTCCGAAGGTTATGTTTGCTTCGGAAAGATGTTGTTGTGTACTTTGGATTTCTTCCAAGTATACATATGTTTAGTAGGAAATCTTCCGAAGGGTTACTTCCGTTCGAAAGATATAGTGTAGGGTTTTTTGTGTAAATTCTCAATATGTGTTGAGAGTTAGTTAGAGTTAGTTACACGCTATAAATAAAGGCGGGATGTAATCGATTAAGTATCTGAAATCATTCAGTGCATAATAATCATTTGAAAGTTCTTGTTCACATTATTCTTTCTTGTATCATATTTGTATTGATTGATATTCCGTATACATATTCTCAATCGGTTTTGCAACAATTGGTATCAGAGCCTGGTTTGTGGCTCAATTGAGAATCTAGATTCAATAAAAGATCGATCGGTGGCAACAATGGTGTCTACAAAGTTCGAAATTGAGAAATTCGACGGAAAGAATGACTTCGGATTATGGCGGTTGAAGATGAAGGCATTACTCGTTCACTAACGAGTGTGGGTGCCTTGGCCAGAGAATCCAAGTTGCCGAACACAATGTTAGATAAGGATAAGAAGGAGATGCTGGAACAGGCACACAGTTCAATCATCTTGAACTTGGGGAATCGAGTATACAGAGAAGTATCAAAGGAGAAGTCTGCTGCAGGGGTCTGGGCAAAATTGGAAAGTTTGTACATGACGAAGTCTCTTGCGAACAGATTGTATCTCAAGAAACGGTTGTAGACATTCCAAATGGATTCTGGAAAGTCAATTGAAGATCATACTAATGAATTCAACAAGTTGGTGTTGGATCTTGAGAACATCGAAGTTGAGTTAGATGATGAAGACAAAGCAATCATAATCGTGACATCTTTGCCATCATCTTATGAGCACTTTGTGGATACTTTGATGTATGGTATGGCCACTCTTACCATGGAAGAAGTATTGGCAGCTCCCAATTCAAAGGAATTGAAGAAGAGAACTGATTATAAAGAAGATGGTGGATAGGGCTTAGTAGTCATAGAGAGGTCTGATCAAAGAAACTTCAAGCAAAGAAGTGTCTCAAAGTCCAGGTCTAAGTACAAGAGGAGATGTTATGGGTGTGGATCAAAAAAACATTTCAAGAAAGATTGTCCTGACTTGAAGAGAAAGAAGGGTGAATCAAGTGGATGAAAGACTCATTCTGGACACAATGCATATGATGATTCTTCTGATGGATATGAAAGTGCAGATGTGTTGGTTGTCACAAGCAGTGGCAAGGAGGATGAGCGGATTATGGATTCAGGGTGCTCATATCATATGACACCTGTGAAGGAGTTCTTTAAAGAACTAACGATTGAAGATCTTGGATCAGTTAAGCTAGGGGATGACAGACCTTGCAAGATTGTGGGTCATGGAACAGTGACTCTAAAATTGAAGAGTGGTATGGAAGTGGATCTTCATGATGTAAGGTATATTCCTAGTCTTAAACAAAGTTTGTTGTCTTTAGGGCTGTTGGAGAGTTTTGGTTACCATGTTAGTCTTAGGGATGGTAAGGCTAAGGTGATAAAAGGATCAATGTTAGTATTGTCTGGGAGTAGAAGGGAGAATAATATCTACTTGTTAGATAGTGTTGGTGTAGTAGAATCTCAGGTGGCATCTGCCTCAAGTGATAGTAGTTCTAAGGCTATGTTGTGGCATAGAAGACTTGGTCTTATCAGTCATTAGGGACTGGTGGAGTTGTATAAGCAACAGTTAATGACTGAGTTGAGCAGTTGTGTTTTTGGTTTTGTGAAACTTATATTCTTGGTCAACACAAGAGAGTAAAGTTTACAAAGGCTAGGCACATCACAAGTGGGGTATTAGACTACATTCATTTTGATTTATGGGGTCCTGCTAAGGGTGATTCCTTGGGTGGTGCTAGATACTTTATGACCTTGATTGATGATTTTTCTTGAAGAGTTTGGGTTGTTGTACTGAAGAATAAGAGTGACGCATTCACTAAATTCAAGGAATGGAAAGTCCTTGTGGAAACTCAAACAGAAAGGAAAGTAAAGAAGTTAAGAACTGATAATGGGTTAGAGTTCTGTAGTCATGAGTTTAATCAGTTTTGTAAAACTCATGGTATTGCTAGAATTGTGCCAGGGACTCCTTAGCAGATTGGGTTGCCTGAGAGGATGAATAGAACTTTACTTGAAAAGGTAATGTGTATGTTGGCTAGTTCTAGGTTACCCAAGATGTTCTGGGCTGAAGCTGTTTTCACTGCAACATATTTGGTCAATAGGTCTCCATCAGTAGCATTAGACATGAAGACACCTATGGAGGTATGGTCAGGAAAAAAGTGTGACTATGGGGAACTTAAGGTGTTTTGCAGGATCGGGTTTGTCACTTAAACACTAGGATTTCTCTCAAACTCACTTATAGACACACTCAATTCAGATGAAGTAAAGTCTTTCACAAGAGTTGATAATAATATAATAAGTAGTAAATGAACACACAGAAATAAATTTTCAAAGCATTTGTATATATTACTTCTCAACTCAAGATATTACAAGACTCTTACAAGCATGATTCATGAGTTACAATGAGAGACTATATATACTAGATCCTATAGCCGGATATACTTTGATACCAGCTGGAAACCTAAGACTAAAGCATATACTACAATGTTAAAGTTAAGGTATCTTAGATAAAGTATTATCTAAGATATGGTAGTCATGACATGTCCATGACTTACCTTTTGTCACCAACTAAAGATGACAACTGTACTAACATAAAAAGGTAAACAGTGGATTAAAGTATGGTCAACTGCATGGCTTTTGAGAAAATGCCATGCAATATCTTAGAGATTTGCAGTGGAGTGTCAGAGAGACCATACTTATGTCCACTGGATAATAGCAGTGTTTTCCGAAGGTAAGTTGGCTTCAAAAGAACAAGTTCTTCCGAACCCACTTATACTTCAGAAGAGGCTTCTATACTTCCGAGGCTTGAGAACTTCTATACTTCAGAAGTTGACTTCAGATCTTTCTTTCTAAGTCTTAACTTCGGAAGTAGGTTCTTTGTCTTCGGAAGTTGGAACTTTTCCTTTGGAAGTAAGTTTTACACTGTCTTCGGAAGAGCTCCTTTTTCCTTCGAAAGTTCCACACTTGGCTTCAAAAGTCCTTTATTTGTTGTACCAAAATCTTCTAAGTGACTTGGTTTTGGTTGCACCAGCCTTTCTAGATCCAACATGTTTGGGTCTTTGGCATATGCTCATGTTAGCCAAGGTAAGTTGGAACTTAAGGCTTGTAAATGTGTCTTTCTAGAATACCCTGAGGGTGTTAAAGGGTATAGATTATGGAGGCTAGAAGGGGACAGGCCTAAGGTGATAGTGAGCAGAGATGTTATTTTTCAAGAGAATATTATGTATAAAGACATTCAAGAAAAAGGGAAGTCAAAGGCTGAAGATCAGAGTGGGGTTCAAATTGAGGTGGAGCGGCAATGTGTGAATGATCAAGGAATTGATCAAGGTACCTCTAGTAGCGAGGGAGATGGTATAGATGATTACCAGTTGGCTAGGGACAGACAGAGGATACAAGTGATACCTCCTCTCAGGTTTAGAGATGGGATGGATTTGTCTGCAACGGCCTTTGTTGCTGCTAAACAAGAAAGCATTTATGAACCATTGTCATACTCTGGGGCAATTTCTATGAAAGAAAGTGCAAAATGGTGCAAAGCCATGGAGGAAGAGATGCAATCTCTGTATAAAAATGGCACATGGGAGCTGGTTGATAAACCTGATGGTCACAAGCCTGTGTCATGTAAATGGCTGTTCAAACTAAAAGATGGGATTTCTGAAGGTGAACCTCCTAGGTACAAGGCTAGACTAGTAGCTAAGGGGTTTACACAGAAGCCATATGTGGATTATAATGAAATATTCTCACATGTGGTGAAACATTTATCTATCAGGGTTATGCTGTCATTGGCTGCTTCTATGGATATGGAGTTACATCGGTTGGATGTGAAGACTGCTTTTTTGCATGGGAAGCTGGATGAAACTATCTATATGAAGCAGCCGGAGGGGTTTGAGGTTAAGGGGCAGGAAGAAAAGGTATGTCTTCTTAAGAAGTCTTTATATGGGCTGAAGCAATCCCCTAGACAGTGGTATAAAAGGTTTGATGAGCTATGGTGACTAATGGGTTTAAAAAGAGCAACTATGATAGTTGTGTGTATTTTAAGGAATACAGCGAGAACAAGTTTGTATATTTGTTGTTGTATGTTGATGACATGTTGGTGGCTTGTTCAGACTTGGAGGAAGTTGAAGCTACTAAGAAAATGTTGATGTTAGAGTTTGAGATGAAAGATCTAGGTGAAGCAAAGAAGATATTAGGCATGGAGATTACAAGGGACAGAGAGCATAGGGTGTTAAAGCTGTCTCAAAAGTCTTACTTGGAAAAGGTGCTCAGTAACTATAGGATGACTGATGTGAAGCCAGTAACAATTCCTATAGGTGCTCATATTAAACTGTCAAGCTCTGATTGTCCTAAGTCAGATGCTGAAGTTAGATATATGGAAAAGGTACCTTATGCCAATGTCGTTGGGAGCTTGATGTACTTGATGGTTTGTACAAGGCCGGATATTGGGTATGCTGTGAGTTTAGTCAGCATGTATTTGTTAAATCCGAGGAAAGCTCATTGGGTTGCTGTAAAATGGATCTTGAGATATCTCAAGGGTACTAAGCACTATGGTTTAGTGTTTGGGAACCATGAACATGAGAAGGTTGACAGAATTGTTGGTTATGTGGATTCAAATTTTGCCAAGGATCTGGATAGAGGTAGATCTATTATAGGGTATGCATTTCAAGTATTGGGTAACTTTGTTAGTTGGAAAGCTCAGTTGCAACATGTGGTGGCACTGTCTACAACAGAGGCTAAGTACATAACATTGACTGAGGGAGTGAAGGCTGCATGGTTTTGTTTCTGAATTGGGAATCAAAGTGGCAGGCTTAGTGGTATTCTATGATAACCAGGGTGCAGTTCAGTTATCAAAGAATAGCATGTTTCATGAGTAGACAAAACACATTAATGTGAAGTTACACTTCATAAGGGATGTGGTAAATGCTGGTAAGATGAAAGTGAAAGGTGTGTCTACTTTGAAAAATCCAGCAGATGTTTTTACAAAGTCTCTACCTGGTGGAAAGTTCAAGTTTTGCTTGGATGCATTGGGAGTTGATTAAAATCTTGTTTTGGATTTTAAGGTGGAGATTGTGAAATATTAAAAGCCAAAACAAGTGAACTTCCAAAGGTTAAGTTTCTTCCGAAGCATAACATAGTCTTCCGAAGCTAAGTTGAAATCTTCCGAAGGTTATGTTTGCTTCGAAGAATGTTGTTGTGTATTTTGGATTTCTTCTGAAGGGTTACTTCCTTTCGAAAGATACAGTGTAGGGTTTTTTGTGTAAATTCTCAATATGTGTTGAGAGTTAGTTAGAGTTAGTTACACGCTATAAATAAAGGCGGGTGTAATCAATTAAGTATTCGAAATCATTCAGTGCATACTAATCATTTGAAAGTTTTTGTTCACATTATTCTTTCTTGTATCATCTTTGTATTGATCGATATTCCGCGTACATATTCTCAATCGGTTTTGCAACAATAACAGACTGAGAGACTAAATGAAAACGAAATACTAGTATTAACTATCAAAACATTAAATTGTCTTCTTCAATAAGCCCTTTAGTTATTTAGATAAACTATTCATGCTTTTACAATTAAAAAAATGAATAAGGATCGATGAAATTAGAAAAAAATCTTTTCAACTTTGAAATCAATTGTATATTATTAGATTCAATTCTCAAAAGTTGGAAAAATCTCCAGTGAATGTTTGCCACGTAATCTAGTACGTCAAGATGTGTATGTCGATTACTTATGGGTTGCGTAACTAACTTAACTCAATTCATGCATGCGTCATTTTCTACTTGTCTTTATCCGGCTGGTTCACATACAAGTCCGTCGTTAACTCCTGAATCAGCTTTGTATCGTACAAGGTTACTTCCCATAACATTATATATTCTTTCTTATTTCCCACATCTTTTTTACAAAACGAGTTACATAAAGACAACCCATGGCCATTGAATTACCTAGAATGCCTCTCCATACAGTGGCTGAGTTTGAACACTTCTGTACGGGGGACGAGTGCGAGATTAATTTTTTTAGGAGGGGAGAACTCGAGTTTTATATAAAAAATTACACTACCGAGCCAAAAATTTACACTACCGGACCAAAAATTTACACTACCAGCGAAAAAAAGAGGGGAGATGACGGCCCCCCCCCCCCCCCCCCCCAGTCCCAACTATGCTCCACCCATGTATCCATACATCATAATTTAGCCCCGCTGACCCTACTTGTTCATCGAAGCCACCATGATCACCATACATTATTTCATCACTTTCCTCCATAATACATCTTTTTCGATTAGAAATCACTTCTCCACTTGGCTAATAAATGTCACTTTTGATGCATTCCACCCTCAAACTACCCATATTTTCCCCAACATGATAATATTGCTTATAACCAAATGCACAATTTATGGCAATTTCCACATTCTCAACTTCATTGGAATCCAACCCAAACAAAATAGACAACTTTTGGGTGTATTTACCTCGAGGCCTAAAAACAACTAAGGACTCTAGTAAATAACTTCTCATCAAGTCGATAGCAACACCCACCAAACAATAAAGCATGTCATCGACAAATTGAAGCAATGACTTATTTCACACGTATTCTTTTAAAACTCCCTTGTCCTCAAAGGGTATCTAATCGTGAAATGGTGTGTTTTACAACTAATGTATCGTTTGGTTCACGAGATTGTTTGAAATTGGAAATGGTAAATTTTGCATCCAAAATTCTGTTTGGTTGATTATCATATAAAATGTTCAACAATTCAATATTAGTTTTAACAAGATTTCATTCAAATTACAATTTCATTTGTATTTTCAATTTCTTTACAACACATTTTGCGAAACAAACAATCCATTTTGATATAGTTATTTCATAAAATATAGAAATTGATGTTAAAAAATATAAAAGATATATTATATTATGTAATATTCTTTTCTCCTCTCCTTTTGCAGGCTTTTTTTATGTTCTCGTTTGATTTATTTAATATTGAAGCAAACAATAAACTTAATGGAATTATGTATGTAGGTTTATTTTTTAATTTTATTGGCCATTGTTTTATTTTATGTTATATATGATCAGGGGTTTCTTGGTATTTGAATCCCCTTTGGCCATACTTCTTTATATT
Organism: Flaveria trinervia; assembly: GCA_025506515.1. NCBI lineage: Eukaryota > Viridiplantae > Streptophyta > Magnoliopsida > Asterales > Asteraceae > Flaveria > Flaveria trinervia. Next base: position 4,110,303 of record CM046450.1, read on the forward strand.
CTTTTGTTTGTTTTGACATTAACACGTGCGTCGTTGTGTTTCATTTTACCTAATATAATAATATTAACTATAAAATAATATTTTATATAATTAATACTAAATTTTATATAGGTTATCTTTAAACTTGGGGCCTCTTATAGATATACGAATGTTTTATCAATATACTTTTGATACGGGCGTATTGAACAATATTGGTCGTATAGGTAATGTAAAATCAGTAATAATATGTTTTTACGTTTCGTATGTTTTGGGGTCGTATTGGACAATAGTGTCCGTATTGGTCTAAAATGCTCTTTTTAGATTTAGATTTTTTTATTATTTTTTTAATATTTAAGGATTTATTAATTTATATTATTTTTTGTTTTTATTTTTCGCTTTTGTAAACAACTTATAAATTCAATAAATAGATTAATTCTTCATATTACACCATTTAATTAGAGGAGTAAACCGTTTTTTCTTCACTTGAAATGAAATTCCAAGATAAGTTGGGCCAACTTTTGATTCGCTACAAAATTATAGTGATCCTTGTTAGAAAATATACCAAAATATAGCAATTCCCTTGAATACGCTATACAACTTTCATCAATCTAGTTCTTCCTATTCTCGATTCATGTAGATGCTGGTGCTCTTGTGTTTCCTAATAGTTAAGTGCATACCCGAAACAACAAAAAACTTTGGGCTCTGGAAGAGTAAAAAAAGATACACCCCTACAATACATTAACTTGCATGTAAAAGTTTTATAAGATGCCAATAACTATTATACCGATAAACAAAAGTATTGTATCAAAATAATTAAATTTACTTACGTAAGCGAATAGTAAAACCTCTCCTAGCGTTTTTAAAATAGGTTTAAACATAAATTTTAAATAAATGATAACGAATTAAACTAATTAAAATGTTGATGAGCTCTACGGCTCAATAGGCTATAAAATATTAAGTTGTTATTGGGTTTGTTAACAATTTTGTTAATGACCTACTGTTTTTATTTTAAATACATACATACATACATATATGATATTGAAGTTTTTCTATAAATTTCAGCCCCCCCTCACCCACCCCGAGACTATTGGACCCTGATTTGTTGCCCACCCAACTCCTCTTAAAGCCACCCATGCTAATAGTACAACTGTATTCTAAAAAACATACAACATCTCTTTAGATACTCATAATGTATTTTAAAAGGGACGTATTAAATATGAATCTTTAGTAACTTCTTATGTTCTTCATCTTCTTCTTGCTATTTTCTTATTTCAGTTGTAATTTACACTGTAATTACATTTTTTTAAAAGAGTTTTGTATTATATGTAGTTTAAAAAAGTGTTTAATGTGATTCCACGAAATGTTCTCCTAAGAAGCATCGGTCCAAAGTGTGTGATAGATGACAAGCTTCCCACACTCTTGAATCATATTTGCTTCTTAACAAAAATGTAAAGTATTAAAAGACAAAACAAGTGTTCTTCTGTAATTAAGAAGACTTCTAAAGCTTAACATAAGTTTTTCCGAAACTAAGTTGATATCTTCCAAATGTTATGTTTGCTTCGGATGAGATTTGAAGTTTACTTTGGATATCTTCCGAAGTGTATATATCTTCCAAAGGGTTATTTCTGTTCGGAAGATATAGTGTAGGGTCCTTATTATACTTTCTCAACCTTTGTTGAGTGTGTTAGTTATTGTTCGTTATTCACTATACATAGGGGCTTGGTATAATCGATGAGGTATCCAAAAATTAATACCAGTTCACAATTTCATTTTTTCTCGAATCATCTTTGTATTGAATTGTCTTAATTCCATGTTCATATTATCAATTACTTCAACAAAAAATAACAGGAGCAATAAAACATATAATTACTTAAATATTAGTTTATAATTTGAGTACTTTAGTTTCAAATCAAATTATTATTTTATCAAAAAGATTAAATTATTATTTCCCTAAACACAACCTTAATCAGATTATCTTATCTTAGATACCATTATACGTGTTAAGATTCCAGAATAGTAGAAAGAGAGAGGACCAAGCAGAGGCTTAATTTTGTGTAAATTAATTTTTTTATTAGGTTTAAGCCCAAAAGAGTTGGGTTGTTTTTAGCTATGGGCTGCCTCCGTTAGCCTCTATCTTTTTCTTAACAATTTTTTTCTACACAAACCTTTGTAACGTCTTATAATGATTAGTTATGATCTATAAAACAGTGATCATCACATGTAATTTATAGAAAAATAGTGAAAATTGCAACTATATTTTATTTTTACATAAAGTTATACATGCAATTCAATAACGATTTTATTGTTTAAATGAATTTTAAAGTATTTTGCGTGTCGTGATAAGTTTTCTTGTCGAGTGGTTGTCTAAATCAAACTCCCACAATTCTTTGACCTGACATCGGAGTATAATCAAGACGATTTTCCACTCACGCCACTTCTACTTTCAACCATACTAAAATAAAACAATATTTACAAGGTTATTCTAAAATAATTATATATTTGATCAATCGTATTTATACATCTGATTTTATGTTTTAAAAGTTTTTATTTTATTTAAAAAAACATAAACTTCGTTATTTTAAAATATTAACACATATAAATTGACAAAATCTTAAATTTGTTCTAATGAGATTGTACGCATGGTTGTGATCCTGAATCATAATATAGAGGAGAGGTTGACTAGAGGTGGTAGTCTCCATTTTATAACTCATTCACACCAGATTCCTACCGCCACTACAAACTAGATTCATCATCATCCATCACCGATTAAACTGACAATCTCATGATTTTGTTGTGATGAAAGGTTCGAAAAGAAAAAGATGTGGGTTTCGTGAATGGAATATAAGAGGGCATGAGATAATAACTTGTAAACGACTAGACGCTTGATGAAAACTAAATTGGTCATTTAAAAGGTAAAGGGGCATGGGATAATAACTTGTAAACGATCTTATGACAAAAATCTAAAACGACCTTTTGACCTACACTCATGAGATAATACTTGTTGTCACCGTATGAAAGTTCTTACCTTATAACACAAGTCATGAGTTTTCAAATTATCTAATCCTTTATATATTACATACATTGAAAATGTTACGTTTAACTGAGGTTACCTTTTTTGTTTTCCTATGTTAGTTAATTTTTATGTTGTTCACTTAAATAATATGAGAAAACCAACATATTAGCTTCCGATATTTATAAAACAGTTGATATATTCAACCCATCATTGATTGGTATTGATATATTCCACTTCATAAAAACTTAGTTAGTGTGAAGAGCAAAATATCAATTTGGTTATTATATTTCTGAATAGTTATTATTGTTTGCTTGAAATAATTAATTTTGTTTTCATGTGTATTAAACAAATCAATGAAAACAAAAGAGAATTGATTGAGAATGTGTTTTCCCTTTCAATATGTGTGATGGTCATGATTGTTAACGGCCACTGACTAGTCTCCCTTCTGGTTCTTATCCACCCACAAACTCCATTATACAACATCACTTATCCTAACATTTTGCTTTAATATATATTATGTTTTAAAATATAACAAAGAAAAGAGAACAACGTCTTCTTTAATTAAAAAAGGTATCAACGTATACTACGTCTTTTTTAAATGAAGCATGATTTAGCCTAAGAGAATAAATTAATTTCCACCTCCATAATACCAAAATCTAAAGTGCATGATTTAAAGCAGTAGCTTCCCCATTCTTAACCCGCCGTAACTAACAAAAAAACCTTTTTTTTAAATTTCATTCCTTTTAGTCTCCCACGTCAGTTTTAATTAAATAATACTTAGTTATTTTTTTATTGTTATTTTTTCCACTCATGAAAATTTTAAAATAATAGGTATATGTCTTTTACATTTCTCATGAAAAACTTAGAGATTAAAGTAAAGATGAAGAGACTCGTCTTTTAAGCAACTAGATAACAACAAATGGGTTAAAAATTAATATAACCTAACATAACTTTAGATCGTATGAAATTACGTGAAGATAAATATGAACGGAAAAAACGTAACAGACAGCACGTTATGAAGATAACCATATGTGGTTTTCCTAAGTTTCGAACCATATCTTTTTAATTTAGTTCCCCGATTTTTAAGTCAACATCTTTTTACTCTATGTTACATGAATTAGCATAGTTTGGTCTTGCTTGTTAAAGAGTATGAATCATGAAATTATGAAATCCATTAACTCAATGATGTAAGTTCTAATTCGCTAAGAACTTAACTATACATGTCAAATACGTGTGGGTGTGTATTTTGTGTTTTCGTTTTGCATCACAAACGCATCCACACCCACATAGTGTACGTTTGTACACACACATGGATCTAAATGAAGAAAACCAATCTTGTTTGAGAGGGATAAAGGTTCGTGAAGAGTTATGAATTGATAAGCTTGAAGTAGACAAGGTCTACAATGCATCATCTTCATTCAAAGACTGTCACGAGACGATATACCAGAAGTTATATGCTCAATGTTTGTTTTGCATCTAGTTTCATTTTTGACAATAACATATGCTGAACAATTTGACAGATTCATAATCAAGTAGAGAAATTATATTTAGTTTTTAGGGCTTAGAATTTATAGTTAATAGTCATGCTTCTATTCATGAATTGTATTTTAAAATTTAACCTTGTTGAAGCTTATCAATATACTTTCTTTCCACAAGAAATAACATCATTAAACAACAAAAGATGGTATGAATCACACCAAAGTTACATATGGACACATAATAGTACAATATCTAGTAAAGTTCCCAAGGGAGTTGTTTTTATGTTATGTGGGGAACCAAACCCCACCACCACTAAACAAAATTGAAAGCCGAAACAAGGTGGGCCTTTATTATATTTACATTATAATCATATCTCCTATATTTAAACTCTAATAACTTTGGGCCTCTTATGAATGAATGATTAATAAATATATTAATAATAACATGATACAATTATACCCTTCTTACCTACCCCACACACCCTCATTTGACCAGTCGCTATACACACTTCCACAAATAAGTTATTGACCTTTTTGCCCTTATGAAAGCAAAGAGAGTGGGGTGAATGGACACCACATTATTTGTACTCCAAGACAAACTTCACCAACATTCATCCCTAACCTTACCTTTTCTTCTTTGTTTTCACAATGCTGATGTGTATATATAAAACTCTTCTTTTTCTTTACTTCATTTCCACAAGGCCCTGCATAACATGATTGCCAAAAGAGAATCCAAAGTTAAAAAATCTTATCCATCACCAGAAAACTCATTAGACCTATAATAAAAAATAAACTGCTAGCTTATAGAATCAAATAAAATGCAGCTGGCCATAAACGGTTACATTGCAACAATGCCCGCTTTAGGTCCTCAAAAAAGTAAAGGTTATACACCCATCTTGAGAACTTAGAATCCTTTTTTTTTAGTTTGGAGGCTAAAGGGAAGAAACAACCAGAAGTAAAATTTGCTTGGGGATTGAGTGGTAAATTTGGCTCATGGAGAGTACTAGGAGGTGAAATAAGTTGGGTTTATGGCCAAGGGTCGGCTAAACACACACTACTTCGTTTAAATTTTAATTGCACTCCCTTTCGATTTTACTTTTAGAAGAACGAGATATTACTGATATAATAAGTTAAAGAGGGATGCAACAATCAAAAGTAAAGAGAAGATGGTACGTTTAGCAAAATAGCTTCATCCTGTTGTCACTTGGTATGTGTTTGAAGGTACCTTCATTCAATCACATAGCATATGGCAATTGGCATCTACCCTACACATATATGCCAACCAACAACTATACACTAAACAAGGACAACTCTGAAATCTTTAATATTTTAACATATTTCATCCCCACCACCAGAAAAGGTTCCAACCTCTGTCGGTTTATCAGCAGATTAATATGTCAACAGGGGTATTTTTGTCCTTTTCTCATACCTGAGTAAGGACAAGCCCTCTAGGGATATGACCACAACGAATTGATTGCTCATACACCCCCCACAAACACTTTCCAACATTACAACAACAATCAACAAAAAAAAAAAAAACTAAAATACCCTTACATTCAAACCGACAGCAAAATAAAGAGAGAGCAAACTAGGTTGTTATGCATGCTTGTACGATAACCAAGATTTGACCAACACATGTTGACTATTTTAACTTTTAACTACGTACCTTCGTAGACTACAAAGTTGTTTGATTATGTCGGTTTCGAGGCGGCTTGCTTGAGAACAACAGTGGGAGCGATCCGGCAACTCCTCCTCTGATGCTCTAACACAAGTTCACCTGCAAACCAGTCAAGTTTCTCAAGATTGGTCTGGTCAATGACCCTTTTGCCCCCAAAGAGCACAGATTCAACATTCTTCTGTTTGAGCATCTCATCAGCCATTGTTGTCAGCATTCTTACATTGCTGGGACTAGGGTCTGAATCGACATTGATCCCGTAACGACCCATGTTGGATCCATTTGCCTATGAATGGAAAAAGTAACAAATGTTAATTAAGTACTAAATTCATGAGCAACATGATTTGAATAACAAAGCAATAATGCATGGGGCCAAAAGACCAAAAGGAATATAAGATCAAATAGTGAAATTATTAATAAAATCAAATTGGCAAACACATCAACTTTCTTGATGAATTATGATACATTAATTCATGAACACAATTATTGTTCAAAAGTTTTAACTATAGCGAGAGGGTGACCCGTGACCTACATGTTTAACAAAAATGATCTTGTTGTTGGCTTCATAGCCCACAAGCCGTTTTTATATTTTATATATGATATATCCTAACTACCCAAGAATAATCATCTACAGAAGAAGCAAAGTAATATACTCTTGATCATTACAAATTTACAATCATGTCTAAAAGCTGATGGTTGCTCAACCGATGATACTAAAAAGTATTAACAAACGGTCTACAGTTAAAATTGCACTATATAACTTTTTACACACACTAGTGATACCTTTTGAGTAAAAAGAAACCAACCCCAATATCTTAGAAAACAAGACCAATATGTCCATATATACAGATATAGCAACATAAATAGGTAAATGCCTTATTTTTAGTTAAAAGTTTTTGGAAAAGAAGATACCATGGTATAGTAAATTAGAAACGTGCTAGAAATGAAATATCACGAGAAAGGAAACATGGGGACCAAACAGCAAATATGGCAAAATCTATAAACAATAAAAATAAAGACATAAAGTCCTAAACTGGTCCTTTCAATAGTTACAATCCACCACTAATAATCGTTAGAAATAGTTGTTCTGGTTCGGTTTTGAAAATATTATTTTAAAAAGAGTCGTTATACCTGAATACGGACATAGTTGCTAGAGCGTGATTGACCAAACGCCATAGCGACGGCGTGGTCCACCATATCGGCCGAGGCGTCACCGGATATACGAGCCACGGGGCGACACCAGTGGCTCGCTTTCCACCCTTTGACTTGATCATAACCATAGTTTCCTTCTAGAAGCTGACCCGTACCTAATGAAAGTACCAACAAGTCCTCCACCCCTCGCACGAACGGAAACTCCTGTTTATTATGTAGCACGTGCGTAATCGCCGCCGCCGTGGGGTTACTCATGGCTAAACCACCGTCAACCGCCACACAACGAGTCTTTCCGTCGGTGGACTTCATCGCCACCGGCTCAAAAACCCCGGAGCCGCTGACGTGGCGCGGCAGACCTCCCACAGCTTGAAGTCGAAGCTGTCGGCTTCCAAAGCGTCGGCTCGTGAGAACAGGAACGGAGCCGAGCTGGATAAGTCGTAACACGGGATCAATATCGGCTTCAGTGTGTTCTTCAAAGTCAAACTCCGCCCGTTGACCGTGAACGCTTCTTTCATCGCGTGTTCAAACCCCGTGGTCGCACGCGCCACCGATCCGCCGCCGCTACCACCACCGGAGAAAATCCTTTTAAACAAACCACCGCCGTCGCCGGAAGTCGGTTTTTGACCGTACAACCGCTTCCCCTGCTCCGCCAGCAACCGCCATGTGTCCTCCGCCGTGAAAATCGGCCGGCGGTGGTTGTTACTCCCGAACAACATCGCCGCAAACACACCTCCGACGCCGGTGCCGGCAGCGACGTCGAAATAATCAGCGATTCCGGCGTTGGGATCGCCGGACTTCACCTTCAACGCTTTTTCCAAATACGCCAACGCTTTTCCGGCGAGGATAGTCGTCATTCCTCCACCGTCGATCGACAAAACGCAGATTTTGCCCCTTTGATTCTTCACTGATTGAAAGGCATCGTCGTCTAGGGTTTGGTTTGGTGAAATAGAAACTTCTGGAAACACCTGTTTAGGTTTGGTAAGCTTGTGATCGTCGTAACCGAATAAGAATTTGCTCTCGAGGATTGAGAAGATCTCGTAGCTGAGCTTATCGGTGTCGATGCTGGGCTCTTGCAGCATTGCGGTTGATGATTGATTCAATCCATTTGATGATGAGAAGTAATCGATTGATTATGAATCAATAATAATAATAATAATAATAATAATCAAAACCCTAGGAATCTCCCGACAGAAGCATGACAAACCTTTCACTACACAATAATAATAATGATCGAAAACATCCTTTTCGTGAAGATGAAAACATGAAAGCCTTTGATCCTCTGGAGTTTGAAAGGAATTGAATTGGAGCAGAAGAAAAGTGAATGATGAGAGAAAAAAATGGAAGAAAGGAGGTAAAAAGGAGACAAATGGAAGACGTGAGAAGGCAAAATAAACACATTGATTGCAGAGGACTTCTGCTTTTATAACTTTTTTAAACTCTGGGTTAGAGGCCGTTTATTCTTTCCTTTAACTATTATCTATTTTTTAACAAAAAAATCTATCTTATTCATATTATTAAGACATAAAGTTTTTATTAAGTGGGTTGGCTTATACCGACTTAACTATACATATATATAAATATATATAAATGCTGTAACAATCTAACCAACGGTCGTATTCAATTTGATCATTTTCCAACATAATTCCCCTATATTTAATATCATCAAAATTCGACGTCACTATTTTTCTATATTTAAACCGACCTAAACACGTATATACTTTGCACAACCTCAACACATATCCTGAACTATTATCAACCATAAAAAGAAAACAATTGAGAAAATAAACAGCTTTTGTAACATTTATCCTATCGAGAGAGAATGGGTAAAATTGACTAAAATCTTAGTAAAAGAATAGGAGTTTCAGCAGAGAGTGGGGGCCGCATGTGTACGTGTGTAGTTAATACTTACTATATATATTATGTATGAGTTACAAAGACAAAATAAGGCACCGTCGGCCGGCCGTCGGTGGACAAATGGAGGCCCATTAAGTTAGCCCGATTTGATTCTGGGGCCCATTCACTCTGTTTTCTTCTGTTACTCCGTTTACGTTATCAAACGTCTACTCGTCTTAGGCTCTTAGCATTAAACACGTTAGTCCTTTTATTTTGTCCTTTTACTCTAATTTATTGTGTTTTTTTTCTTGATACAACACCTTTTTTACTAATAACACATATTCTGCCTGTAAGTTTTAAATCAAATGGTTTAGTAGAAGGTATTTTATGATTTTCCAAAGTGAAGATCATGGATTGAAGTCTTACTAGATGTAATATGCTTCAACTGAATCAAAAGTTTTACCACAGTAGACATTTGGGTGATGGGTTTCCCTTGGAATAGTGGGTGAGCCGGGTCATCAGCGTTGTCTGTGTTCGCGGGCATGGGTGGCATTTCGTCAAAAGGTTTACCCGGATGACCGGGCTTAAAAATTATTCGTTGATCGTTCAAAGTTAATAATAATAATACATCTACCTTAATACTTGTTAAGAATTTTAACCACACAAATTTTACGAGGACAATCAATAATGTTACTAGGCTAATAGTATCCAACCCATATATTTTTGTTTATAGTTGGGGAGTATATGAATCTAACAGTTTGTGAGCCGTTCGTAAATAAGTTCGTTTAACAAATAAACATACTCGAATAGAAAAATTATGTTTGTTTAGTTAAAAGAACGAACACGGACAGGATCACGTTCGTTTAACAGACGTCACATTCTTTATGTTTGATACAACAGCTTTTATACTAATGATATTTAGTATTGTATCTATAAGATTTTAACTACACAAATTTTGTTAGGGCAACCATCAATATCAATAGACTAATCGCACCCAACCATTTTTATTTATATAGTTAGCGGGCAACCAACAATGTCAATAAACTCATCAACGTATTTTAGGGCAACCATTTTTATTCATTTGTATTTGTTTTTGTTCGTTTACGTTTAATAAGTGTTCGTAAACAGTTAACGAACTTATTTTATTAATGAATGAACATGAACAAGTGTTTGTTCGTGTTCGTTTGATTCGTTTGCAACCATATTATAGTATATCATTAAGTCTGTTATGTTAATAATATTTCCTCTTTTCACACCGAAAAGACAAGAAGATCACTTTTGTTTAATTTTTTAGAGGTTGAAAATTCAAACATTACTAATTTAGTTTTTTAACCACTTCCTTTGTTCTATAATTTGTTTCAAGCATGAAATCTCATTGGTGAGAGCGAGTTTTGTGTAACGGTTGCGACACATTAATGTAAAACTTCACTTCAACGAGAATATAAGATGTTAACAGTGGGAAATAACATAAACAAAATTTGAAAATTGAATTTCAATTTCTATCTAAAGAAAATAAACGGACTAACAACCAATGTTTTCAAAATCAGATCGGACGTTAAACCGGACGTCTTACTAGTTTGGTGGTCGGACCAGTTGGACCGGATTTAACTATATTTATATATGTAATTGAATATAAGTAATTTATACATAATTTATATATGTATTTTATCGTTATATATAAAATTTAGCTATATTTATATATCCAACATACTAATTTATGGTTTAACATCCCGTTTTTACCTATTAAAATAAAATAAATTCAAATTCCGGTTCGAACCGGCACGGTTTCCGATTCGACCACCGGTTCGGAATGAACCGACTGGTTCAACCAGTCAAAACCGAACTGTAGCTGACTGGACCGGCCACCTGACCGATCCCCGGTCGAAACGGTCGGACCAGCCGGTCCGATCCGCTCTCAAAAACAATACTAATAACTAATAAGCCCAAAGTCTCAAAAGCCCATTTCAGGCTATATCAGTCAGCAGATTCGCAGTATAGCTACACTTTTACAATTTTGTAATCGGGCCTTCCTCTATAATATATGAGAATATGAGATAGCCCAGGCCCCAGAGCCCATGTTTAATAATTTAACTTTTAGTCACTGAATGTACTCTATTGATATTTGATACATTGTCATCTAGATGGGCTCATTATCCCGTATATAAAATCTTCGTTATCACTTTGAAAACAACCTTCTACAATTTACCTATAGTCTCTAAAGTTAGGTAAGGGTGTTATTATACACTAGTTTACAAAACATTAACACAACTATGTTTTCATTGATTTCATTGGTTAGCATCAATGCATCATAGCATGGTATTAACGCAATCATATGAACTTTCTTTATTTTGAAAGGCAAGTTAGAGATTAAAAGTTTATAACATTAACAGGTTGTTTAACAATTTTTAAATAATTCAGTGATAAATTAATAAAATGTCTGAACCATTAAATGTTGAACCATTAAAAAAGTATGTCTAACAGGATTATTAATCACTCGTTGGACCTATTCAGGTCATTTCCCACTAGGTGATAGATATGAATTATTATTTTTTCTTTCATGGAGTTTCTTCCTTATTCATGTACTATCGTATTTCAAAAATAACTGCCTCAAGTACAACCCAAGGCTTTACTACTTCGGGTCTTTTAAATGAAATACACAAACCCACAATATTAGTACATAATCTAAACTATTAAGAGCTATTATATCGTTTAATTATTAAAAGTCAAATATCTGACCAATTCAGATAAAAAGTCTTAACCATTCAACATTAAACCTTTTAACCATTCAACATTAGATCTTTTAACAATTTAACATTAGTATAATGTTTAACCATTCAGAGTTTAAACATTTGTTTTCAAAACAAACAGTTTGAATCATTAAGTGCTGAACTATTCAAACATCTGAATAACTACTGTCAAACAACCTCTAAATTAATAATAATTCACCAATATCAAGATTTAACCCTAAACTTAAAATACAAAACTTCTCAAACTCCCTCTTAAATCACTGTAACCAAAGATCATAGGCTAAAATCATATAAACTACAAATAAAAATACAACTATAAGGCCTTTTTATGGTACATTTTCTCACAAAATATCATTATATGTTAAACCCAGATCTTAATTTGACAAATCCAGATTCACGCACAACACTTGATGCACGACTTACAAATCACTGTTAACAAACCATTCAAACAAAAGTCAAATGCAAGTAACAAAGATTCTCTCCCCAGATATTTGCAAACCTGCATCTCCACTCACACCTTCAACTCTCTGTGTATTATTACTATTATGAAGATTCAGTATATCCCTTCATCTTCATCTTTCCATCAATTTAAACCCCATCGAAATCCCAAAATCAATTCTTCATCCACCAAAAGAATTCATCAAACAAGAACCTTATCACCATTCTACCATCACAGATCCAACATGTACGCATGAAACTCCTCTGTATATGTATGTGTGTAAAAACAAGATTTTCTTGATTCATGTTTCTTGTTTTCTTGAATTACAGTTACAATTATGCATACACTAGATGCCAATTGCAAGGCCAAAGTTCACAATTCAAAGGACCTATAAAGAAACAGAGTAAAGTGGATGATCCCATTACTCTGGTGGCAGTTTCCGGTGGCAAAAAACAGGGTACTGTCGCTGGTGCGATGGCTCTGATCATCGGTACGAGTATCGGGTCCGGGATACTTGCTCTTCCTCAGAAAACTTCACCTGCGGTAATTTGGTAACATCAATTGATGCAAGAACACTTATTATTATCTGATAACTGTAAAACAGTTAAAGTATCGACTTTCTTGAACAGGGGTTGGTTCCAAGTTCAATTTCATTGACTTTGTGTTGGGGATTTCTGGTAATTGAAGCATTGTTATTAGTTGAAATCAATGTGGGTCTTCTTAACAAGAGGAAAAACAGAGTGGGTAATGAGGATGAACTGCAAGTGATATCTATTCGAACCATGGCTCAAGAGACATTGGGTGAATTAGGTGGAAATGTAGCCACTTTGACTTATGTGTTCTTGGGGTACACATCGATGATCGCTTATGCTTCAAAGTCTGGTGAACTTCTTTACCATTTGATCAACATACCCGAATCTGTTTCGGGGGTGTTCTTCACTATGCTGTTTGCAGTTCTTATATCTGTTGGGGGAACACGCGTCATGGATAAAGTGAATCAAGTTCTTACAGTCTCCATGATAGGTAAATTGTAAATAATCAGTTAGAGTGAAAAGTCATAATTTTGAAGCAAAATGCACAATGGTTTTATGATCTGCAACAGGGTTGTTAGTAGCATTTGAGGTTGTGGGAATAGTACTTGGAGGGCTGTCAAGAGTTGAGAGCAATGGTGATTGGACAAAAGTTCCGACGAGTATTCCGGTGATGATATTTTCATTGGTGTATCATGATCTAGCTCCAGGTAAGTACATAAAGTCAGCTGTACATGTTTTGACTTCATATTCAGTCATATTATAATGAAATCTCCATGGATGCTTTGATTTTGTTTAGGTAATGTCAACTCTACAATTTGTTTTTTTTACTTCAAGTATGAAAGTAGTCATCTGATGATTAATTTGAAATGTTGTTTTGACCATTTTCATTACTTAAAGTCAACCTACATGTTTTCACTTCAAATTTGGTCAAATTATGATGACTTTCAGTTCTTTGCGCGTATTTGGGAGGTGATATTGGACGTATAAGGACTTCGGTTATGCTTGGCAGTGTTGTGCCTTTGATAGGACTTTTGGTGTGGAATGCTATAGCTCTTGGACTCTCGAGTCAAGCTGAAACACTCATTGATCCTTTCGAGTTGCTTATGAGGTGATGATCAAACATTTGACTTGATTTGACTCGAATTCGTCTATATGATCTTGAAACTGTAAAATTAGGCAAAGATGGGATGGAGTTGAGATAATGGTAGAAGCATTTTCACTTCTAGCAGTGGGTACATCACTAATAGGGACTCTTCTAGGCTTCTCTCAATTCTTCAAAGAGCAAATAGTCAACAGTTTGACTTGGGATTCTTCTTCTCCATCACAGGCAAAGTCAACTACTCAACTCCTTCCAATTTGTATCCAAAAGTCTGCATTTTTACTTTTAAGCTCAAATCTTGATTTATCCCTGCAGAAATCAAGAATGGTAGAAAAGTGGTGGATAAGCAATAGAACAAGTTTTACTGCAACAGCTATGGTCATTGGTCCTACTCTTTTCGTGTCTACTACTGTTCCAGACGTGTTCTCTGCTGCTACAGACATCGCTGTAAGCTCATGCGTGTGTGTTTTACAAAGGTATACTAGTGTGTGTAAAGTGTGCTTTCTCATTGGGTGTTATCCAAACAGGGAGGATATTGCATGACAATGTTGTATGGAGTACTTCCACCGGCAATGGCGTGGGCTATGCATACTGCACAGGGAAAGGATGAAAGCAAGGGATATCAAGAACAAAACCAATCTTACTTGGGGTGGGATTATTCGCCTGTGGGATCATTTTGGATCAGATATTTTTCGATATCTTAATCTTTCCTTCCTAAAGGAGGATATGGAAATTAGCATAGTATTGGTTTTGTATGCAGTCCCTCATTAATTACACTTCATAATACATTTGTAAGTGCAAATAGAATTTGTTGGCCTTTTTACTGACCTTTGATACCCTGAAATACAACGATTGCGAATAGATTTAGGCCCTCTGAACATTTGTAATCACAATCTAGAATGAACTAAATGTTACATAAGGAAACAAGGACGGATTTTAGCTCAAGAAAAATGAAAGAATTATATGATTCAACGGTTGAATCTACAAGAAATATATGTAGAAAGAACGATTATGATGCTAAACCTCTGAGGATCCTTAATGCAGTAACTAACTGACATGACATGTTTCATAAGCATCTTTGCAACATCATATGAGATTCTATTGGCTTCTATCTTGAGGTGTTGAATCTTTTCCCTCTTGACTTTTTACTGTTTGTAAAATGGTTTAGCCATGAAACAAATCATGCAAAACGTAAAAATTACGCAACAATTGGACACAAAAAACATTAATATTAAGGTTCCAAAATGAATAAGGATCATAAAAGTTTTCAAGATTTAGCCTCAAAGGGCATGACAACTTCAAGATTTTGTGAAATAAATAATTTGCATCAGGTGCTTCTCATGTCCTACAGCTATATGATTTGAGCCAAATTTCAAGGGGTTTAACATTTTAACCCCTACTTATTTGATGAGGGCATATATTTCATTCTCTATTGGCAAGCAAAAATTCTAAAATCATTTTACTTAAGAATCTTTTAGCTTCTATATGTCATTGATTCCGGACGGTCTATAGAATTACGACATTCAATCATCATGATATTGTAGAATCCTTTTGAAAGTTTTAAATAGGTGGTTAATATCCTTAGTGTCACTATCAACCAGATGTCACTAGACCAAAAGGCCAATTGGAAGTGTCAGCCGTGATGAGGATGGTACCGGCATTGTGCTGGAGACGAACCAGGAGTGACAGATGTTTATAGTTGGAAGTGTTTTTTCATCCACGGATCAAGATTAACTGTAATTGTTTGTTTAGTGTAGCCCTTTTGTTGGATTAGCTTTCATAACTTTAAGACACATATAAACTAATGTATAGGTTCTCTCTGTTTTTAAAGAATAAAACTTAGTCCTGCAGTTGTTAGTTGTTGTTTATTGTCAGCTTGATGTTGTTTAATTATGTTCCCTGTTGTTTAATTTATCTGAGTTTTAAAGAAGCTTCGGGGCATTAAAAGGCTGTCGGAGAAAATCATTGGGTTGAAAACTTCCTCGGTTTGAAAGTTCAGATCTTTTGAATTTCTTTTTTTCTGTATTTTAAAACGCGGTTCTTCTCTTTTTTGTTCTCTCTTTTCGTGATTGGATTTTTCTTTCTCGCTTCATGTGATTTGATGTATGATGTGTGAAATTGAAATTTTGAGATTCCTCTATCGCGGTTACCAGTTTTAAGGGGTGAGTGAAATCATGAAGAAAACACATCTCACAATTTTAAGGGGTGTTCCAAGGAAAACCCCTTGAAAAGAGGCTATATAATATTTAACGGTGTTCTAAGAAACCAGATATGAAATGTTTCCCTGTTGTTTTATTATCCTGATCAACTTTACCGCATGATTTGGAAATGTGTGCGTGTTCTTAATTGTGCTTTACATGTTTCGTCGTGCATTTGGTTTATAAATGTGTTAAAGAATGGTAGTGTTGAAAGCATTGTTATGGTCTGAGTTTTGTTTCAAGTTATAATACCTGCTATGTTTAGTGGAAATATGTGACTGTGTAGTAAACTATTTCAATAACTTGCATCAATATTTTTACCTCATACAACAACAAAAATATTTGCCTCATGCAACAGCAAAACAATTTTGTTTGATTTTCTATTTTGTTCCCAGATAAATTGTAGACTAATCTCTAATACTTTTGTGCTAAATAGCATCTTCTGATTTTGTCTCCCCAGCTTGCTATTTAGTAGGAGATTGAGACTTGATATAATTGTTTCCTCAACTTCTTTGCCATAAGCTTTAATATTGAATATGTTCTTGGTATCAGGTTCCAGCAGCACAAACCATCACTCTGCCAATGACTTTTGACAAAGTGTTCTGCATAATACGTAAACATACTTCTGATGCAGAACACCAACAACTGCATCTGAGCAGCCCTCCATCTTGTAAAAATACTTCAGATGCACTATTGTTAGTAACTATTATGCCCGAATACAAGGCTACATGTTCTGCAAACACAACATAAAACACATCAGACGGTTGCTGATAACTATAATGGCGCATCGTTACTTCAGTCAATAGCCAACCCAACATGACACTACCCCACCCTGCAGCAATGCACAGGACATCACCCTAGTTAAAATAATTAATATCCTACATTTCTCAAGTACAGCTTTAACTTTTACATTATAAAGTAAAATTGACTTTCTAGTTTTGACCATCTAAGTTATTTAATCAGGAAAGTAAAATATGTTCGTGTTGCAATTATAACAGAAGATATGGAACCTCATAATTCATCCTTCGGATCTTGATTGCTGCTATCCTGAGTCGACTCAGTTTTACGTGTTGACTCAGGTTTCTGAGCCGACTCCGGTTTTTGGAGCTTAAAAGGGATTCTGGCATGCTGCTTGAGGAACTTATAGAAAGCTTTCACTGTTCTGTCTGTATCTACTGTGATCTGCAAAATCCAACTTCAAAAGTTTCATAAATGCATCGAAAAGTTGAATGGTGATATCATGTACTTTATAACGGGCACTAACCGGGTCAAAGCTCTTGTTGCCAGCAGGAAAGAGAAGAAGTGTAGGGTACCCATTAGACTGAAAAAAGATTTACTAAATTGAACTATCAAGATAACAAATCATGAAATGATTAAAACAAATGTTTATCTTTACAATACCTTAGCTCGAGGGTGTTCATTTGTGGTTCCATCCATTTTGGCAACGATCAAGGAATCAATGAAGCGAAGATGTTTGGCAAGTTTATTGTAAGTTGGTTCGAGTGCTTGGCAATAGCCACACCATGGAGCATAGATCTGATATAAAATAGTAAGATATTTGTATCTCAATTAACAGATGGGGACACGACTATAACCATTTGATGAATAAATTATCATATAATAAAAGGCGTACCTCTAGAAGAACATCCTTTGATTTGTCCAAAACTATCTCATCAAAGTTATTACCAACAACTACCTTTACATCCCTGTCATTCTGAACCAAACAACAAACATGATGAAAATCACAACAGACTTACAAGATGGAGGTGTCTAGATGTGCGTTTGAAATGATTATGTGATATAGGATAATCAGAACAGAATTGTTAGTGGCAATAGAACGTGTAGGAAATGATGTTCGGACGTGTTTTCTCTGCTTGAAATTGTAATAAACTGGGTAATCAGATGTTTGAGTGTTTGACAAATCTAATTACTTAAAGTAACTAATATATAACCAAATAACCAAAATGGGTATCTTGTATATTATTATTTTAGCATTAGCACTTAATATAACAGCTTACTTTTAATCAACAGTAGAAAAGTTTCTTCATAAATTATTTATTAACAAAAAAATTCAATCTTCTGATCATACATAACTCAATACAAAGGTTCATGCTGTCTTTAAAAGGAGTAAAACAAATTGGCTGCAACTATTTAAGTATAATTTTCCCCTTGTATAATCAGAGTTTTGTTGTGGCTGGAAACTAATTATTTGACCCTAAAAATTAGATGATCATGATCAGAAACATTTTATCCAAACACTAAAAACTAATTCAGACAATCAGTTTGATAACACGTCCAAATATTATGTATACATTCTACAACTTACTGTCTCCGGGATTGGATCAGACTTGTAGAAGGGCTTGAGGTTGTCTTGAAGAAAATTTTCACCAAACGACTATATTGTGATCGAAAGAATTTAAGTCAGATCATCTTTATGATTTATAATGTAAAAAATCAACAATAACATTGTTAAATATCTTAACCTTGATGTTGTTCAAAGTCATTTCACCATCCAAAAAGAACTTTCTAGAATCCTCGTTTCCAGTGAAGGCAATAACCTACATGAAAAATGCCATATGATGATCATGTTCTGTAAGGAACAGGTCGAATGCAGAGTGAAGATATGAACACTAACTCTCGGGGCATCTCCATCAATGTCAAATAGTTCTGCAACTGGTTTACCAGCAACTTCGTCATCCATAGGAACATACAAAAAAGAGCCTGCATGTCGCTCAAAGAAATGTAGATTGTCAAATTTGAACAAAAGAAAATGATACTGCAGCTTCAACAGTATTAAATTGGCTAAATAGTGAACCATTTTCCGTGAAAGCGCTATTGCATTTGCTAAAATAGAAAACAAACATTAAAAATCGCTAAAATGAACCACCACCCTAAACACCATACATGCAATTCCGTTGCAAATATAGCTAACGAAGATAGCCTAGAAGTCTTCCTCACCAACTTTAGTTTTTTTGTTGAATAAGGAATAATCTTTTGAGGACCTTTCAATTATTATGAAAATGTTTACCAATTAATGAATAAATATTCCAAATTAATTTAAGTCAAAAAAGTTCTAAATACAACAAAAAATCATAAAACGGAGGAAAACCTCATGTCTCTTCAAGTAGTCACTTTAGAAACTTTTTGTTGCAACAGACAATCGTTGTTGCTAAATATATATAAAATGAGCACCAAAATTTGTATGAACAAGTGAGTCAAGTTTAATGGACAATTGGGGAACTCTGCATGCAAAATAAGCAATTGAACTTGGCCATCTTGTATACTCAGAACAACTCCTCCTTACAGGAAACTACTATTTTTTTCATTTGTGCAAAAAAGATGCACGTCTTTGATGAATATACTAACCCTTCCCAAAAATTCCTTTGCTGCCTCTTGAAACATGGGAAGGAACTTCTCAGTATCATTCAAAGTAGTAAAAAGAATAACCTGCAAAAGAACAAGACGTAAAACCAACAATTTAAGTACCATTTTGTGGATACATAGTTGTTCTAGGCCTAACATAATTATATAGTTCATCGGTGGCATATACAAAGAAAGCTCGCATCATTTATAAGCAAAAATTTTAGACATAAACCGATTTCAAGAAAAAATCCTACCTGATTCTTGATTGGGTTCTCGAATACTTGTGAAGCACTTGCACGAGTGAAGCAAATCACCAAAGGAAGCTTGTTCTTATAGACAAACTCTGTCATTTCTGATCTTGTGAATTGACCCCCTGGTAGATAAATGTTGATTAAAATATCACACAGAATTTAGCAGAGGTGGCAATATCAACCCCTTTACTTATATACAAGTAGATCTGGGTTATGGTTTATCCCTAATGGATCAAATGGGATACATAAATAGCTAAAAGAGAATGCTTCAAACTGGCAGAGTCACTCACCGTGTATGTTTAGTGTTTGCAGCCTCATAATTTTTTCTTATAAAATATGTGTTACTGTAAGAACATGTTCTTTGTAACCATAATAGATAACGTGCCAACTATATATATACATGGACAAATAATTTTTTGGGCCAACTCTTTCAGGCTCCTTTTGATCCATACTAAAAAAAGTCCACCACTACTGCCTGTTACGCAGTCCATCCAACCCACTCATTATGCCAACTCTAGAATATAGTGACTAGAAAAAGGCTGTGTCAAGAGAACGAACCAAAGTGGCTAACTTTTTCGTCTTCCTTCTTTAACAAGACCAGAGCTGGATGTTTCCCTTCTGGATTGATGTGGAAAAGCTTTGCCACATCAGCATTGGATGTTTGGTAGAAGCTTACTTCATCTTCCTGTTCGGAAGCTGCAGCAAGTTCTTCACTATCTGGGCCCTATTCATAATAAAGAAATGATATCTTAACGTCACATTTTACATAAGACATTTCATAGTATTACTTTGCTGATTGGCATATTTATTGTAGGATTAATTACAAAAATGATAAATGTGCTATAACTTTGTCAATCTAACAATTTACTACAACTTTAACTAATTTGATATGTATTCTTTATTGTTCTCCCATTAATAATACAATATGTGTCATATGGTACATATAATCATACTGACCTAGTGAAATGATGGATGAAGAATTCAGCATTGGATATCTTTAAGTCAATTTTGAAAAAAACAAATGGCAGATTAGTTGGCTGTTGTCATCTGCTAAATATGCACAAGTGGATGATAGTATGTTTGTGTCATTTGGTACCCTTATTCTACTATGATCATCTCACCAGAAAAATTTTAAGATCTCAAACGATAATTACTTAATTAGTATCAAATCATATATATCTCAAATATACATTGTTAAAGAACAAGGATAGAAGTACAACATACCAGTTCAAAATTTTGTTTTTAGAAAGACAGAAACACAACAACTTCCTTTTCAGGAAGTCCAAAATAAATGTGGCATTTCAATCATTCATATTGTATGTCTTAATTTCAGTCTAGAATAGCTTGTCATTGTTGATGCCTGATGTGTTTACTAATATCAGACAAATTGTCAAAGCCCTTATGATTTTATTTACTTTGGGACTAAGAGAGAACATTTTCATTAAAATTGATGAACAATTGATTATCTAGAATTAAATATCAAGTGTAACAGCAATTATACCATCAGATTATCAACAAAGCCCACAACTACAGGTGACCCGCTGTTCAATATACGTTCAGCTTCCTCAATTTTTGTTAGATTGTGTAGACAGGGACCAATCATTTTCTTCACCCAACTCACAATTGCATTCCTATGTAAAAAATAAACCAGAAAAGGAGAAGTTCAAAATTAGGAGTCTTTGGCTCTTCGATTCATCACAAAGTTAGGATTAGGAGTCCTTTACATTTTACAAACTTCTTTAAGCAATATTCCCCATGACAAGTAGTGCAATAACAACAATACAGTCCACATTCAACTTACTACATCCTAAAGGACTTCTGATCAAAAATTGTATGAGGGCTGTATCATATTCTTGTATGTCAACTGTCACATTGTGTATTCTTTCTAGTGACATACTGACAATCAAAGTTCAGAGTGTTTGGGGGTGTGTTTAAACTTACGATACCACTTGAAATTTCACTAATTAATACAGATTTTTTACAAAACTGAATATGATCCAAGGTAAAAATAATTATATCGATTATCACAGATAAATACATAAGTATCTAGCTATCTCTTAACTTACCGCACCAGATGATGTGATTACTAATTCTTATTCCCCAAAGGCCAAAACCCGCTTAAAACCAGATGTATCAATTGCATATCTAGTTATACAATTGGAAA
Source organism: Flaveria trinervia (assembly GCA_025506515.1). Taxonomy (NCBI): domain Eukaryota; kingdom Viridiplantae; phylum Streptophyta; class Magnoliopsida; order Asterales; family Asteraceae; genus Flaveria; species Flaveria trinervia. The sequence goes on from CM046450.1 coordinate 4,132,227, forward strand.
ACGAATTGACTGTTCTTCAAAGCAAAATCAAAGCTATAAACAAGAAATTAAAATCAACTCAACGAGAGAGAGATAGACTAACTTGTTCCTCGGACCATTATACGTCTTATGAACACCATCAACAAAGAATAACACTGTAGGATACGCTTCAACATTATAATTCTGAGCCAATTCAATCTCCTCAACGGCGTCCACCTTCGCCAGCACCACCTCCTCCGCCTTCAACTCCGTCGCCGCCGCCTCGTACTCCGGTTTCAAATCCAGACAATGCCCACACCACGTCGCATAAAACTCCACCATAACATACCTACTCTTCTCCAAAAAATCACTGAGATTTGACGCTTTCAGTACCACCACATCACTCCCGTCGATCTCAGCCTCCGGTGCCGATTCCGGAACCTCGTATTCTCCTTCTCCGTCTACCAAATCATCCAGATCATCGTAGTCCTCTAACTCATGACCATCGTAACCGTGATTGTATGATTCTTTTTCTTCGTGATCGTGATCGTCTTCTTCTAAGAAACTGAGATCTTCTTCATCAGGATCGTGTGTTTCTTTAGAAGCTGCCATTGTAGTCGTTGAGAGCTTGAAAACACGAAGAACAAGTTGAAGCCTGTTGATTAATCATTTATGTGTACGTCTAGCCCTTTTAGAATGTTTACTAACCCTATTCAGCCCTTCAATTTTGAGGAGTTTCACATTGACAACTAAATTTCTGTCCTTTTTTTATATACTCAAGGTTCAACAATTTATCTTTTTATGGAAGAGTGATTGATTTTGAAAATTTTGACATCTAAATAGCAAATATGTAAGTAAGTTGTATACATTTATCACGTGAGAACTCTTACGTCAAATAACTAGATATGAAGTGTGAAAACCACTATCCCACGTAGATATAAAGATGTGTAAACTTTATTTTAAACTTGAAGTTGTAATTAGTTTAGATGTAATATCTCATGGATAAAAATCAAATAATCAAATGATTTTACAGAAAGAAAGCGTACTTCAACTTTTGACAATGTGAATTATAGGTAAAATGAAAAAAAAAACGCAAATCAAATGAAATAGTTTGGTTAAGCCTTCAAACCATTTATGCACCCTTACATAGAAATTTTTTTAATCACATGTAAGTACACAAATGTAAGAGCATTCACGTTCTATTCCTTATCTTTAACCTTATAAAAGCATTCACAACCTAATTTTTATATTTATTCATATAATTACATTAAAAAACACTATTTTTTATCTCTCATTTTCAACTTTATCATTATTTTTTTTCTCTTTCACTCACAAACACTTAAAATATATTAAAAATATTATAAGGTTTTGAATAGTGTTTCTTAAAAATACAGATTAAACAGTAATTTTTCTATATCCTTCACTCACAACCATTTATAACCATACCATATAATATAAGGAATACACTCACATGATTTTTGAGAACGAGATGTGAATGCTCTAATATAACTAAATACCATATGTATCCATAAAATTTGCTTATCTTTCTAAAACCTTCCACATCCCGTTCTTTATATGAAACAAATATATGGGATGAATAGGAGTTGGTATACATAAGGAATGAGAAGTTGATCCATATAATTAGTCCATACAATAAAGAATGGGATGTAGTGCTGATATGTATAAAAACCATATGTATTTCCTTAAATTATATGGATATGAAAGGTATAGAGAATGAGATGTGAATGCTCTAAAAACATAAACATGTAAGTGATACAGTAGCAGTGACAAGTAAAATCCATGTAACGGATGTAAATTTTGAAGAGAGAGCAATATGTATATAAATAGATAAATAGATATAGTCTACAATTAAACGATGAGTTTATTTAGCATATTTCTAAGTTCTATTCACCCATGTTTTTTTATAGATTAACTCCTTCTCTGATCAGCCTTTGAAGCTGTACAAGTGTACAACTTAAGTTTACTACTCGTAAAGGTGATAGTCATGGAAAGGATATAAAGATGAAGATACTTAACATAAACTCTTAGTGTAGTTCAGAAAAGTCTTTTAGACAAACCACAACTATATAGTAGAAAGACTGCATTAGTCACTTATCATTTTCTCTAGCTTCTCAGCATTCTTTGTTTTGGAACTTCTGTTTTAACTCTTAAGGTCTAATAGTTATATTCAGCATCATAAACATTCGATTTGGAAAATGCCATACGAATTAATTCTCCAAATGTTTTCCTGATCAGTGCAATTGAACAATCTAAGTAAAGTTAACATTATATATATTTTGATTACACATATAAATGGTGTAAACTCCATCCGGTGAATTGTAACTGAAATTTCCGAGCTTTGATTTGGGAAACAGAATCTCATGTGGAATGTCTTCTTTGATTATATGATGAATCATGTTGTCCTTTTTTCTCTTCCCTTTTTACAATCTTTGATATTCTTCCTACAGATTCTTAAGTTATATATTTCTCAAGTAGACCAAAACATGGTGACACCATTAAAAAAAGTTTATGGATCTGCCACTGCAGATGGAAACATGTTGCGACACTAGCAGGGCAATGGAATCAAAACTACCCGGTGAACATGTTTTAGAGGATTTCTGTAAAAAAAACATCAACGTCCTTTTTCAAACAGTATGGTCTTTTAAGCCACCAGATTAAGGCTGTGTTTGATTTGTCTTATTCCATCACTGACCGCTGACTGACTGACTCAGTCAGCCGGTCAGCGTGTTTGATTTGCGCGGAAAAGATGCTCTGACCGAGTCATAAGTTCTGACCTAGACCCTAAAATTGAGTTCGCTGACCGGACCACAAAGCAGTCGCACCGCCCATTCTTCCCACCCCTCCGCGCATCACCCTCCCTCTGCGCACCGCCCTCCCGCCAGCATTCTTCTCACCCTCTGCGCGACCCCTTTGTTGCACTCCCTCTGCGCACCGCCCTCCCGCCAGCGCTCTTCTCACCCTCCGCGCGACCCCTTTGTGGCACTCCCTCTGCGCACCGCCCTCCCGCCAGCGCTCTTCTCACCCTCCGCGCGACCCCTTTGTCGCACTCCCTCTGCGCACCGCCCTCCCTTCGTGCACAGAGGGATATCTTTGAGGTTACACCATTGTTGACTGAAATGAAGATGAAGAAGCTTGAGGAAGAAGATCATGATGTTTAGCTTTAGCGCAATAAAACCTTATTCTTTCCTTTTAACTACATTTGTTACCTACTATTTTAAAAAATTCTGTTACCTACTATTTTAGAAAATTATGAACTGTCTTGTTTGATGCTGAGGACAACTTTAAAAGTAGATGTTCAGCGAACTCGTCATAACAACAAGTCAATATGATTATTTTTCTCATTCAGCAGAGTCAGTCAGATAATAAATCAAACAACTAAGTTTCAATCAGATACAGACCCAGTCAGAACTTCTTACTGGATCAGCTTCTCAATCAGATCTTACTCAATTAGCAGTAATCAAACAGCCCCTAATTCTTACAATGATTTTCTAAAATATGGAATTCAAAATGTCTTTGATTCCTTGGGTGAAATCAATGTTCAACCTGACCCATCTAAAAATGAAACTGTAAGGAGATATGCCACAATCAAACTTGGAAAAGTCAACCTCGAGAGACCAATGATTATGGCTGCTAAGGTTTATCAACTGAAAGCGGTATAGAGTACCTTGGAGAGCCCAAACACACCGACCTTCAAAATATTACCTACTCATTCAGAATGAGTGTTCAATACAATATCAGGTTAGTTGGCCATTATGTTATATTTCAAGTTACTTATATTTTGAAAGGACCGCACATTTCTTGGTATGTGATCACTTAGGCATATACTCAAGAGATTGATGAAGGTGGAACCCTGGAGACCGAAAAGGAATATGTTCCAAAATAGATTTAATTGGAAGATCACAGAGATATGAAATATATACAATTGGCAGGTTGCCTGTGAATCTGTGATGGTCAAATTTGACTTGTGATGGATGACTGATGAAAAAAGTAGCGATTGTGATTTTGACTATGGAAGAAAAACAAGATGGGTGTTTTAGCATATGTAACTCTGAAAAGCAGCAAACTTTATGTTAAATAATCAAAGAATTAGTCAAATAAACACACAAGAAGAAAACAGAATTCACTGTCTATGGTAGCAGGCCGGGAGATCTATAAATATAGTTAAGTTATTAATTGATATAAATATCCTACATGTCTCAAGTACAGCTTTGACTTTTACATTATAAAGACTATCTAGTTTTGACCATCTACATTATTTAATCAGGGAAGTAAAATATGCTAGTTTTGCAATTATAACAGAAGATATGGAACCTCATAATTCATCCTTTGAATTTTGATTGCTGCTATCCTGAGTCGACTCAGTTTTCTGTGTTGACTCAGGTTTCGGAGTTGACTCTGGCTTTTGGAGCTTAAAAGGGATTGCAGCATGCTGCTTGATAAATTTATAGAAAGCTTTGACTGTTCTGTCTGTCTCTACTGTGATCTGCAAAACCCGACTTCAAACGTTTCATAAATGCATAGAACAGTTAAGAAATGGTGATTTCATGTACTTTTTAACTGACACTAACCGGGTCAAAGCTCTTATTGCCAGCAGGGAAAAAAAGAAGTGTTGGGTACCCATCAGACTGAAAAAGGATTTTAAAAGTTGAACTATCAAGATAACAAATCATGATATAACAAAAAAAACAAACTTTAAAATACCTTAGCCCGAGGGTGTTCATTTGTGGTTCCATCCATTTTGGCAATGACCAGGGAATCAATGCCGCGAAGATGTTTTGCAAGTTTATTATAAGTTGGTTCAAGCGCTTGGCAGTGACCACACCATGGAGCATAGATCTGATATAATAATAAATTTTAGTTTATTGTATCACAATCGACAGATGAGACAACTGTTAACAATTTGATTATAGAAATTATCACAAAACAAATGGCGTACCTCTAGAAGAACGTCCTTTGATTCGTCCAAAACTATCTCGTCAAAATTATTACCAACAACTATTTTTACATCCCCGTCATTCTGATCCAAACAACAAACATGATGAAAATCAAAACAGAGACTTACAACATGAATTGATGTGCAATTTAAAATGATTGCGACATTGATGATAATCAGAACTAAATGATTAGTTGCAATAAACACATGTAGGAAATCATGTTTGGATGTGTTTTTTTTCTGCTCAAAATTGTAATAAATTGGGTAATTAGATGTTTGAGTGTTTGACAAATTCTAATTATCTTTAGGAACTAATATATAACCAAATGACCAGAGTGGGTATTGAATATTATTATTATTAGATAATCATGATCAGAAACATTATATCTAAACACTAAAAACTGATTCAGACAATCAGTTTGATAACACTTCCAAATAATATGTATACATTCTACAATAGTACAACTTACTGACTCCGGGATTGGATCAGACTTGTAGAAGGGCTTGAGGTTGTCTTGTAGAAAATTTTCACCAAACAACTAAAATACGATTGGAAAAGATTAAGTCAGTTTTTATGGTTTTTAATGTAAAAAGTCAAGAATAACATTGTTAAATGTGCGAACCTTGATGTTGTTCAAAGTCACTTCACCATCCAAAAAGAACTTTCTAGAATCCTCGTTTCCAGTGAAGGCAATAACCTACATTAAACATGTCATATGACGATCAAGTTTTATAGGAACCAAGATCAGGAATGCATAATGAAGATATGAATACTCACTCTTGGGGCAACTCCATCAATGCCAAAGTATTCTGCAACTGGTTTACCAGCATCTTCTTCATCCATAGGAACATACACAAAAAGGGCCTGCATGACACTCAAAAGAATGTAAATTGTCAAATTTGCACAAAAGAGAATGATACTGCAATTTCAACAGTAATTGGCTAATTAGCGAACCACTTTTCACGAAATTGCAATTGCATGTTGCTAAAGTAGAAAATGAAACGTTAAAAATGCTATAATAAACAACCACTCTAAACACCATACATGCAATTCCTTTGCAAATACAGCTACCAAAAATTGCCTAGAAGTCTTCCTCGCCAACTTTAGTTTTTTTTTTGCTGAGTAAGGAATAATCTTTTGAGTTTCGATTATTATTTATCAAGTAATGTAAATATTCCAAATTATTTACATCACATAAGTTTTGAACACAACAAAAGCTCATATAAAGGAGGAAAACATATGTCTCTTCACTCAAGTAGTCACTTTTGAAACCATTGTATTTGGGATTCTGTTGCAAATAGATAATTGTTGTTGCTCAATATACAAAATTCTTAGAGATGATTATCATTGTTTGAATTGATGTCTATCATAAGTTAGTTAGCATTATGTTTATCATGAGTTAGTTAGCAAAGTTCCTAGAATTATGGTTAGAGATAATTGTTTTCATCTCTATATAAGGGATGCGTTTTATCAATAATATGATCAAGAACTTTTATCGTAAGCCTCTTTTAAAAATGAGCACCATATTTTGTATGAACAGATGAATTGAGTTTAATGGACAATTTAGGAACTCTGAATGCAAAATAAGCAATTGAACTTGGCCATTTTGTATACTCAAACATAATAGCAACCTACTATTTCTTCATTTGTGCAAAAAAGATACACATCTTTGATGAATGTACTAACCTTTCCCATAAAATCCTTTGCTGCCTCTTGAAACATAGGAAGGAACTTCTCAGTATCATTCAAAGTAGTAAAAAGAATAACCTGTAAAAGAACAAGATGTAAAACCAACAAATTTAAGTACCATTTTGTAGATCCATAGTTGTATTTAGGATAATCATTATTATATAGTTCATCAGGGACGTATACAAAGAAGGCTCACACCATTTATAAGCAAAAAATTAATCATAAACTGATGTCAACAAAAATATCCTACCTGGTTCTTGATTGGGTTCTCGAATACTTGTGAAGCACTTGCACGAGTGAAGTAAATCACCAAAGGAAGCTTGTTCTTAGATACAAATTCTGTTATATCTGATCTTGTGAACTGACCCCCTGTAGATAAATGTTGATTAAGATATCGCATAGAATCTAGCAAAGGTGGCAATACCAACCCATTTACTTATACGCGAGTAGGTTTATCCCTAATGGATCAAATGGGATAAATAAAACATAGCTAAAAGAGAATGCTTCAAACTGGTAAAGTCGGTCACTGTGTGTGTTTAGTGCTTGCAGCCTCATAATTTTAAAGAAAACAAAATGTTAGTGTAAAGACATATACTTTGTAACCATATTTAGACAACATGCTAACTATTTATATAAATGGACAAATAATGTTTTTGGGCCAATCCTTTCAGACTTCTTTTGGTCCAAACTAAAAACAGTCCATCACTATTTCTTGTTACCCAATCCATCCAACCCACTCATTTGCCAACTCTAGAATCCAGTGATTAGAAAAAGACTGTGACAAGAGAACGAACCAAACTGGCTAACTTTTTCGTCTTCCTTTTTTAACAAGACCAAAGCTGGACGTTTCCCTTGTGGATTGATGTGGAAAAGCTTTGCCACATCAGCATTGGATGTTTGATAGAAGCTTACTTCATCTTCCTGTTTAGAAGCTGCAGCGAGTTCTTCGCTATCTGGACCCTACAAATCATAAACATCAGAACAAAAGAGATAATATCTTAATGTCACAATTTACACAAGACATTTCATGGTATTTCTTGGTGAATTGGCATATCTTTTACGATTAATTACAAAATGATAAATGTGCTATACTTTTGTCAATCTAACAATTGACTACAACTTTAACCAATTTGATATGTATTCATCATTGTTATCCGATTAATAATAAAACATGTGTCAAATGGTACATATATTCATACTGACATGATAGATAAGAATCTAGCACTGGATATATTTTAGTCAATTTGGAAAACAAAAGTTAGAATAGCTGGCTGTTGCATCTGTTAAATATGGACAAGTGGATGATAGTATGTTTGTGTCGTGTGGTACCCTTTATTCTACTAAGATCATCTTACTAGAAAAATATAAAGATCTCAAACAATAATTAGTATTAAATCATATAGATCACACATATAAATTGTTTAAAAACAGAAATAGAATATAACATATGGTTTCAAAATTTTGTTTTTGGAAAGACAAAGAAAGACAACAACTTCTTTTTTTGGAAAGTTCAAAAAAATGTGGCATTTCCCATTGGATGATATTTCAATCAGACATACTGATTGTGTTTGTTTCAGTCTAGAATAGTTTGTCAATGTTGATGTCTAATGTGTTTACTAGATATCTGAAATTGGCAAAGCCTTTATGATTGTATATTTGTATTTACTTTATGATTCAGAAAGCAACAATTTTTATGTAAATTTGATGAACAATTGAAAATCAAGAATAAAATCTCAAGTGTAACAGAGATTGTACCACCAGATTTTCAACAAAGCCCACAACCACAGGTGACTCGCTGTTCAATATAGGTTCAGCTTCCTCAACCGTTGTTAGATTGTGTAGACCAGGACCGATCTTCTTCTTCACCCAACTCACAATTGCATCCCTGTTCAAAAAAGAAACCAGAAAAAGAGAAGTTCAAAATTAGGAGTCTTTTTGGCTCTTTGATTCATCATAAGGTTGATAGTCATTTTCCTTATACAGACTCTTTAAGCAATATTCCCCATGGAAAGTAGTGCAACAACAAAAATACAGTCTATATTCAACTTACTACATCCTCACGGACTTCTGAATTCTGATCAAAAACTGTTTAAGGGCTACATCTAATATTTGTATATCTACTGCCACACTGTGTATTCTTTCTAGTGACATACCGACAATCAAAGTTCAGGGTGCTTGGGGTGTGTGTTTAAACTTATAACTACTACTTGAAGTCTGATTAACTAGTACAAATTGTTTGAGAAAATTGATTATGTTCTACGGTGAAAATTATCATATTGATTATCCCAGATAAATGTTTTGATTACTTAATTCTTATTCTTCAGGTCTCAATAGTCACTTTGAAATCGCATATCAGAAAACCCTCTCAAATCCAGATGTACTAATTGAGCATTACTTTACCCTCTTCTAACTTTCATTTATCAAATCTGGCAGAAATAGATCTTCAGAGTTCAGATTACTCGTCAGATCTACGCTTGGAAAACGAATCAACTGTTTTCAAAGCAAAATCAAAGCTACAGCCAACAAATCATCAACGATATAAAATCAATTCAACGAGAGAGAGAGAGATAGACTAACTTGCTCCTGGGGCCATTATACGTCTTCTGAACACCATCAACAAAGAAGAACACAGTAGGATACCCTTCAACATTATACGTCTGAGCCAATTCAGTCTCCTCACCGGCGTCCACCTTCGCCAGCACCACTTCCTCCGCCTTCAACTCCGTCGCCGCCGCCGCGTACTCCGGCTTCAAAGCCTGACAATGCCCACACCATGTCGCGTAAAACTCCACCATAACAAACCTATTCTTCTCCAAATAATCACTGAAATTCGCTGCCGTCAACACCACCACATCACTCTCGTCGATCTCAACCTCCGGCGCCGATTCCGGATCCTCGTACTCCCCTTCTCCGTCCACAAAATCATCCAGATCATCGTAGTTCTCGAAATCATGACCATCGTAACCGTGATTGTACGATTCAGCGTCGTCGTGCTCGTGCTCGTCTTCTTCTAAGAAACTGAGATCTTCTTCATCGAGATCGTGCGTTTCTTTACAGAAAGCGTTGGAGAAGAGTAACAGTAGAATTGATATTGAAAGTAGAAGTGATTTAGAAGGTGCCATTGTAGTCGTTGAGAGCTTGAAAACACGAAGACGATGAAGAATGTGTTCAAGCCTGTGGATTTATGTGTGAAAAAATGAAAGAGTTGTTACATAAATAGTCCCTGTAGTAAAGTTATTTTTCATGTTTGGTTTTTAAATATCATTTATCACAAGTTAGCCCAGTAAGTATTTAAATTATAACAAATTTGTTCTCGGGAAGCATGAAAGTTAATTTTTTCTGTTAAGTTTTTTAAAAAGACATTTATACCCTTGTATGAAATAAACTAATAAAAATTTTTAACCATCACATCATCTTCTCCTTCTTCTAACTACCACCATAGCCCTACCACCTCCACCACCGGTCCACCACCCCTCCCCCTACATTCTTTTTTCTTTATCTTATCATCAAATCATCATTATTTTCATCTTCGTTGCTACATCACTCACCACCATCGCACCTACCGTCTATGGTCGGTTAGCATCACCACATCGTAAACGTATTTTTGAACTCCAATAAGATTTGTATTAGTGTCGTGAGGTTGGCATCACCGCCAAATCAAAATCTCATTTTTGAACTCTTTTGACAACGGGCATGGAGTGGCGATGTTAATGGGTTCTGGTAAAATCGAGAAGAAAAGTATCGGGCGAATTTCTTACCAGCAGTGGTGGCGGACTCATCATTTCCTAACCATAAATCTGATAGTGGTTTACAGTGGTGGGATGGGCGGTGGTGGTGAGCCTATGGATAGATATGAAGACAATTTAATTTTGATTTGCTTTTCTTTATCAGGGGCAATTTGATCAATTTACATGAACTTAACGGTAAAAACTAACAGCAGTTAAAGGTAGGAACAATTGTGTTATAACTTGATATATTTAGTGGGCTGACTTGTAATAAATGATACTTAGAAAGTAAACTTGAAAACTACATTACTATAAAGACCATTTATGTAATTTAGTCAAAATGAATATACCGAATACTGATTGTGTACACGTCTAGCCCTTCCAGAATGTTTACTTAGTTTCGTTTCAGCCCTTCAACTTTGGGGAGTTTTAGATTATAGCCTAAGTGCTTAAAATAAATGAAGAGAAATAACAAACGTCTTTCTAATTAAAGAATAAAGACATAAAAAGACAAATTCGGAATCATGATCTTTTGTCACTGCTCAATTGAGTCATCATCACCAATGATTCATAGGGATGGTCACAAGTGAGATATGGACTTGTGACATCCGAATGGTATTGAATATGTAGCAAATATTTCAACTAAGTTTTATACTTTTAGAACAATATGTTAAAAGCATCTTTAGGGCTGTTTGAAAAAAAATTATACATTTAAAACGTAATAACTCCTACATTAAAAATCCCAGGAAATCCTTATCTATTCCCACATAGGTTTAAAGGCATCTTGTTAGACTTTATCGAAGGGCATATCTCATAAATATAAACATATAATAAAATGTTTTTACAGGAAGATAACATGCTTCATGATTTGACAATACAAAGCACAGGAGAATTGAAGAGGAGAACAAATGAGCGACATAAAGTATTTACTACAAATAATATTCATAATATCTAGAATTGAAAAAGAGAACAAACGAGCAACATAAAGTATTTACTACAAATAATATTCATAATATCTTAAACTAGAGCAACATCTAATTTTAGAGGTTTGGCTGTTACTTTTAAATTTTTATATTTGAGTAACTCAAATCATATAACCAATTAGAGTAAACATGTTATTAAACAGTTTGTTTGAATGTATTATTCTGAAGTTAGACTGTACGTAGTTAACATATCAGGGGTTTCATATATGATGACATGAAAACAAATGAGGCTTTAAACATCATTACAAAATAATTAAAATGACTTACGGCTTTAAATTCACAGGGCTTCAAGCCCTTAACGGACGTGAAACACAACATTCCTATATTGTTACACCAATATGAGCTTCAAATACCAGTTAACCACTACACTTAATTTAAAAATAATTTAATAAGATAGTTTTTATTTACATGTCCTTTATATTACTAAACAACCACTAGGTATGATCTTATAATAATTTTCTTATTATTAAAAAGAAGTACAAAGATTAAAACAATAGAATTTAAGTCACCATTAATCAATCTTATTTAATCTCCACAACAATCATAATCACATGTATAGTTTAAAGAAGAGAGAGACCAACAATAATGAGAAATAAATTTTGATGCCTACTTAATAAATTGTCATACTTGTACATAAAATTACCTACCAAGTCTACAATTATAAAATGTCAGGGACCGAAACTAGCTCATAGCCAAAATAGAGGGTAAATGTAGACATTTCTGAAACGAGAAAGTCGGTTACATTCGCATTTTCGCACAATTAACGGCACTTTGACGTTACCGTTATTAATATTATTTTCTACAGTCCGACGTGGAGACAATGTTTGACTTTAATTGTCCAGTACATGTCCACTGGGAGGACTCTACGAATGAGGTTGTGACACGTGGCGGAAGTGACTCGCAACGCCAATGAAAACGTTGGACTTTTGGGAGATGGAAGTCAGCCTGCTTTTAGGCTCCGTTCCGTTAACTGTTATCAACGTCGTTAAGTCAACCGGGTGAAGCGGCGCGTTGACTTCGTTTAATCTGATGTTTTGTGTTTGAAGCGATTCCACAAGAGCTTTCAGATGCCTTAAAAAATAAAAACGGGTCCATGTGAAGCTTGTTGTTTTCGCCTAAAAACATGTATGGACGTCCACCGCTTGCACAAATTTCGTTTTATGGCTTTTGTCCCTTCACTTTATCTCTCATATCTTTTCTTCACATGGATCGTCATCTCCTCCGTATCGGCATGCGTTTCTTTGATTTCGTGTGTAGCTTAAATACTTCCTAAATCGAGGATACGCATGCACGTTTAGATTGAAAATTTTTCTACCGTTGATACCGTGACAATTAGCTCGACTCGTTTAATTTGTGAGTAGAGATGTGCAAATGGGTTTTTTTTCAAACATGTTCGGTTTATGAATCGGACCGGTTTTTTTGTTGTGTAATCAAAAAGATCGGTTCGGTTTTATAAACCGGTTTTTTTCTAATTGAAGACTCAAACCCCTCAAAGCGGTTTGGATCGTTTTTTTAACAAGTATTTTACTACATTAATCGGGTTTTTTTATTTGAATTGGATCCGGTTTTGATGTTGGGCTGCCATACCGATATACTAACCACCGGTCCGAATCGGGCTAGAACCGGTTTTGGCTAGAACCATTTTTTTCGAACTACATCGGTTTTTTCACCAATGCGGTATTTTTGTCCACCTCTACTTATGAGATCTTGTTTCGAGATCTATAGTAAAGCTAAAGCTCGGTTAACGAGTAGTTTTTCATGTTCAAGATTGGTCTGGTCTTAGCTTGTTTATTGTTTATTTACTATTTTGTTATCTATATATTTATAATTATAATGCTTATATGTAATATAAAATATACTAGGTAGTTATTTTTTTCTTAAATTTATATAACTAGGGTTCCTAACCTGCAAGGGGAATTCCATCATGATCCCCAATATTAAAATGTGAATTCAACAACACGTTGTAATGATATTGTACATGACGTGATAACGTATAGACTAACAATCGACCTGACTTGTCTTCGGACTAAATTAACGTTGAACCATAAAGTAAGTCTAATTTATATCGTTAAACGAAAACGTAATATACTTGATCTGACTCTTTTCCAATATATATATATATATGTTAAAAATAGTCAAACTCAAAGTGTAAAAAAACACGCGTAACCATTACAATGGTCCAAACTCGATATGAACTAAAATTATATTAAAACATAGACTAATCTGACTTTATACCGCCAAACAAAAACTTTTCATATTTAACCCCACTCGATGCATAAAAAAATTACGTTGAAACGCATGCGAACGTTGAAACGTTGATAATCTAAAAGTATTTATAAAAATATGCTCGTAAACGTTTTATATTTGACCCGACACATACTGTCACGTAAAACCAAAAACTTAAAAAATATAAGAGGGGTTAAATTGATATTTTACAAAATATTTAAAACGTGTTAGGAAGTGAATGTGTCAAAGTTGATAAGATAGAAAATTTAATAAAATTCAATAAACAAATTACCTATATGTGATAACAATTTAAATATGATTATTATTTTATAATTATTATTACTATAGGATGACAAAGTTAATATGTGTGCGTATATTACGTAAACATCTGAAAGTTATATATGTGCTAGGCTCGTTAAGGTTTGCGAGCATATATGATAAGTGAAACTTGAGCTTGAGGTTGTTAATAAATGAGCTTTAGTGTAGCCTCAATTTTGTAAGTGGCGAACCAATACTTTTTTATCAGGGTCAGTGTTGTTTGATGCTCGGGCCCCTATAAGTTCATCATCGTAAGTTTTTGGTCAGGTTAGATCGGGTCATGATTTTTATCAATCAAGTCAATAAAAAACAATTAAAATCATTGAGGTTTAATAACCAATCAGGTTTCAATGACAAAACTACGTATAAACTTTAATTTCGGTCATGTTTCAGTATAATTTAATAGTTACAAGTAACTAAGTGTAAAAGCAAACAAAATTAAAAGCCCTAATCAAAAGCCCTAACCCAAGGATGGAGCGTGTGTTACTACTTAAATATATAGCACCTTTATCATTGTGCCAAATAACAACCTTTAATCTGTTTTTTCGGACTTTTATTGAGGTCACCATAGGAGAAAACGATGTGCTCGCTCAAAATGTTGTGTTAGATAGCTGGTATAAAAAGAAAAAAAATTCTATCCGGGTCGTCTGACTTTGTCCACATTACTACATCCACCCCTTAAGCTTGTTTATGCTCAAATCGACTCAAGCTTTTACCGCACTGATCTCGAGTAACCCGCTCACACCTTAAGTTTGTTCATGAAGTTGTGAGTAGTTAGCGTTGCTCTTTTTAGATGTGTATCTTTATGTGTCTGGAGACATAAATTTTGATGATGCTTTGATGGTATCACGGGGCAAAATATGCTAGTGGATGTCATGGTGGCAAGAAATGGTGGTCATCTTAGTGTGTAAAGTGATGGTTAAATGGTGATATTGAGAATACGAAGGTGAGAGATGTTTTAGTATATAAATTATGTCATTGAGTTTACTTTCTAAAACAACAATCTTACGTGCCGGTTAAAGACCCCTCCTTTTATACATAGAAGAAAAAACACTCTTATAACAAAAAACACGTAAATAAAATATAAATGTCATCCAATGACGTAACCATATAAAGATTGTTATTATAAATATGTGAGCTAGCTTCACAAAAAATAGCCATTGACTATTCATAATTCTGGCTGCATTTTCGAAAGTTAAATCATCCATGATAATTCCAATCCAACCAATTTATATTTATCATGCTTTTATTCAAATATAGTCTAGCATTTCATGAGGACACATGGTTTATTATTAAAAGTCATATTGTTTGTTTGCTTTTTTTCTTAAGAAAAAGTAATTTATATTACCATGAAGATTACAATCAAACATTAAAACCCATTGACCAGTTAATTAGGAAATACGTCATTTATCATCATCCGATCCCTTAAAAGACAAAAGTCGTTTTGTTACTTTCTTATTTTGATAATAAAAGTTTCACCTAACATGAAAGAAAAATTAATCATCTAAATAACATAAAAGGCCATAAGAGTTGTTTATTACAATGGTAAATCGATATACCATTTAATCAATCAAAGGTTGTGTGTTTAAGTTGAAAAAAGTACACGTATGAATGTTTTTAAAACCCGAGTATATAAAATTTTTGTGTTTATGTATGTCGATAAAAGAAAAAAAGTAAAATAAGTTGAAAATACTAATGACAACGAGCCCATATCATTTGGTTTTGAAGAAAGCGTCCCATGATTTTCGAAAGTGCAGATCATGTGTTCGAGTTTCACTTGACGTAATATTCTTTAAATATGTTAGAGGTTTTTACCACAGTGGGCATGGTGAGTTCCCTCTTGGTATGATGAGTGAGTCAGGTTATCAGTGATGTCTGTATTTACGGGCGTGGATGATCTTTCACCATTGAATTTACCAAGGTGATCGGCTTAAAAGTATTATTCGACCTTAAAAAAAGTTAGAAAACACGAATGACCCTAACGAGTCATAGATCAGCTGGTTTAGGAGGAGACATCGCATAACTTTTCAAAATAGAAGTCATGTGTTAGAGTCTTACTAGGTGCAGTATGCTTTAAACGAGCTAAGAGTTTTACCACAATGACCCTTTGGGTGGTGTGTTTTCCTTGGAATGATGGATGAGCCGATCATTAGCGCTTTATGTGTTCACGAGCGTAGGTGGTCTTTCGTCAATATATTTACCCAAATGACAAGACTCAAGGGATTCAACCGAAATAAAGCGAAAATTATTTACCATAAATACTATCCCCGTACTTGTATCACATACGTCAAAAGCTCACGAGTTGTGATCTTACGCTACTCGAAACTCGAATCCATGCTGTCCCCCCGTAAAACCCTTTACAATCGCGAGGACCTAACCCTACCAATGATCACGAATCTCGATAAACTCAGTGAAACCTTCAGCAACTGATCGGAAAACCTACTTACATTTTTCCCTTCAACTTAGGTATACTCTTCTCCATCTTCCGATCATCATTCTCATACCTAATATGCATTAGAAGATAGTTTCATATTGGTGCTCATCGCTTTAATCCTCATAGCTACTTTTATGCAGGACTAATTTCTGATTTCACTGTCTGTAAATCGTTTAAGTTGTTAATATCTAGTTCAATTTTGCTTAACAAAGCATCAATTCGTTCACAAGTGCTTTCTAAAATTCTGAAGTGTGGATGTGATGAATTCGCAACGGTTATCAGCACCGACGAACATCATTTAGTACTCATTAGCATCGTCGACTATAGTTACAGAGTCGTCAGTAGTTTACTCAAAGTCACTGTCGATATCACAAACAGCTGTGTAGTTTTAATTAATTATTTATTTTTATTAATTTTTCAATGTTTTTTGGGATTATTTATTTGAAGGTTTATCTGAATCTGACGACTAACTTGATTGATTTCGGTTTGAACTTGAGCCTTTTGGTTTGACTTTGTTTTGCTTAAAACTACATGGATTTATATAGTATAAGCACTTAGGGGTAACTGATTCTATAATAATTGAGGAGTAGAAAGTGGATTTTTGTGAGGAATAGGATAAATGATAGGATTCTTAAAAGCGTCTGCTTTTGTTAAAGTTTCACAGTGTAAGAAGTGATTACTTAGTTCTCTTGGTTGTACCGGAGTATTGGATATTATTTGTTGGATCTAAACAATAGTAGAATTGACCAATTTGAATGATCCAAGAAAGCTGACTGTCCTTTACCTCAAGGTTCTTATTTAATACACCTTTTGTTTGGGTCTTCACTTGGACATCTCAAGTCTAAGTAACTCAAGAGTTTGTCTCTGTTAATTATTAACCATTTAGTTTATCGTTGTTGGTTCCAAGCCTGGAGGGTTGATGAACTCAAATCATGTCATGAAAAAGGCCTTGTATTTTGATTTCACTTTAGGCCCCAGAAAAGATGCAGCCCTGCTTATCTAAATCAATTTTTGTTTGAGCCCGCACCAATCAAAACATGCAAATCGTTCCGATAATTTTTTTATTTATTCTGGGCTTGAAATTGTAATGACCAGAGTTGCTTTCTTTTATGTTTCTAAATATGTTTTCATTACATATGTATTATGTTTTGATGTTATCTTTGCCTTTTGTAGAAAAATAGAAATTTAAGAAACATTAATCTACTCATTCTCAAGGAAATTAAGTATATCACATGGTTTGGGTTGCATTTGGCTGAAGTGATTAGAGTAGCAAAAGTTTATCAGTTGCTTCATTTACTGTTTTCTTGCTTTTTTGTATGCTTTTCTTGTGGATAAAGGTTTGGGAATTGTTAAAATCTTGGTTGAAGCTTCAAACCATTTATACATCCTCTACATAAACAATCTGATAACCACAGTAAAATATACTACTGTTACACTGTAAAAACAGAAAAGTGCAAGTGATACATTGGCAGTGACAAGTAAAATCCATGTAATGGATGTAAATGTGGAAGAGAGGGCAATAGGATATATATAGATATGGTTATTAATTAAAACATGTGTGAATTTACCATCTTCTGCTAAGTTCTATCCACCTACATGTTTTTTTATAGATTAACCCCTTCTCTGATCAGCCTTTGGAAGCTGATACAATGATACAACTTTATTAAGTTTATTACTGGTAAAGGAGTTAGTGTGTGTTCCCGATATGAACGGGAACAATGAGCATGGATCTTAGGATTCATATTGATAATAACAAGACTTGAATGATTGGATGCTAAAATATAATAATGATGAACATGGTGAAGAACACAAACGTGTTTAATGTTTAATGTTTATTGATATGTTGTTGAAATCATCATCCATGAAGGATGATGATATGATGTTGTTGGTGATGGACCTAATTCACCCTAACAAGTGGTGAATTATTCACTCTTTACAATGATATTATGTTCTAATATTTATACTAGTCTAGCATTTACAATAATTACAAAACAAACCCTAGACTAATATTTTGTTGCTATTGTTCTTCAAATCTTCAATTTCAAAAATGTTGGAAATCTTCAATTTCTTCAAAGGTAGAATACCCAACAGTTAGTCTTGGAAAGAATATAAAGATGAAGCTACTTTACATAAACTCTTAATGTAAACCAGAAAAAGTCTTTCAGATGAACCACAAATTTAGTATAGAATGACTGCATAAGTCACTTTATCACTTTCTCTAGCTTCTAAGCATTCTTTGTTCTGGAACTTCTGTTTTAATTCTTAAGGTCTAATAGTTATATTTAGCCTCATAAACATCCAATTTTGGAAAATGCTATACGAATTAATTCTCCAAATGTTTTGCCAGTCAGTGCAGTTGAACAATCTAAGTTAACACTATATATTTTGGTTACACCTGGTGTAAAGTGTAACTCAGTTTGGTGAACTTTAACTGAAATCTTCTGAGCTTTGAAGTTTGAAGTAGGAAACAGATCTCATGTCGTATGTCTTCTTTGATTAAAAGATGAATCACACTGTACTTTTTTATCCCTTCTTACCATCTTTAATATTCTTCCCACAGATTCTTAGGCTGAAAGTTCATTGAGGGAAGTTGTATATATATCTCAAGTTGATAGACATCAAAAGACCAAAACATGGCGACACCAGCAAAAGAAGTTTCTGGATCCGGCACTGTGCAGATGGAAACATGTTGCGACAGTAGCGGTGCGATGGATTCAAAACTACCCAGTGAAAGTTTTTTAGAGGATTTCTGTAAAAAAGCATCAACATCCTTTTTTAAACAGTATGGTCTTTTAAGCCACCAGATTAACTCTTACAATGATTTTCTAAAAATGGAATTCAAAATGTCTTTGATTCCTTGGGTGAAATCAATGTTCAACCTGGATTTGACCCATCTGAAAATGAATCTGTAAGGAGATATGCCAGAGTCAAACTTGGAAAAGTCAACCTAGAGAGACCAATGTTTTGGGTTGGTGAAAGTTTTTCAACTGAAAGCGGTACAGAGTACCTTAGACTCTTGCCCAAGCACGCCCGCCTTCAAAATATTACCTACTCATCCAGAATGAGTGTTCAAATTCAATATCAGGTTAGTAGGCCATTATGTTATATTTTAAGTTGGTTATACTTTTGATTCACCACACTTTTCTTGGTATGTGATTACTTAGGTATATACTCAAGATATGGATGAAGGTGGAATTCTGGAGATCAATAAAGAAAATGTTCCAAAAAAGATTTTATTGGAAGATAACAGAGATATTACAATTGGCAGGTTGCCTGTGATGGTCAAATCCAACTTATGCTGGATGAGTGATATGAAAAAAGGCGATTGTGATTTTGACTATGGAGGTTATTTCTTAATCAAGGGTGCTGAGAAAACTTTTATTGCCCAGGAGAAAAGTTGTTTGAAAAGACTTTGGTTGGTCAACAATCCAATCTGGACGGTCAAATACCGGTCAGTTACTGGAAAAGAAAGGGTCTATGTTAAATTGGTGGACACTCATATAAGAGGCGGAGGAAAAGTCATTACAGTGTTTTTGTTTAACTCTATAGAGATTCCTATATGGTTATTATTCTTTGCTCTTGGTGTTACCTCAGACAAACAAGTGATTGATTTGATTGATGCTGATTCTAATGATAATACAATAGTCAATACACTTCTGGCATCAATATATGATGCTGACCAAAAGTCAAAGGATTTTAGAAAAGAAGGGAAGTCTTTTAGTATTCTTGCAGATGCACTTAGAGAAAAGTGGACCTATACACCTAAACAAGCCTTCAAAGACTGCCTAGAAGAAATGTTATTTCCCAAACTACATGGGTATAACCGAAAAGCAAGGTTTTTGGGCTACATGGTCAAATGTCTGTTAGAAGCTTATACAGGTCGTAGGAAAGTTGATGATAGAGATAGTTTTAGAAGCAAGAGGGTGGAATTAGCAGGTGAGTTACTTGAAAGAGAAGTTAGGGTTCACTTGAAACATGCTGTTAGGCGAATGACAAAGGCTTTGCAAAGAGATCTTTATGGAGAACGCCCTTTGCACCCAATAGAGCACTATTTGGATGCATCCATTGTTACTAATGGGCTTTCACGGGCTTTTTCCACCGGTGCTTGGGTGCATCCTTATAAACGTATGGAAAGAATATCGGGTGTTGTGGCCCAGCTTAGACGGGCTAATCCTTTGCAGATGATGGCTGATATGAGGAGAACACGTCAGCAGGTTCAGTATACAGGTCGAGTTGGTGATGCTAGATACCCGTAAGTAGTTTGTGTTCGCTTTTCATAACTTTATCGTCTATCTTGGTTGCCACTTGTAATTGTTTACCTTTGGTTTATATGTATTAGTTATTGCTTATAAATGGACATTGGGTAACACACTTTGTTTTCATCCATAAGAGAACTTCAACTTTCCAAAAGTTTTCAGTTTGGGTAATCTAAGTCCGCCAGTTTTCAAGCACACTTCTCAGAAACAAAGACAACATGGTCAAAGTTACTGCCACATCATCACTTCGATCGCATAGCCGAGTCAGATTACCCTAAATGATTTCTTAAAGTTTGATCCTTTTCTGATGAAAACAAAGTGTGTTAACCAAAATAGTAATCAAATCAAAGTCTTGCTGATAATGATTGTTGGATGCAGACATCCTTCACACTGGGGAAAAGTGTGTTATATGACAACTCCAGATGGAGAGAACTGTGGGTTGGTAAAAAATTTATCAAGTACTGGTCTTGTGAGCACAAGCATCCAAGTAAATCTGCTTGGTATATTAATAAAGTCTGGAATGGAAGAACTTGTTGACAACAATTCAATATCACTTGGTAAAAAACACAAGGTTTTTGTTAATGGAGACTGGGTTGGAGTATGTGATAATGCTGCTTCACTTGTTGATGATTTCAGAAGCAAAAGGCGTAAAAAGGAAGTGCATTATCAGGTTGTCACTCTTTCTATATCTTGTTAGTATGTCACCGGGTAGCGTTGGCTAAATTTTGTTTTAATTTTTTCTTAGGTGGAGATTAAACTTGACAATAAGAATAGAGAAGTGCGAATATTCTCTGATGCTGGAAGACTTATGCGTCCTCTTTTGTTAGTTGAGAGTTTAAAGAACATCAAGTTACTTAAATATGGAGATTATTCTTTTCAAAGTCTTTTAGACAATGGAATTGTTGAACTGATAGGAGCTGAAGAGGAAGAAGATTGCTACACAGCATGGGGGATTAAGCACCTTTTCCACAGTACCGAAAAAGAATCACCTAGGTACACACATTGTGAGCTTGATATGTCATTTATCCTAAGTTTAAGCTGTGGAATAATCCCTTTTGCAAATCATGACCATGCAAAACGAGTCTTATTCCAATCTCAAAAACACTCTCAACAAGCCATTGGATATTCAACCACAAATCCAAGCATTAGAGTTGATACCCTTGCTCATAATCTATTTTATCCCCAAAAACCGCTTTTTAAGACTGTCCTTTCTGATTCTCTTGGAGCGCCCAAATATAGTAATGGTCAGAGATTGCAGTCAAGAGATGAATATTACAACGGTCAATGTGCTATTGTTGCTGTAAATGTCCACCTTGGTTACAACCAAGAGGATTCATTAGTGATGAACCGTGCTTCACTAGAACGTGGTATGTTTAGATCAGAACATGTTAGAAGTTACAAAGCTGAAGTTTTTAACAATGAATCGCTTGGAAAAAAGAGCAAGGTTGAAGATAATGTAATTTTTGGGAAAATTCAAAGTAAAATTGGTCATGTTGATAAACTAGATGAAGATGGATTTCCGTTTGTTGGTGCCCGTTTACAAAGTGGTGATATCATTATAGGAAAACATGCAGAATCAGGGAGTGATTATAGTATGAAATTGAAGCATGGTGAGAAAGGATCAGTTCAGAAAGTTGTATTATCTGCTAACGATGACGGTAAAAACTTTGCTACTGTGTCTTTAAGACAGGTAATTTTGTTGTTTGTGTTATTTTTTGGATGTCTAAAATACACTTGAGTATCAGTATCATCAAATCTTACTTGTAACTGTGACAACAGGCAAATAAGTAATTTCTCGATCGTTGTAGGTACGTTCACCAAGTCTGGGGGACAAGTTTTCAAGCATGCATGGACAAAAGGGCGTTTTGGGGTTTTTGGAGTCTCAGGAGAATTTTCCTTTCACTATACAAGGAATAGTACCAGATGTTGTAATAAACCCGCATGCGTTTCCTTCTAGACAAACGCCAGGTCAGCTTCTCGAGGCTGCACTGGGTAAGGGGATTGCCTTAGGTGGCTCACTGAAATACGCCACTCCGTTCTCTACTCCCTCTGTTGAGGACATAACCAATCAACTTCACAGGTATAGAATTACCAATCTACCGTTGGTTAAATAAATCCAAGAGGGATGAACCGCTTAGCATTATCTTCTTTGCAGGTGTGGCTTTTCAAGATGGGGAAATGAGAGAGTTTACAATGGGCGAACTGGTGAAATGGTTGAGTCACTAGTGTTCATGGGACCCACATTCTACCAGAAACTGGTCCACATGTCCGAAGACAAAGTCAAGTTTCGTAACATCGGGCCTGTTCATCCTCTCACACGACAACCAGTGGCAGACCGCAAGCGGTTTGGTGGGGTCAAGATTGGGGAGATGGAGCGAGACTGCATCATAGCTCATGGAGCAACCGCCAACTTGTATGAGCGTCTTTACACGCTTTGTGATGCTTCACATATGCATGTCTGTAGGAAATGTAACAACATGGCGAGTGTGATCCAAAGGTCTGTCCCACGTGGCCCCAAGATTCGTGGGCCCTACTGCCGGTTTTGTGAGTCTGTTGAAGACGTTGTAAAGGTGAATGTGCCGTATGGGGCCAAGCTAATTTGTCAGGAGCTTTTTAGCATGGGAATTGCTATCGAGTTTGAATCGGAGCTTTGCTGAAATGTTGTCATTATGTATAATTTAGGCAGGTAAATGAAACTTGTATTGGCATAAACCGTGTAACATGGTGCTGTATCAGGTGACTGATCATCTGTCGTAACTGTCTAGTTGCACCGATATCTGTCTTTTGATGTACCTATGGTTAATAGTTCTTGACTTGTGTTAGGTTGGCGTTAACCCTTGCTCACCTGACGATGGTTCCATTTTCACTTGTGTTTGGTATGAAAAAGACGTGTTAGATTAAACAATAAACAAGATAAAATAATGCTTTCAATGAGGATATCAAAACATTGCTTTAAGTAGTCAGTTCATGCTAATTACAAAAAAACGTACGCCAACTCAACATACATAACAACACCTACACAAAAAACCTTAGGTGAACATATAATACTTTAACGACGTTACAAAACATACATAGGATGGCAACATGTACAAATCAGGTTTTTGATCTCAAGGTGAAGATAACCCGATAGCCATATATGTTTGGCGTAACATTAACATCATCGATCCAGCTGGTCCAAATTAAGATGTTTCCATTGATCAATCGGCTGGTGGCTAAAGGATTTTCATAAAGGGTTTCTGGAACCAAATTGAAGATAGATATTACCATGAGGACTAAACGTAACATACACAGGGTGCCGGCGAGCAAAGTGATAGAATGAAGTAACTGAGGAGATGATGACGAACAGGAAATTGGTGATTGGTGTCATTTCAGACAAATGTGTTTTTCATTCAATCATGAAATTGGGTATAGATATGGCTTCTTGAATCTTGCTACAAATAATTGGGAAGAACTAGAATCACAAATAGAGATTTAGAATCAATGGAGTGGGTCTACCTTGAATTTAAGCATTATTCACCAACATAGGGTCCAACAAAAGAGTAAATATTGATATTGACGTTAGCGTATGAGAGAAGCCAAAGAATGTTGGGACCACGCGTGGCCCCTTATGAACGGGCAAACACATACAAGGGGAACTGTGTGTGAAGGAGAGAGGGGGACAGAGGTTTTCAGGACACACTGACATGAAGGTTTTTAACGAGAGAGAGTATTGCATATGCCCTCAATCTTTACATTTAATCAGGATACACATGGAGATTATGTGGCTTAATGGGTTAGAAATGACTTTGCTTTCCTTTCAAATCAAAAAATATGAGAAACCTCTACGTAAAGGTGTATGCTTTATACTTTGTAGGGTCCGTACATTAAAGTTCCTATCATTTTTCTGGTTTAATTCAGTTTATTCGGGTTTTAAACTATAAATGTTATTGTATTTATCAATACTAATAAAAGAATGTATTTTTGTCACTTGTTATTTTTTAAATCATCTTTTTGCCACTTGTTAAATTTTTAGATATTAACACATTGATTTTCCCTACAAAGGGTATATAATAACTTAAATACTAATACAAGTTTCTATCTCTTATAAAAATTAATTTTATTGATTGCTATCATTCTTTCTCTTATCTAGATTTTTTTAAATTAAACTATATTTTTAAAATATATATATTTTATTAAGAAAGTTAAATATTACATCTTTTAATTAAAATCTAAATAATAAAATATACAAATTTTATATAATAATTACAAATCATAGTTTAAAAAAGCAAGATTTTGATAAAAAAATTATTTTTTAATAAAAAAAATCTTAAAACGAATGTCTAAAAATGAAACTATTTGTATAAAAGAGTTATAAATAGTATAGCTCTTTTATTTCTTGAACTATTACGCATATATAATTTGTAATTATATTTAATATTAAAATATTATAATCTAACTTTTTATGTTTTTACTAACTATGATCCGTTTAATTTATGGTTTTAGCTTGTATATCTATCTATAAAAAAACTAAAATAAATATGAAACAATTGTAAGTCTTATCATACTTATTTTCTCATTTCTCTATAATAATAATAATAATAATGAATACTAATAATTTTACTTTTACCATTTTCAGATTAATATATATATATATATATATATATATATATATATATATATATATATATAATTTACTAAATAATAACCTATTTTCTTATTAAAACACACTTAATTTTTTATAAAATACATAATACAACGAACTTTTTCTTTAAAAAATCATTTTTCTTAAAATAAAATATTTAAAAATCACAATTTTTTTATAAAACAAATTTTACGGAAAATAAATTATTGTTTATTTATTTAAAGTAGCTATTTATATGTAATTTTAATCATATTTTATCTTTAAACATGATTTCATAATACGTAAATTTTGATTACTAATTATTTAATATTTTATTTATTCATTCCGTGTAATACACATGGCCTAACCTAACGTAAAATGAATTACACTTTTTATCATTTTCTGTATCAATATTTATAAATTCGATCTCATAATTTCATCAATTACATTAGAGGTTCTTGTTGTAACTTTAGATTGTTTGGTTACGAATATCTCGCATACGATGGATATTTTTGTGTTTTTAAACTAAAAAATGTTTCATGTGGTTTCAACCTCATACAAATTACAAAAACCTTATTTTTTTCTTCCCTCATTTATATATATCTTCATCGTCCACATGTTCTTTTAAACAGATTTATATTTTATAAAACCAAATAATGCATGTTATTTTTATGTTCTTGTCTTCATCTTTACTTAAAGTATGACAAAACATACTTTATTTGATTAGTTATAAAAGTTCGTGTATTAAAACCTAAAGATGATTATATTGTTAAAAGAAAAGAATAATGTTTTTAAGCCAAGACCGGCTGGACCATAAACCAGACGCGGGTCAATTTGTTTTTCATAAGCTAACTGGCGGTTAGTTTTATTCAACGTCAAAAATTAATAATTATACTTCGTCCCTTGTGTCACTGATAATTTTCTTGTGTCATAGTCCCCAACAATAACATTATGCCTTCGGTAATACAGTAGCTCCTAGTCGTGGTGATTGCATAGAAACTATATTTAAAGAGCATAATGTATATTTAAACTATATTTAAAAAGTGAGCGGTTAACAAAGAAAATCAAGAGCATAATATATATTTAAAGGTAGTTAAATGTGTAATTAATTTTAGATAGAGAGATGTTGGAACCCTTAAGTAGTGGTTAATTTTCGACTTTCGCCCCAGACGCACTTAAGATTTGATTAAAGCTCCACTGCTGATTGAGATTGTCAGTTATATAATCTCATAATTCACTATCCCTCTCTCATTACATCTATTAACACTAGTATAACTACATAAGCGTTTTTGTGATTCTTTGCTTAAATTAATCATACTCGCATGTATACACAAAACTAGAAAAAACGTATTAAATTATGGTAAGCTTCCATCACCTTTTTATTTGTTGGTTTATTGTCTAAAAACCCGATATCATCATAATTAATCTAAGAATTTATGATTTACTAAAAGTATTTGAATATGTATTTATATTTCTACCGTTATAAATTATTATCTATTTAGAAAGGTTCTTTTATATATTTAAAAACTGTAAAACTAAAAATAAAATGATCAGCACCACTCTTTGAACCTTAAGCGAAAGATATTGGAAAAGATATCACTCGAAACCTTTCCTGCTTTTAAAACTGTTTTGTCTAACTCCGTTTCGACCGTCTTCACTTTCTTCGTGTCCAGAGTTCTCCATCGTGACATTCACTGGCTATAGTTTCACCAACAACGGCAAAACAAAGGCGAAAAGAGCAACGAGGAAGACAACAGTATGTGGAAGATTATTGGTGATGCAAGGTATCAATACTGAATGAAATTGGCTGACTTTGACCAATCTGATCTTATTTAGTTCACTTGTGCAAAATAAAACGACACTTCCCTTGCGCGTGTCAAACCTGCCAGTCTGGTTTTAAGGTATTGAGAACATGACAGGGTTAACGACCCAAGGGTCACACTGCCAAAACCAAACTCGTAACCAAATAGATAAAGCATGATCCTCTGGTGTAATTAATAGAATTGGCAAAGTTATTGATTAAAAATGGTCAATGGTTGTTCATTATGCTCAAAAAACATACTAATTAGAATTGGGTTAACTTTTTAAGTGATTATAAGAGTCCTTATTCCTTTGCAAGGATTAGAAACTGAAAGCTTATATTGTTAAGGTATAGATATTCTGCCCATTTTAGGATTACTGTATTATACTATCTCTAATTACCCTATCTCCTTGCAATTAACCACTTTGGTACTTTGACTTGTATTTAAGATTATATGCACCTATCTAAATCTAAATGTGCATAACATGCTAAAATTAAAAAAAATGAATAGGCTAAGTGTAAGAAATTAATGGTTGGTGATTACTTGCAAATAAGTGTGGCTTTAAGACCATGATATTCACAATAGAAGAAAACGAAGAATAGAGAAAGTGTGTTCTCACATATGGAAATTTGGTTTCCAAGTTCAAGTCACGGGCTCACCAGAACATCAGCATATCCGCCTTAAGCCTGTTGGGGCGTAGGCTTCGGTATGAACTAAGAGGATGGAGCAGATGGGTCGGGCGGCCCTAGGTCAACGGCCGAGTTTAGTTAACTTGTTAATTAAGGGATTAACTCTAATTGTAAATGTCTACATAAGGATCTCTTGCAAGTCATTATCACTCGATAAAGAAAAGAAAACCCTACTCCATGGATGTGGGTTATGCATTACGACTAAACCACGTTAAAACTGTTGCGTTCTTTTCTCGTTTATTTCTTTCGGTATTGTGTTTGTGTGCTACTAAAACTTAACAAAGCCCTACGGTGAAATGTTAATTTCTGGCTAGTCTATGCTAAATTGCTAACTTTGGTGAAAACAAATTTTATAGCTACCATGATTTACAGAGACCAGTTATTAGCTTACCGTGCTCTCAATTTGAGTTTCTTAATCATTTTTAATCTTTCTCCAAACATTTTCAAGTGTTTTAGTGGGTTTAAATCCTCTGTGTAATGTGTCCGGTGTATGCTTTCTGATAAAGTGCTAAAAACATGAAGAAAGAATATCAAAGCCTCGAGATGGATCAAGATGAAGCTTTTGATTGCAATTGTTAACATACTGAGCTTCTTTTAAACCATGTTTTGCTTATAACTTGTACCCTGCTGTTGGCATGTAACTTCATATATGAATAACAGCTTGTTTAAAGTTGATCAACGATCAAATTTTTTATCACATTAGATGTATTTCTATGGGATGAAAAATTGTCATGTTCAAATGACATACGGTTCTTATTGAAGAATAAATTTTTTCCACGACCATTTTGTACTATTTTCTAATTCAATGTCAAT
Organism: Flaveria trinervia; assembly: GCA_025506515.1. Taxonomy (NCBI): domain Eukaryota; kingdom Viridiplantae; phylum Streptophyta; class Magnoliopsida; order Asterales; family Asteraceae; genus Flaveria; species Flaveria trinervia. The sequence goes on from CM046450.1 coordinate 4,160,675, forward strand.
TATACCCTTCAGCAAACACACTTTACCAACTGAAAAACATAGATCAAGTAATTTGTTCTAGGCATTTATACATTCATTGAAAGGGCATTAACCCAATTAAAAGTTTTTTTTTATAACTTACACCAAAGAGAAGGACTAGAAGACTTACATACACTTGCTAATTCATCTATGAAATCTGGTTTGCTCAAAGCTGTGTTCATGAGCAGCTGCTGATCACCATTCCCTAATCAACACAAGCTGCAAAAAGCTTACACATGTCAGGTCACAAAATTATAGCTCAGTTATAAGCAACTGCTTCATCATGCTAAACACATGGTTCATGGCTGCATACATAACACAAACAGTGAATATTTAAAGCATATAACAAGATTCATGTTGAGACTTGAGCCAAATTATTCATTGGCTCATTGCAATGCTTTATACACTTAAGATACTAACATAACATTCTAGTCCGAATAGGAAGTGTTACTATAGACGCAACTGTGACCATATCATTTTTGGATATAGCTAATTCTTCTGTTATCACAAGATGCCCATCATACACCCATAAGTTTCCTTCTAAAATGCCACAATGGACCTCTTCTAGGCACCCTAGACCTTTTAAGTGCGAGTAGTGACGCCTCAACCTTTTCAGGTGCCTCAATCGAACCCAAAATATGGGGCCTTTTATCAATTTCTTGTCATCGACCATACAAAATTTACATGTTCCGATTGTAACAATCATCTATTTTGACCCATTATCCAACCCGTCTAATATGAAATAATCTCTCTGTTAAAACATCCAAACACCTGCTAATAAGGTAGTCAAACCATAAATTTCAAAAACCCAATAATGTTATGCATATTGTTTTAGAAAAATACATCAACCTACTTTATATCCCATCTTATCAATCGTCTCCTTCACCACACTATACATAGTTGCCTAGTTGGTCTAGCCTCTAACAAAAACACTGCAATTTCAATTCTATCTTCCATATAAATGCAGACAAATGAGGCGGGGCTGGTATGCCACTTCTTAAATGCTTGTTGTCCCTCAATTTGAATGATAAACCCATTATGTCTACTTGGAATTACGGCCCCCTTTAATGTGGGGGCTTGAAGATATAGCATGGGCCGGCCCTAAGTGCGAACACTCAATTAATGTGATTAACAATCTTAAGAAATATAAGTCCTCACGAAAGTTTATCGCTCATGAAATAAACAGATTACTGCAGCTGGTAGTCCGGTAGATCGCGGTTCAAGTGAACAATCATGTAACCTAAAACTATACGTCTATACCAGCGATAAATCTTCAGCATCAGCTATTTATACAGTATCATCAATGAGTGCTTTCAAGATCAGTATACCTTTTTAACAGAAACTACCACCAATCAATATAACTAAATAATAGCAATCAATAATAGCAATCAATATAGCAATCAATAATAGCAAGCAATAACACACATAGAACCCTAGGGCCCCTATCTACTTCCAAAATGAGAGAAACTCGATCATAAAACAGAATTACAACCTACTCTACAACAAAATTAAGCTATAATCATCAAATTAAACGCTCGAATGCAATTATGCAAATAGAAAAGCACTAAAACACATAACAACGCACAAAAAACCACGATTACCTCCACAGCAGTAGCAACATGAGCAAATCATAATCAGATCTCTTAAAACAGCAATCACGCAACGGTGGAGATGACTTTTGTTATCACAATTCTGATCATCGGTGTTATCCTCCAATAATTTCTCCTCGTTACTGCTTCCTGCAGATTGATTCTTCTTGTTTTTGGCGATTTTCATCCTCCGTAAGTTCCATTCAAGGTTGTTCAAGTACTCTAGCTTGAATGAACCCCTTAATTTCTCCGATGGCCATAGATGCATCTTTCGATCTCAGTGAAATTGTTACTGTAAGATTGTTTCAGATTGCAGTTCTATTGAATATTGATTGGGGTTTTTGTTTGGCGGTTGACAAAGGATTAATTACATGTTTGGTCCCTTAAATCTCTGAGATTTATGGTTTTCATCCTCAGTAAAGTTAGAAATTGTTTTGCAACCTTAATACAACAATACATTAATATTAATACCCACTACATATTATCGTATTATTCACGGCTTAACTCTTGATATGAAATATATATAAATTTAAGAGTAAGGTTAGAGCAATCTAAGTTAGTCGTCTTGAAGAAAATTAGTTTAAACATCAAACGTAGGCCCATAAAACACATTGATATATTTGTGTTTGTAATATTATTGATTTTTAAAAGATCAATTATGTTGAAGTTATTCTGATCTAATTTAATTTTTTTTAAATGATAATTTTTTAGCCCTAAAACCAAACCCACATTAATATTGTATGATCATCATTAATACCACTAGATTACTAGACTATGAACTAAACATGTGTAACTATATAGTTCTTTTTTTTATTTGCATCGGAGACACATTGGTCGCATTTAAAGGAGAGCATTCTTTGTGAATCTACATCTTCTATCATCGTCAATTTGTCATGAGATTTGTCTACAATATTATAACTTTATTGTACATTCTTTGAGAAGTCTGAAGTAAATAAAATTAACTTTCTTGTTGAAGAGTTTTTCCATTTGTCTAACTATTGATTAGTATAACTATTAACCACCAACCGGAAAGACTTAACCGTCCAACTGTCGGTTTTCTAGTATGTTGTTTCTATAACTATTTTGGTATATTTATTCGTGTCGTTTCTCTTTGGATTCCGAACTAATGCACAACCTTTTCTTATGTGAAACAACAATAAAAGATAAAACAAACAAACAAGCATTCATAAAAAAAATCCATAGCTTACAATTACGGTTGCAAACAAACCAAACGAACGCGAACAAGACTTTGTTCGTGTTCGTTCGTTAAGAAATAAATTTGTTCGTGAACTATTCGCGGACACTTACCGAATGAGATTTCTTGTTCGTGTTCGTTCATTAAGAAAATAAACATATTCATGAACACTTATGTGAACACTTACCGAATGAGTTTTTTTCTTATGTGAACACTTAGGAACGCAAACGAACACAAACAATTGTTCATGAACATGACGAACACAAAGAAGCTCATGAAAACAAACGAATATAAATAATTATAAACTTTCTTGTTCGTGTTCGTTTATTTACTAAATAAACGAACTTTACACTGAACGGTTCACGAATTGTTTGCTGAACGTTCAATTTGTTTGCAGCTCTACTTACAATCATCAAACTCAGGCTAGCTAATAATAATAAACATAAAACACTAGCAATAATTTGTGGCATGTACAAGATAAAATCTGGAATTACATAATGTCTTCTGCAAATTACTCTTGTTGAAAGAACTTAACACAACTACACAATATTAACCAACAATCCAACACATGAACCTCAAAAGTAGTGAAGAACACCAAGATGAAGATGGAGATTTCCATGAGGATGATTATATGCAACTTGTAAAGTGCGTTGACGAGCGATGTGAACGATTGAAGAGATTGAGGTGATGATGATGAACAAGAAGGTGGTAATTGGTGCCATTGATCAAATGTGTGTAATTGAATTTTGGTTATTATTATGGGTTTTAAATTTGAAATGGAATAATGGATTGGTCTGCTTTAACATAATTAACAAAAGGGTGAAAAGAATAAGTGGGGTTTGCTTTGAATGTGGTATTGTGAAAGTTGGTGTTTGAATTATGAAGATGTTGACATCAACATTTCCATAGTTGCAAAGTTACTTCCACTGAAGTGAAAGTCCGACACGTATTCAACTATTTTACGACTAAATAACACTTTCACTACTTTAGCTATATATTAAAATCACCAGTTATTTTTAATCTCGTTTACATGAATACATCTTTACAGTTGTGGATTATACTGTAACATAAACATGGTGAAAGGATTTAAAGAAAATAAAAGAAAATAATTGCGAAAATTACAAGTTTCTTTTTTAATAGTTTTACATATATTTTTCTTTAAACTATCAATTATATATTTTTCAAGCCAACAAATCGGTTACATATTTTTCCATTTTAACTCATTACATATTTTTAATTTTCATTAAAGTAAACTTATTAGATGACTAGTTTATGTTTATTTTTATGAAGGGATTTTTACGTATTGAATTTTTAGTATTGTTATTGTTTAGAAACTTTGGTGACTGTTCTTTATTTGAAGATGTAACTTTGATTATTGGTGATTGTTATTTTGAAATGAAGTCTTAAACTTTTGTATATAGAGATAGTAATTTTATATGTGTTTTTATTTATGTAACATACTTGAACTTGAAAAAAAAACATGTAACTGGTAGTCTTAGCAAGAGAAATATGTAAAAGTCACTTGTTAAAAATAAGGGTAAAATAATCATTAATAAGTTAATTTAATGAAATAATACATGTATTTGAATATTTTATGTCTTAGGAATTAAAACTTTGTAATTGATTTTCTAATTGAGAAAATATGTAACTAATGTTGTAGAAATATATATATATATGACCCTAATAATAAAAACAAAATAGTCATTCTTTGAAAGGTTAACTGAAATTTGTGGAAACATTTAATGATTCGTGTAACTAATAAATTCTAATTCTAATAAAAATATATATTATGTCAGTAAGGTAGAAGACGATGTCCTTTTTATAGATTAAGTATAGGAGAAAGTTAGATAATGCTAATTGAGATGTACGGTGTAGGTTTCAATTGTAATGTTGTTCCTATGTATTTTCTAGCCTCTTGTTAGAATTCTTATATATAAAATTAATCTTTTGCTGTTGGAAAAAAAAAAGTAGAAGACTAGAAGGTAAACTTGATGTCTTGAAAGTTGAAATCTAATACCTTGGGCCTCTTTCAATCTGATTTTTAATGTGGGCCTGCTTCTAACATGTTCATTGGGCTCGATATCTGTCTTCACTTATTTCTAGAGGTGGCCAAAAAAACCGGTTCGGGAACCGGTTCGGCCAAAAAAACCGGAACCGGTTTGAGGCCCAAACCGGTTTCAAACCGGGCCCGAACCGCCGGTTCTTGACCGGTTTAACACTTCGACGTTCCAAACCGGTTTCAAACCGAACCGGTTTTCAAACCGGTTCCAAACCGGGTCCCAAACCGGTTCCAAACCGGTCTCCCAAACCGGTTTTCAAACCGGTCTCCCAAACTGGTTTTCAAACCGGTCATCCAAACCGGTTACCGTTACCCAACGGCTATATAGCCGTTTTTTGCAATTTTTGACCCTTTTTTTTATGTTTTTTTACCATTATACCCCCACTAGGTTACTATATATATGTATTTGATGTTTTGGTTGAATCACAATAACTTATAACACTCTCTACTCTCAAAAATCTCAAAAACGCTCTCAAAAACGCTCTCCACAAATACTTTCGTTTAAAACGCTCTAAAAAACGCTCTCACAAAAATCTCTGAAATGGCTTCAACAAGTGCTCAATCATCCGTTGGTTGTGAAGCGTCTTCAAGCAACGTGGTGATAGCAATCCTTCCTACGAATAGGAACCCCGAAGTATGGTTCAATTACGATTTATGTCAAATGGCTAGCGGTCCAAACAAGGCTCGTTGCAAGTTTTGTCATAAGTTTTTCAAAAAAGATGCAAACACAACATTGAAAACCCATTGTAACATCTCGTATTTTCTTTGTTAACTAAAAGTTAACTTTGTTAGTTCTTGTAAGGGCCATTTATGCTATTTATGAAACTTGGTGGGCTATTTATGTATGATTTCTTATTTAATTTAAAGTTTATAAATATTATATGATAATAATGTTAATATTAATAAAAGTATAAATACTATTATGTAAAATAATAATAATAATAATAATTATAATAATAATAATAATATGATAATAAAATAATAATAATAAGTTATCAAAGTTAACAAAGTTAAAACTTAATTAAGTTCAAGGGGGCCTAATTGTCAAATTAGAAACTTGAAATATTAAGTTTGGGCATTGAATAATAGAAAATCAAAGTTGAGGGACCAAAGGTGTAATTTATCAAAAGTCAAACCCCCCCCCCCCCTTCTCACCCCGTTTTTCCGGTGACCTCGCCGGCCGGACTCCGGCCAAGTCCGGCGAGGCACCAAACCGCCAAAAACCGATGTTTTTTTTATCCGAAACCGTCCCTAAAACGTTCTTGAACACGATTCGAACGCAATCATGGACTTTAATTGCGTTTATACGTCGGTTATGAACCTGATCGAGTGTGTAATCGAGCGTTTCTAACCATATAGCCGTTCGATCATTAAAACTCAATAATAATCAAATTAAATGATTCATAATCGAACGTCTAAGTAGTCTAAAGCTTCTATCAATTCCAATTTCACCTGAAACAACACAAACAGCAAATCCAATTCCCGTTTTCTTTCGCGACCTGTAACCTTGCCAAAATCCTATCTCCGAACGAATTGAACCAAAATCAACATAGGGCTTCGCATCGGGATCATCATTCGAGGCTATCTGCAAGTTTAATTGGATTATCATTGGGGATTTCTCATCCACTGAGTTCAACGACCGCGACTTGTTCTTCGTTTAGGATTGCTCAAATTCGAACTTATTCGGGTAAATTACATACATGGTTATGCTCGATTAACCATGGGAAACAAAAGCCCCATGGTTAATTTGGTTATCAAGATCGTTTAGATGATAAATTTTGAACGGATCTAAACTAGAGTTCTTGAGGTTGGGAACTTGGTGTTATAAGGAAATGGAACCAAGAAATACCGCGGCTGGAAGCCATGGTACACCGGTTCACGACACGCCCTTACATTCAAGAGGTCCCGGGTTCGAACCCGGGCACCCTCTTATTCTTTTAAAAGCCTTTTTAGGCCTTAATTCTTACTAGAAAATTTCTAAAAAATTACAAAAAATAATTTTCATCAACTTTTAACCTTTAAATTAACAAAATGATTTTTCTGTAAATTTATTTTTATAAAAATACCGTAATATTTAATTATTAAATTTTAATTATTGTTGTAAGAATGAGTTTATGTAAAAATTAAATTGTTACTTGAATCAATAATAAATCGTACATTTTCTTCGATTAAAGTTATATGATACTCAAACTAAATGCCATAATTTATAATTTTGTAAGAATATTCCCTTAATTTTTTTTGTAATATATATATATATATATATATGTGTGTGTGTGTGTGTGTATATATAAATATATTATTAATAAACTAAATTGGCTAACAAAACTCTCTTAAATTCTAAGGAACCTAGTTCATGTTTAATTGTTGAATCTTGACCTAAATCTTGTAATATTTATATATTTAGGTGTCTTGTGACGTTTTACCTTGGAACGGCTTATATTATTCTTATTGATCCTTATTATATACTTATTGATCAAGTGAGTTTTCCTTGCCCCATTTTATTTTATTACACACTACTTTGGGGTGAAACATGATTATCTATACATTGTACACTTTTAAACGTTTGAGACTTATAAGCACATGCAATTCATCTTATTATTATGTCATGGTTATTTGTGTATTGTAAGTGTTTGTATGAGATACATAGTTTGTTTACAATCATTAACTATTGCTAGCCTGACGACGTCTTAGATCTTTGGGCCTGACAAGCCTATTTGGTGCTAAAGCCGAGGTATTGCCGGCTCCTGATGACGTATGCTTGTTCATCATGGAAACCAAATACACTTAGCCAATCTTTTATACTTGTAATCAAGTCGAGGTTTGGTTGTGACGATATGTGTTCTATAACCTTACTTGCTTATGACCTATGACATGAATTGCTACTTGTAACTTTATCATATTATGTATGAAAACCTTGGAAACTCACCAACTATTTATAGTTGACCCCTTTTATTTTTATCATGTTTCAGGAAATCCCCAAGTTTAAAGTGGACTTTTGAAGCTTGGAAATAAAAACTAGGACTTGGACCTAGTTAAATAAATAAATGTTATGCTACGTTTTGTTTTTTTGGGATTATTTCATGTTTTGTGGCTTATGTTTGTAATGACCTTTGAAACTTATAATTTTAATATTTACACTTAAATATAGCGTTATGTGGCTGTGAACAATCTTAACCCTCACATCTCGACGATTCCGCCGTCAAGGTTGGGGTGTGACACCCATATTGCAAATAAATATTGTAAAACGTTAAAAGGTGAACCTTCTCAAGGTCAAGCTTCGATGACAAACGAAGGAAATATTTGGGCTTATAATGTTGATGCGGTTCGGGAGCAAATGGCGCAATTTGTAATTCAAGAAAGCTTGCCATTCAAACATTTCGACAACGAACGTTTGACTCGACTCATTCAACGAACTCTCCAACCTCGTTGCACCAATGTAAGTCGTGCTACTCTTCGAAGAGATTGTTTAAAAATGTGGAAAAAAGCTAAAAATGAATTAATATCTTATTTTGAAAATTTACAAACCGGTGTTAACTTAACTAGTGATGTTGGTCGACACCTCACGGTTCACCGGACTCGTACATTTGTGTCACCGCCCATTGGGTTGAACCCGATTCATGGCAAATGATGAAACGTACGATTGCGTTTGAATTTTTTGATTATCCTCACACCGGCCAAAACATTTTTTATCTTATTGATAAAGTTATTCAAACGTATAAATTAGAAAACAAAATATTTTCTATATCTTTTGATAATGCTTCAAACAACACTCTTGCAATAGATCATTTGAAATTAAAATATAAACCAATATGTGAGGGTGTGTTTTTTCATAGTCGATGTGTTGCGCACATCATAAACTTAGCCGTGCAAGACGGTTTAAAAACGATTGAAACAATTAAAGATTGTTTTAAAAGAATGTTACGTGATATTTTTAGTAACAACCAAAGATATACTAAATATCGCAAGTTTTGTAAAGACGCAAATACTAAATGTTTAAGTCCGAATTGGGACGTACCAACACGATGGAATTCCACATGTAACATGTTTGAAAAGGCTATTGAACAAAAAGAAAGTTTAATAGCCTTTCATAATAGTTTGGTAAGTCGGGGAAATACAAATTCTTACCATCCATCGGTTGGGCCATCATCGAAGAAGTAACAAAAATGCTTCAAGTTTTTAAAAATATAACTACATGTGTTTCTGGAGTTTATTACCTAATGAGTCCGTTGGTACTACACCAAATTTATTTAATGACTTCAAAATTAAATGAATTGTCGTGTAGGGGTAGACCTTATTCCGATATGATACCCCCAATGAAAGAAAAACTTAAAAAATTTTTGAAGAAATGCCTCCCGTTATTACATGTGCCGCTGCTTTAAACCCTTGTTTAAATTGTCGGGGGTTGAAACTTTACTTGATAAAATTACTTTTAATTTGGATTTAGAAGTTGGTAACCAATGTATAGTAAAACTTTAAAAGCGACTTTCAACAAACAATTACAACAAATGTATGATGTTTATTTATTAAAATACGGGGAAACATCACAAATCCATGATGCTTTAAGGCATGCGGCAAATGCCGTATGTTTGAATGATCCAATGTTTGATTTATATAATACTTTAAGGGATGAATGTAATAAACGTCAACGTGGTAACACTCCGAGTAGTGAACTCGGGAGGTATGGTCTTACAAACTTTTTATCGACCATGACTCCACATGAATTTAAAAATTTTGACTTGTTGGCTTGGTGGAAAGGTAAGGAAGATCAATTTTCCATCCTATCCACCATGGCCCGAGATTTACTAACCGTCCAAGCTTCTACGGTAGCTTCGGAATCTGCTTTTTCTGTTAGTGGCAGGATTATATCAATAAGACGAACTCGACTCACTCCACAAGCAGTTGAAATGTCAATTTGCTTGAAAGATTATTTGGATGCCGCGGAAAGAGTACAAGACAAACGATCGCTTGAAGGAGAACTGGAATACGAAGCAGAATTATACGAGGACGAGGTAGAGAGCGGATTGACACCAGGAATGACTGATGATGAAGTGGCATATGATGACTATCTTCGTAACAGTTCCGGTTCTGGTGGCGAGGAATAAACGTACAAGTATAATACGAACGAAGAAACGACTATGTTAAATGTTTAGTTTTAAATGTTTAAATTATTTAAATGTTACAAATTGTTAAAATGTTTAAATTGTTTATAAATGATATAAATTGTTTAAATTGTTTATAAATGTTATTAATTGTTAAAATGCTTAAATTGTTTATAAATGTTAATAAATAGTATATATATATATGTTTATAAATGTTATAAATTGTTTAATTGTTTAAATCGTTTAAATGTTTAAATTGTTTAAATCGTTTAAATGTTTAAATTGTTTAATTGTTTAAATCGTTTAAATGTTTAAATTTTTTAAATCGTTTAAATGTTTAAATTGTTTAAATTGTTTAAATCGTTTAAATGTTTAAATTGTTTAAATCGTTTAAATGTTTAAATTGTTTAAATCGTTTAAATGTTTAAATTGTTTAAATCGTTTAAATGTTTAAATTGTTTAAATAATTTAAATCGTTTAAATGTTTAAATTGTTTAAATCGTTTAAATGTTTAAATTGTTTAAATCGTTTAAATTTTTAAATTGTTTAAATGTTTTAAATGTTTATAAATATTATAAATTGTTTAAATTATATAAATTCATGTCCGTCCTGGACTCCTGGATATTAACATGCGATTTAATAAATGTAAAACATGTAAATATTAAAAAAGATACAATGATACTAAAAATCTATGAAAAGACTGGATTTAAGAGAAACATACCATGAAAAGAGAGGCTGATGAGTTCAAATCAGCACTCAAATTATGAGAAACCGAGAAATCAATCTAAAACCGTTATATTCTTTCTAATATTTAGTTAATGATATAACGACAACTCATATTCATCTGATCTACTTCTAATCTATATCATAGTTAATTTTAACATCAATCCGTAATGAACAGATTCAAACCTAGCTCTTAAGAGAAGCATTATCACTTCAGTTTCATTGGACCCAACCCCCAACCTCGATGTTTGATTAATTATCTTTTATATTTGCGTTACCTTATCTCTTCTCCCATCTCTTACAAGATCCAGACATATATATTTTAGGTGAAACAATCTATAACGACATGCATCATGCATGTGCATGTGCATGTGCATGTAAATTATTTATTTTGTTTTTCATCTTCTTTTTGCCATTATTTTTCTTGAAATCATTCCCAATGATAGCACATATGCATGTAAAGTTATTTATCGTAAACTATACTTCACTTATTTTCTACAATAAATCAAAACCCAATGTTTACACACATGTAAATACTGAAAAAAAACACATTGTATGGGTATTTTATGGAATATGGATTAAACTCTAAAGAAACACATGATATCCACATTTGTAGTTAACAAAACCTTATGCACAAACATAAGTAACAAAAACTCATGATATACATACATCGTTTACCTCGCCTCCTCTCGAATTTAAAATCAACTGTACATCCAGTTTCACTTAATTTCGAATTAATCTATGTTTTTCATTTAATTTCAAAACAATTGTACATCCATACATAAATAAAATTTACTTAATTTCAAAAATCACTCGTACCTTCAATTTGGCAATAATAAAATGCTATACACGTCACAATAACAAAAGTGATAAAACAAGACAAGTATTGTGACTGGGGTATAGAATCATCCACATCCACTATGACCCCAAATGGATGTTTTCAAGGGTAAAAATGTCATTTGACCATGATGTAACGAAGATGTTGAGGGAATAATATGTGGCTCACATAAAAAGTGGAATCATTCGTGAAAGTGATGGGTGGAAATATATTAATACAGCCATTTTCAATTTAATTATTTTTATAAATTTTCAAAGAGTTTATTATTATAAATAAATAAATAAATAATAAACCAAAGTTAGAATATTGACACAACTGGAAGTGGAGTTGATTTGTGTAATTGTGTTCATGGGTGGGGTTTAGCTTTACTTCCCTTCTAAATCAAGAAGTCATGAGTAAATTCTAGTTAAAGTTGCATAGGATCCATGAATATGCTTTTCAAGATTTTGTTGTCATATAAAATAATTATTTCTTAAGATTCCATGTTTATAATTGGACAGTTTTCCTTACAATTATAATTAATCATATATTCATACATAATTAAACGTTTTATCCATAATCCATGTTTGTTACTTGTGTTATGGTTTGTTTCTTTTCATCAATAAAAGTTAATAAGTTGTTGTTAGATGAGTATATATAAAACTCAATAGCAATGTTCATCAAAGAAAGGACGAAATGTAAACATAAATATAATAATAATGATAATAATTATTGATCCATTTTTCCAATTTTTGGTTTTCAAGAAAATACAACAAATCGACAAATCTCAAACATGTGAGCTGCTTCTGAATGATCCAAGGGCTTTGATTGCACCTGCTCTCAATATGAATTGGTGGTAGAAGGCTGCAATGGCTGCACCCACGAATGGTCCCACCCAGAATATCCACTGCAAAAACCAAAAAAACACATATTTATGTACAACTTCTAATGCACGGTGTACAAGATATTGTTTCATGTGTCGTCTTATTGTACCACCCATCAATGCATCATGGTAAGTTAAAGGAGGAATAACCTAAATTATTTCCATTTTAAATAATCATTTTTTTCTGAATAAATCAACCGACTTTTAATTTTGTTGTACTTATATTACGTATTTATTTCTGTCGAAATTGAGTAATTTAAAAGAAAATGGTCCTTTAAAGAGATGTAAATCGTACACGAAAACTTGTATCGTATTATTGAATTAATTTAAAATAAATGACAATTATAACCAGACAATTTCAAACACCAACCACTAACATTAGCATATGTAAAAAGTGTCATTCCAAATATACATCTATATAAGTATAAATAATAATAACTATTTTTTTTATAAAATTATATAAATAGTCAAATCATATATGTTATATTACCTATAAAAAGTATTCTCTTAATTATATACAAAAAATACATGAATAAAATATAATTACTTAATAAACAAGACTAACACGACTTGAACGCTAGAAATATACTTTTAAACTGGTTGAGCTCGGACTCGGGCTTAAACTCTCGTAAAAAAGAAAACTTTTTTGACCTCGAGTCTAGACGAGTGTATACTAGGTTAGAAGTAACTTATACCTGATCATCCCATGCTTTTTCGTTGTTGTAGATGACCGCGGCTCCAAGACTCCTAGCCGGGTTGATACCGGTTCCAGTGATGGGGATTGTTGCAAGGTGCACCATGAACACCGCAAACCCAATTGGAAGAGGAGCCAAAACCTACAACACAAACCCAAAGTTCTAACTCAATTTTCCCACTTTCAACTCACACAACTATAATATTATTCTACTAATTGCAACCAAATTAACCAAAAACAGTTTAAACATCCAGTATTCAATTCTTACAGGAACGTGTGAGTCTCTAGCACTCCTCTTGGGGTCGGTGGCTGAAAAGACAGTGTAAACAAGAACAAAAGTGCCGATGATTTCAGCACCCAGGCCGGTGCCTTTGTTGTAGCCGTCGGCCAGCTCGTTGGCTCCTCCGCCGTACCTGTTGTAGAGGCTTTTGTTGAAAGCCTTCACCAAACCCACACCGCAAATGGCTCCTAAACACTGAGCCACCATGTACATAAACGCTCGGATCAACGACACTTTACGAGCCAGAAACAGACCGAACGTCACCGCGGGGTTAATGTGTCCTCCTGCACATTTACACATAAATATTTACCGACAGTAAAACAACAGTGATCAATGATGATGATCAGGTGAGCCAGTAAACCAGCTATTGGCTTGTTGAAAAAAAGTAGTAACCGTAAAAGTAAAAAATAGTTACATGAGCACCTAGTAACCTAGTAAAATATTTATTCACATGACTTGAGGACAATTAACTACCATTTCATAGTTGTTATTTTTTTTATCATATATTTTGATTTTAACAAAATATATACTTTTCAACTTTAAGTTCTGAAAACTATTAAGTACAGTTTGATGATTTCAAAACTACAGTAGACAGTGTGTGTTCGTCGATAATAAAAAAATAAAAACTTACCAGAGATACCAGCAGTGCAGTAAACAAGGACAAAGATCATGCCACCAAAGGCCCACGCGATACCGAGGATACCAACGCCACCGCACTGGTCAGCGTTCAAGGCGGGGTCAGTGGTGCTCTTGTAGCCATAACAGTCAAGACAGTAATATACAAGAACAAAAGTGTGGCGATGAACTCCGCGATAATCGCCCTATAGAACGACCATTTGGAGAGCTCCTCGGGGTCGATCAACGGGGCCGGGGGCGGGTCGTGGTAGTCTTTAGCGGAGAACGAACCTTGTTCGGGCACGTCTTTAGTCATGGTTGCTAGAGAGTGCAAATACTCCGGTGGTGGTAGAAGAGTGAGATGGTGGAGTGACAATTGAGGGGTATATAAAGAGGATGAAGATTAGAAGGGTGTAGAATGTGCAACGGCTATTTTGTGAGTAGGTGGAATGTAATTATGAAGGTGGAAAAAATTGCCGTCCAAATGACACTAAATTCTGTAAATTTTGTCTTCACCGACCCATTTGATGTTGTCCCACCACCTTACCGCAAAAAAGTTACAATTTGCACCTCTTGGTTTGTGTAATTTACGAATTACTCATGTAATTCTACAAACGTGCAAGTAAGAGGGTGACTTGACGGTTAAAGGAAGTGATTCTAGAGTTTTGCATATGGTTTAGTATCTTATAATAAAACATTTTAAATATATTGACTCTGTTTTATATATGCATGATGTATTATAAAGTAAGAAATCATACGAGATATATGTATGTTTTGTGTTGTTTATTTGTTGTGTTGTTTATCTTATTAAATAAAAAAAGAAAGAAAATAGAGTTATTTGTAATAGTTAAAGCCACTTAGGTTGATAGTATGGTATTACAATTTAATGATTCGTTGGAAAGATTAGAGGTTGAATTTGGACATTGGTTAGTTTAGGATTTTGTATAGTTTAATAGAGGATATATATGTGTTAGTAGTCGTTCTAAAAATGTATTTAGGTTAAATAATCTATGTGTGCGCTATGAGTATTTACTTATAGTTAGTTATATATGATACAACTTTAAGTTATCAAGTAATTCATTAAGATGGTGCTACATGTACATTACTCGTCCATCTGGACATTTGTCTTCTTGATAATGAACTCATCTTAAAAATAAAAAAAAAACTTAAAAAATTAAAATCTTTACCTAATGTGATTAGTTAAACATTAATTGAACTTTTTGCATTATTTTATGATTTAACTGCTTTAGTGGGTATGCGTTTGCAATATTGTGAATTAATTTAAATCAACTTGTTATAATTAAGAAAAAGTGACACGATGATAGTTCACGAGAGGTTGGTGGTCTATATCACATGATGGACGCTAAAATTTTACGGTTTTATCAATTCAAATTTGGCCCCTTTAAAGAGGTGGTCCTTACTTGGAATATTTGATTGATTCATTTTGGTAATAAACTTTGTATTTTAGTTTTTTTGAAGTCATGTTAATTCATCTTTTATTGTTATAAATTGTTTTTCGATAAATATATGAAAGGCTGTCATGAACTATTGCACATATCCTTTTGAAGGCCTACAAATTTGTTTGTGTGATGTTCTACTTGTAATTATTTTTAGTAGATTTTTATACTTTTTCAATTTCGGCAATTGAACAATATCCAGACCAAGTTGATTGTTATTATTCATTATCCAGCCAGAATATAAGATAGAACAAACATCATATTTGAATTATAATAAATGTATTGAATTTGTAGTTTTTAGATGGTACATCTTCTTAAATTTTGACGAGTCTAAAGTGTTTTCTAAGATAAGCAAAGTAACAATGATTTGTAAGTTTTCTTGTTTCTTGATTTTAAATTTTAGTAAGCTGCCTCAAAATTATTATTCATCTTAGTGTCCAAATAATCATTCGCTATTTCACATATCAAAAAAATATTAATCGTTGTTTATGTCCCATATGTCATGCAAATTAAGTTATTACTGGTTTTGTAAAAATTATCGTTCATTTTTATTATTTTAGTTTGTTTTAAATCAATCTAACTTCCAAAACTAGGTTTAACTAATTATACTACCATATTATACTATATGTTAAGGGGTGGGTATATTATTGATATACTTAATTTTTTTATCATCTCTATATATCTTTCTATATATACATATAGATATAGATACTAGAGAAAGATACCAATAATATGGTGTCTCAATAATATAAATATGTGTTTGTCCTATGTTAATTATAGAGGTATGTTGTTGATACATCCAATTTGTTTTATCTTTTCTATATCTTTTTATACATACATATAGATGCATGAAGAGAAATAGAAACAATAAGTGTTACAATAACATAAATGAGTGTTTGTATAACACAACTCTAATTATAAAGAACGGTTGTTTTTTCTTTATTTTTTTAATTCTTCTTTAGGGAGATCAAAAACAACTATTTCTAAGTTAAAAAACAAGTTTCTTCGTAGCCCACCGGTAAAATTCAATCTTTTGTTAACCGCCGGTCACTGTTTGAATCTTGGTGTTACAAATCTTGTTTTTCTTTCTTTTTTTTCTGTTAAATATTTTTTGTATTTGTTTTTAACATTACTATTTTTTCGTTATTAACTTTTTAAAAAAATTATCATTTCAATATTACTTCTTTTTGCGTTGAAATTTACAAAACATAACACTCTTTTATCTATTCTTTGATCTTCATGATTGAGTCGTCACGACTTCGTATGTTTCATTTTTGTTCAAAACCATGTTAATCTTACCATCAAGACACAATTAACAAAGCTTGCAAACGTGCGGACTTTAATTCTAATTAGCCTGAGTTGAATGACTATTACATGCACAAAGAAAGTATTACAAAATCTACGAATATAAATTATATTAAAATTTTAGCTTATATTTTCTAAATCATGCTCTTTTGTTTGGTCAATAATTAAGTTAAGTACAATAATTTATGCCTTATAAAATGCTAAATAAATGATTGAATTTATTATTTTGTTTCAATAACTAACTTAAAAGTTGGAAAGAAATGAGTGCAATTATTGAAGCCTGGATAAGAATCTCGTCACTCCACCTCACGACTCCCCTTTGCCAGATCACATCTCGACACTTCTCTTCTGGCACAGAGCGTCCACGTGTACTCTTCTTATTGGTCATAACGATTTTTATTCCGAATACATATCTAAAAATGTTTTTTTTTTTAAAACAAATTATACTAATTGGCATGACATCTCTCTTCCATTTTGGGATTTGGTTCACATGTTCAATATTCTTGTTAATCATGAGGTTGATAACAGTTCTGTTTAATTTGATGATATGATCCACATATCAAATGAAATAGTTGTTTTTTGTTTTTTTTTTTAATTTTGGGATCAAAGTATTGTATTTTTGTTTCACGCCCTTTATCTAGTTAATGATTAAACTCTTTTATTAATTTTTTTAAAAAGCATAAAAAGTAATAACTTAATGACCATGTAAAATGAGTAAGGAATAGGAATACGTGGATTATAACAGATTGATTAAGAGAGTGTTAATAGCTGTTCTTGATAATGTAAAGAAGCTATTTATAGTATATAAATGATATCGCAATGCATCATGATTAAGGATATTCTAATCTATTTACTTCTTTAATTTAAAACGGCACAATGATTAAGAAGAAACAAAACAAACTAAAGAAACTTTAAAATTATACGATATGTTTAATCGACTCATGTTTCATTAATTTTGTAAATTACCTTATAAAAATAAGCGACTATCACTATTCAACTTTGGAATTCTCACTTATAAAAGGGTGTCCGTGCAATGCGGCGGGACAACATTTTACGTCCGACACGAGTTTTTAATTTTTGTTAATCTTATAGTAATTTTACAAAATTTTATTATATTTTTTATAATCTAAAATTAAAAACAATAAATAAATGAATTTTGCATGACGACTTGTACATTTATGTATTAACTTATTGTACATTACAAAATACATATCAGTTAAGCAAAAAATTTACACCAAAGCGTTTAAAAAATACACATTTACGATTGTAGTATCAAAAAGTTTTTAAACATGATAGACTGATATAACATAAATCTTATGTTTTTGTGGTTTATGGATAAATAATTTGTAAATAATGTAAAACTTTATGTAATTTATAGTAATTATAAGGTTATTATGTAACTAATTGTAATGGGTAATTTATAAATAATGTTAAAAATATTATTTTATCACTAAAAATGATTGTACCTTATACATTAAATGAGATAAGTGTTATTAATTTAATTATATTTTAAAATACGCTTCTTATATATTTTATATGTATTATATATAACATGTAACCAAAAGTCTTCTTCATCAAACCCACATATCAATAAATATTCTGTATTTGCCTTGATGGAATTTAGCTTGGGTACGGGTGTGAGCATCTAAGGGCACCTGATCATGTGGGGAAAAAATCCACTCATCAAGTCAAAAGAGTTTTATAAGCTAAACAAGCCCTTATACATATTTATGAACCATCTAACCTTTCATTCACATATACAAAACTATACTTTTTTTGAAAAACCATTTTTCATTTTGAGGCCACTTAAACTACTCATAATCAAGTTTTAACTTGTGTAAGCTATAAAGAGTATTTGACTTTTACCGTTGAATAGTATTTGACTATTACCATTAAATTATCAACCTGAGTGTCGATATACGAAACCGTACGAAAGATATTAAAGACTAGGAAAAAGAGGGCAACCACAAATTTTTTTTATGTCTTCTTAAAGCTTAAAAGTTCGATTGAACATTAAACTTTAAAAGATAAGAAATAATTAAGAAACAATTATGAATAGTGATATTCGAGACAACACTATATGGGCCGGGCCGAATAAAAACAATAAGAAATTATGGTCTGTGATGATTTGGCGGTGCACAGGTTAAAACTGAAAGTAATGCATCTATGCTTGTGGGCCTCACGTGCCGCAAAAAGGTCACGTGACTCATAGTCAAAAATTGTTGTCAAGTGCTATTGCAATACGAATGTACTGTTGGTAAAGCGTTTTGTACAAGTACATCTGCTGTGCATATTCTAGAAAACACAAGGATTTTCGTGGGGGCCTCTTTGGATGACCGTTGTGGGCCTATGTTTAAACGGAAACTAGAGTTATTGTCACAACGGGCTAAAATATGTTAAATATGATTATTATTATTTTATTAATCAGACAAAGTCCACAAAGTTGTATCTAACTATACGCATGGCTTTGTTTTTATTGTATGTATCTAGCCGTTATGGATGATGACATATTGTTGTGCGAAAGCCTAAGGTGTAACTAAATTATTTATAAGTCGTTATCGTGAACGAAACATGATTGCATTTCTTATCAGTTTTGACAATTGGTTTCTCATACGTATGAATTTTGACTGTTTTATTCACCAAGAGCTTAAGCCTTTGTATTTCATTGCCCGGATGGAAATTTTCAAGAGGTTAAAAATTTCTGACGCTGTTTATAATCTCATATCAACCAGGATTTTCTCATCTCAAAAGCACGAGCTATCACCAATCTATATGATTGATGTTTTTTTTAATTAGCTGTCAATTAAGTTGACAAAATATGACATATGGTCGATTTTAGTTTTTTCCTATAAAAGAGAGTTTTGATGTACAAGTCTGAAGCATCATATTATTCATCATCATGTGTCTTTCTCATAAAATGAGTGTTTGATAATCGTTTGCCATAACATATCTTGCATTTTTTTTCGTTGGGCCTTTAGCAATTAACCATAAAGTTGCTAATTCCTCCTAAAATTACACTTCATGATTTACCTTCTCTCAGTTGGTGGAGTTCAATGAACTTGCTTAAAGGAGTTTACTAGAAAAAGTGAAGGGTCCCACATGAAACACAAAACTAGCATCTTGCTCCATATGTATGAATGTTTGGTTATTTTGTATGCATGTTATTTGAACTATAGATATATTCCCGGAGTAAAACGCAAATCTAATCTCCTGACCAGTATAATTAGATAAATTACAATTAAATAAATCGTAACAAAACCAATGGAATTTAGATTCAAACTTGAGATACCTGCTAGAAGGTAATAAAACGTTTACCAAGTGATTTCTAGTAATTAGTTGTCATAGTTTATCTATTGAACGCACCCCTCTATATAATAATATACTTAATTTGAGTATTACAAAGGCTTACAAAATTACTTCCTTTTTAATTGTTTCTTTTTATTTACATAGACGTGGGTATATTTTAATGTAAAATTGTTAATTTACTACTTCCCATACAATGATATAATATAGCATGCTCAAAACATACTCATTATCAGTTTACAAACGTGCCATGTGATAAGAGATAGTGACATATGTCATATGTGATTCATTCAATCCAAGAGTGAATTATATTTTATAATTTGTAGGGTGACTTTTAACCCATGAAACAATTGAATGTTTAAAAGGAGACGTAACTACCTCTAAACCACATATTTTTGTCCCTGTGGACCCTAAAGAACATGTTTACCGTTTTGTCTTATAAAAACTGACAAATCATAAGGTAAAAATAATTTTGACACAGACCTAAAGCGTTAGAGCAAACTGTAATAAAAATGTTGTGATTTCAATTTAAATTTTTTTTTAAGTTTTGTTGATTTATTTTCTATTGAGTTGACCACCACGTTTAGGGATAACGATAGGTGAGGAAGGACCAGACCCACGAATACCCCACCAATTGTGACTTGTGAGTAGCGAGGGTACGAAAGAAAATTGTATTCGTAGCGACCAATGGTTATTCAAACATATATAATATAACATTTAATGTTATTTGAGAGAAAATGTGTTGTCGTGAGTTTTTATATGACATCCATTTATTACATATTGTTGTATTTAAGATATGATTTTGAATGTAAAAGTTGTATTTTAGTTAATTATGGTAAATAAAACTTCAAGAAATAAATATTTTACATGAAAGGAATCGTAATCATAAATATGGACACAAATATTTTACATATGTTTGATGTGGCAATGTGGCCACAACGAGAACCTCCATGAGCGTATGATGTGACTCTGACATCGTAATGACAATGGGTGGGATGCGGAATGTCGTGAGCACGACCACGAGCTTAAGGTTTATCTCTATATTTAACTCTCTTAACTACTTTTAAAACTTATGCAAACACCTTTTATTATATTCTTGATATCTCTATGACTCTATCCTTTTAAACACCTGAACTTAAAAATAGGCTGAACTCTGAAGCTTTTTACTCTGTATCACACAATAAGATGAAGAAAAAAAAAGAAAAATGCAAAAAAAAAAATAAAATAAAATAAAATGAGATGAGGATATAGTGGATTTTCAACATCAATCCAGCGTGGCAGTAGTTGGTTTATCTGTGGGCCCATGATGGCAGCTCACGGGCTGACCCCAAAGAAAAGCAACTGACCCCAGAAGGCCCAAACAACTTCGTATTATCTCAAAAAGTTATAATTTATTATATGTTTTTTAGGTTAAGTGTTATATGTATTTTAGGTTAAGTTGATTTATATATTAAAAGTTATCGTGCTGGAATATATAAAAGAATGTATTATTTAGAAAAAGGAATAATTCTATGCATTTATTTTTGTTAGGATTGAATTTACAACCTCTTAAATAATACATTATCTTAATTATTCGTTTTGGAACCATCTAAATTTGGTTCATACGTATTAGACAATACAAATTTCGTACATAAATGCAATACTCATACAACATTTGACATTGTAATTGAGCTTGGTTTTGAATCATAGTATTTAGACTGTATGTTAATATTGCTACTTTATTTGTACCACTTTATATTTTCATTTATGTTTGTTTATAAAACAATGTACAAACATAAACAAATATGAAATTGATTGTTTTCTAACAAGCGAATAAAAAAATTCATTTTTGTTAGTGTGTATGTTTGGTTAAAGCTATATGAGCAAACAACCCCCTTCTCTTTCGTTAGCAGACACAGTTACGTTTAAACTCACATTCACACTTCAAGATCACCGTCCCGGCTTGTATCCAAGTGAAATAACTAAGATATCCTAACATCTCAAAGATATAAACTAAAATTTAAATAATTCATAAAGTATTACAACACGTATTAGATAAAAGCAGTCATGTCACTATTAAAAATATTTTTGAACAACATATAATGGTTGTAACTTGTAAGGGTTAGTTCATTTCATGGTTTGTCATACATATACTGATATACATACACCAAATGACGCCAAAATGGGAATGGAAAAAGTGTCCATTGATCGGTGGGCACATGCAACCTGTGTTTCACCCATCTTTAATATTTTGTTCGACTTTAACCTCTTTGTCCTTATACTCCTCGAATGTTCTCCCCGAATCCTCAACATTCTCTTTTTTGGGATCAATGAATTATCTTTTCTTCATTTATAACAACCATTATCTTATTATACATTCTAGTGTTTTATAAGATTCAAGAAACCAAGCCATGTATTAGAGATAACTTTAAAAGATAATAATATTGTAAATTAGTTGAAATAAAAGGGTCTATACAGTACAAGCAACTAAACAACCACTTTAAGCCCCCAAAATTCAAAATGTTTTAAAAAACTATTTTTTATAGATATTCTAAGCTGAAGATATTTGTGATAATCTATCAATTTTTATGTTTTTAGAGGAATATAGGAGGTATCACAAAATGATTGGAGGTTTATCTATGGATTTCTTGTATTTCTTTTTTTTTTAGTTGAAAAAGAACGTTTATGAGGAAAAGAACATGTAGTTTGGAAGATAATGTGGTAAAACATATTGATTTGTGTTTGAGAGAGATACTTCATGATTTTTTTATATAATAAATAATGTTTTTTCTTTCATAAAAAGAATTTGATTTCATAGTTTGTTTTAAACCTCAAATTGTGCGGGTGTTGAGATTGTATCTAGTTTGTTATGTTTATCTTACGTAAATAAGATGTATATATTTAATTAGCTTTCTTGTTTCTAATTCATCAATAACACATTAAATTTGTGGTGAGTTTGGACGTACCCTACACGGAAGGTTTTTTCTAATTCATCAAAAGACTCTGCGTTTTTTTTCTTTTAAAAAAAATCTTAGTGCTAAGGCATAAAAGCTTTAATTGAATGAACGCCACCTTGAAATTGTATGGAATGTCCGTACTCCCGCCTGGGCTTTCCGATCAGCCAATCCCCTATTTCAGAGACATCTGTGTCAGGTAGGCCCATGGATCACTAATTAGTCGAATTTTTACTTGGACTTGAACCGGAACCTCTAGTTGAGTCAGTTAAAATCTTAGAAATTTTAACTAGTTAATTAATTAGAAATTAGTAGAAGTTGTTTTTATATTCGTTTCAACTATTTTACCGAGAATATTTTAGAACTTTAACAAGAAGAGATATTATTGTTATTTAAAAATTTTGACCAGCAAGGCATCAATAACCACCAAAACCTCCTGGCTTCGCATGGTTCGATGGATCGAGACATACTTGGATTATATATAGGTAACATTGAGCTATGTCTTGCTAGCCTACGACACAAAAGCTTTATTCATATAATAGTTATAGTTGCTTTAAGTTATGATCTTAAATGTTAATATTCTTAATATACAGAATTAACATGAATGTAGTCATGATATAATTGCAAAAACTTTATTTAACCTCTACGAAGGTTCGTTGTGATTTACTAGTTATTTCTTATTTAACGTTTCAATATTTCAGGTCTTACGTTAGTATACAAAACTTATGGTTATAATCCGAAAATCTACCGTTGAAACATGAATCCGAGGGGTCCAGATAGTATATGAATATCAAGAGAGATACAATACAATACTCAAGTAATGGGTTAAACCGGAGGGAAATGGAATATGGATCATATGTAATGGGTCATATTATATGGGCCTAAACACAACCAAACCAGGCCCAATTTAGATGCATGATAATATGATATACAATCCATATTTGAGTGTTTCGTCCATCAACATTTGCTTCAAAATGAGTTAACTACTTAACTAGCTTGTTACCCGTCATGTGTTGTGGTATTCTAGCGTGATAAACTATAGACTATAATTGACCTAATTTTTTAACGAATTCAATTTGCGTCGAAACACAGAGTAACTCAAATCTATACTATAGATTACAACATATTAGATTGACTATTTTCCAAACAAATTTATGTCGACATGTAGACCGACACAAAATGTACATGAAAAAAATGTGTGGTGGCGTCGTATGAAGCGGGATAAAGTATGGATTATATTCGCACCGACTCATTTTCAAACTAAATTTATGTCGAAACGTAAAGAGACTTGAATTTTTACTGTTAAATGAAAACATATTATATTTTACTTAATGCGTTTTCAAACAAAACTTACATCAAAATGTAGATAAAAAAGCGTACTATATTTTACCCTACTTATTTCTAAGCAAAATATATGTCAAAACGTAGACGAACGTTGAAATCTAGATCATCTTAAAGTGTATATAAAATAAACATGAAAACGTTTTATATGACCCGACTCGTTTCTAGAAAAAATTTACATACGTAGACGAACTTGAATTTGGATAACCCGGAACTTTAGAAACTCGAGAGGGGTAAACATGACATTTTACGACGTTTATAATGAAATTGGGAGGTGAAATTGTTAAAATGTAAAATTGAGGGAGGAGTGAAGGTCACTGGCGAAAGCCACTGACCTTTACTTTTAAATTATAGTAAATATCATTGTTATGTAATACTGTAATAGTTTGCTCAGATCATGAAAATACTACAATGATAAAAACTTTCATAAACTTGTATTGTATGAATCGAGAACCGGTTACATGATTGCCCCGGTTGAACGCTTTTAAATTGTCCCTATTTGAACCGGTCGGTTACGAATCAAACCCATCAAACCAGTGAATCAAGCCAATTCTAGCTATTTTTTTAAATTTATCTAAGGCCTTATACTTTGTTAACATTGTGTATCAACACCAAGCAAATTAAATAGTTTCATATTTTCTTTTGAATTGATTGGATATTTAATTTTTAAACTAATGAGGACTCCTGGTTGTTAAATGGTTGGACCCGGGTTGAATATTACCAAGTTGAAACCGGATCGGGTTCGTGTTGGGTTCTGAATCCGGGTTAAATGTACACAAAGCTTTCATGGGCCTTAGAATATGATTATATGGCTTAAGCTTGCTTCTAGTAGCCTATTATCCACCTTACTGATCTATAGCCTACAGGTTTTATTATAATAAATACAGAATTTATTATCTTTAAAACGAGGGTTTGAAACTTCAACTCTTTTGTTGGAAGTCAAAACTCTATTAATGCATTAAACTGAGGAACTAAATACAACTTTAAAACAAGCGATTCAACTAGTTTGACATATTTGATTCTTGTATGTAGACTGAAATTTATTACAATCTTAATTTGACTGTGATTTTCTGCTAATTAATCAATCACTGTGAACCACATGGCGTTTGGCCTGGTAGTTTTTAGGTTTTTTAAAATAATGATACTCTTTTGCAAAGATGTTTAAGTCATGAGGTGGATAATAATGATGTAAAACCAAAATGTAGATTATATTGTTTTTAAAATTTTAAAAATTTGAATTTTTATTTTCTTAAGATAGAAATTAAGAGGTTAATAATATTAACAAAATCCTAAAAGACAAGATTTAAATAAAGCAAGAGCAGTGTTGTAAAACAAATGCAACGTTAAAGTTGTAATGTTGTTTGATATGATGTTAAAGTTGTAATGCACTTAGTTTGCATTAGGGCTGTAAATGAGCTTAGCCGAGTCGAGCCGAGCCAGAATGGGTTCGAGCTCGAGCTCGAATCTTATCGAGCCGAGCCGAGCAAACTCGAAAATTTTAACGAGCTCAAGACGCCGGCTCGAGTTCGGCTCGTGAAAAGCTCGAGCCAGTTCGTGGTTCGTTCGAGCCGGCTCGATTTTCTTTTTAACATTAATTTATATGAAAACACAAAAAATATATATTAGAGCTTTTATATTTTATTGGGTACTCCGTACTTATGAAAACAAAGATTATTATTTTGAATATAAACAATTTACTATTAAGTTATATATTTTTTAAACAAAATACTTAATGTTTCTAAACAGAATCCATTTTTATTTTTAAGAAAACATTTTTAAAATCCTAATATAAAAATAATAATTATAATAATAGTAATAGTAGTAATAATAATTATTATTATACTATACATATATATATATACATACATACATACATACATACATACATACATACATACATACATACATACATATTATATGCACCGAGTCACGAGCCGAGCCACGAGCCGAGCTCAACCGAGCTAACCCTGGCTCGAGTTCGGCTCGTTAGATTCGAGCTTTTTCCGAGCTGAGCTTTTCCGAGCGAACTTCGAGCAAACTTTGAGTTATGAACTTTTTATATAGCCTTAATTTGTACCTGTAATTATCATAGATTTATGGTTTTTTAATTTATTTAGAACGACTACTAACTCAGATACTTTTAATCATACTAAACACTTACATATCTAGCTGTTAATTTAAAATGAAAAGTAAAATATATGAATTATTCCTCCACACACCTTCGTACTTATAGATCAAGACGTTGTGGCTCTTAGATTCATGTATCATAAATACTCGATATTTGGCAATAAGCATAATACACAAATTCAGAAAGAAAATTTCAATACGTCTTTCAAATTTACTTTATAAATATACAAATCAATTTAGGCCATTGAATTCGAATGGGTCTGCCCACTTTATTCGCCTCCTCCATTTATTGTATGAAAATTAAATACAATAATTAAATATTAGATTAATACTCTTTATGTTTTACAATTAAAAAAACTGAATTGATTATGTTCACAAACAGAGAGTATTAAATAATATTTACTTCAAAAGTAAATAGTTTATTTAAGATAACCTTTTTTAAGTTCAACTATTCTAAACTGACAGTAAATTTAATTTAACTTCAGAAATTTAAGTTTTTTATTTTCTAAAAAATAGGCCCCTATATAGAACAAAAAACTGATAATTGTAGAGAAAAATACCCGATAATTGAAATTCCAATGTTAATATCTTGAATGGTTTGGCTAATGTGGTTTAATCACCATGGTCTTATCTTTTGTAAGAAGAACACCACAAGAATCATAAGATAAAAAGTGATAGTTTATCTTGAATTTTCTAGTTGTTGCCTATTAGTGTAATAGACGGTAGTAGATGGGTGACCAAGTCGACCATTTAAAAAAAAACATATACAAGATGATAAGTGTTAATCTATGTAACATCTGTTGCGTTATGTATAAATAATCATGAACCCCTAATAGAGTTAATTGAAAGAGAAGATTTAGAGAAGAGAAACAACAAAAATAATGATTTCATAATTAATGGTTTAATCAAAGCACAAGACGACCATGGGGACTATAAAAAATAGGAGGTTTAAAACCATCGACTTCATAGCTGCAACATTAATTTGCTTGCACATGTTGCTTATGAAGAACACAAATAGCCCAAATGAAACATCATACTAGAGTTAGCTAACTGCAGTGGCAATGGAAGGTGATTCATGACAGCAACCGAACGACTTTATGCGATCATTGGCGAAGACCGAAATGTTACTTATGAACGTCAATGTCTGTGTCTATACCTTTTAGTCTACGTCTACAAAACCAACACCTCATTGTTTTTATCCAGTTTCTTTATTGAAACACACACATCCAATACCAATAAATACATCAACATACGCTTTTTTTTTAAATTACAACGAACCCGTTCCCTTCAGAATTCTTTGCAACATAAAAGTTAAATCAAACTTGTAAGTATACACTTAATAATTTCTACATATGAAACAACATTCAATTCATTTTAAGAAAACAAACAAACATGACCATGAAATAAATGATGTTTAATGGCTTCTGTATTCCATTCCTGAGTCGTTATTCAGTCTAATCAAAGACGCTGTAAAATCCATCTACTCTCTCTGTGTATCTACATCTCACACGAACACGTATACATACAGATTAATGTATCTACCTTCGACATCAAAACCCTAGAGAACCTACGATCGTGATCGGAGAAACTTCCAATCGAAACCGATGATCGACATTATCAATCGACACTTCGATCTGAGCTAATCGGTGGTTTTGTGATCGATTGATTTGAGATCGAGAGATGTATAAGAACCAGCTGCAGGAGCTTGCACAGAGGAGCTGCTTCAATCTGCCGTCGTACGTAAGCATAAGAGAAGGTCCGGATCACGCGCCGCGCTTCAAGGCGACGGTTAACTTCAACGGTGAGACTTATGAGAGCCCTAACTACTGCACGACGTTGAGGCAGGCGGAGCATTCGGCCGCTGAGGTGGCTCTGAATGCACTCGCTAGCCGTGGTCCGTCGAATTCGTTGGCTGCTCGAATATTGGTGAGTTTTTCGGGTTTTCTAGGGTTTGTGAGGTTTGATGTTTAGGAAGAGGTGTTTGAATTCTTTTAGATGAACGTTTGATTGAGGTCGGAGGTGTTGCTTGTTCAATTGATATTGTACTTTAACTGATACACATGGCGTGTTTGATTATCGTTGATTTTCTGATAACTTTAGTTTATACACATCATTTATGGATTCGGATGTAAAATTGTAAGTT
Organism: Flaveria trinervia; assembly: GCA_025506515.1. Classification (NCBI taxonomy): domain Eukaryota; kingdom Viridiplantae; phylum Streptophyta; class Magnoliopsida; order Asterales; family Asteraceae; genus Flaveria; species Flaveria trinervia. The sequence goes on from CM046450.1 coordinate 4,189,256, forward strand.
TAGGTTTCATTAGTTGGAGGAAATTTGGCAACCTGATGCCATTGAGATCATAGGCTGAGAAATGCTTCATCTGGTAGTTTGTATATACTTGTGTTGTAGTTGTTGTGCTCTTTGAATTAAGTCTATATATTGTTTTAGGATCTTGAATTGGGGCTGGGGGGTTGGGAATCAGGAAGGTGAATAAGTGGTGTAGGAACTTTTGTTTTGGGAATATATGAGGACCAACAGGTTACTCAAGAAACAAGTATGGTCTTTTTGATTCCACAGATTTCAGGGTTAGTAACTGGAATGCTGCATAGAGTGGATATTGTTTCTAATCCATTTCTGTTAAAGAAAATCATCTACCTTTCTTCTGTTTTTGTGCTTGAATGACAACATCTGCAGTTGCCTGCATAACTTGAGAGGTGTTGACTTAGGATAGTTCGTTTGACTCCGCAGAAAATGAGCAGCTTTGATTTTTCTTTGTTATTCATGAGGAGAACATAACCATAAAGTTAAATAGAACACTGTTATTTAACTGCTATCTGGGCTTGCAGCTCTAGGCATTGATTTTCGTTTAATGTGGTTATTTAAAACATTGAGATTTTTGGTATGATCAGGATGAGAATTTTCGTTTAATGTGGTTATTTAAAACATTGAGATTTTTGGTATGATCAGGATGAGACGGGGGTGTACAAGAACCTTTTGCAAGAGGTTTCTCAAAGAGTAGGGGCATCTTTACCAACATATACAACTGTTAGGTCAGGCCTTGGGCATTCGCCTGTCTTCACCTGCACCGTAGAGTTAGCTGGTTGTACCTTTACAGGTGAACCAGCCAAGAATAAGAAGCAGGCTGAAAAGAATGCAGCCATGTCAGCATGGTCGTCTTTGAAACTTTGTAAGCTATATCATTATGTGTTAAGGTTTATTGATTCTTGAAATATCTGCCAAACAAATGACTGGTTTTTGTTCTGTTTAGTAACCCAGCAAACTGAAAGTTCATCATTACAAAAAGGGATACTTGAGGAGCAGGAGCATGTGATTGTAGCTCGTGCTCTACAGAAGTTTAGATTAAAAGCAAGAATGTCCAATACACCTTTTCCAATCCAGTTTTCAGCACCAAATCCAAAGCCGAACACTGCACAGTCACCACCATCCACAACATCAAAAATACTTCCACTGATATGCCCTAAAACAACCACTCGAAATAGACCTCATCTCAATACATTACCAGATAATGAAGAAACTTCCAATAAAACAGCTCAAAACAGCAAACCCCCAAACCCACCTCCACAAAACAAATTCAAAGTCACCACTACTATAAACGAAACCCCTACAACCACCCGACCCCACAAGTTCCCTGCGGTGGGAGCTGCACCTTATATACCAGTTAGCCATTTCAGGGCTCATCACGGGATTGCACCGCCAGTCACCATACGCAATGCAATTCCCGTTTTTGCTGCTCCTTCACTCCCTATTCCACATATGGGTTTAGCACCACCACAGTTCAGGGGGATGCCGCCAACCATATGCAGTGTAGCTCCACCAGTCACTGTAAGACAAGCTTTGCCAGTTTATTCTGCTCCCAATATCCCTAAACCCCTAATCAAGCTAGCGCCCACGCCCCCTTCAATACCACCTGTAGAAGAAAAAAGACACCCTATCTCTACTCTCCAAGATTCAAAGCCTTCTATCAAGCCGCCAGCAATTCCCGCCAGTTCGTCAACACCAAAAGAAGAGGAGGCCAAATTTCAAGAAACCAAAATGGAAGAGAAGTTAAAGGAGTTAAAAATCTGATATCAGGTGAGCAATGATTAATAACAAGAATGAAAAGTTCTACATATATGATGGTTTATATATATAAATATATATGTTGATGGCGGGAAGAGACCAGACATGTGTCTAATTGCAGTATGCTTGTTGTGGTGGCGTTGGGTTTAATCGTAGTAAGTTGGGTTGTCTGTCAGTCTGCAAGAGGGGATATGGGGGGTTTTTGGAACAAGTGCTTTGTAAACAAAGAGGTGGTGATCTGGTAGAATCTGAAAACGAAGTTGTTGTATGATTTTGTATCCATCAATCAATCTTTTGGTTTCCATCTCTCTGTTTATGTCACATTAAACTTCTCTTCTCTTCGCCATCTAAGCGCCACCCATCCCTCGGTGCCATATGCGCCCCCACGTTAGTGTTTGTTAGATTGAAGGACGTACATTGCAGATGCTCTAATTCCAACTAGAGTTATATTTTCTTTATTTGCATGAGAACATTCTTGATTTTCAATCGATTATAACCATCACATTTGGGAAAACACTTGATGAACTTATTTTAGAGGCTGCTGTAACATTTAACAAAAATTAATAGTAATGAAATCTCAAATTAGCACTAGGAAACGCCTAACATAACCGTAAAACTACATGAATACAAACACACATGCAAACATACATATACATAAAAATGAATATAAGAAATGAAAAGACGTAAATATATTATAATTTCTAAAGTGCTGTATATATTCACGTTTTATATTTATATACACAAATGGTTTATGTAATTATGTAGTTTGTTGGAGACGAAAATATTTGTATGCATATTTAGAAATATGCAAATGGCTACCTGGAAAAAGCCTTAGAAGCAAATGAAGTGAAACCATCATTCAAAATCGATTATTATATTCTAACTCTCGTCAACAAATGATTTAAGTTGATCAACAACTCACCAACAAATTTATTTCAAATTCATACGACAATTCAAAATCAATATGCCACCAATGCTTGAAGACACTAATGCCAAAATAAAACGGTTTCAACCGATGTTTTTAGAACCAGATCGGACATTGAACCGTACATTTTACTGGTTTGGTGGTCAGACGGATTTAGGAACAGAATGACATCATAATTATATATTAGTATATTATGTATATAGTTATATAAGGGAGAGTTTAAATGAAAACCATGTTTATAATTGAAAATCACAAAAACTAGGGATTACATATATGGAAGTGTGTGTTACAAAGTATATAACTAAAAGTTACGTATATGTAAGAGTTATTATGTATATGTAAGTACTCTTAGCCAACCGATTATTAGATATATTAGGAATATATTATAGTTTGTTATTTAGAGATAATTTGTGTATATCTTTTCCTTATTTCCTGGTTGTATTCTTCCCTATATATAGGGTCTTTGTTTATCAATAATGGACAGAAAAACGATTCACAACCATAATTACTTTTATGGTATCAGAGCCATAACCGGCTTCTGATAACCTTCTCTCCCTTTCCTTTTTCTTTCGATTCCTCCCTTCCCAACCGGATACGTTCGGCCTCGCACCATGACGAACAAAACAGATACGGTCGCTGAAACATCAAACAAACCAGACCCTCTACATTCAAACAAACCAGACCCTCTACATCCTGCTTACTCCGTGTCGAACATTCAATCTAAGATCCGGACTTGGACGGAACAAAGGTTACCTATTCGGCATGGGTAAAGTTGTTTCGCCTTCACGCAGTTGCGTATAAGGTCTCCAATCATATTGATGAATCAGCCCCTCCAGCCGTCACTTCTCCAGAATATGCCCAATGGAAAGAACTCGATGCGTTAGTCCTTCAATGGATTTACAGCACGGTTTCAGACGACCTTTTGAAACGTCTCATGGATACTACTGGTGCTAGAGCGGCTTGGACAAAGCTTGAGAAGATCTTCTTAAGCAACAAAAAGGCTCGCGTTGCGGCGCTCGAGACGAAGTTTTGTAATCTCACTTTGACAGCATGCTCTTCGGTTGACGAATACTGTCAACGGCTGTCCGATTTAGCCAATCAATTGGCTGATGTTGACCAGCCTGTCTCTGAATCCCGGCTTGTTCTACAGCTTGTTCGTGGGTTCCCAATTGAATATAACACCATTGCATCTCTCATCAATCAGCAAGGTGTTGATTGGGACCAGGCTATCATCATGCTTAATGATGAAGTCATCCGGATTGAAGCTCAGAAAGGGTCACAGAACACTGTTTTGGCTGCTACAATTGCGCCGCCTTCTGCAGGTTCTTCCACCACCAATCAGCAATCGGAATCCTCATACTCTTCCAGCAACCACCGCGGCAGCAGAGGCATAGGCGGGTCTTCAAATCCTCGCGGTAGGGGCAGGGGCAGATCACAACCACAGCCCCCATGGGGCGCCTACCAGGGGCAGCAATCATCGTTTCCAAATTGGGCATGGTGGACACCTCCACCATGCCCCTACCCAACGCAGCAACAGTGGGCAGGAAGCAAGCAACCAGACTCACCCTCGGCTCCCCAGGTTCAATTTACCGGCTACCCTTCGGTCGCTGGTTACTCTCCATCTCAGTTTGCACCGCCCGGTTTCAATCAGCCTATGTATAACCCCCTGTGCCCTTCCGATTTGAGTGTTGCGATGGCTAACATGCAGGTGAATTCTCCTACTATGGCTTGGAACTCAGATGTTATGGATACCGGTGCCGAGTCTCACGTCACTAAAGACCCAGGTAAAATCATTCTCCCTGATTCTACTCCTGTATGTCGTAATATTTTTGTTGGTAATGGTATGTATTTGCCAATTCAACGATCAGGTACAGGCTTTCACCCTTTACCAAACAGAACCTATGTTCTCCCAAACGTCCTTTATAGCCCTCAAATAATTAAAAATCGTATTTCCGTTAGACATTTTACTCATGATAATCAAGTGTCTGTCGAATTTGACCCGTTTGGTTTTTCTTTAAAGGACCTCAAAACTAAGAAGACAATGTCTCGCCACAATAGCACCGGGAATCTTTACACGTTCACGCCACCTCAACTGCCGCCTCAAGCCACCTTTCTTGCTTCCCACCACCTACCATGGCATGATCGTTTAGGGCATCTCGGGGTGCAAGTTCTAGATATTTTAAATCGCAATTTTAATTTTCATTATAATAAGGGCAAAAGTCACAATCTTTGTGTAACATCCTGTATTTTTACGTTAATTAAAAGTTAACGTCGTTTAATCTTGTAAGGACTATTGTTGCCTAATATGGAACTCATGGGTTACTTATGACTATTTTTCTTATTTTGTCTTTAATTCATGAATTTGAAACTTAATAATGTTAATTATTACTTAATAAATAAATTTATAATTATAATAATAATAATAATAATAATAATAATAATAATAATAACAATAGAAGTAATAATAAAGTAATAGTAATAATACAAATAACAATTCTGATTTATAAAAAATTCTAATCTTGGAAAAGGTTTTAGTTAATTAATAAAGTTCAGGGGTTAGTTGTGCCAATTTAAAAACTTTAAAAGTGAGTTTAAGCATGAAATGATAACTCCTAAAACCGCAGGGACCATTTGTGTAACAACTCGTAACCCAACCCTTCCCCCCTTTCTCTCTCCCCGCTATCCCGGCCGCCGGCCGGCCAAAACCTGGCGCGGCGCCGGTGAGGCCAAAAACGGCCATTTCACCCTCAAATCTTGAGCCAAACGATGCAATTACTTCGGGGAAACGAATCGAACTCGAGTACACACTTTAATTGGGGATTAAACACTGATATGATGACATTCGAACAAGAAACCGAAACCACAATCGGAATCCATACGTTCAACTCTCAAATCATGTTAAAAATCAATTAATTGGACGGGTACGTACGTTTAATCACTTAGAATTCAATGATACAATTAATTTAATTCAAGACAATAGTTAATCAGTCGAATTGATATTCTAACGTTCGCAAGACGACTTGAACTCGACGGTTGTATAATCGAATGAATGGAACCTATATAACAGGGGGGAAAAGGTCCCTTTTGATTCTTTTAACCTCTCTGTAACATCAATCGCACCAATCACACACTCGGCCATCGATTCCTAACCTTTGTTCTTCGCGAGTTGACAGAGAGGATTTGATGTAATCGAGTAAGTTTCATACATCATTCCACTCGTTTTCATTAGAGGATTAAAAGCCCTATGTTTAATTCGAGTATCGAAAACGATTTCATGCTCAATTGGATTCAATGCGTTTCTAGGGTTTATATCAATTTGGGGATTTCTAAATTAAGGGATGTATAAGATTGTTTTCGGAAACTAAACAAATTGGGGCGCTAACCCAACTGGTAATGACTCTCGACTCTAGGCAGGAGGTCCTGGGTTCAAACCGGGCCTCTGCCAACCTTTTTATTTAATTAATTTTCTTACATTTCTTTTATTCTAAAAAAAAACTATTAATATACTAACTAATCTAAGAAAAATTATTCTGTTAACTAAAGGATTTCTGAAATTATTAAACTAAATTTGTTCAAATGTAGATTATTTTAAACATTATAAATCTACATGTTTTAAATAAATAATTATTTTAATAGTTATTTAAATAAGTTAACTATTCATCTATTATTTAATCATGTTATATCATAATAAGTTAGTAAATTCATTTCTTAAACTCTTACTTAAATTCATGAATTTATAAAATACTATCATTTTTTATTTAAGGCTTTGATATTATAAGACCCTTATAGAAATTAATTAAAAGTTTAAAAACTTTATAAAATGATTTGAAATAACTTTAAACTACTTTTTGCAAGTCATTTAAATAATTAATCACTCAATTAATTATTTTGATAAAGTTTTAAATAATTAATTTCTAGGTTTATTATTTCTTTCCACAATGCTATACTTAATTAATTCTTGTTAATATTTAAGTAATGCTTATTGTACAATTTCGCTAATGATTATTATTGTTTCAAATGTAATCATTCATCCTTATGAAATAAATATAATTGACTAATTATTTATTTACCCTAATTATCAAAACCCCAAATTCAAGTTGAAACTCTAGTTCACGTTTAAACGTTAATCTTAACGCTAAACTTAATCTTGTAATACGTTTAGGTATCTTGTAAAGGAACTCGTTGGAACGTCTTTTAATTCTTATTATCATCTTATACACTTATACATCATGTGAGTATTCTATACCCCTTTTTCCTATTTTCACACTTTGGGGTGAAACATGTTAACTTATACTATTGCACTCATAGACTTATTTGAGACTTGTAAACTTTATGGCAATCCATCATGTTAAGTTGTGGTTAGTTGAACTTTTGTGATTACCATGTTATGGCGTTATATGTGCAATCATTAACTATTGCTAGCCCAGCGAAGTCATAGATCTATGGGTAAGACAAGCCTGCTTGGTTGATCCAAGTACACTTAGCTGATCGTATATACTTTTAACGTTTGAGACTTGTAAAACTTTGTCGAGGTTTGATTGTTGCATTGTTCATAACATCCCTAATCACTTTATTCACTAACTTATGACTTGAATTGCCATCTTTTATATACTTATGTATTGAAAACTATGGAATGCTCACCAACATTTTTATGTTGACCTTTTATTTTTAACATGTTTCAGGAATACCCCAAGTATGCGTTCTACACTTTGAAGCTTGCACATCTAGGAATGGACCTAGATAATAAATGAAATAAGAATGATTTGTTACATTCTATGTTATGCTTTTAATTTTTTTTGAGACATATGTTGTAACGTTACAATTGAAACTTATGTTTAAATTATATTTGCAATATTAATAGCGTTATGTGGCTGTGAACGATCTTAACTCTCACTCCTCGACGTTTCCGCCGTCAAGGTTGGGGTGTGACACTTTGCCATTCTTGTCAACTTTCAAATAGTAAAAGATTGCCTTTTTATTCGTCGAATACATTTACTTTTGCTCCTTTTGATATAATTCATTGTGATTTATGGACTTCGCCAATCACGAGTAAAACAGGCTATAAATATTATATGGTGCTAATTGACAATTTCTCACACTTCGTGTGGGTATACCCCCTAAAATGCAAATCTGAAACATTTCCAACCTTTGCCAGATTCCATCAGTTAATTTTGACCCAATTTAATTGTAAAATCAAAACCTTTCAATGCGACTTAGGGGGTGAATTTGACAATTCAACATTCAAAACTTTTGCCCAACAAAACGGTTTGCTTTTCCACTTCTCTTGCCCTCAAACATCTTCTCAAAATGGCAGGGCAGAACGCGTGATTCGCCGTTTGAATGACGTTATACGGGCTCTCTTAATTCATGCGAATCTGCCTCCCTCATTTTGGGTGGAAGCCCTTCACACTGCCACTTACCTTTATAATATTTTACCAACCAAACGCCTAAATTTTTACACCCCTACTTTTGCACTTTACCTTCGTCACCCAGACTACGAACATCTACGTGTGTTCGGCTGCGCGTGTTACCCTAACACGTCTGCTACTCAGCCTCATAACTTCATCACCGGTCCATTCGATGCATTTTTCTAGGGTATCCACCCGATTTTCGTGGTTACCGTTGTTTGGACCCTACCACCGGTAAGGTACACATCTCCCGACATGTGACCTTTGATGAGCATGTGTTCCCCTTTACAACACCTCCTCATCCCACTTCATATACTTTTTTGGACGATCCTCCACCACCTGGCTTCACTTTCCACTGGCATTTTAACCCACCCACTCCAAACCATAACCCGCCTACACCTCAACCGCTTACTGCTCCCTATCGGATCACCTACTCACGTCGTCCTCGTCCAGCCCCATCTTCGGTCATCCCCCCTACCGGCCCATCTATCCCTCCTGAACCCACCCCTATCGGCCCATCATCAACTTCGGCTCAAGCCCAACCACATCATGTCCCACCACCCGGTCCGAATATTAACCAACATCCCATGACAACTCGGTCTAAATCTCGATCCAACCCTTCGGCCATCCACAACAATGTTTCCTTATCCCCTGTCCCTACTTCCTATACCAAAGCCTTACTGATCCAAATTGGTTGCATGCCATGCAAACCGAGTTTACGGCATTACAGGATAATGAAACATGGGAGCTTGTTCCCCGCCCACATGATCGTCCCGTGATTCGTTGCATATGGTTATTTAGACATAAATTTAAATCGGACGGATCATTGGAACGTTATAAGGCACGGCTGGTGGTTAATGGTAATTCCCAAACAGTTGGTGTTGATTGTGATGAGACATTCAGTCCAGTGGTCAAACCTGCCACCATTCGCACAGTTTTGTCTCTTGCTGTGTCACGGGCTTGGCCTATTCATCAACTTGATGTCAAGAATGTTTTTTTACACGGTGAACTACATGAGACGGTCTTTATGCATCAACCACCGGGTTTTTATGATAAACGTTTTCCTAATCACGTTTGTCGATTGAGGAAATCTCTTTATGGTCTTAAACAGGCACCAAGGGCGTGGTATACCCGCTTTGCTAATTTTATCATCTCCAAGGGGTTTCGTAGCAGCACCTGTGATCGGTCTTTATTTGTTTATCAACAGGATCCGTCTAACATTGCATATTTATTATTATATGTTGATGATATAGTGCTCACAGCTTCTAATGATCGTCTCTTAAACCACATTATTGGTACGCTTTCAAGGGAGTTTGCCATGACTGATTTGGGCCGATTACATCATTTCTTGGGGATCAAGGTGACTCAGAGAAAAAATGGAATTTTCTTATCACAGGCTCAATACGCTAAGGACATAATTGCTCGTGCGTCCATGTCATCGTGCAAACCTTGTTCCACACCGGTTGATCTTTCATCTAAACTAAGTGCTACTGATGGAGCTTTATTTGCGAATCCCACATTATATAGAAGTCTGGCAGGTGCACTACAATACTTAACTTTCACTCGGCCAGATCTGTCTTATGCAGGCAACAGGTATGTCTCTTCATGCACGAGCCCCGAGATCCTCACTTTGCGTTTATGAAGCGTATCATCCGTTACTTGCAAGGAACAATTGACTACGGTATACGGATATTGAAGACGGATTCCCATGACTTGGTTGCATATTCTGATGCCGATTGGGGCGACTGTCCAGATTCGAGACGCTCCACCTCGGGTTATTGTGTTTTCTTTGGTGATAATTTTATCTCTTGGTCTGCTAAACGTCAGCCCACTGTTTCGCGTTCTAGTGCAGAGGCTGAGTACAGGGGAGTTGCAAATGTTGTTGCTGAGGCAACTTGGATTCGAAATTTGCTGCTTGAACTTCACACTCCCTTGACACGGGCATCGGTTGTTTTTTGTGACAACATTTCAGCAGTGTATTTGTCCAATAATCCAGTTCAACATCAAAAGACAAAACACATAGAGATTGACATACACTTTGTCCGAGAGAAGGTTCGCCTTGGGCACATCAAAGTTCTTCATGTTCCATCCTCTATGCAGTATGCAGATATATTTACAAAAGGATTATCTCGTGAACTATTCCAATCGTTTCGGTCCAGCTTGAGCGTTTCTCCTCCACCCGCTCAAACTGAGGGGGTGTCTTAGCCAACCGATTATTAGATATATTAGGAATATATTATAGTTTGTTATTTAGAGATAATTTGTGTATATCTTTTCCTTATTTCCTGGTTGTATTCTTCCCTATATATAGGGTCTTTGTTTATCAATAATGGACAGAAAAACGATTCACAACCATAATTACTTTTAAGTACGTGTTACCAAGTGTATAACTACGAGTTGCATACATGTAACTTATACAAGTTACATATACGTAAGTTGTTTCGTCATCATTGTCGTTCCTTGGAGTTTAAACTAAAAAATATATAATGATCTCAAAAAATAAGATTGAAATTTACTCAAATATACTTTAAACAATTAAAATATTAAATAAATTATACTTTAAACAATTAAAATATTAAATCAATTATACTTTAAACAATTAAAATATTAAATCAATTACAAATTATGTGATTGTGTGATGGTGGTTTTTACGGTTTTCAATTATAATATGTTTTTCATTTGATCTCTCACCTAGTTATATATATAATTAAATATAAGTAATTTATATATGTATTATATAGTTATATATAAAACTTAACTATATTTATATATCAAACACATTAATTTATGGTTTAACACACCGTTTTTATCAATTAAAATACAAAAAAATCAAAATCCGCTTCGAACCGGTCCGGTCTGGTTCAACCAACCAAAAATGATCCCCGTTCAGACCGATTGGACAGACCGTTTCGATCCGGTTCTAACAACAATGCTTTCAACCTTGTTAAGAATTATATAAGATTAAATGGTTGACAAGCTGAATTAATCATCTATACTAATAAATGATTATATTTGGTAAACATGTGTCGTCATCACATTAACACTACCATTTTTGCTCTCGCCCAAATCATTTATCAATTTCAAAAAGTTAAAATAATTATTGTTAAATTTTCTCTCTTTATATATATATATATATATATATATATTATATATATATATATATATATATATATAATATATATATATATATATATATATATATATATATATATATTTGTCTCTCTCCTTCTCTCTCTCTATCTCTTATTTAAACATTTTAAAATTTTCTAAAATCAATATTTTTTATAAAATACATTTTTATTAATTAAAAACTAAACATTTTGATTAAAAATACACTTTTATAGAAAAAAATGATTTTTGAAAACTAGGATTTTTTTCTAAACAACATATCTTTCGACACATATAAAGTATTCTAAAAACTAATCTTTTTCTAAATAAAGGTTTTATATGATTTTTTTTCTAAAAAATTTAAAAAAATAACTGTAACAATAAGATATTTTGTCGGAGAAAGTTTTTTATTAAAAAACTATTCATAAAATAACTAAAACCCATTGTTTTGAAATAATGAGATTTTTATTAAAAATTATATTTTTCAAAACCAATATTCTTAGAACGAAAGTCTCTTTAACTATTTTTTAAAATGAAAGTTTGAAATAATAATTTATGTTTTCTAGCTTTTCATTAATTGTTAATATTTTTTTATTTAACACATGTAATACATGGGGTATAACCTAATATATAAATATACTAGTATAGTATCTCGTATAATACACGGGTTGATTAAATAATATATGATATAACTTGTAATAAAAATTTAAAAATTATAAATGATATTTGTAAATATGATATGATTGAGTTAGAGATAAATAAATAGTTCAAGTAAAAACATAATAATATCAATTTAAAATTTTATTTTATAAGATGATGTTTTTTAATTGTTTTTTTTAAACATTCTGGCTTTTTTATATTATTTTGAAAAAATAATTATGCTATGAAACTTAGAAAACATGATATTAAAATACTTCGTATTTAAAAAAAAATTGTGTCATATATTTTTAAAGTGTATTTTTCATTATAATATCAAGTTTTTTAAAAAATTTACAATATCAAACTTTTTTATTTAAAAATATTTTAAATACTATAATTACTATATATACTTGTATCATTTATTAAAATAGAGATGCAGGAAATGAAATGAGAATATTAAATGTGTTGATGTGTGACATAAAAAACTCTTTTTATTATATCTAATAGATGTGTTAAACACATTAGTCCCAACCTAAACTTATTTACACATGATTTCTTTTTCTCAAACACAAGAAAATGCTTAAACTTATGCGAGTAAAAAACGTTAAAAAAATATATATTTGTTGAGTATACCTCGCACATATTCTATATTTTCGTAAAAAATAACAACTAGAAACTAATTACCTTTTCTGGAGGCATATAATAGAGAAGGTTGTTGACCCGACCCGACCCGGAATCAACCTTCATTAAAATAACAAAAGAAAACAAAAACAAACAGGCTGCTAGACAAAAATCAGCAAGTGTTAGTGAATTACGAGAATAACAAATGTTGTCTCACACCCAGAAGCTCTAAACTTTCAATCAAATTTCTCCATCATCATCATCATCATCATCATCTTCATCGTTCGATCGAACTAAAATTCGTCGTTAGGGTTCAAGATTCTGAACCAAAGGGTCAGAGGATCTTTATCTGTTCATCCAAGAAATGTGGACCATACCTTTGGGAATCTCAATCTCCCCCAATTTCAACAAATTACCCCTTTTTTATCCTTCTAGACTTCCGCAATCTTCTCTCTCACATCATATCTCCAGATCAGGTACTTTCTGTCTCTGTACATACATATATGGGTATCTATAGGTGCATAATCTAATTGGGTGTTTTGATCTGGAGAATTGTATGAAATCTGTGTTTGTGATTTTGATTTATGGTTGAAAGGGTGCAACTTGTTAATGGATTAAGGTTTAAATGGTGTCTGTTGGTATCTGAATTGGATTGAATGAGAATTCGATTGGACTTTATGTGCTGCCCTTAATTTTATGTGTCTGCAAATTATGAAAAAAAATTGTTTGAGATTTGGGTTTCAACAAGTTAAGATTGTGGGTGTGCTTGAAGTTTGCTAGATGTTCAATGGTTTGTTGTTTAATTGAATCATACGAGTGAAAGATTCATGTTGGGGGTCTATTAGTTTGATATTGAGGAAGAATAAACAAGAGTTTGTTCTAAATAGAGGTACAAGTTTGATTTTGATGATGATGTCGTACCTCTGATGTTATTCCTCAATACAGTGAAAATTGAGATGCTTCACCAAGATATGCAGCTTAACCAATATTGTTGCCGGGGTATGTTTGTTTGTTCAACTAAACGTTTTTGAGGGGACAAAAAGAAATGTTCTGGTTTTCATATATGATATTACATTGAAGCGTGGTTTAAATACTTGACTAATACAATTGTATTGATATGTCTATTAAATTATGTATGATGTAAAGCTTAAACATTTATATCAGAGTCAAAGAGAGATGACCACATGTTAAGTTATTTGGGACAGAAGAAGTAAGCTCAAAATCAGGGGGTGTTTAGATTTGTATTTCGATAATGATTACTGCAATGTTCAAGAATCAGAATCATGCATTAGCCTCAACAAAGTGATTAAATTTAGGGATAACTATGTTTTATTTTTTACTTGCTGCTTTATCCTAGATCATCATTTTTGTTGCTAGCAACTCCTCAATTGTGTATTCAGTATCTCATTATTTTGGTCCTGAGAAACAGTACAAGTGATTATTGTGACTTCAGGTTTACAGAATATCCAAACACACAAAATGACCAAAGTATTCCCTGTTTCGTAAAGCTATAGATACTTTCATTTGACAAATGGTTGAATAAAGTTGTTAGTTTATCTGTTAATTATTTGAGTTACATCAATAATGACAGAGGAATATTATGAAGCAAATCAAACTGTAATCATTAGTTATGGGCAAGCAGTTCATCTTGGACTACAATTTCTCCAAAAACATAAGTGTTACATGTATTCTATGACACCCCAAGAAAAAGAAAACATCTACTTTACAAAATCTAGAGAACATGAATCAATCTTCTAGTTGTAAAGTTATTCATTTGATCTCAATTGTCAAAGTCTACATCTTTAACTTATGTAATGATTCAGTCTTTTCTGATTAGAATTTTTGTACATCTCTTATTTTGTTTTGCTTCAGCAGGTATTTGCAAAGCAAGTCAAGTGGTTGATATATTCCCAATCATCTCCCCTGATATTGTTGTTCGCGAGGCAAGAATTGAGGATTGTTGGGAAGTTGCAGAAACACATTGTAGCTCCTTCTTCCCTGAATATTCATTCCCATTAGACTTTGTTTTAAGGATTGATAGACTACTTGCACTCGTTTTTGGATTATCAGTACCAAATGGTTGTAGAAGAACATGTTTGGTTGCTGTCACCGGTGCTTCTGAAGATGAGACTTTCTTTATTGGTGATGAAGATCTTAAAATTGCTGGTTTTGGTGCAAAGATTAGTCTGAATAAGGGATATGTTGCAGGGATTTTGACTTTAGACACCGTGGCTGACTTTCTTCCGAGAAAAGGACCTCTTCGACAGAGAAGGTGAGCTTCTTTTCACAGATGATAATTTTAACTCTTTTGATCGAAGTAACTATGTTATTGGTTATATTTTTTATATAATCTGATCATACATGCACCACTAATTTGAGTATATTTAAGAAAAAATTATGGACAATTAAATCAATTCGAACTTCAAAATTTGACTATTTGTACACATTTTCTTGATAAATTGATAACTTTTTAACACTTACTACTATTCTGAAAATGTATTAGTTTGACTTCTTATGTATCGGTGTGAATCTTGAAACTGAAGTTTAAGAGATTGGCTTCAGAAGTCAAACTAATCTTATGTGATCTCATGTTTTCAGGACTGGCATTGCATACGTGTCAAATGTTGCAGTTAGAGAGAGATTTAGGCGAAAGGGAATAGCTAAAAAGCTCATAGCTAAAGCCGAGGCACAAGCCATAAGCTGGGGATGTCGGTCCATTGCATTGCATTGTGACCTAAACAACCCTGGGGCCACTAACTTATACAGAAGCCAAGGGTTTAGGTGTATCAAAGTACCTGAAGGAGCCAAATGGCCCCAGCCCAGAACTTCACCCGATATGCAGTTCAACTTCATGATGAAACTCCTCCATAAAAACCAAACCAATGGTTAGATTTGTCTGGTGTACCAGTAGTATTTTTAAAAAGGTACAATCAATCAAGCGAGTAAAGTATAGCAACTGTTATTGTATATCTTTATAATCTTGTACTTGCTCGTTCATGTAAGATAAATGAAAATCGGGTTTCAAGCCACAATGACAAACAACTCCTTATTACAAAATTTTCCAAAAGAAAGCAAAAAATAAAGAAAGCTTGAGCTTGATTACTGTTGTACAAAATTTGCCAATGCAGAAACATCCAGAGCTGGGAACTCGTTAACAGCTGCAAGCACTGCTAATCCAAGTTTTACTGCATCCTCATTACTAGGCGCCTGCAATTTTTAATATATTTATTTTAGTTTTTTAACACACGGATAACTTAAATGAAGTTATGGCATGACTTTATTACCTCGATGTTGAGGGGCAAAACAGGGTCATGAAGCGAAAGTCTCAAAAGGAACCAACCACCATAGCCGGAAACCCGAATCCCTTCATAATTAACAGGAGCTTTTTGAAGCTTAGGGTCTGATTCACTTTTACTATCCAGATGTTTTAACACTGTTTCCCCGTATTCACGAAAAGATCTGTAAAAACACAATTTGAATATATTCAAAATTCTCATGGGGGATGTGGTAGTTATGCAGCTTTTGAGTTACTAAATTTGCTTACCCTCCTTTGAGATCTGAATGATTTTGATCTATTTTTAATCTAAGCTCAACAGCAACACCTGGTTCCTGCAGTTCATCTACCAAATCTGTCAAAACTTTGCTGCCGCCAGTTTGACCCGAAGCTCTAGCTGATGCAAGTTTGTTTAATAGCTTGACCTGCAAATAAAGTACAATAAAGACCGAATGACTTTCACTCAGTCACAAAGCACACTTTTTAGATCTAAAAAATGAATACCTACCATCAGATATGCACCATCATCAAGCCAGTGATTCTCCTTAAGCGCTCCATGGCCACTGGTCTCAATAGCCAAATGTGACTCCTCACCAACAGAGTTCTGTAAAAGAAGCCAAGTCAGCATGACAGTAACTGATTTCAACATGTTTTAAGATTAGTATCGTTTCAATGAAATCAGTATTGTTGTATGTGGGTCATACCAGACGAATAGCTTCATCAATGACATTTTTATACCCTCTTTTAAACCGATGGTGTTTCCCCCCTGCAAGAAATTTAAAAAATATCAGCACATCATCAAATCTAATTTGATCCGATTATGATCCATAAACAAAATCAAGAAAAATGATTTAGTGATCAAGTAGAAGACCCGACGATCATATAAAACACTTCAATCAATTTGATGCATGTATATATGACATCAGTTACCTAGTTTTTTCTCGATGAATGTTGTAAGCCCATCTGAAGTAACACTGTCTGTGACAATAGTTGTTCCAGGGTGCTAGTAGGAGCAAAAAAACCTTTAATTAAACTTAAACTCATGAAAAGTAACTATCTTTTAGAATGGTTTAAGAAACTCACTTCCTCTAGAACAATAGCAGACATTAAAGCTATTAGACGATTTCGATTGAACTCACGACCAGTGGAATCCACAGCAGCAGATCTGATTTAGACACCACCACTGACAATATTACAAAAAGGCACAAGCATTCCTGCATAGGAAAAATAAATAAATGTGTAGAAGATTAATCACCTATCAACATCTGTGTCAAAGATAATCCCTAAATCAGCCTTGTTATCAAGCACTGCTTGTGTAATTGCCTTCATTGCTGCCTTGTCCTCAGGATTAGGAATATGATTGGGAAATAAACCTATCCATTAGTGAAGGTAAATTGAGTTAATTTGATACGAAAACCTAACTAGTCTTAAAAAAATTGTTACTTTATTACCATCTGGTTCTAGAAACTGACTGCCAGAAGTAATAGCACCTAAAGGCTCCAGCACCTTTTCCTGCAAAAAAATAAAAGATAAAACAAAAGACATGTAAGTTCTGTAATTGATACATAACTCCTGCTTTGAGATTTTTTATATATTAATAAATAAATAAATAAATAACCCTTACAGCAAAAAAACCACCAGCTCCATTGCCAGCATCCACAATTATATGAAATCCTTCCAATGGCTTTTCTAGTGACTCGAAGCAGGTAACAAAGTTTAAATGACTGAATTGCCCCTTTGAAATTAATATAATAACTAGGATGTAATACCTATGTTTCCAGAAGCTTTGCGAACAGCTGCTACAAGGTCAGATGCATATATAGTCATGTAGTCAACTTTACTGATAGATGATGAAGCTTTTCTTTCAGCCTCTCTTAAAGATTCTGGTGTAAAACCATTGTATATGTTTGCAGCACGCTCTAAGATGTCTTTAATGTCAGCTTTTCCTAGCCCTCCCTCATTAGTGAAGAATTTAAATCCATTTCTATTGTAAGGAAGATGGCTAGCTGTCAAAATAAAGAAACATATTGAGTATATGACAAAACGGCACAGCCATATATATCTTTCAAGATTATATTATAATGGGTTCCACATGCTTTTACCTGTTATCATGATAGCTCCATCAACTGGGCACAGAAAGTCATCATTTTTGGTCAATGTACTATTGAACATTGCCGGTGTGGATGCCAATCTACCAAAAAAACATATAATGAAGGAACTGGGAGAATAAACTCCTGAATGAAAACCAAACATAAAGAAAAAAAATGATATTCACAAATTCAAATATGACTGGGAGGCCAAAATATGAGTTATCCATTCTGACATTGAAACATGGCTAATCCATTTTCTCTCTCATATTTACCTATGATTTTGTCATTTGGTTCAATGTCCTTGTAAGGTCCATATTTTAGGTCTTCCAATCATTACTCTTCAAAATTAAAAGAATATATTTGTTATTATTAATTCAACAGCTGCATTACCCGTAGTGCACAACATCAAAACCTGCACCAGCGATTCCCCGAGAAGCTGCATCCTGAAAAAACAGGTCAAGCATTTATAAAAACAACCCACATATGCCTTTAAACATGCATATAATTTATAAATGGAAAAACTGAATATATAAGGTTCATCAAAGCCACCAAAAAGTTCATCATACTTGAGTTAAAGTTTAATACCTGTAACATTTGTGCCGAAATTCGAGAATCATGACCAATAGAAATTTTTAAACGTTTCGATGAGTCAGCCTTTTTCTTATCTAAAAGCCATGCAGCAAAGGCAGCTGCTATGGCTTGTGTCACTGGCTCTGTAAGATTAATAGGTTCCCCAGCAACACCATCAACAGCAACACCACGAATATCACTGCTTAAAGTTATGTACGTAAATGAAACAAGTAGCACAATAAATCGCTTATACGCACATAAATCTTCTGTGTGGCATTTTACCTGCCATTTTGAAGTTTGAGAAAATCTGTTTTTCCAAGTGATGGTACTGCAGTAGCTGATAGGGAAGCTGCAAGAGAAATCTATTAGAAATCTTGGATATAAAGACAAAAGCTTAAATACGCATGAAGACAATCATAACTCGTCAACTTATGAGTTCCATTGATTTTAGCCATCTATCCCTCCATCGCAACATAGTGTGCATCCTTCTATAAGGAATGCCATTTTACACTAATTTATGTTTAAATCATCATGTCCTGTATTACTAAAATTCTCCTATGTAGATGTGTAAGCATAACTAATATATGGAATGATGATATCTAATGGCATTATTTTATCTCTTTTCCATTATGCCAACCTCATTTCTCTTTAGCCGTTTCCACTAGCACTTATACAAGATAATAGGCAGTATTGGAAGAAGGCCAAAACATATATTACATATTAAATCTGGGTAGTTTTGAGAATCCTGAAGGGACTTAAAGTCTTGGTCACAACTGATGGCAACCTGTATGATAAGAGTCTAGAACAGACCATTGCAGTAAACAACTCTTTGGCTAATGTTTGACATATTATGCAATTGCATGGCCGAGATCCTCGTCCATGTCAGCTTCTTTCCTTGAAAGAGAAACAAGTTGTTTTTAAATTGAGCACATTGGTCCCTTTGATATAGGGAGCCAAACTGCCTAGTTTGTTGGCAGCATTGTGCACTTGGAATATTTTGAACAATTTTCCCCATCATTTCTGCATACAAGATTTGGAGTTTTATCAGATTTCACATTTACAGGATTTCAAGTAAAAGCCAAATTCCGTTGAGTGGTTTGTGTTTGTGCTATTTTACAGATGAAATCGCTTTATCAATTAGAAACTTTAGACCAAGGTTTTATCAGAAAAGAAGTTTAAATTCAAATCCTCAATTGCCACTGCCATGAACTTAAGTTCAAGATCTAATGCAAGTCTTACAAGTTTAGAATGATATCTTAACAATGAACAAGCAAACAACTACCATTTAAAAAGAAATTGTGAACTGTCTCACACATAGTATACTATAGTTGATAAAGATGAAGTTGCCGTCAGACGGACAAAAAATTGTTAGAGAGAAACTTTTAGAAGCTAAACTGAAAAGAAATGAGAAATAACTTGTGACGAATATCAGAGAGGTAGGTAGATGGAAGATTGAAAAATAAGAGCTGAAAACAACATAAAGGAAGTATAATTGGAAACAGAACTACAGAGCCCACACAAATTAAACAACTGCTCACATAATGACACGAATCACAAGGTTTTACTCAACTGCAATCTTAAAAGTAATCAAGATACATATTCTCTTGCATCAAGCATCTGCTCTGCATTCTTTATTAGGACAAAGACAACCAATACCGCATTGAAGTACATACAAAGTCCCAATCAACAACTTCATGCATTGCTTTTCTTATTAACCAACATAGTTTCTAATATCAGCATAGAATATCCTAAAAAAACTTCATCCAAGCTATTAACCATCTCCCCCTAAATTCATCACATGTTTACCTTATATTAGAACTCCATCGATAACGTAATCCAATCACCTAAGATCAAGAGTGTCATGCTTTGACTTTTACCGTTTAACTGATCAGTGATCATCACTGGTACGCAAAACAATGAATTCAATCAATTCAAACACATACTGAAGCTACGTTAACCTATGTAACAATAACGTATGTACTCTCCTTGAATTCCAAGTAAACACTGCCTAATCAATACAAAAACTCAATTTCCTGAATACGAAGAAGATCTATCCACAGTTTCTTCCTTGTACAAATAAGTAGTTATCTATCACAGCTTAATTTTCTGAGCAAAGTCGTTAATCCACGTAGCCGATCTATGGATAGTTTACCCTATCAGATAAATTGAACAAACAAAAACAAAAAGCTTCAACTATGATCGACTTAAACGACGCCTATTTGTTCAATTGAGTGCCTGATCAATTCCGGACCGATGTGTATACACATAACACACACACACACAAACAATATACACACACACACAAACAATACACACACACACACACACACAGAGAGAGAGAGAGAGAGAGAGAGATCTATAAGTGAATAACCTGCCATTATCAGATAGATTGTGTGTTGTTGAGAGAGATGAAGAATGGGCGGAGAAGGTGATGGGAATACGATGGTAGAGAAAAAGAGCGATGTGCACTTGTGCAGCCACAGGAGCGTGCCGTGCACGTGCGTCGTATTCTCGGAATCTCTAGCAACTTCTCCTAACCGTTTCTCTGGGTCTTGACCCGATTGGTAAGAACCAATCGGTCAAAAAGATGTATATGTTGTATTAATGGGCCGGTCCGGGTCATAATTATCTTTATTTCGTTTTTGTCACAAAATAATAATCAAATTTTAAAAATGTTATAATTTAATCACTCATATATATTTCTCTCAAATTGAACCTTCAAACGATCAAATCGAGTCATTACCAAATTTTATTATGACAAGAAAGTCATGATGAAAAAGACATTGAAGTTAGAATTTTCAATATATAAAATTATATTAAAAAATAAAAAAAACATGTTAATTATAAAAAAAATAAAAAAAGTGTCTAAAATTTACATCAACGTTCTATATCAGCTTCAAAAGATAAAACTTGAGTTACTTAATTGGAACACTTTTGAAAGTTGGTTACTATTTTGCAAAGTTACCCCTTTATTTATTTATATATTACTAAATTACTAATTACTAACTTTATTAAACTTAAAAAGTTGTACAATATGCTTAATAAGTTGTATTTATATATTTTTTTTTCTAATCCTTAACTTCTTTCTTTTCTTAATATAATATTTTTATATTTTTACAATTTGATCCCAAATTGTTTTTACTTGTAATTTTGGTCTTTTATATTTTTCATATTTTATAGAATTTTTGTTTTAAGGTTCGGTTTAAATTTTGCGAGTTAACTCACTGCAACGTACATGTGTGGTTCAACATTTTTACCCTTATATTTTCCCCGTTTAACGGTCCCGTCGCAAAATGTTGGTTATATATCGGCTTACTTATAGTTTTATATGTTTTACGTTCCGCCTACGTTGTTTAACATTTTTACGCCTACTTTTCATTCGTTTTTATTTTTATTTTTTACTATGAGTTTTTTGAATGTTAGTGATCATTGATGGTGGTATCATTTATGTTACTTGATATGATTTTACACCCCCGCTGCAACGCAAGGGATTAAGACTAGTTATTAGTATATATCACACAATGTAATGTCACATCATATATAAAGCTCCATCAGTTTTCTTAGATTTTTTATGTTTTAAATGCTTTCGTCTGATTTTTCGTTTTGTTTTCCACGATCTTTTCCATGCGTGATGTGTGTGTGTGGGGGGGTTCTAATCCTTAACTTATTTCTTTTCTTAACACAATATTTTTTTATTTTTACAATTTGGCCCCAAATTTTTTTACTTGTAACTTTGGTCTCTTATATTTTTTATATTTTATAAAATTTTTGTTTTAAGGTTCGGTTTAAATTTTGTGAGTTAACTCACTGCAACGTATATGTGTGGTTCAACGTTTTTACCCTTATATTTTCCCCGTTTAACGGTCCCTTCGCAAAAATGCTGGTTATATATCGGCTTACTTATAGTTTTATATGTTTTACGTTCCGCCTACGTTGTTTAACATTTTTACACATACTTTTCATTCGTTTTTATTTTTGTTTTTTACTATGAGTTTTTTGAATATTAGTGGTCATTGACGGTAGTATCATTTGTGTTACTTGATACGATTTTACACCCCCGCTGCAACGCAGGGGATTAAGACTAGTTATTAGTATATATCACACAATGTAATGTCACATCATAGATAAAGCTCCATCAGTTTTCTTAGATTTATTATGTTTTAAATGATGTCGTCCGATTTTTCTTTTCGTTTTCCACGATCTTTTCCATGCGTGATGTGTTTGTGGGGGGGGGGGGGGTAATGATATCATCAATGCATGTGGTGACCAGGTTCAAGGGTTTTTTTGCTCGCCTGGTTTAGGGGTGGTATTTTCATCCAGGGTCAGGTTTATTAAACTGTGGCATTCGTCATTTTCGACTAGCTTTGTATTTGTTATCTTGTATTGTAAACCCGACTTGTTTTGGTCTTCGGATCTTTGAATATTAATAAAATGATGGATTTTATGTTGTAATCATGTTTCATACTTGTCGTGGCGTGACCCACAGTTCGTTTCAGCAAAATCAGTTATTTTAACGTTTTCAGTTCGTTTAAGGTCCGAACTTGTATTTTAAGCATCAAAACCAACCAAGACCTAACCCATAACTATTCTAGAACCCTCCAAACATGTAGATACCTGGTCATAATTTATTTAAATTAAAATTTATTTTAAATAAAAGAATCAAAGTGCACCCTTTTACCCACCGGACAAACGCATGACCCATTTCCTCAAACCCTAATCTTTTCCGATAAATACCACTCATTCTCAACCATTTCACCTACATATTTTCATTTTCTTCTCCCAAAAGTTTTGATCTTGTAAGTTGTTCTACTAGTTTTGCTTAAGTTTGACTTTAAAAAGTCAACGGAACCGAATATTGCATTTCAAATCATTTCGGGTATGTAATTTTGGTTATTTTTTAGTTTTCCTAAGTTATTTTATGTTCACAAAACCATTTTCATCTTTATTTAAGTCTTGTGGGCATTCAAACTCATATTTATGCATTTTAGACCCGTTTGGGTCGTTTTCGGGAAGTTTACTCGATTAACTTTCTTGTTTGAGTTTAGATCTGGAAGTTTTACTTTATTTTTAGTTAAATGGTTTTGGACATGTGGTAACCATCCTCGGGTTCATACCAAGTCAAAGACCGAACCAAACCGAACGCTCGTTTAAGCACTTTAAATAACTTTTAAGTGACCATGTTACATCAAACACTTTAGATCGGAGTTTTACTTGATATTTTAGTTATTATATGGTTGATATGGAGGTGTAAAACAAATCTTGGCTTGAACCCAAGTTTCGGGTAAAAACCGAGTAAAACCGAACACCCGTTTTAACGAGTTAGTCAATGTTCAAACCACCAAAAGTTCAACTTATCTTTTTAGTTATGTTTTACTTTATATTACTTATATTACTTAAGATTTTGTAAGTGTTATAACAAATATTAGCTCAAACCAAGTTTCGGGTAAAAATAAACCCGAGTAAAAGTCGAACTTATCGTCTTAACGAGCTAGTCACCGTTCAAAACGCCAAAAGAAAAATCTTTCCTAATTTTTTTTTATTTATGTTTCACTTTATGTTATTTGTATTAATAATATTATGGTATGACGGAACCAAACTTGGTTTTATACTAAGATCAGGTTTAAGCGAATTTCTTTATTAATTAAAGTCTCAAACTCGGGTTTAAGAGAGTGTAAGTCGGACCTTGATGCTTACATTAATGGGATCGTGCATACTAGCATTAAACCAACTCTCATATGTAAAACTTAACAATGGTTGAGTAAAACTAAACATCAAAGACCCGTTTTCTTGTAAAACTCATTTTATATTTACGTTATTTAAACACACTTTGTAAAATATAACTAAAACTCCCGAAAACCCAAGCCTTATTTTTATAAACTTTTATACCATTTATATTTCATCTTCAAGACTCAATACTTACTCAAGATCTTTCAATCTAGGACACGCACGTTAAAACCGTCGGACTCGCTTACTTGAGGATTTTATTCAAAATTTATTCATCAACGACATTTTATTCCATGTGGATAATTTCATCCCCGTTTTCTCTTCTATACTTTCGGGGTAGCAAGCATACTTACTCAACCAAAAAAATGATTTAATATCTAGATCCTCAACCCACAACCTCTAGGTTATGTGTTACTTAGAATAATTGTCCAATTGTATGTTATATGCCTCATATGATTAATTGCTACATGTTTATTGCTTTTGATCGTTTAGCCTCGTCCTCATCCTCAATAAGTATGATCATACGCTCCTCCTTGTAATATGGTAGTTTTATCAATTAGAAAGGAGCCTCGTTTATTTATGATTGATATACCTTAATTGTCACTTTTATTTACGGCTTCACATATTTGAGTTGTGGATTTTTGCCTTATATTATATTTACAAAGTCATGGAATTGCTCACCAACATACATGTTGACAAAACATATTTTATGCAATGCTACAGGTTTGATTATCGGTTGATTGAAGATTTAAATACGTTACTTTATTTTGGACCGTTAGGTTATTAGTTAAGAACTATTTATTTTCTTGTATTTGTAAGAACATGTTATGAAATGAATGAGTTGATTAAATATTGTCACTTTAATAGTGTCGTGTGCGTTTGAACAATCTTAGTTGCGCCCCGACATGTTCCACCACTTTGGTCGGGGTGTGACAGATTGGTATCAGAGCCATGTTCTGCCGCTTTGGTCGGGGTGTGACATAAACCATCCCCGGGGAAGATATTGTGTCACCTAAGAGTAGCAAACTAGGTTATTTGGTCTTCGCTTTGAAATAAAGATTTTAACCATTTTATATGAAACAACGTGTTTTTTCAAGCGGCCTAATTAAGGTGTTGTTTGTTTTTTATGCAGGAAAATGTCTGCAGTCTGCCGACCACACCTGCAGCAGAAGAGGTGGACCAAACGTCTGCAGTCTGCAAGAAAAAAACTATTTGTTTTTAACATATACAGAATGGTAAAAAAAAAATTCTATAATTAGATTAAACTTATTTTTTAAACCTATTAAATTAAACCTATTTTTTAACACTTGTTTTCTTGGACTTGTACCACACATATACATTCGTACGTACATACAACATATATACACAACCTTACGTACAAGCAACCGGCGGGCGAGGTGTGGGGAGGGGGTCGGCGAGCGCAGGTAGCGGGAGGGGGGATGTAACATCCTGTATCTCTATGACTTTATTTATTTATGTTTGTGTGTGGCCTCGTTAGTAAAAGTCTAATTCATTAATAATAATAATAGTAATAATGATAACAACAACAATAATAATAATAATAAAATCTAATAACAAATAATAATAATAATAATAATAACTTTAAAAGTAACAGTAACATTATAATTATAATAATAACAAATAATAAAAATAATAATATCTATAATCATAATAATAATAATCATAATAATAATAATTATTATAGTAATACTAATAATAATAATAACAATAATAATAGTATTAATAATAAACTCTTAAATCAAAGTTCAGGGGGGTGTTCTGCCAAATTCTAAACTTGAAAAACAAAGTTTCAACCATTTAATCAACAGCCCAAACTTCAGGGGCTGAAAATGTAAAATTTGTTTTCTTAAACCCGTTTTTCCGGTGGCTTCGGCTGGAGCTCCGGCCGAGCTCCAGCGAGGCTTCAAACCATCATTTTCATGCGATTCGACCCAAATTAAACCACCCAATCCCCTCGACCCCACGAATCGAACCCAAACCCCAACCCAATTTGAGTTGCCGCTCGTTGCAAACCTTCCTAATCGAACTAAGGCTAACCGATGTAAACATCCAAATCAAATCCTGTCCAAATTCGCAATTCCAATCAAATTAATTATCCCTAAACTTAATACACGGCTTAAGCAATCAATCAATCAATTAGAATTGCAAATTAACAGCTCGAAATCTCTTAATTTGGGTAAACTTCAAACGCGGTTTCAATCGAGTGTGTTAAGCCCGAAACCGTGTAATCGAAGCTATAAATTGAGGGTTTCGGATTCACTTTGAAGTTCCTAAACTCCCTGAACCCTCAATTGCACAAGAAAACCTCTCAATCATAAAGCCCCAATTCAAGAACTTTCGAATCACATCCGAACTCGAAACCCCCCTAATCAAAACCTGTTACCCACTCGTTTTTGGTCGATGAACAAAAGGCCCTATGATGATTCGAGTGTTTAATATCGAATCGAGGGTCAATTTCAGATCGGATGAACCTAGGGTTCATCGGGTTGGGGGAAACCGAGGCGACTCGGTTTAAATTCAAAACAAACCAAAGTGAACCAAGGCCACGGCCCTGGTTCACTGGTTCCCGCATCCCATCTCCTAGGGGAGACCCGGGTTCGACCCCGGGCAAACCCCCTTTCCCCCTTTTATTTTATTTTATTTTTGTTCTTTTTCTTTCCCTTTTCTTTTCTGTTATTATTTATTTCTTTTAATATTTTAATTCTGAAAAATTTCTAAGAAATTTATTTTTTCAGAATTTATTTAAACATTATTTTATATTTTTTTAATTAAATCAAAGGTTTATAAATATGTTTGAATTTAAAATACATTGTGGTATTATTCCTTATTTTGAATTATTTAAAATAATGTTGTTATGTGAAAAGATTATACTTGTGTAAAAATATTTTAAATTATTTAAAATATATGCATGTATATATATGTATATATATATGCATGTATTGGCAAACAATTTGAATGATTACTTATTTTTTTACCTATATACATATATTGTAAAATATGTATGTATATATAGGCATGTATATATATTGTCAAACAATTAGAATGATTAATTACTTATACATATATACTTATATTTATATAAACATATCAAAGTAAGTATATATATATATATATATATATTCTTGACTTATTACAATCAATACAACCTTCATAAATCGGTTTAACGTGCGATTAGTTTTGTTTATATTAGCCTTTCTCTTTCGCGCAATAAATCTAATTATCATTTCGTTCCATTAACCCGATTCACATTAATAACACGAAATAAATAGATGTCAACCTCTATTCAATCCATAATTAAGAACCTTAAAACAAAATAATTAATCATCAAACCGATTATAACGCATTACCTTATTCTTATTTAGGTGCCTTGTGACATTGTATTGGAAACCTTATTCGTAATTATTCATACTTCACTTTCAAGCCTTCTTATTATCATGTGAGTTCTTATGCCCCGTTTTACGATTATTTTACACCTTCGGGGTGAAACATGTTGAATATACAAACATACTCATACACGTTTT
The DNA here is from genome assembly GCA_025506515.1 of Flaveria trinervia. Taxonomy (NCBI): domain Eukaryota; kingdom Viridiplantae; phylum Streptophyta; class Magnoliopsida; order Asterales; family Asteraceae; genus Flaveria; species Flaveria trinervia. The sequence goes on from CM046450.1 coordinate 4,216,927, forward strand.
GATACATATTACGCACGTGCAATTCTTTACATAGTCGTGGTTGTTTGCATATGATAAGCTGTATATGAGAGGTGACATACGTGTGCAATCATTAACTATATCTAGCCTGGCGAAGTCTTAGATCTCTGGGCCTGACAAGCCTATTTGGTGCTAAAGCCGAGGGATTGCCGGCTCCTAGGAGCCGTATGCTTGTGCACTAGGGAACCAAATACACTTAGCTAATCATGCTTATTCATGTTTTCAGTCAAGGTTTGATTGTAACTATGCATGTTCTATATACTTACTATCTTGCGACCATTGACTAGAATTGCCACATTTTTGTATACTTATTGTATTTAAAACCATGAGAACTCACCAACTCGTTAGTTGACTCTATTTTCAACATGTTTCAGGTAATGTGCAAGCTTCGCAATGATTGAATGAATGCTTAAACCTAGAACATGGACCTAGGCTTAATAAGGACAAATTGGTTTTCCTGTTTTTGTTTGTTTCATTATGAGACTTGATGTATGTGGTGTTTGGAACAATCGATAAATGGCATTTTGCAATTATAATATAGCGTTATGTGGTTGTGAACAATCTTAACCCTCACACCTCGACGTTTCCGCCGTCAAGCTTGGGGTGTGACAGGGGAGGCGGGGGTAGGTAGGGGAGGTGGAGGCGGCTGGCGAGCGAGATAGGTGGAGGGGGGAGGCGGGCGTAGGTAGGGGAGGTGGAGGCGGCCGGCGAGCGAGGTGGGAGGGGGGCCGGAGCAGGTGGGGGGAGGGGGAGGGGGGGTCGGAGCAGGTGGGGGGAGGGGGAGGCGAGGGCAGGTGGAGGGAGGGGGCATCGATGGTCCAGCCGGTGGGGGGAGGTGGGGCGGCGATGCTCCGGCCGGTGGAGGTGGTGGGGCGGCGGTGGTCCGACCGATGGGGTGGTGGGGCGGCGGTGGTCCGGCCGGTGGGGGGAGGTGGGGTGGCCGATGGGGAGGTAGGGGAGGTGAGGGGAGGTGAGAAAAAGTTAGAAGATCTCAGAAGACATATGTTCACATATTTTTCATGCAGACCTCCTGCAGACGTTTTTTAATGAAACGTCTTCCAAAAAACAAACACTCTGCGCATTCAAAACCTCTTTCCGCGTCTGCGTGCGCGCAGATGAAAAGGTAGGGGAGAGATTTTGGTAAAAAAAAACAAACACCACATAAGTCATTATACATTTCATGTAAGTTTTTATTGTATAGTAACTTAAATGTCCTAACTTAAAAAAAATAACTAAGTTAATGAAGATAAATTAAAATTATAACTATACAAGTAGCAAAACATATCAAAACTTAAAGACGAAAATAATAATTAACTATTAAAATAAAAGGATAACTTTATAAAATAGTAATAAATAATTAACTTTGTAAATAGTAATCAAGTTTAAAAATGTTTTAATTAAATAACTCACACTAAGGGCACTCAACTTTTATGTATTATTTAATTTATAAGTTTGAATATATTTACAGCATGTTTTTTCTTTTTCTTTTGTTTCAAGTAAATATTTTTTCTTTTTTTAATGCTAATGTGGAACAGTAGTGTGAATTTTGGGTATTTTTTTTATTTTTAAATTTAATTAGCATTTTCTATTTTAAAAATAATATCATATATTGAAAATTTCGACCCCTACGATATTCTACTCCATTGCTTTTTGGATATAAAAAAATTCGATTATGACTTGATCTGATAGTTTAACAGTCCATATAATTAAAATAAAAAATACCTACGATATTCTACTCCAGAGACCAATACGATCGTACAACTTTCCCGTCCATGTTACATACATCAAAGTTGAAGGGGTCAATCTGTTATTTCATGAAACCAGAGACCCATAACCGCCTTAAATGTGGTATTTATGTGAGGCATAAAAGGGTCGTGAAATCAGATATTAGGGTTTCGAATCAACTAATACGATCGATATCCCCAATTGAATTGCAGTAGAAAATCAAAGATCAACGAAGATGATCGAGGTGGTGTTGAACGATCGCTTGGGGAAGAAGGTTCGTGTGAAGTGCAACGATGACGACACCATCGGCGACTTGAAGAAACTCGTTGCAGCCCAGACCGGAACCCGCGCTGACAAGATTAGGATCCAGAAGTGGTACAACATCTACAAGGATCATATCACCCTCAAGGACTACGAGATTCACGATGGCATGGGCCTTGAACTCTACTACAATTGAGATTGTAGGTATGATGATATTTTCGTAAGTTCGGTCAATGATAAGAACTTTTCAAACGCTCAAGTATGGTTGTGTATGAATAAATTGTGTGCTTTGAACTGTTGATTTGTACAAGAGTAATCATGAAAATATGTATGTAATTGGAATTTAGCTTTTAATATTTGGTTGCTTAATTTTAACGCTTTGTGTTCTGTGGGTTATATTTTGATGGTCGACATTACTGCTTCTGTTGAGGAAAGGTGGATGATTGAACTTTAACTTGATTGGATTTGTAAGCTAATTTGATCTGATTTCGTCAGTTTTTGATCTTATGATATGTTGAGGCACCATATGTTTGTTCTCTTAACCTGCTGATTACATGATCAGTGTTTTGGCGGAAATCATGGCAAATTGTTTGCTTTCATTTGGTAAACTAACACGTAATTGGAATGTATAGTTTTTACATAATGGTTACTAACTGTGATGATTTATGTTATGGGTGTGTTTCACTATTGTAGGGGAAATAACTTAATAAAACATCAGTTGCATACTCTCATGTTTTATGCTGTATGAATGGTTTAGATTGTTCCAGTTGCTTAAAGTAGATGCTTGACCTTTAACTTCCTTGGGCTTTTTGTGCTAACATAATCATATTTGTTGGCTGTTCAGTGGTGATCTTAGGACTGGTCTTCTGGATAGTATGGAATTTCTACACTGGGTTTGTTTGCTGATCACATGATTCTTGATTGCTCAAAAACTTCTCATTGGGTTTTCCTTAACTTGTAGGTTGATATTGTGCAGATACATTAGATTTTTTTAGGTGAACAGCTGACTATTATGTGTGATTGCAATTTCGGTTTTCACATATATGCTGCTGAATCACAGTGCATTTTGCTTTGTTGGCAAGAGTAAAAGAGGTGATTATCATTTGACATAATGAATCTTTTTCTGCTTAATGAATAAAAATTTGTTGATATTTGATGTTAGTATTCACAAGTTACCCTGGACTAAGGTAAATCACTCAGGATTACAGTTAGAACAACATAATTATTATCTTTTGTACTATTTCTTTCATGATTTAGTGCAACTTTTAGGCAAACTATTTTGGGCTTTACTTGGTAATCTTATTTGTTACTGGTATACCTTATTTACTTATTGGCTGCAGGTTGTTGCTTTATGTCATGAGCTTTTGTATAGGCAGGCTTTCTCAATAGACAATAGTTAACCTGTAGATTGTGTATATGCTGAAAAGAATATAACACAGTTGTTATTGAGCAACACAAGTAATTAAGTAGATGACTGTTAATCTTGATCGTAAAGCTCCATTACTTGTGTTTTACATGTTATCAATAAATTAAAATATGCATCACAATACTGGATCTTTTGGATAGTGTCCAACAATTAATCAACACAACAGAATGGGTATTCATGTTTGATAGTTGTGTGTTATTTGCTTGAGGTCAGGGCTGCGATCATGGCTTCTTTAGGGCTCAATATCTCAATTTTGTTATCGTGGGATCTCACTTTCTAGTATTTGTAAGCATCATTTGTGTTCATTATGATTTTTTCTTCGCTTTGAAATTTCTTTTTTATTTTTATGTATAAAGAATTTTGTGTCATTTTCTTTGGGTTGTGTCAAAAAATGTTTAATTTTCTTTTAGCTTCATCTTAACAAGAAAACAATAGACATTTTTTTATATTTTACAACAATGTGACACGAAGATCAAGAGACTTGATGTATCGATGATCCCATTCTTTAATAGGAGTGCTTCATCATTTTCTTAACCTGATATTTAAGCCTTGGGAGATAATGATATTGTCAGATTGACTCTTATAAGCTTGAATCTTTTATTTATGTGCTTTACCCTTCAAGACTAATCAGATTGATTCTTTCTGTGATATAACTATACATAATAGTTAGGCGTACCATGAATATCCTGTTTATACATATCCATCAATGTTCTGAAACTCAACATGTTTTAAGATCTTAATTAAAGAAATATTTTTTTGTAACGAAAAGAGCTTTGGTATTAGAATCTGATTTGAAGACCCAAAAAGATTGAGTTAACCTTGTACAAAACTGGTTATTGTGTATTAGCGGGATATCGATTTGAGTTGCATAAGTTTTAGACATATGTATTTATTATGGGTGAGGGTTAGTTGTTTACTTTATCTTAGTAGCAACTTCATATCTAAATTGTAATTGCATAAGCTAGTAACTTAGTATTAGTTGTTGTTGATTCTCATAAGAGTATAGTCAATTTGTTAGACTTATATGTTAAATCTTTTAAAAGACTTTTAACATTTTTACTTCTGTTAGGGTCTTTTAAATGATTGAGCTGCTCTTGATTTCTCTCACTAAGAACTCCTAAATTTTGATATTAAGATATGTCAAGTTAATTGCGACTACTTTTTAGTTCCGTATATTCGGGTCTACAATTACAAGATTCAGTTATGATTTCCAATGCTTAAAGTGAGCACAAATGTGTCAAGCTTTCTCATTAATACAATGACTTAGGTTGCTTGATCGCTCCTACAATGTCTAGGTATTAAGCGGCTAACTCCCAATTACTTGTTGAATCAAGTTTTTTAATGAAACAAAGATGTGATTAACATCCTATTGTTGATCTGTGACTTCCAATCGGATCGAGTACTTTTATCAATTTGACGTAACTCTTTCTCTTAAAGGGACAACTGAAAAGGCATCTACAAATGTGATATTAGTTTATGACTTTGTGTACTAAATCAAACATATTATGCATTTTCTAATACCACTTAGCTAATTAAGAACTAAGAAGTCACTAAACGACCTGATTCAAATCACCTAAAATTTCTAGAATGCTATGAATTAATTCATGTTTTGTCACCAGAGATTTGAACACTTCTATAAGCTAAGATAAAACCAACCATTGTAGTTTTAGCTATACATAGAAGTAAGAAATAATTTAGTTAAAATACATACGTAGTTGCCAAAACAAGTAAATAGCAGCATTAGGTCTCAATATAACTAATGAACTAACATAAATCTAATAACAAACTTGCTTAGTTGATATCGACTATTGCAATATGGATGGGAGAGTGACGGTAGACCTATAAGTAACAAGGCAATGATGATGGGGTAACAACTGCTAAGTGTTAAAAGCAAGTGGTTTATGTTTTCAGCTTTTCTAACATTAATTCGTCATTTTTTAGGGGAATCTTTCTTATGAGATATATTGAGGTCTACCACTGCTTAAAGAACAAAATGATAGTATGAAAATAACTATTGCAAATATAAGCATTTTAAAGATAATAATCAAACTTCTATTATTATAAAATGATTGTTATAATCAAAACCCTGAATAAACATTATTTTGAAAGAATTTTAAAGTGTTTTACATATTATTAAAATATTTGTAATACAATGCCCCTAATATGCATAAAGATATGTACAACCACACGGCCACACGTACGTTTTGAAGGGTGCGTTAAGCCTAGGAGTTATTTATGGAAAACCTTGGTTTTCAAAACAAAAGCATTGGATGCTTGTCATTATACACAGAAATTTGCGTGTTTCTCCCAACCACTTCATCTTCTATAATTTCACATGTAAACTTCTGTTATGTTATTTTGATTTAAATATTAAAAAAAAATTCTTTTAAAGCTAATAACATACGTATTTCCAAAAATCAATAAGTAAAACACGTACCATAAATAAAAAAAACCCTACAATTAAACATAAACAATATCATGCCTTTAGTGCCTATACATCAGGTCGTTCATGGTGATGTTTGACCGGTTTTAACAAATAGTCTACTTAAAACGCTAACTATGTGACAGACCAAACCGATTGGATTAGGTGGTTAGCAAAGCTGGGTAATTTTATAGGTTTAATGGTTTAGTTTTGAGTATTTGACACTACAATAAACTTTTTTAAGGCTACTAGTTTATATTAACCTACAAAGATATTTATAGTTATTATACGTAACTACATATTGTAAAACTAACATGTATGTATGTATTCATAATAACGTTTAAATCAATTTAAGTTCCCAAGTAGACTAAAGTATTAAACTATTAAAACTAAATTGTTTAGACCTTAAAGTGAAACAGATACCAGACTTGCTTTGGTTTACACCTTTGACCGGTTTTAACGTTTCATAAACCTTACTGCGGTTTCACCTAACCCTTAAGCTATATTACTAGTATGGAAAACTTATCATTAAACAAAAAATAAGAGAAGTTGTTTATTTACCAAACAACAACGAAAATATAAACAATTTCTTGGAAATATAGATTTTTATATTTGTTGGAGGAATAAATAAAACTAGAGAAGTTAATGAAATAGTAAAAACAAGAAATGAGGAAAACATGGATGGAGAGTTTCTAGGGTTGACTCTCTGACTTTACAGAGAGTTGGTGATCAAAACATTTTGCTTGGGATCTTGAGCCTATGGATTTGTAATCTGTTGGATGCCTTTTTACTCTTTATATATCCCAAAAGTCAATATAATGTTTATATATTTATTTATTTTAAAGAAATCAAATATTAGTTTTTTTAAACAACTGGGCATTTCATTCAAAACACTAGCAAGGAACTAGCCATTAGTATATACCACCACTTTTATTTACAATGAATTTCAAAGGAATATCAAAGTGACACCATTTACTCCAGTCTACTATAAACCTTTTTGGGCTTGTTTTTTACTCATCTATAAGAAATTGATTTTATTTTTCCCATAATGCTTTCAGTTGAGGCCCTTTTGGCTTCTGTTATTATGCACCAGCATATTCGTAATCCTTCATATGCTCCAATTGAACACAAATATAATAGCTTGAACTAGTTCTTCCTCCACTTCCCCCTGATTACTGTTTCATATCGTTTATGGAGAATTCATAGAAAAAAAAACAAATATTAATTATATGACAATCATGTTAACTCTAAGTTTTATTATTAATTTCATAACAAATAGTCAAATTAATACGTATATTCTCCACACTTTAGTCATCTAAAAAACTTATACTTTGTATGGTTTAACAGGAAAAAATATTAATCATTTCATATATCATTTTAAAACTTATGGCCATAAAGTGAATGATACTTCTAAATGGAAAATTAATTACAAATTTATTGCTTCATTCTTCATGAAACAATTACATCATTGTTTGATATGTGATTTACTAAAAATTTTGAGTTTTTGACTAGTAACGAAACCTTTGAAGTCAACTTGTTATCACCTAATATTATGTGATAGAGAAAATTGCAAAAATAGTCCTTGTGGTTTGATCAAATTGCAAGTTTGGTCCCAAGATTTTAAAAATTGCAAACTTAGTCCAAACATTTGAAAATTTGTTGCAAATTTGGTCCCCACCGTTAGTGTCCATTAGTTTTTAACGATCTGGGTACTAAATATGCAATATAGTCAAACCATAGGGACCAATTGTGCAATTTTCCCCAAAAAGTAAAAAAACTAAAAAAAATCAAATAAAAATTAAGAAATTAAAATTAAATTTTAAGAGAGTCAAATAAACTTTAATAAATAAATTCAATAATTGTTAAAAAATAGAATAAAGGTTAAAAAATCAAACCAATTTTAAAAAGTAAATAAAAGTAACAATAGAATGCATATAAAAATAGAAAATGAGAAGTATGCATAAAATTTTATTTTTTATAATTATTTTTGATAAAGTTCATATGTCATGTTTAAATCGAAGAATCCAAAACCATTTGAAAGTATAAATCCAAAAAAAGAAAAATGAAATCAAACCATTTTTTTTATTTTTTTTAACTTTAATATGATTTTTTCAATATTTATTTTGAATATTATGAATGATTATTCCGTTGTATTTTTATTTTTTTGTTTTTATTTAACTTTTTACTTTAATCGCATACTTTTTTAATACTTCTCGCTTTCTTTTTTTACATGCATTTTAATTTGATTTTTTAATCTTTATTTTATTATAAAAAATTATTGATGTTTATTTGAATTTATTATGTTTGATTTTAATTTTTTTTAAATTTTATTGATTTTCAATTTTTTAATTTTTTAATCTTTTAGAGCAAATTGCATAAATAGTCCCTATGGTTTGATCATATTGCATATTTAGTCCCTAGATCGTTAAAAACTAACAAACACTAACGGTGGGGACTAAATTTGCAACAAACTTCCAAATGTTATGACTAAATTTGTAATTTTTAAAATCTGGGGACCAAATTTACAATTTAATCAAACTACAGAGACTATTTTTGTAATTTTTTCTACGTGATATTTGCTAACAGGGAAACAAATAGATTTGTGTAAATATATAACAGAATAATAAAACTTTTACGCTCCAAATTCTAACTAATAAATATTTATCTTTTCATCCGTGACCACACGTGAGCAAGCTGTCATCTTATTATAATATCATTACTTAAGTTTATCTTAATAATGTTTCTTTCAAACCTAGTAATACAATTTATTAAATACAAATGTATATTATTTTGTTTTAAAGAATATTTTTGACAAAGTAGCTGCATAAACTACAAGTTTTAATTGTATTAACGAGCTAAAACTTTAAATTTTATTGAAAACTACAGATTCTAATTGTAATAAATAACAAATGGCATTAATTGAATAATATAATTATGTTTTCTTTTGATGTTTTCATGTTGATCATGTAAGTTGTATGTTTTAACCCTAGAAAATACCTGTTGATAAAGTCTAAAACTAACCTTTATTCCATAACATCACATCAATGTTTCTTTAATAAAACCATTACAACACATATACAGCTGCGTATACGTAATCACATACACATGTTTTCCAAAAAAAAACATAAAATGTTGTATTTAGAGCATTATATATATTATATTTATATTATATTATAAGTAGGTATACAAAATATAAAAAGTTTGGTTTGTTGGGTGACAACATATCTCCCTCACTCCGATATGTTTTCCCCAACTTCTTTGACTAGAAAAACCTTAATTTCAGGGCCTTTAAATTTACTCTCAAATCCCTATAAATTTGGCTTCCCACCTTTTGCGCCCTTCAGTTTGCTTAATAGGGATTAACAACTCACATTTTTGTGCATCCTTTTTTAATGCCTACAATTTATGGCCTTTGTTAACTCCCAAAATTAATGCTCCCCAAACCTTATTATATCAATTTGACTTTTAAAATAAGATGCTAATCTTCAAACTCATTGTGGTTTTTATCTAATGAACATGGAAAATACATCATACTTGATTAACTTAATTAAACATGATTTGAATAAACTGAAACATGTTATAAACCAAACTCATCATACTCCAATAATCCTACCAAGCATCTTATCATCAAAGCCTATGTGGATTAATATTAATACTCATCTGTCTAAGAAAGTCAGATACTTTTTATATTCTTAGGGATCAAGTTTTATAATAAATAAAAGTTGTAGATTTAAAATTAAGTCCAAACATGTCACTCTTCTTCTTTGGTAATTATTCTTTGAATTTCCTTATATGATTTAATAGTCGTAAAAGAAAAACATAAAAGTTTGTTATATCCTATTAACGTGAGTTTGTGACCATGAGAAAAAAGACATTTAAGCGTATGGTTATACGATATGTGAAATTTTATTTACGAATATACACTTACTCTCATATATCCTAATTTTGTTCATTTTATACACAACATGTTGACAATGAATCACGTTTGCTTATGTTGTTATTAATATGAAAGGTCTAATACACAAGTAAAAGTACATATGTGACCTCGAGTTGCCTATCTTAAGCTAAATGAGTAATTTTTTTATCGCTAAACAGGTATAACCCACCCAAGATTTTCTATATTTCAATTAATACCTTCTAACTTCTAAAAGTAAAATGAAGACTACATGTGTTCACTTCAAACCTTAGTAGAAAATAAATATTATGTCGGCAGGACTAAATTTGTAGTGTTTATAGGGGAAGTTTTTATTATGTATCAAGTAATCATTCACATGTTTTCAGCTTTAGAACATGCAATTGAAATGGCTAATGCATGAATTTTGCATTCATTTACATGCTTTTTTAGTGTTTACATACAAAGCAAGCATTCGTATGTGTATTTCTTCATCAATGGAACTAAGTAGGTTATTTTGTTATGGTTCCGTTAACTCAGTTATTTACCCACCCTAACAAATAGTATGTGTACTCGATCTCTTCGGTTAACTGTTATTTACAGAGAGACCAACATTCGCCACCACCGCTTTAACACAATTAGCAACAAGAAGTCACGAAAGCCCATCGTCACAAAAGCATTCTAAAAACTAAAGAACTTGAAGCAAAAGCAACTCTAGAATTGATCAAATTGGAAAGCTGTTCAGAAAACAGACATTACTACAGAAAACGTAAACTAAACCATCTCAAAATCGGTCGATGGGCACTTTACCACAACAACCCGAAACTAAAACACGATGGTCATAAGAATCCGAATTAGCGACGACTGTACATGTTACAAGAACTTGTTAATCTGTCACTAAAACTCTTATACTTCGCTGCCAGAATCCATCACAATTGTCAGCCTTTGTGCTGTCTTTGAGAACTCACTGCAAAACAAAACCTCAGTTTAGTCATGAAAGTTATAACCTTTAATGCGTAATGTACAACACAATCATGCAAAATACCTGAAGGGTTCGTCTCCGGTGTGCTTCACCGCACCCGTTGTGGTCCGGTAAATCAAGTTGTTGAGCATTACAGATTTCTCTATAGAGAACATATCAGCTAGCTTTCTGTGCAACTCTTCATATGACTGAAAAGCAGCCAGATCAAGAGTCCGACCCACGTCTTCGGACTCCATGAAGATCTTGCAATGGCCCGTCTCGAGCCCAAATTCAGACCCTACAGCTTCTTCGGATGAGCTCTCGACCGGACCATTTTGAACCACCACTGAACCATCAGATTGGTTAGCCACAGTGTCACCAGAACTGCTATCAGAAAGCTGTTGTTCAGTGAAAACCGGCTGACCAAACAACACAAAGACTGGTTTTTTCTCAGCACTCAAGCTAGATTTCGAGTTACTAATGTTCCCAATTGTAAGCAAACAGGAAGCATTGTCGTTTCCTTCGGTTTCTTGGGCTGTTCCCATGAATCTTGGAGCAAATGTTGGTGACCCGAATGGAAAAGATTGGATCTTGCTAAAGTACTGTTGCTGCTGCTGATGCTGCTGATGATGAAGATCGAATCCAACTTGCGGATTATGCCTGGCTCCCTGAATGCTTGCAGGAATGTGGTTCGTGATCAATGGTGGCATCGAAAGGAAGGGCAAATCAGATGGTTGTGGGATCCGAAGCTTCTTTCGTGGAGGTGAAAATGGCGAAAGATGAATAGTCGGCACATTCGTCACCAGTTCAACTAACCACGGGCTAACCCGTTTCACGTTTTGCAGCAAATCAGGTTCATCCCACGCTACCTGCAACCAGAAACCAAAACTCATCACATCAATCTCATACCATTTCAAGAAATGTAACACTAAATTTCAAGATTCTTGAACATAACACAAACAATAAACATGGATGATCAAAGATCCAAAATTGAAGATTAAAGATTGTACCTGCAGGAGCCTCCATGGCGAATTGGGCCAACGAAACTGATCTTCAACACCAACAGAACTAATGGTACCCATAAACCAGCTAATTCGCGACGAATCTTCGGTCTCGAAAGCCATCTTAAACCTCATCTCGGGGCACCACTTAATCCGCATTGCAGCATTAACAGTCGACGCCTTAACACAAAACTCCGGCGTACTAGCTCGAGGATAATACACCACCTCAAACGCCCGGCCGGCGGCGGCTAGATTAGCAGCTTCAACCACCGACTCCGCCGTCACCTTGCCGGAGTTCCCACAGCCACCGACCGCAGTATTCCAACCACAAGAGTTCGAATCAACAAACCCCCTTCCAATACCCCTTTTCGCCCTACGAATTCCGACGCAAAGATCACCGTTATCGGCTCTCAAGAACACGATCGAATCGCCGGCGACTAGCTTCTTCTGGTTGACGAAATTGCTCCAGCCGGTGGTCAACAGATGCCGGCGAGGGGTCCCTCTGTAAATATGCCGGAACTTCCACAACTTCCCGTGAACATCCTTCGCTAAGATGTTCTGCACCGGCGGCTCCGCCGTGTAATCCAACCGTGGGAAGATTGTTTCCGCACAGTATCTCGGAACCGAGAACCCACCGCCATTGTTAGCGTCGGATTGCGTCAGCGTCTTCGCAAACGACGCCGGTTTATCTTGGTTTTCAGCTTTGTTACGATCAAACCCTAGAAACCCATCATCGTCGAACTCGTAATCGTTGTGGTTTGATAACGGGATCAGCCCAATTTTCGCGTAAACTTCGTCGGTGTCGGAATCCGCCATGAAATTGACTGTAGAGACACCACAGAGGATGGACGGAGGAATTCTGGGGAGATTTTGGAATCCGCCATTGCCGGTGGCAGCATGTTCGAGATGACCTTGAGGAAAGTAGTAGACTTTGGAGTTTATCTCCGGCATCTGCACCATACCTCCGGCACAAGCATGCCATAACTTGCTGTCCAACGTTCTATCTGCTTCATTCATTGGTTTACTCACGTGATCCATCACGTTAATCATCTTCAACCCCAAATCCCACCTGCAATTCCTCTAATTCCTGCAACATCACACACAAAACACACCCACATCAGTTAAAAATCTCAACTTTACAGTTCAATTTCAAGAAAAAATTCAAGAAAGTTTAAACATCACATACCTGAGGTGTTGACAGACAGAAAGACAAAGAAAGAAAGAAACAGAGCGATTAAAAGTGAAGGTCCATTGAAAGACGGAAGAAAGGAGCAGATGAATTGAATATGTTGATGAGATAGTGGTGAAAGGGAGAGATGCAGGTGGACTTTTTTTCAATGAAGAAGAGAAGAATGTGAGCAGAAAACAGAGTGTGACAACACAGAGGAAGAAAGACAGAAATAGTGAGGGATCAGAGGGCTTATTGCCGACCAGACGGTGGCATACAACAGACAAATATGAATTCTAGAGAGAGAAGAAGAAGAAGAATGAATGAATGAACGGTGAAATATCAATTATCAAATATCAAATATGGGGGTGTTTGTTATAGATTCCACCAAATTAGCAGAGCCCCAAGTATTTCGGTACAGACTCTATCTATAATTAATTCAATGCAACAAACTTCAACAACACCCCTTCAACTCATGCTTTTACTACTTCAGTCACATCTCTTTATCCTCAAAAAGCCACATTAATTTTACCTTTTATACATTATTTAGGATAGATTTTTATTTGTTATTATTCTTTTTTTTTTCATTCTAGGAAACGCGCACTCTCTATTCGATAACTGCTTTTCTCCGAAAATTATCTGATTTCGTAACAATTTGATAGAAAAGTATATTGCTTTATCATGAGAATGTCTCGTTAAAAGCATAAAGTAATTATGTATTGGGTTAATTAAAGCATTTGATGTTAGGAGTTGGAAGAATAGTTAAGGTTTTTTATTGGTGTTGAAAATGTCATAATAACTTGTATAAAAGTTGAAGGTTTGCTTACAAATATTTGATGAAAAATGTTTGAACCTAATTAGACATACTTTGACATGAGATGTGGATGTTTAAGTTAAATTACTATAAAATTTAAATATAATGTGACATGGTGATGATTAAGGTTCGAGTAAAGCTTCACGACTTAAGGTTTAACTACTTTGCTTGCAAATCGATTTATAGACGGATATGTTAAAACAAATTTGTGAATAACACAAAAATATTTCTATATTTTTCAAAAAATATGAAACAATTTTGCGACATTTACCGAACTTAGTTCACACTGTATTAATGATTTTCAGAATTTCTATTACAGAAATCGAACTCCGGTCGTTTTTTTATTTACAACCGTTGAATTAATTTTACTCTATATAAACAATTAGTCGCAAAACGCAGGATGTATACATAGTTTTAAATAAAATATAAGCGAGTCGGTAAATATACTTTTGAAATAAGTTGTAATAAACTTGTTGTTGTAAAGTTGAGGGTGGTTTTTTGCAACATTTGATTTGTAAGGTTAGTAGTTAGATGAGATCTGAAAGCTCGTGGTTTCGGAAGCTTCTCCCACCCACAAACTCCGGCTCGTGTTAACAACTCGCTACCTTTTGGTTTTGTTTTGTATATTATAAATAGATAAATAAATAAATAAATAAATAAAAGATGGAAGAAATGCATCATTTGTCTGTTTCTACACACTACCGATAATACATTTATTTTTAACAAAAGTAACAAAAATCAATTTTGTTAATTCTAACCTTTCACAACTCTCACAGGTACCTTTTTATCTTTTCAATTTGGTTGGAGGTGCACACATCCCAAAACCTAAAACATTTCATGTTGGAACCAATTCGATTTGAAACAAAAGTAAAACTCGGTTTGAGTTTTCAAACTGGTTTAAATTGAAACCGGTTTCTTGATCCGTTTCGAATAGTTTTTGTGGATTTAATCCTACTCTTACGTAACATGAGAATGACACTTTTTGATGTTGAATTGGTTTTAGATAATATGTACAATAAATTATAGACGTATGTGTGTATAGCTTTGAGTATTATGGTTGGCGAATTCAAAAAAAGTTTGAATTCAATTCGAAAACAAGAATTTAAATTCGAATAGGATGATAAACGGTTCTGAAATTTATAAAAAAAACCTACACCCTTATTTTTCATCTACTTAACTTATTTTGTTTGATTGATTTGGTGTTTTAGATTATATCAATTAAACAGGTAAAGTAATTTTTTATTTTTTCTTTAATGAGTTGAAGCAGAAAAATAGAGCATAATCAAAGTACTTTTGAAGAAAAGGGACAAGATTGACATTTACATTGAAAAAGTGTAAAATACATACTTTGTCGTCTGATTTTTGTGATCAAAATCGTTCTTTATCTTCACCACCTTTGTCATTTGTCCCACCTTATACGTGTATGTGTATACATCACTAATTCTACCAAAAAGTTTAGAAAACGCTTTATTACATTTTTTATCCAACATTTTAAGCACTAAAGTTACATAGAAAGAAAATCAATTAGTACAAGTTAAACACTTAAACCTTTAAGTACAACCTAAGTCCTAGATTTTTATAATATTACTATCAAAGTTTGTTTTGAGTTTTGATAAATCTAGTCTCAAACCCAATC
The DNA here is from genome assembly GCA_025506515.1 of Flaveria trinervia. Taxonomy (NCBI): domain Eukaryota; kingdom Viridiplantae; phylum Streptophyta; class Magnoliopsida; order Asterales; family Asteraceae; genus Flaveria; species Flaveria trinervia. The sequence goes on from CM046450.1 coordinate 4,232,251, forward strand.
TCATATCCTTTACTTATTTTTTCCCATTGATCTTGCTTTTGATCTTTGATCCTTGAACCTCTCTTAAAATAAAATCATATGATACTAGAATTTAAGTGTTAGTGAGCAAACGGTAAACGTGAATGTTGAAATAAGCTAGGGCTGCTATTTGTAAATTAATTTTTAACAACAAATGCGCATCTTCTATCCACATGAACGACTCGATTTGTTTGGCTGATTTTGTCAATTTTTACACGTTTGCAAGTTGTCTAATTTCACACTCAAGCTAAACTTCTTTAAATTATAACTTTACTAAAACTGGGGTTTGACCCTATATTTATTTGATAAAATTTATATGTGAAAAATAAGATTAGCGGACGTGTTTAAATAGCTAGAAAGATGTTTACTAGGCTTCAATTCATTTTAAATAATTTGATGTCTTCTATAAGAAAACATGTTGGGATATACCCATGTATATAGAAGATTCACCTACGATTTTTCAAAGTTCTAATTTGATTTTTGACACTGTTTTTAAACATATATATTTTATAAAACTTTTGTCACGTTTTATAAACCGTTTTTGAGGAAATTACTTTTTTTCTAAAAATTATATTTTCATAAATACTATTTATGTTTTTAGTAATGTTTTATATCATTTTGATCTTTCTCATCCCTTCATCATGTTTGTTCGTAAATTTGTATTTTGGTGTCTTACCGTTGAGATTGTTAATCTCGGGTTTAGAGTCTGTGTTTGCATGATTGGACTTGTGCTTCGAGTTTGCTAAGAAGTAAGAACATTGGGTAACCGGGGTGTTGCCCCTTCAACCCCATAATTGAGAAATTGAACCTTTGATAATTTGTTATTATCATACTTGCATGTTATAAGTACTACTTTCATTTATAAAATATTATTCCGCTAATTGATTATTATTATATCATGTAGTTATGTAGTGTATAATTAAAATTTTCATCTTTCCAAAGTCCAAATCTATATTAAGCTAACCCGACTAATACAATCCTAAGCGTCAGTTGATCAACTAAACCATTTCATATATTTAACAGTTAATTGAAAACCAATCAAACCGATTGGTCAGGTATTTCCAATAACCAAAATCTTGATTGTCATCTAAAATAAAAAGCGTGTAGTATTTAAGTAACCAAACCAAATATTCAACCCATGTCGTAGCCAAATTTGATATTCAAACAATGATTCTAACAATCAATTAATATTCAAACATCACATGAAACACGCATTGTCACACACCCAAACCTAATGAACCCCAAAGCGAGTTTATCATCCAACAATTCATGACTACCAAGTTAACCTACTTAAAAATTTTAATTATAAGCCACATAAAAGTTTATAAATAAGGACATAGAAGATAAGATGTATATATCATTCTTATTATTGTTTTTTAATTACATGTTACGTAATATTGACTTACATACATTATGCTGGACTGGCTACACGGGTTACTTAGCGTGTGGATTGTTAAAAACAATTATTTAATAGATAGATTAATATTTAATGAGGAAGAGTGGGAAAACAGAGAATTAAATGACGATTAAAATACTAAATAAATAAATAAACGTTGGACGCGAGATTTGGGAGAAATTGACTTTCAAGGGGTGGGGTAGGGTCATGTCTTAGACCCGACTCTTGCGCCTATTTTATTTCATATGTCATTTCTATTAATAATTTGCAATTAAAACAAACTAAAGAAATATTATATATATTATAAGTATAATAATCTCTAAAAGACTAATTATGTATCTTTTAACTTTTAATCGTAATCTAAATCCATAGTATTTTTATGTGTTTAACAACAGATTACTGTTTGGAGACAAATTTAAATAATAACTTATATCTAAATTAGATGTGCAATTATACGATATGAAATTGTAATGATTAATGTATGATAAGCTAAATACTTATGTCCCCAACTTTGTGATCACCGTCATATCTTTTCATTCCAAGAATATTAAAAAAGTATACAGTTTTTAAAATTGCTTGATTAATAATTAAAAAGGTCACATAAAAACCATTCCATTTATCTCGAACAATATAAATAAAAAAATGTTTTGTTTATGTTAGAACAGATAAACAAATATTGTAAACAAAAGATACAAGGAAATGATATCAAAAGATAATCCAAAAGACGGGCTGCAGATTAACCTTATAATTGTAGACAAAATTATTGTCCAATGAAACTTTTTAATAAACAAATAAATTATTTCCGACTTTATATTTTAATGATTTAGTCGTTTAATCGTTGCTTTTATATCGGTGACAGCATGGTTTTTGTTTGGTCAAAATATTAATATTCATTAAAAACCATTAACTGTTAAACCCATCTAATTTTAAATATAAACCATAATTATTACCATTTATCAACCACCAAAAACTATCAGAAAAATCGTAAATTTACGTATATTGAACTCTTTAAATTACGAGAGACGAAGCGCACTTTGAATATGTTCAATGATAAAATAAATAACGTCGATAAACAATGATCCATTGGTTGATTTTTATTATTAATGATACTTACAAAATCGCAGTCCACCTTGTCATTGATGAAAGTTGTTATTATTCATGACTTGAACCAATGGATCAAGTCAATCGTTTGACAAATTCAAGAAATAAATGCATAAATTTGAACTAAAACCAAATCATAAAAACAAAAATTAATTGTAAAGCTACTAATACAGAAATTGGTTTATTATCCTAATTTGTTTGGATTTGTTCACTTAAATTTTGCACTTACTTATGGAGGTGGGAGTGGGCTAGGGACGGCAAGACGGCAAGGTGACGTGACAGTGACTTGAAACAACGGTACTGTGTGGGACCGCCTCATCTCTGGCGGTTCATTAATTGTCAAAAATTCAAAATCTGTGTGACTAGACTCTCGTTTGGTTGCCAAACACAAAGAAGATTAGAAGATGATGGCTACGGTACTTGCTATGTGAGGCAATACACTTGCGGCATGATAGGACAATAGTGATGTGGCTATGGGATCTTTATTGTGTTACGACATGATTCCCAACCCTCTTGTGATCTTGTTAAGATTTAACGTTTCGAAATTATAGTTAAATAAGTTGGTATGGTTTGTTTTTAATAAAAGCGATTAAAAATATATTACTAATGACACAATTCCTTTACACTACTTTATAATCTTACATAATTTCACTAAAATGTAGCAATATGTGACACCATTGATGAGCATAACCCCACTGTTCTTTTTTTCCCTTTCCTTTATAAGGAGGTATTTGATCCATAAGCATGAGTTATTAAAAATGATAAAAGAGAATATGATGTTTAAATTTTTTTATTATAAATCATAGCTAGCTGACTGGGTTAAAATAGAAAATATCAGATCATTATTCTTCTTAAAAAAGGAAGAGAGATGAAGAAGTAGCAAATTTGTGGTGATTATCTCAATGTATTTTATAAAAATAATGCTATTTTCTTTTAAATCATAGACACCGTCATAAATTTAGAAAAAAAAACCGTTAATCTTTCTCCTACCATTATTTAGTTTTTTCTCTTAAATAAATATGTCCTTAGGAGAAGTCTATTTTCTTTTTCAAAATATAAATATCATTTACAGGCAAAAATCTACGAACGAGTTTAAAACATGATTATCATTTCAAAAAATTTAATTGATAAGTGGGCGAAAATTAATTAGTTAATTTTGATCTAAGAGTTAATATAGTTTTCTCTTCCACAAACCAATTATATATATATATTTTATATTCTGTAACTCATAATTGGAATCTTTACCAACTAATCTCACGTCAATATGAAAGAAACATAAATCTTTAAATATTTTAAAAAATAATACACACACAGATATAGCCACACACCTACGTACATACATACATGGTATATGTGTGCAAGTTTACATGTTATAAGTAAATATACATATTTAATATATAGGTATTATAACAAGTACTCATAACTAATTAAAAGCTTTATATGTGATTTAAATATTTTCCCGTAATTAACTATTGATTATATGGATTTGTTTTGTGGATACTTTCGACCATGACAAAATATTAAAGAATAATCTTGTCTATTATAAAATAGTATACTTATACAATAATAAAGTTTCATAGTCAAACTTAGATATCGTGATATAGCTAGCAGAACATGTGTGTGGACAACAATTGAGATGTAGCACCAACATACACACTTGAAGAGATAACAAATCCCTTTCACAACCACACACCAACTTCACCCGACCAACTAATTTGGTTAGACAATAATTTAGTGTTCAATTTAATTTTACCAGAATATATTCAAAACTGTAAAATATATAGTTGATGCAATCTGCATATTTGAGTTTAAAAGAATGCTTTACTAGATAATGGTTTGAAATCATGTTTATTATAGAAAAAACGTTAAATGTATTAACTAACTAACAATATATTTTACAAAAAAAATCATTTAATTTATATATATGAGTCTAGAATTTTCTTGTAGTAAAACATTCTGCTGCATGAAATCCATTTGGTTCTAAACTTAATAAACATCAAAAATTGGATTAAAAAGAATAGAATCTAAAGAAAAATGCTTTTGTACTAAAATTTGTTAAATAAATTAGAATTTAAGAAATTAAAATACGATAAAGGGTTGAAATTTAAAATCTACTTGTTGATGAAACAACCGTAGTTTGTGAATTCGTTAAAGGTTTGAAATGTGAAAACGCTAGTGGCAACGACCAACGGCCAAAGTGAAAGGTGAGACGAGATCTCAACCACTCATACTGATTTTAACGCTTGAGACCTAACCAACACAATAATACCATCAACGAGAAAACTTACCGTCATAAAAGAAAAACCTCATTGAATCATATTTGAAACTAAAAACTTAAAAATTCTTAGCTCAAAGATAACAGTTATGTCTTTTGATCACAAAATCAACTACAAAAGTATTCTTAAAAAAATAATACATAGATTTGTAGTAATATTAAAATCAAATATATATATTATATATATAGGAAAACATGCTTGACAAATATATGTTATGTATAAAGCATGTCATAAGGGGTATTGATGGTGGTCACGTGATGGCTCCGCCGGTGATGGTGGCGTCACCGATGGCCGTGCACGGCGGCAACGCCTTTGTAACTGTGATTGTTGTTTTTAATTTTATGACTCACCACCCTCACCCCTCACCTCACCCCATGCCCTTTGGTCAACGTTTTTTACTTTTAAAACATATATATATTAAATGTATGTCTCGTGCTCAATTTTTAAAAGTCAAATATCACGCACTTCCCCTACTTTTATCTTTTTATCTTCTCTCTCAAGACAACAAAAAACAAACAAACAATAATAAATAATATTTTTAACATCAAATATATCGTACTCTTGTTTCTAAATTACTATAAATTATTTTATATTATTTTGAATTTGAATTTAAAGACAAAGTTTCTATCAAGTAGATTAGCCTATGTCAAATATTAGTTAATTATTATTATTATTGTTATTATTATTATTATTTATTTATTTATTATTATTACTATTATTATTATTATTATTATTATTATTGTTATTATTATTATTATTATTATTATTAACTTTTAAACTGTGAAGTTAAATGTTAGTTGTTAGTATTACCAAATTAGTAATTATTCGCTAATGTCAATGTTTGAACCCCAAACCTTCAAAAGAGGCAAAATCTTCCATATTTTTTTAACCATTACACCAAAGGATCATTTACTATTAATTAATTATTTATGCTTTAAAATTGAAAAATAAATGTCGATGTATTCATAAGTTTATATTATTGTTTATAAAAGTTAACTTTTAACGAAGAAAGTCAACAAAGTTTTAATGCAAACATAGATGCGTGGCCACATTTAGACTTGGATGGGTAATGGTCCATCCGACCATCCAATATTTTAAAACAAGCATTAGAAAAATATATTTAACTTATATTTAATATATTATGATTTTTTTCTTCTTTTATATTGCAGATATCAAATGTAAGTCAACAATTTTCTAAAAACTCTGTAAAGAAGCGATATTAATGGTTCCACAAGTTAATTTCTAAAGATAGAAGAAGCCAGATAATATTTTTGCAAATAAGTTAATAATATTTATTTGCTGTCTTGAAGACAAACACATAAATTTATAGTACTAAAATGCTAAAAGCAGATATTGTCACACGTAAAGTAATCATCAATTGATGTTAACATTAACAGATATTATTGTTATTATTAGTTGGTGAAAAGGAAATTGTTAAATATGAACAAAAAATGGTAGGGGCGAGATAGAGAGGAATTCAGAGTGGTGCAGCTAACCCGACACCAATGGCTGGACCATGGTTCATTGAACAATAATTATTGACAAGGCTAAATGTCAAGAAGTGTGGACCATGAGTCTAATGAATATGAGCCCATGCTGGCCAACCTAGCCACAACCATACATCCATATTTCATACACATAAAAAAACAACACATGCATTTGCTTCCGATCACATCAATTCCTTCGATTTTAATCCAAATATTATGTGAGGCTGTTTAGCCTGCAAGCCGAGCCAGATCAGCTCGAGATCCAAGTTGTACCAATCAGCTCAACTCTACAAACCGACACATTTATTATTTAACTTAAACAAAAGCAATAGTATAACATGTATACATGCATAACTGATAAAAGAATAATTCATACATGCCAAACAAACAAGTCCACGAGACTTACTAAGACTTATATGGACTGCTATTTTGGGCTATAACTTATAAAAATCAAAACTTCAGCTTAATTAAATGAGCCAAACAACAAGCTTACCTTGGCTCGAGTTTAATTCGTTTATAGATCACAACAACTGGCTCGTTTATAAAGCAAGTCAGCTCCGACTTGTTTACAAACAAGACATTTCAAGCGAGGATCAATGAGATTTGAGGCACTAGATTTTTAACTCTTAAGTTTGTGGTTCAATTTCAAAATGATAGTACGTGTGTCACCAATCACTCCTACAAAGGCTTGTGCATAGTGAATTTTGAAGAAAATCAACTATTGTTTTGTAATTTAATGTCTCACCATATTAAGAATTTTATATTATAAAACGACAAATTAAATAAGATATAATAAGTTTTGTGCTTTGGGTTTAAGTTATAGTGGAGAGGCCGAGGGAGGTGACAGGCGGGCAAAATACCCGGGTATGGGCCCGACTTGATGGACCTAACCCGGACTCGGGTATGGGTAGTACCCGATGGAAAGTGTACCTGGTGTGCATCTGTTTATATCCATAGGATTGGAAGCGGGTATAGTTTTGAAATTTTTAGCATACCCGACCCGAACACAACCCATACCCGGTTGAAAAGGTAATTGTGTATGTGGTTGTGTTTTTCTTATTACTCAAATGAAAATGAGATGCTATATATATAGGACCCAATGGTAGATTCTAAAACAATATCTCAACTAGAATCTAACAAACTCAACAACCTTCGACTAACATAACAACCACTAACTAACATACATGGCAGCCATACTAATATCACTAATATGCCCCCTCAAGCTGAACTAGGGGAAGCCATGTGAAGCTTGGACCGAAGACTATCAAAGCGAGAAGCAGACAGGCCTTTGGTCAGTATGTCAGCTAGTTGAGATGTAGTAGTAACATAACGAACATACAACTGTTGAGATAAAACCATGTCTCGAATAAAATGTAAGTCAATCTCAATGTGTTTCGTACGTTGATGAAACACAGGATTAACAGCAAGATAAGTAGCACCCATATTATGCAACCCATATTATGACACCACAAAGTAGGAGAGTGTAACTGAGGAATATGCAACTCCTGAAGTAAAGACATAATCCAACGAATTTCGGCAGCTGTATGAGCAATAGCTCGATACTCAGCCTCGGTACTCGAACGAGCAATCGTATGTTGCTTCTTGAAACTCCAACTAATGAGGTTGGGACCAAGAAACACACAGTAACCAGTAGTAGATCTATGATCATCTGGACAACCAGCCCAATCCGCATCTGAATACCCATGAAGATCAAAACATAATGATCTACAAAACGTCAAACCAAGAGAGCTAGAAACATGCAGATATCTCAAAATACGCTTGACGACAGCCCCGTGATGATCAGTAGGTGTCTGAAGGAATTGAGACACCTTACTAACCGCATAAGCAATCTCAGGACGAGTCAAGACAATATATTGCAAGGCACCAACAGTACTGCGATACAAATTCGGATCGGACAATGGTATTCCCGAATACCGAGAAAGCTGTCGACTAGAAGCAACTGGGGTGGATAATGGGAGACAATGGGCCATGCCCGTGCGCTGTAACAAATCAAGCAAGTAACGTTGCTAACAGAGATGGAGACGATCATCAGTAAAGGTGGCCTGAACACCCAAGAAATATGATAAAGGTCCCAAGTCCTTCAAGGCAAACGGTGAATGTAACTGAGTAATCAGCGATGAAACAAACTCAGAAGAGCTTCTGGTGATAATAATATCATCCACATACACGTGAACATAACAAATGCTATCACCATGCTGATAAACAAATAGAGATGTATCAGAGATGTATTGAGTAAATCCACCGGCCAAAAGAGCAGAAGAAAGCTTGGAAAACCAAGCTCTAGGTGCCTGCTTGAGACCATAAAGAGCCTTTCTAAGAAGACAAATATGATAAGGTCGAGAAGAATCAACAAAGCCAGGGGGCTGACACATATACAAAGTCTCAGATAAGTCCCCATGAAGAAAAGCATTGTTGACATCAACCTGATGAATAGACCATCCTCGAGAAAAAGCAACAGAAAGAACAAGTCGGATGGTAGTGGGCTTAACCACAGGGCTAAATGTCTTAGAAAAATCAACACCTGCAGTCTGAAGAAAACCCTTAGCAACAAGCCGGGCTTTATACCGACTCACAGAACCATCACGATTATGCTTAATCCTGTAAACCCACTTACAACCAACTATATTGGCAGAAGCAGGAGGAGAAACAAGATCCCACGTGTGGTTGGAGTGTAAGGCATCAATCTTAGTACGCATAGCATCCCACCAAACAGAATAATGTTGAGCCTAAGAAAAGGAAGAAGGCTCAGTGGTAGGAATATACTAGCATGAAAAAGAACATGATCAGGAAACTGTCTAGACTGTCGAGTATGATCACGAGAACGAGTGACCATAGGATGAGAGGGACGAACAGGAGGAACAGAAGAAGAAGAACGAGGGTCAGAGAAGAACGAGGGTCAGAAGAAGGAGAAGAAGGAGAAGAACCAGGAGGAGAAGAAGAAGGGGGAGGAGAAAGAATGAAATCAGACATAAAGGATGAAGCAGAAGATGCATCATCAAATGACAGAGAGACAGGTGAATCAAAAACTGTCTCATAGAAAACAACATGACGAGAAGTAAAAGTACGAGCAGGACAGGGTCATAACAAAGATAACCACTGTGACGAGGCGCGTAGCCAAGAAAAATACAAGGAGTAGACTTAGGTGAAAGCTTATCTGAGCGAGTATCACCAAGAAACGGATAGCAACGACACCCAAATGTACAGAGAATAGAATAATCTGGAGAAGACCCAAACAAGACCTCATAAGGTGATGACTGACGAAGAACCGGCGTAGGAAGCCGGTTAATGAGAAAAGCGGCAGTAGCATATGAATCATACCAAAATTTCTTGGTAAATGAGCATGAAACAATAACGCACGAGCCATCTCAGATAAGTGACGATTCTTGCATTCAGCCACCCCATTCTATTGAGGTGTATGAGGACAAGAAATACGATAGAGATGCCAGCAGCAGCAAGATACTGAGCCATAGCACCATGAATCAGCTCAGGGCACCATCACACTGAAGATGTTTTATAGTGCAGGAAAAGGGTTTTCAACCAAAGGTCGAAAGTGACGAAAGCAATCTACGCCTGAGAATGAGAAGCCAGAGGATACATCCAAGTAAATCGACTATATCATCAATAAATGTGATGAAATAACGATAATGAACGTGACAATGGAGAAGGACCCCATATATCACTGTCACACCCCAACCTTGACGGCGGAAACGTCGAAGTGTGAGGGTTAAGATTGTTCACAACCACATAACGCTATGATTAAATGTAAATGTCATTACTTAATTGTTTTCAAACACCACATACATAATATCTCAAAATCAAACAAACAATACAGTAAGAAATCCCAAAAGTTTTTATTAGGTCTAAGCCCATGTCCTAAGTTAAGCATTTCCTTCAATCATCTTTTAAGCTTGCACATTACCTGAAACATGTTGAAAAATAAGGTCAACTAACAAGTTGGTGAGTTCTCATGGTTTTAAGTACATAAGTATACAAAAAAAAAATGTGGCAATTCTAGTCAATGGTCACAGAATAAGCAAGTATATAGAACATGCATAGTTACAACCAAACCTTGACTGAACAACATAGGAATAAGCGTGATTAGCTAAGTGTATTTGGTTCCCTAGTGCACAAGCATACGGCTCCTAGGAGTCGGCAATACATCGACTTTAGCACCAAATAGGCTTGTCAGGCCCAAAGATCTAAGACTTTGCCAGGCTAGATTTAGTTAATGATTGCACACATATGACACATCTCATATATAACTTAACATTCAATTAACCACGACAATGTAAAGAATTGCACGTGCATAATAAGTATCAAAGCGTGTAGGAGTATGTTTGTATAACCAACATGTTTCGCCCCGAAAGGTGTAAAATATATGTAAATGGGGCATAAGAACTCACTTGTTAATAAGGGTTTGAAGATGAAATAAGAATAACCACGAATAAGCTCCAACACAAACGTCACAACACACCTAAACGAAATAAAGTAGCGCGTTATAATTTGTTTGATGATTAATTGTAGGTCTAATAGGATTTAATAATTATTCGTATCTATTATATGTTATTGATGCGATCGGATAAATGGAACAAGTGGATTTTTATACTTTGAAATAATTAATTATTTGCGCGTGCGAGAAAGGATAAGTACAACTTGATTTAATTGTACGTTAATCGATTTATAATATTGTATATTATAATAAGTGATTTAGCTATTATAAAGAGCTATGTAAAAAATATATATATATATATATATATATATATATAGGTATAAATAACTAAACAATTTAATTGTTTGAATATATATATATATATATATATATATAAATATACAAGTATTATGTTCACACATCTCTTTTGTATTTTTTTTTTTTGAAATACAGTAATGTATTTAAAATACAAAGGTATTTTATAAAAATTCATTTAGTCACAAAATAATTAAACAAAATAAAAAGAATAATCTGCATTTTATAAAATTATTTTTAAAAATTTTCAGAATAAAAATAAAAAAACAAAAGTTAAATAATTAAAAAGAAGTGAAGAAAAGTAGAAAAAAAATCAGAAAAATAAAAAGAAAAAGGGGAAAGGGGCTGCCCGGGGTTCGAACCGGGTCTCCCTTGGAGGGCTGAAGTGCGGGAACCAGTGAACCAGGGCCAAGGCCTTGGTTTCACTTTGGTTTGTATTGAATTTAACTCTGCCTCTCTGGTTTCCCCCAAATTGTATGAACCCTAGGTTCAACAGGGTCAAAATTGACCTCCGATTCGATGTAAACACCCAAATAATCATGGGGCTTTTGATCCCTGGACCAAATCGAGTCAATAACAGGTTCTAATTACCTGTTTCGATTAAGTTTTGTGTGATTTCAAGATCGACTCAAACTTCGGGTGTTCGCGAATTGGGGCTTCTTGATCGAGGAGGTTTTTAGTGAAATTGGAGGTTCAGGGAGTTTAGGAACTCCACAATGAACCGAAAGGCCACAATATATAGGTTTGATTTCATGGATTCGAGCTTAACTCGTTTGATTTTGAGACCGCGTTCCCGTTTACCAAATTTGAGAGATTCGAGCTGTAATTGTGTAATTATAATTGATTGATTGATTGTTTAGGATGCGTTTTAAGTTTAGAAACGATTAATTTGATTCAATTTCGTGAAATTGGCAAAATTCGATTCGGATTTTGGTAAGGTTTAGGCACGGGTTCGGTTTTGAAAAGAAAACGAGCGGGAATTTCAATTTGAAGTTGGGTTTGGGTTCGAAACCATAGTCGAAGACGAGGGGCGGTTTAACTGGATCAAATCGGTTTTTAAAATGGGGTTTGGAGACTTGCCGGAGCTCGGCCGGAGCTCGCCGGAGCCGGCAGCCGGAAAATCGGGGGAAAACCGATTTGAGTTTTGACTATTTACACAACTAGTCCCTCCATTTTGTGCTTCATAACATTAAGCTTAAAGTTTTAATTTGATGTTTCAAAATTTGCATTAAGACCCCCTCAACTTTTTAAACCTTAATTATTCAAGTTTTATTATTATATTATTATATTATTATTATTATTATTATCATTATTATTATATTATTTTTATTATTATAATTATTATATTATAATTATTATATTTTATTATTATATATATATATTATATATTATATATATATATATTATATATATATTACATTACTAACGAGGCCACGCACCAACATAAAAAAATATATATATATATATATATAAGAACGGAAAAATTACAGGATGTTACAGTCTCCCCAACTTAAATTAATTTCGTCCCGAAATTACAAATAACGAAAGTTACAAAAACAAAGAAGGATAAGTCTTCCTCATGTGATCTTCACGCTCCCAAGTGAATTCTGCTCCCCGTTGTTTTCCCATCTAACCTTTACAATTGGGGTAGTAGAGGTCCTAGTCTTCTTCATAATGCGATCCATGATTTCGACTGGTTTCTCCACGAAATGCAGGGACTCGTCGATCTGGATGTCTTCCAATGGCACATGCAAGTCATCGTCGGCCAAACACTTCCTCAGGTTCGAGACGTGGAAAACCGGGTGAATTCCGCTAAGGTCGGGGGGTAGTTCGAGTTTATAGGCTACTTTCCCGACCCTTTTTAAGATCTTAAAAGGTCCTACAAATCTCGGAGCTAACTTACCCTTTCTTCCAAAACGAACTACACCTTTCCATGGCGAGACCTTGAGAAGGACCATCTCCCCAACTTGGAATTCTAGTGGCTTGCGACGTTTATCAGCGTAGCTCTTTTGTCGACTCCTAGCTGTTTCCAAGTTCTTGCGGATGATAGCAACTTTATCGGTCGTCTCTTGTATGAGTTCGGGACCGGTGATAAGATTTTCGCCCATGTCGGTCCAGCAAATCGGAAGGAACGACACTTACGACCATAAAGTGCCTCAAACGGTGCCATTTGGATGCTTGAATGGTAACTATTATTGTAGGAGAACTCTGCGAGTGGTAGATGCGTATCCCAGTCGCCACCAAAATCGAGAACACAGAGACGCAACAGGTCTTCCAGAGTTTGGATTGTCCGTTCCGTTTGACCATCGGTTTGGGGATGGTAAGCTGTGCTTAAATCCAACTGCGTACCCAGAAGTTCTTGCATGGAAGACCAGAAGTGAGAAGTAAATCGAGCGTCTCGGTCGGATATGATGTGAGGGGCACACCGTGACGACTTACAATCTCGTCGATGTAAATCCGAGCTAGCCTTGATGTCTTATACGTGTCGCGTATGGGTAGGAAATGTGCTGACTTGGTCAATCGGTCGACGATTACCCATATGCTATCGTGCCCACGAGGTGTCCGAGGTAGCTTGGTTATGAAGTCCATGGATATATGTTCCCATTTCCACATGGGAATTTCGGGTTGTTCGAGTAAGCCACTTGGACGTTGATGTTCCGCTTTAACCTTCGTGCACGTGAGGCACTTAGCAACGTAGGTTGCTATGTCTCGTTTCATTCCAGGCCACCAATATTGACTCCGCAAGTCCATGTACATCTTATCGGAGCCCGGGTGGATAGAATAGCGAGTCTGATGTGCTTCATTCATGATAAAAGCCCGAAGGTTATTACGTTTGGGAATCCAGATTCGGTTTGTGAAATACATCAACCCATTGGCTCTTGCTTCCAGTTGAGCTACAAGATTGGGCTCAAGTTCATCTTTCATACTCTCTTCGACTTGCACTGCCTGCTGGGCTTCTCGGATGCTTGACTCGAGGTCACAATCGATCCTCAATTTTGCAGTAACACGGTAGCATTGTTGACATCAAGTCGGACTTCAGTGTCAAACTCTCCCAAAGTATCGAACCATTGCCGACGGTCGCGAATCTCTTGGACGGAAACCATCTTTTGGTGCGTTCCTACTCAACGCATCAGCTACGACATTTGCCTTGCCGGGATGGTATCTGATGTCGCAGTCGTAGTCACTAATTAGCTCCACCCATCGACGTTGCCTCATATTGAGATCCTTCTGATTGAAAACATGCTGGAGGCTCTTGTGGTCCGTGTACACTATACATTGTGTGCCATATAATAGTGTCTCCAGATTTTCAAGGCAAAGACCACCGCTCCGAGCTCGAGATCGTGCGTTGTGTAATTTACCTCATGAACCTTCAATTGCCTCGAGGCGTAGGCTATTACCTTTCCCCGTTGCATGAGGACGCAACCAAGGCCTTGTCTCGACGCGTCACAATATACTGTGAAATCGTCGTTCCATCTGGTAGCGTTAAAACAGGAGCGTTGCATAGTTTATGCTTCAATGTCTCAAACGCCTCTTCTTGTTCGGATTTCCACTCGAACGGCTGGTTCTTCCGGGTCAAGAATGTGAGTGGCTTTGCGATTTTTGAGAAGTTGGCAATAAATCGTCGATAATACCCGGCTAGGCCAAGGAACGATCGAACTTCCGTTGGAGTCGTGGGAGTACCCCAATTCCTAACAGCTTCAACCTTTGCAGGGTCGACGTGAATTCCCTGGCTATTCACAACGTGTCCCAAGAATTGTACTTCTTCAAGCCAAAACTCACATTTTGAGAATTTTGCGTATAGTTGTTCCTTCTTCAACAGTTCGAGGATTTGCCGGAGATGAAGTTCATGTTCGGTGCAGGATTTGGAATAGATAAGAATGTCATCGATGAACACAATGACAAATTTATCTAGGTATGGCTTGCACACTCGGTTCATAAGGTCCATGAAGACTGCAGGAGCATTGGTTAAGCCGAAAGGCATAACCATAAACTCGTAATGCCCGTACCGAGTGCGGAATGCGGTCCTTGGGATGTCGTCTTCGTGTACTCGCAGTTGGTGATAACCCGAACGCAAGTCGATTTTTGAAAAGACTGCAGCTCCTTGAAGTTGATCGAAGAGGTCGTCGATACGAGGAAGGGGATACCGGTTCTTGACGGTTAACTTGTTGAGCTCCCGGTAATCGATACACATGCGGAACGACCCGTCTTTCTTTTTCACAAATAAGACAGGTGCTCCCCAGGGGAAGAACTAGGGCGGATAAAACCCTTCTCGGATAATTCCTGGAGTTGGCTAGAGAGTTCTTGCATTTCAGATGGTGCGAGTCGGTAAGGTGTTTTGGCCACGGGGCTCGCTCCCGGGATCAAGTCGATTTTGAATTCAACTTCCCGTATAGGAGGTAACCCACTAAGGTCGTCAGGAAAAACTTCAGGGAATTCTCGTACAACTGGAACATCCTTGAGTTCTTTCCCTTTGACTTTGGTGTTGACTACGTAAGCCAAGAATGCTGGATAACTCTTACTCAGGCACTTTCGGGCTTGAGTGCATGACATAAGCTTGAGTCTTTTGGAAGACCGTTCACCGAACACCTTCAACGTGTCCCCGGACGGTAAAGGTATGCGAATGCACTTCTCAAAACAAACGATCTCAGCATGATTCTTCGATAACCAGTCCATGCCAATAATAACGTCGAAACTCCCGAGCTTCATAGGAATGAGGTCGATAAGAAATTTATGATCGTCGAGACACAATAGGCAATCGCGGATGACCACGTCGACGGTGATTGGTTCCCCATCGGCAACTTCTACAGTGAGAGGTCTTCCCAAATTCGCACGAGTTTTAGCAAGTGTCGGTTCGAATTCTAAGGAAAAACGGAAATCTTATCGGCACCGAATCAAATAGTACGGGAGCATAGGTTATCATTAATAAGAAACATACCGTTCACCACATCGTTGTTTGCCTGAGCTTGGTTTGCGTTGATGTTGAAGGCACGTCCACGAGCTTGTGGAATATTGCCCACAAGGCGAGGGCATTGGGGTCGGTAGTGACCTGGTTCTCCACAGTTGTAGCATGCCCGGTTTGGTTCCGTCACTGCGTTCCCCAGTGCTCGGCGACACGTTGCCACGAGATGCCCATACTTGCCGCATAGTGTGCAGATGCGACACGGGAGATTCCCCGGATGATGGTACTTACATGTGTTGCACAACGGTAGAGGACCTGCATAAGCTCTTGCCACGGGCACTTGTGCTGCCGGTGCAGCCCCGGGAACACACTGCCTCTGGGGTGGCTTAGGAGCGGCCACGGCGTAGTTCCGTGCCGGTACGAACTTCCTCTTTTTGTTATCCACCTTGACCTCCTCGGGAACCGTCTTCTCAGTTTTCTTGGCACCCTTCGCAGACATGGTGCCTGCTCGGATGTGGTTCTCTGTCAACTGTGCAGTAATAGTGATAGCTTCCTCCAGGGTTGCGGGTCGGCTGCCCACCACGGCATCCTGGATCTGGGGCGGCACACCCTTAATGAATTTTTCCACGTTACGGGCAACAGTATCCACCATGTGGGGCAACAGTATGCTCAGCTCGTGATGGCGGGTAGAATAGGCTAGATGGTTCCCGCCATCCTGTTTCAAGTTCCAGAATTCTTCTTCTAGCTTCTGGATCTCACTTCTCGGGCAAAACTTGGCGATGGCTATGTTCTTGAACTCCTCCCAAGTTAAAGCCAAGATCGCGTCGGGACCTCGGTTTCGCTTTTCACTGTTCCACCAAGTTAAGGCCCTTTGTTGCAGCATACTGGTGGCATACCTCACCTTAAGTGCTTCGGGGCACTCACAGTTGACGAAGGTGTTTTCCATCCCTTCAAACCATTCTAGGAGACCGGTGGCACCTTCCTTGCCACTGAAACTGGGAGGCTTGCATGAACTGAAGTGTTTGAAGGTGCACGACTGGTTGTTACGGCCTTGGTTTGCACTAGTTTCCTTGGCCGTTGCTGTTGTTCGTGACGTTTGCAATCATGGTGCTGCTGAGTTCAGCCACCATAGTCGGGATGACCGCAGCCATTTGCCGGGCAATCATGGCGGCAAGCTTACGGTCGGATCTTCCTCGGTTTCCGTGATAACGAGACATGCTGGAAAAATACAAATTGGATTAGGATAGGTTTAAAAGAATAGTAAGGATGAACAGTTAAAGTATGGATAAGAGTCATACGGAATGATTCCATTTGATGACGCATCACCATTTGGAGACGTTGACACGTCAAGATAAATTGACCCATTTGCCTCAGAAACTAGTGTTTTAATGGCCATAGTTTATCACTCATCCCGGAAATCCCCAGGTAAGCATGACTGGTCCGTAGGATTTATACGAAATGCTTACCTTAGCCCGAAGGCCTTTTGCCAGGAAAACCAGGATACAGGTGTCTATGTACCACACTAGCTCTATGGTTCATGGAATCAAAATCTTGATGAGATGTTGATAAGATTAGACATAAAGTCTGAAGAATTCCTATCAATAGATTCTACTCGGCGACGAGAATAAGTTTAAGAAGTAGCAACAGTCGGGGTGAATCAACGTTTAAGATAAGTCTAGGGGAGACGAGTAACCATATGTATTCATGCAAGTAAAGGCACCTATGCTAAAGCATCACATTGCACATAAGGCATAGCGTTAGGCAGCATGCAAACCATATGTATGTATTCATAAGAATACTATTCTATAAGGATCATGCATAAACTATAGTCTAGGTCACCATTTCTAATAACCTAAATCCCTATAGTTATGGGCTCTGATACCAATCTGTCACACCCCAACCTTGACGGCGGAAACGTCGAAGTGTGAGGGTTAAGATTGTTCACAACCACATAACGCTATGATTAAATGTAAATGTCATTACTTAATTGTTTTCAAACACCACATACATAAATATCTCAAAATCAAACAAACAATACAGTAAGAAATCCCAAAAGTTTTTATTAGGTCTAAGCCCATGTCCTAAGTTTAAGCATTTCCTTCAATCATCTTTTAAGCTTGCACATTACCTGAAACATGTTGAAAAATAAGGTCAACTAACAAGTTGGTGAGTTCTCATGTTTTAAGTACAATAAGTATACGAAAAAAAAATGTGGCAATTCTAGTCAATGGTCACAGAATAAGCAAGTATATAGAACATGCATAGTTACAACCAAACTTGACTGAACAACATAGGAATAAGCGTGATTAGCTAAGTGTATTTGGTTCCCTAGTGCACAAGCATACGGCTCCTAGGAGTCGGCAATACATCGACTTTAGCACCAAATAGGCTTGTCAGGCCCAAAGATCTAAGACTTTGCCAGGCTAGATTTAGTTAATGATTGCACACATATGACACATCTCATATATAACTTAACACATTCAATTAACCACGACAATGTAAAGAATTGCACGTGCATAATAAGTATCAAAGCGTGTAGGAGTATGTTTGTATAACCAACATGTTTCGCCCCGAAAGGTGTAAAATATATGTAAATGGGGCATAAGAACTCACTTGTTAATAAGGGTTTGAAGATGAAATAAGAATAACCACGAATAAGCTCCAACACAAACGTCACAACACACCTAAACGAAATAAAGTAGCGCGTTATAATTTGTTTGATGATTAATTGTAGGTCTAATAGGATTTAATAATTATTCGTATCTATTATATGTTATTGATGCGATCGGATAAATGGAACGAGTGGATTTTTATACTTTGAAATAATTAATTATTTGCGCGTGCGAGAAAGGATAAGTACAACTTGATTTAATTGTACGTTAATCGATTTATAATATTGTATATTATAATAAGTGATTTAGCTATTATAAAGAGCTATGTAAAAATATATATATATATATATATATATATATATATAGGTATAATAACTAAACAATTTAATTGTTTGAATATATATATATATATATATATAAATATACAAGTATTATGTTCACACATCTCTTTTGTATTTTTTTTTTTTGAAATACAGTAATGTATTTATAAATACAAAGGTATTTTATAAAAATTCATTTAGTCACAAAATAATTAAACAAAAATAAAAAGAATAATCTGCATTTTATAAAATTATTTTTAGAAATTTTCAGAATAAAAATAAAAAAAACAAAAGTTAAATAATTAAAAAGAAGTGAAGAAAAGTAGAAAAAAAATCAGAAAAATAAAAAGAAAAAGGGGAAAGGGGCTGCCGGGGTTCGAACCCGGGTCTCCCTTGGAGGGCTGAAGTGCGGGAACCAGTGAACCAGGGCCAAGGCCTTGGTTTCACTTTGGTTTGTATTGAATTTAACCTCTGCCTCTCTGGTTTCCCCCAAATTGTATGAACCCTAGGTTCAACAGGGTCAAAATTGACCTCCGATTCGATGTTAAACACCCAAATAATCATGGGGCTTTTGATCCCTGGACCAAATCGAGTCAATAACAGGTTCTAATTACCTGTTTCGATTAAGTTTTGTGTGATTTCAAGATCGACTCAAACTTCGGGTGTTCGCGAATTGGGGCTTCTTGATCGAGGAGGTTTTTAGTGAAATTGGAGGTTCAGGGAGTTTAGGAACTCCACAATGAACCGAAAGGCCACAATATATAGGTTTGATTTCATGGATTCGAGCTTAACTCGTTTGATTTTGAGACCGCGTTCCCGTTTACCAAATTTGAGAGATTCGAGCTGTAATTGTGTAATTATAATTGATTGATTGATTGTTTAGGATGCGTTTTAAGTTTAGAAACGATTAATTTGATTCAATTTCGTGAAATTGGCAAAATTCGATTCGGATTTTGGTAAGGTTTAGGCACGGGTTCGGTTTTGAAAAGAAAACGAGCGGGAATTTCAATTTGAAGTTGGGTTTGGGTTCGAAACCCATAGTCGAAGACGAGGGGCGGTTTAACTGGATCAAATCGGTTTTTAAAATGGGGTTTGGAGACTTGCCGGAGCTCGGCCGGAGCTCGCCGGAGCCGGCAGCCGGAAAATCGGGGGAAAACCCGATTTGAGTTTTGACTATTTACACAACTAGTCCCTCCATTTTGTGCTTCATAACATTAAGCTTAAAGTTTTAATTTGATGTTTCAAAATTTGCATTAAGACCCCCTCAACTTTTTAAACCTTAATTATTCAAGTTTTATTATTATTATATTATTATTATTATTATTATTATTATATCATTATTATTATTATATATATTATAATTATTATTTTTTAATTATTATTATTTTTATTATATATATATATATATATATATATATATATATATATAATATATATTTACATTACTAACGAGGCCACGCACCAACATAAAAAAAAAATATATATATATATATATATAAGAACGGAAAAATTACAGGATGTTACAATCACAATGAATCACGTATAAGGGAACAATAGAATAAGAAACAATAGAATGAAAAGGCAATCGACTAGATTTAGAAATACAACAAAATTACATGATTATTCAAGAAGAACTAGACAAAATTTAAGAAAGTAAGCCTAGACAAAAAAGAATCAGATGGATGACCCAAGCGAGAATGCAACAACTCACGAGAAGTGGAACATGTAGCAGGAGAGAGTACAACTGACGAGGACTAGCTTGCATGTGGTGGAGTAGCTGCACGGTGTGTGTTTGTACATATAAACCAAACTGTGATATAAAACAGAGATAGGATGATCAATCACAAGTTGTGTGATTGACAATAAGTTCTTGGCAAGACCAGCAACAACAAGAACAGATCGAAGTAACAAAACACACCGTGATAGACGAAGATAGGAGAAACCAATATGAGATATAGAAAGAGATGTACCATTACCAACAACCACACGCTCAGAACCTGTATAAGAAACATTACCAAATACGATTGTGGGATCAGATGTCATGTGAGTGGTAGCACCCGAGTCAGGAATCCATGATTCAACATTCTGACAAGTACTAGAGAGATCAGCATGAAGACCAAACTGAGGAGTAGAAGACCCAAATTGTGGAGTCGATGAGGCTGTAGAAGCCTACGACTGAAAGTGTTACGGTCCAAAATGAGAAGTTTGAGAAAAGCATGTTGGTGTAGAGCCCAATAAATCGTGAGAGAAACCTGTTGGTGCAGAGCCCAATAAATCTGGCCCATATGATATAGAATTAGGCCCAAAAGATGGGCTGGGAAATGATGCGGGCTTGCACTATAGATTCCAGAACCTTCCTAAAAGTCACGCCCTAAACCGACTCCTGTATCACCACCGGATGAGACATTTGCAAGATGAGCAGAGAATCGGTTTGAACCACCACGACCGCCACCAGATCGACTACCAAGACGTCCTCCAAATCTTCCATTTGTGTTGCGACCACCATGCCAGTTACTTCCATTAGCACGATAATCAGCGGAATTAGGTTGAGCAACATATGTTCGAGCAGAATCAGTTGGTGAGTAACGAAAATAGCAAGATGAGGCTCGATGACCAGGCTTAGCACAGATTTGACAAACATTCTCTTTTGTAGAATCTATATGTGGTGGTGTAATCGTGGTTGCATTCATAGCAGAAAGAAGAGGTTTAACAGATGCCTGTCGTTGCTTTAATCGAGCTTCATAGGTGAGTAATTTTGACCTCAATTGAGAGAATGTAAGTGTTTTCTCTTGATTTTCAACATTCAACACAAAATTTTCAAAATCTAAGTTCAAACCTTGAAGAACCTGTAACACCAGTAAATCATCCGAAATAGGATTTCCAATCGCATTAATGAATCAACACTCTTTAGCTTTATTCAAAAAGGTAATAACTGATTTTGTATTTTGTTTGAGCATGTAAAACTGCGTACGTAACTGAGATTGTTTGGCAATACAACTTGAACAAAGGAGTCTTCGATTGATTTCCACAGTGAAGATGCAGAGGATGAATTTCGAGCTAAATGAAGAATAGAAGAGGATAAAGTTGTAGTGATTAGTGCTTGCACATATCCATCACTTTTCTCCCACACTTCTCTGTCAGTTGAATCAAGCGGTGGTACAGGTATGTCTGATTTTAGAAATTTCAATAAACCGAGAGTTTTCAGGATTGTAACAATCTGATGTTTCCAGTTGAGATAATTGCTATCATCAAGTTTGATTGATAGAAAGTTTGCAATATTTGGTAAGGAGTTGATTGAATTTCCTATTGTGGTAACTGTTTCAGAAGAGGATGAAGATGAAGGATTGGAGGATGACATGATAGAAGTCACCGGAGAAGAATAGTGACGGAGAGGAAGGATTACCGGAGGAGAGTCACCGGAATCCGCAGAGCACAAGCTCTGATACCATGAAAAGGTAATTGTGTATGTGGTTGTGTTTTTCTTATTACTCAAATGAGAATGATATGCTACATATATAGGACTCAATGGTAGATTCTAGAACAGTATCTCAACTAGAATCTAACAAACTCGACAACCTTCAACTAACATAACAACCACTAACTAACATACATGGCAGCCATACTAATATCACTAGGTTTTGACCTTTTTTTCTTCCTCTTATTAGAAGAATAGCCGTTAGACCAATAAAATGACTAATTCTTTTTTAAGCTTTATAACTTAGTATAATAGATGTTGGTTGATATGGGTGACTGTCACACCCCGACCGACGACGGAATCATCGGGGCGGACGAATGGGAGACGATTGCTCATAGCACATGGAACTAATTAAGTTGAAATATTATAAATATCATTATTCAATAAACATTACAAGAAAAATAATATAATAACATAACAATCAAAATACAATAAAAACATAAGTCTTTCAATTAATCTAGATCCAAGTCCTATATGAGCATAAGAGATCTTCAAGCATCAAACCTTAAACATGATGAAAATAAAAGGTCAACTAAAAATAGTTGGTGAGTTTCCAAGGTTTTTATACATAATATAACAAGGTTACAAGTAGCAGTTCATGTCATAGATTATAAGTTAGTAAGGTTATAGAACACATATCGTTACAACCAAACCTCGATTTGATTACAAGTATATAAGATTGGCTAAGTGTATTTGGTCCCCATGATGAACAAGCATACGTCATCAGGAGTCGGCAATACATCGACTTTAGCACCAAATAGGCTTGTCAGGCCCAAGATCTAAGACGTTGCCAGACCAGCAATAGTGTAAAAAATATAAAAATGAATTGCAAGTGCTTTACAAGTATCAAACGTTTATAAATATACAATGTATAAGTATCATGTTTCACCCCAAAATAGTGTAAAAAATATAAAAAGATACAAGGAAAACTCACTTGATATAAATAAGATGATGATAAGAAAAATAAACGAGGCTCCAATGATTTCTTCATAATTCAACCTAAGATTTGGTGTCTTAGGATTAGAATAAATATAAGATTAACGACTGAATACGAATTAGGGTTTCGATTGGAATTTGGGGGTTTTAATAATTACATTTTATAGATATATAATAATACAATCGTTTACGTTTTGATTGAAATAATATATATATATATATATATATATATATATATATATATATATATATATATAATATTAAGACTAAGAATGATAATGAAAGATTCAATGATTGAATTTATTAATTTAATAAAGCGTAAATACAATGTGTGAAAAGAAATAATTAATTTAATAATTAATTATTTAAAATTTGATAAATATAACTTAATACCTTTTTAAATGACTTGTAGGATAATTTATAATTATTTAAATCATTTTATTAAGTTTTTAACCCTTTGAATGATCTTTATAATATTGAAACTCTTAAAATAAGAATAAAGAATCATAGGAATTATATTGTTTTATAACTTTTAACTAATTATGATATAACATACCGAAAAGATTAAATGAATAATTAGTTATTTAACATATAAATTTATAATTTTTTGAAAATAATCTCCATTTAAAATAACGTGATTTAAACGATGAATATTTAAAGGAACATTTGGACCAACAATAATTTACTAATTACTAAAATCCATTTTAACATAAATAACTCAAGAATAACCTTTGTTTAAAATGTCTTATTAAATAATATTTTTAATTACTTAAATTTAGAAAAAATATAGAAAATTATTTGGTGCCTTTAAAAATAGTTAAAATTTACAAAAACTATTTTTATAACTATTGAAAATTTCTCATAATTAAATTAAGGCTTGAAAGCCTTAAAAAAATAGATAAGGGAGCCCGGTTTCGAACCCGGGTGCTCATGATGGAAGGAATAATGACATAACCAATGAACCAGGGTCATGGCCGTGGTTTACTTTGGTTTTAAATTATTAAAAACATAGATACAAAATTTCCTCCAAATTCCTCATGAACCCTAATTCGATTTGGCTCAAATTGAACCCCGAATTGTTAATGTTTACGAATGGAACGTTAGGGCTTTTAATTGGCACATGAAATCGAGTGTAAATGTGTGTTTAATTACCTCATTAGAATTGAAATAGGGATGAATAGATGAGAGTTGAAATCACGACCAGGTTGAACATGGATTCGACGATTTGATGTTGATTATCTTCAATTGATGATGTTCATTGATTTCACAGAGTATTAGAATCAATAACCCTCAACGAGTTTTGATTGTTGAAGTCCAGAAGGTTGATTTCGGCTAAGTTGCAGGTCACGGTTAATGGGATGTTTGATTGTGATAAATTTGTGGTTTCAGATGAAATTAGATTGGATATCAGCTTAAGACCAGTTAATAGTTCGATTATAAAACATTTAATTTGCTTATTATTAAGTGTTAATGATTGAACGGCTCGATTGTTGAATGTGACGGTTACTCGGGTTATTCGAGTTCGTAACCGTGGTTTAAGCACGATTAAAGTCCCTGGACGGTTTCGAATGGTGCTCACGAGCCGATTGGACCATTTCGGGATTGGGATTCGAAGGGAATAAGGAGTTGCGTAGTCGCCAGAGCAGTGGCCAAGTTAGTGGTCGGCGAAGGTGGCCGGATTTACGGGAAAGAAGAGTTGATTTAGTTTTATAACATATTTACACTTTTGGTCCCTCAAGTATCCAACTTTATTATTTTATGCCAGAAGCTGTTATATTAAGTTTCAGCAATTACAATTAACCCTTATACTAATAAAACTAATTTGGATAATATATCAAATTAATTATTTGTTAATCTTCATAACTTTTGTAAAGCTTTTAATCTTTATAATTTAATTATTTATTTTCACTTATAAGGATTTATAAGTTTATTAAAAATTTATTTTATAACTTATAAATTGTAATAAGATTTTTCTATTTAATTATTTATTATAAAATGATTAATAAATTTATAACCTTATGAAAAAGAATTATTTAAAATCCATAAATTATTATAAGTTGTCTAAACGTTTCATAATGAATAACTCATAATATAAATTACACATTTAATGCATTTGAATCATTAAAATTTACTATAATTTTTGTAATAGATCTTAAAGATTGGGTTTTAACTTGGAAAAATGGCGGATGTTACATTGACTACACAAGTCCAAAACGCAAAAAGATACACAGAAAATGATTGAACGGCTCGATTGTTGAATGTGACGGTTACTCGGGTTATTCGAGTTCGTAACCGTGGTTAAGCACGATTAAAGTCCCTGGACGGTTCGAATGGTGCTCACGAGCCGATTGGACCATTTCGGGATTGGGATTCGAAGGGAATAAGGAGTTGCGTAGTCGCCAGAGCAGTGGCCAAGTTAGTGGTCGGCGAAGGTGGCCGGATTTACGGGAAAGAAGAGTTGATTTAGTTTTATAACATATTTACACTTTTGGTCCCTCAAGTATCCAACTTTATTATTTTATGCCAGAAGCTGTTATATTAAGTTTCAGCAATTACAATTTAACCCTTATACTAATAAAACTAATTTGGATAATATATCAAATTAATTATTTGTTAATCTTCATAACTTTTGTAAAGCTTTTAATCTTATAATTTAATTATTTATTTTCACTTATAAGGATTTATAAGTTTATTAAAAATTTATTTTATAACTTTATAAATTGTAATAAGATTTTTCTATTTAATTATTTATTATAAAATGATTAATAAATTTATAACCTTATGAAAAAGAATTATTTAAAATCCATAATTATTATAAGTTGTCTAAACGTTTCATAAATGAATAACTCATAATATAAATTACACATTTAATGCATTTGAATCATTAAAATTTACTATAATTTTTGTAATAGATCTTAAAGATTGGGTTTTAACTTGGAAAAATGGCGGATGTTACATTGACTACACAAGTCCAAAACGCAAAAAGATACACAGAAAATGATTGAACGGCTCGATTGTTGAATGTGACGGTTACTCGGGTTATTCGAGTTCGTAACCGTGGTTTAAGCACGATTAAAGTCCCTGGACGGTTTCGAATGGTGCTCACGAGCCGATTGGACCATTTCGGGATTGGGATTCGAAGGGAATAAGGAGTTGCGTAGTCGCCAGAGCAGTGGCCAGAGTTAGTGGTCGGCGAAGGTGGCCGGATTTACGGGAAAGAAGAGTTGATTTAGTTTTATAACATATTTACACTTTTGGTCCCTCAAGTATCCAACTTTATTATTTTATGCTATGCCAGAAGCTGTTATATTAAGTTTCAGCAATTACAATTTAACCCTTATACTAATAAAACTAATTTGGATAATATATCAATTAATTATTTGTTAATCTTCATAACTTTTGTAAAGCTTTTAATCTTTATAATTTAATTATTTATTTTCACTTATAAGGATTTATAAGTTTATTAAAAATTTATTTTATAACTTTATAAATTGTAATAAGATTTTTCTATTTAATTATTTATTATAAAATGATTAATAAATTTATAACCTTATGAAAAAGAATTATTTAAAATCCATAAATTATTATAAGTTGTCTAAACGTTTCATAAATGAATAACTCATAATATAAATTACACATTTAATGCATTTGAATCATTAAAATTTACTATAATTTTTGTAATAGATCTTAAAGATTGGGTTTTAACTTGGAAAAATGACGGATGTTACATTGACTACACAAGTCCAAAACGCAAAAAGATACACAGAAAATGCAAAAATACTTTCGTTGTGCACTTCCACTCTCGTTACACACTTTCACTCTCAGTGTACATATAATGGCTCATAATATTCCGTTGGACAAGGTTCGTCCAATGCTCCAACTGTTGTTCGGGGTTCTTGCACACAATCGTAACATGATGTTTGGTGTAATTGGGATTTGGTTGAGTTGAATGATAGGTCTGTAAAGAGTCGTTGCAAATTTTGTGGAGTTTTGCTAGCAAAGATTCAAACACGACTTAAAATAAACACATTACTAAGAAGTTTTGTAAGGTGTTGAGAAGTAATCCGGATTCGGAACAAACACAATTGGGAGGAGACTTGGAATCTTTCATTACGATATTAGTATGGTTTGAGATCGAATGACCAAGTTCGTGATTTAAGAAGTTTTGCCTTTTGGTCACTTTGACAATCCTCGATTGACCAACTTGATTTAAAAGACTCTTCAACCTTATTACACTCACATAAATCGTACTACACTTGGACTTTATTGTTTAAAATTATAGAAGAAAGCAAAAAATGATGTAATTGAATTTTTAAAAATTTAAATGTTGGTATAAACTTAACTAGTGACGTTTGGTTGGATCTACACAGTTTACAAGAATCATATCTTTTTGTCACCACTCATTGGATAGATCGCAATTCTTGGCAAACGATGTAACATACAATTTCGTTTGATTTTTTTTGTATCCGTATACTGAGGATTTTTTGTTTAACTTTTTGGATAATGTAATGACTACTTTTAATTTACAAAATAAACTTTTCAATTGCATTATATAAACGCCTCAAACAACACAAACGTGATTGGAAATTTATAATTGACGATTTTTTCATACTCTTTGTGTTGAACATATTATTAATTTAGTAGTGCATGATTTTTTTCATACTTGTAGATTTATGTAGAAAAAATATTAAGATTATAAACCACTTTATAAGAATATGAATTTTAGGTTTTTAGATCCTGTTTAAAAACTCAATTACAAAATTATCAATAGTTTATTATTCAACTAGTTATTCGATGCTTTTAAAATTATATTTAATAGATTTGAATTTTAAAAATTTAAAAAAAAAGTCACATGTTTACACAAACGATAGAACCGATAGAAAAAAGTTTACAAATTATTTTCACTAAGTTGCCGCTTGGTGCCACTTTAAATCCGTTTTTAAATTTGGATGGTAGCATATAACTAATATGAATGCAACTAATAGAAGATGGTGAACTTTCACAGAGAGATTGGAACAAAAACAATGGAGCCAAAGGAGATTGTGCAGGAAATAAAAACTATGTCTTTTCTATTGATAAAACACAGGGAAAAGGTAAAAAATTCTACTTGAGGATCATGGAACAACTTCCTCCTGTAATGTTCTTGTTCCTTTTCATGTTTGCGTTCTTCTAGCATCTTGCTAGTTTTTCAATAAAATTCTTTTGACGTTCAAAAACAAGGAATGCAACTAATATGTCTGACCATATATTATTTCTCACTCTCTAGGGATCATCGTTAGTTAAGATCCACCTTATTACAATGTTGGCCTTGTGATCTTCCCAAAGTATTCTTATAGTCGGCGTCTCCTTGTGTCTACACTCTTTCAATTCGTCTTTAACTCTCTCAATTCACATGGTGGACGATGAATATAATATCACCAATTAACACCATTTCTTCATCCTTACTTCCCTTCATGTCATCGAAGATATTAACCACTCATGGATAACCATTACATGAAACCTCAAATCAAGATCAAAACCAAAACCAAAAGAATCCGTCATTGGTTTTTCAGAAAACACAACTCCAAGCCTCATGTTTTCAAGCACTTTTCAGGTTATAACTTACCATCTTCCAAAATTATGGCGATTTTGCTTTTTCGATCATGGTGTTAGCCGGTCAGATTGACTGGAATTGCTTTAATAATTTGCAGATGAGTCTGGAGATGAATACAACGAGGATGCTTCGTTTATGTCACCAGAGATGGATCCGTGCATTTCAACAGACGAATTACGGTAATTAAGTTATGGTGTATATGTAGACGTCCCCACGAAACATCCTAGTGCTAAAGTAGTGTACACACCAACCAAAAGTGTTGAGTGTGGTAATCTTGAATGTAGAGTAGAGAGTCAGTGCTGGTCATTAGGTCAAAAGATTATATGTATGTGGATGAAAATGAATAGATGAAGCATGTTTATAAAGTAGTTAATTATAGGTTTTTATGTTTTAGGATATTTGTGGCTACATGGAATGTTGCTGGAAGATCTCCAATTGGGAGTTTGGCTGTAGATTTAGATGAATGGTTGAATGTTAAAGAATCTGCTGACATATATGTTCTTGGGTACATAAGTCGATACGAACTCTTCGATCCAAGTCTTAAAATAGTATGTTTATGATTAATTAGTTTGATGATTACTATGCATACAGGTTTCAAGAGATTGTACCGTTGAAAGCGAAGACTGTGATTGGAGGGGAAGATATGACAGAAGCAAGAAACTGGAACCTGCTTATTGGACAAATATTGAACAACAAATGTGCATGCCGATGGATGACACCTATGCTAGATCCAATGAGAAGTGAGAACTATGACTATTTGGGCAATGCTTTAGGGGAAACATCAATGACAAATGAAGAAGATGAAGAGGTTCATCGGTGTGGTAGATACACATTAATGGCAAGCAAGAAGATGGTAGGAGTGTTCATAAGTGTGTGGATAAATACGTCGTTGTTCAAGAAGTATAGTATATCAAGTGTGAAAATGAGTGCAGTGGCTTGTGGGATTATGGGTTATTTGGGGAACAAAGGGTCGGTGTCTGTTAGCATGTCGATTGAAGGAACGAGCTTCTGCTTTGTTGTTGCTCACTTGGCTTCCGGTGAGAAGAAAGGGGATGAATGCAGAAGGAATCACCAAGTTTCCGAGATTTTTAAACGAACTATATTTACTCGACAGTTTGAAGATGAATGCATGCCACAGCCTCTCACAATCCTAGGACATGAGTAAGTAAACTAAAATGTGTCTACATTTAACAATTTTGATCCATTTACTTATCAATTCGTTAGGTTGGAGTTTTCTCTTTAACATGATCAAACAGGTAGATTGAAAGCATATTTTTAAACTGATATTGAAGGTTTTTGGCATTATAAGTACACCCTTGGCAACTTCTGACCTATTTAACCTCTTTAAACATATGGACTTGTAGAGTACATAGATTCCTCAACACAAAAGTCAACTATATAACAAAGTCAACTATATTCTTCATAACTCTAATAGGCAGCAGTACGTCTTAAGTTTGAAAGTAGACCATTAAGTACAAACTGAAAAAATTGTTTGTACTAACAACATATCAATCTCTTGATCAACCCAAATATACATGAGTATGCATGCATAAAAAAGATATTCGTTTTGACCAATTACCTACCTAGTCTAACCCATCAATTTAAGCATGCTAATGTGAATCCTTTTATTATCAAAAGGTGTTATTCTAAGATAGCAATATGCATTGTATTGTTTTGTGCAACAGCCAAATATTTTGGTTCGGAGATCTCAACTACAGGTTATACCTAGAAAATGATTTAGCTAGAGAGCTAATAAGAAAACAAGATTGGAGTGCCCTTCAAGAGTTTGATCAACTAAGACAAGAACTAAGAGATGGTGGAGTATTTCAAGGGTGGAGAGAAGGGAACATAGAATTTGCACCTACATATAAGTATTCACATTCAATAGCAATCGCTACTCGGGTTCAATTCCTACTAGAGCAGGCGAAAAACAAAGAACACCCGCGTGGTATGAACATCTATACCAATATCTTCTTCATATCGCATTTAAGTAAAAAAACTATGTTATAAAACGAGATATCATGTTAATTATATTATTCTTGAAATAGGTGTGACAGGATCTTATGGTACGGAAAAGGAGTAAATCAACATTCTTATTTTCGTAGCGAGAGCAAGTTCTCAGATCATAGGCCTGTATCTGCTCTTTTCTCTACACAGATTGAACTCATCAAGTCTGATGTAATGAGTGCAGTTTCCCCTAAACAAACAGTAAGTAATCTTTCAACTCATGTTCAAACTTTTCTCTAACATCTTCAAAACCTAAATAACTTATTATTTGATCATTTCATTAAATAATAAATGATTAATCACAGGAACAAGAAAGAGGTAATGGGGAGACATCATCTACATTGCGTTCACTAATATCTAAAGAGGTAGAGCCTAGAAGCACCACCATCAAATAAAAAAAGCCATAGAAGAAATAAAATTCTTATGAGGCAGACTTCATTGGATTAGACATGCATATACTCTCAGTGATAAAACATTATTAGTTTTCTAATTTTTTTGATTCTTTTATTATTTACAAATCCCTAATAACCATTAGATTATGAACTCCTCTACTTGTTATAATGCTCATGTGATGAATTGTGTAAAATATATATCAACATTGAGGCAAATGTACACATTGAATTCATTAATTTTCATTATCAGAATAATAAGTATTAAGTATTGCATACAGATACCACTGAATTAGGTAAGATCTATAATTAATTGACATAGTATGTTTGAAAAGCCCCAACAAATAAGATTCACACGTATTATCTCTATAGAGTTGTGATGTAATATACTAAATTCAAAAACTCACAGGTCTCACATTTCTACCTTCGAACAATGAAATTGATAAGTATGTTAAAATGTTAAATTGTATGGATTTGTACGTGTTGTATCAAATACGATAATCTCATTGATCAACAAATTACATACTTGTGATAGATCTCAAGTCAACTAGAATCAGTTCAAAGATCTAACCCAAAAGTAAATCATAGTGATAACAAACAAATGCGGTGAATGCATTAATGCAACGAGCAGATGACCAGTATACAAAAAATGATTTTATAAACAATATGAATCAAATGATGAGTTATTAACATATAACGAATATGATACCTCTAAGTGATATTCCGATTGTGAAGTCACATGTTTGAAACCGCTATAGCTAATTCCTCGCATGCCATAGCTTTTCATTTTTTTGCACATTCTCATCGGTAGAGGTGGGCAAAATGGGGGCCCGATCGGTGGACCCAACCCGAACCCGGGTAGGGGTAGCACCTAATGGGAGGTGTACCCGGTTTGGACTCGTTTAAACCCGTAAGGTTGGAACTGGATGTAGATTTAAAAAAATTTAGCGTACATGACCCGAACCCAACCCACACCCGGTTGTACCCAGTTTTAACCGTCCCCTCTCCTTTTTAGAAAAATAGTCGTTTTAATGGCTATATAGCCGTTAGACCAAAAAACTGATTGTTCTTTTTGTTATTTAGCCTTATAACTTAACATAGTGGAGCATAGTAGATCACTTAGATGTGATAGATCATATAAAAGACCAAACAAGCCTGGATTATAAAATAGAATACGAAGCAAAAATACACAATGAAGAGGTAGAAGAAGGAATATCTTCTGATATATCCAACGAAAAACTAGCATTTGATAAAGCATCTCATAAAAAATAAACCATAAACAAGAACTTAAATAAAAAATTTTATGTTATTTATTATTGATAATTTTATGTTTTTTTAGTTAATTTAATAAACAAATGATGAATTTTATGTTTATTCAATATTGTTATAGTAGCTACCAATGTTAAGTTGCCAAACACACGTGCGCGCGCACACATACAAAGCCCCTAGTATTGGATCCAGGTACGGACCCGACCCGGACCCTACCCTACCCTGCCCAGGTATAACGTGTAGGGTTTTCATGTTGTTGTACCCGCCTCGGGTTCATACCCGGTTTCACTAATATGTGGGTAAAAAAGTACCTGGCTTGTACCCTGTTTCAGGTTGGACCCAATACCCGAAATTGCCACCTCGGTCTCTAACTCTTTTCCTAACTAGGCCTTGAAACAAGATTGGGCCACATTTATGAAAACAAGCCCAAAATAAATAAATAAAAATACTCGAACATGAATAGATTTCTTGATAACTTTATTTTTTAAATAAACTTTTGCGCACATATTAGGTAAACCCTATCATTCTATCAAAGACTCTCCCTTAAACAAGTCAAATCTCCTACCAATTAAAATTAGCAGATAAAAGACTCATTGTTATAACTTATAAACTAAACATACTAACATAACCCTTAATATACTAGAAAAAAATTCGAGCCCGTACTAAAAATACCTAGGTCCGCCCCACGATCCAAGCCAAAATTAGAAAAAAAACATCTGTATCAGTTTAGTTTCAGGATTTATTGTTCATAACTTTCGTTCGGTTAACTTTAAAAGTTTCAAACCGTAGCAAACAGTTTGGTTTGTTGGTTTGCGATTTACATCTAGAACCAACCACACAAAACCAAACGGACCGTTAGATTGAGCTATTTAATTATTTTCATATTTAATATCAGATATATTTAGTTATCTGTATATTCCTTTATAGAAACAAAAATGGCTATATACATAAAATATTAATCGTTTTCAGGTGACTTTATACATGACTTTCATCACCATGCTTCAATGATGAATCAGAGTTCAATCTCTTATTGGGCTTAACTGAATGTGGGCTAAATGAAAGAGTCTGGGCCTCTAGGCCCACAGCCCCATTATCCATTCAAGTTTCAACTATGAAAAATCTAATCTAAACTCTAAAGTGCACATATGTTATTATTATGTTCATTCGATAATCCTGTTGATTTTTGTTTCTTTGAATTTGTTCATTCGATTAAATCATCAATCTTCTGCTACTAACACCTTCAAGAAACCATGGCTATGGTGCCCACTCGTCTAGACTCCTTCCACACATCAGTCTACAAGCTCCATTTCTTCAGGTACTCTTCTTATAACCCCTTCAAGAAGCACAAAATCATCGCAAATTACGAAACAAATTCGACAAGTTCGAACTCAAACGCCCATAAAAGCTCCAAAATTGTTATTAGAAATAAGAATAATGAAGTGGTTCTATCTCAACACCCCCAATTGTACAGTCTAGAAGTGATAACAGCGGCCGTTGGTTAGAGAAATGGGATGATACCCATAAGCAAAATTGGCCCAAACAGGCGGAATCGGCGTTTGATTATAAGTATAATGATGTGTTCGATAGTTCAGATTATGAAGATAATCATGATAGGGGTAGTGATGGTGTACATGCTAGTGGTAGTACAATGGATAGGATTGTTGAGAAATTGAAGAAATTTGGGTATGCTGATGATGTTAAGGAGAAGAAAGAGGATAGAATTGGAAAGGGGTCAATTGAGGATATATTTTATGTTGAAGAAGGGGTTTTACCGAATACCCGAGGTGGGTTTTCGCCCGAATCGCCTCTTGGTGTTGAGGATGTGTTTAGGGGTAGTAATGGGAAAGTGAGGTTTCCATGGGAGAAACCTTCACCTGAAGATGAAAGTAGGAATTCAGTGAAGCTTAAAAGTAAAACTTGTGTGGCTGAATTGACTCTTCCGGAAGCAGAGTTGAGGAGATTGAGGAACTTAGCTTATAGGTTGAAGAACAAAACAAGGATTAAGGGCGGTGTTACTCGAGAAATGGTGGCCTTGATTAAGGATAAGTGGAAATCAGCAGAAGTTGTGAAGTTGAAAGTTGAAGGATCTGGTGCGCTTAATATGAGACGGATGCACGAGCTTTTAGAGGTTAGTTGCTTACATTCTTCAACAGTTATTACTACATTTTGTAGAATTAAACTTCATGTGAAATCTTTCAATGATTTCTCTCATTTCAGCTTTGTTGTGTTTAGTGTTTTTTGTTGTTATGTTTAGTTTTTTTTTCGTAGAGCCGATAATAACTTCATATGTTCAACAGCTTTTGTTAAGTTACTTATATTTTAGATCTTAGTAAGATGATTCTGTTAACATTATCTCTGTACTGTTCAGATGAGAACCGGAGGGTTGGTGATTTGGAGATCTGGAAGTACTGTTGCTCTGTATAGGGGCGTAGGATACCAAGATCCATCTTTAAATCAAAGAAAACGTGATTATAACAAAGACAAATCAGAAATAACATCTATTTCTGAAGCTGATGTCTCAACTGGTTCAATGGACAGTTTACAAATGCATGAATTAGATGCAGAAAATAGTGAAATAAAAGATGAACTGAACTATGAAAAAGAAGTAGATAAACTCTTAGAAGGGTTGGGCCCTAGGTACATGGATTGGCCTGGGTGCGACCCGCTACCGGTGGATGCAGATTTACTTCCGGTAAGGTTCATGGCTACCAACCACCATTCAGAATACTTCCGTATGGGGTAAAAGCTACACTCGTGGGAAGGGAAGCTACTAATTTAAGAAGGCTGGCAAGATTTCTTCCTCCACATTTTGCTTTAGGTGTGTCTTTTTTTTCATATAAATCAGGGGAAACAGCAATAAATAGTGGAGTTGGT
Source organism: Flaveria trinervia (assembly GCA_025506515.1). NCBI lineage: Eukaryota > Viridiplantae > Streptophyta > Magnoliopsida > Asterales > Asteraceae > Flaveria > Flaveria trinervia. The sequence continues at coordinate 4,267,669 of CM046450.1, forward strand.
AATATGGGAGATCAGGTTGGTTGGGTAACAGTCAAAATGAGCATTTTTAGTAAGGGTCAAAATGGGTCTTCATTTAAATCTTTTACAAATATCTACTTTGTTAACCTTGATTACGAAACAATATTATAGTAACAATCTAAATCTCTGGGTAAAACAATTGAAGGAGGTATGTGTTGAAAATAGATTTTGGACAACATTCAACTTGATTTCTATGAACTTTAGAAACTGATACCGAAACCATTGGACATTTGAAAATTAATCCATCCATGTCAATTTACAAGTTTTCCTGTCAAGATTATCCAAATTGATAAATTTTTTAAGGTATATTGGTTTAGGTAACAAATTTTGTTATCTAGTGATCGAGTTAGAAATGAAGTGAAAGTATGTTGTTTGCTGCAATTTGCTGTGCAAACTGTAAATTTGAGATTTTAAGTTCTATCACATTGTACCATATAAGGATTACTAGACTATTTGATAATTTGCTTGAATAGGTAGAAGCAGACAGCATGAAGGTTTGGCAGCAGCAATAGTTAAACTGTGGGAAAGGAGTTCAATTGCAAAAATTGCATTAAAACGTGGAGTCCAGCTAACTACCAGTGAGAGAATGGCTGAAGATATTAAGGTACTCAATGAATACCATATTAAATAATACAAATAGCTAGATATGTTGAAATTTGTATTAGTGGATGTGTGTATCAATGTATATTGTGTCATTTCTCCAAATACATGTTTCATTAACTAAACGTGTTATTGTATTGCAACCCTGAGAAGAATTTATCATGATAGTGGATACCCTTATATGAATGTGTATGTATAGCTTATATCGTTATTAGCGATTAGTACCTTTCAATCCATGAATAGTGATTAAAGGTTATCTGCTATATGTTTTTTAAGTGCAGAAATTGACAGGAGGCATACTACTGTCTAGAAACAAAGATTTCCTGGTGTTCTACAGAGGAAAAGATTTCTTGTCACCTGATGTTTCAGAAGCATTATTAGAAAAGGAAAGGTTGGCAAAATCTTTACAAGATGAAGAAGAACAAGCTCGATTGAGAGCATCAACTTTTATTACACCAAGAATTGAAACGCAAGACCAAACAGTATCTGCTGGTACTCTCAGCGAGACTCTTGATGCAAATGCCAGGTGGGCAAAAAGACTTGATGATGACCATAAGCAAAAAGTGCTCCAAGAAGCAGAAACACTTAGACAGGCGAATCTTATAAGAAAACTCGAGAGGAAGCTTCGTTTTGTGAGTTTTTCTTAAAAGTTTGGCTTATAAATATTGTCTTCTTGTTTTTGGTTTATTGACTTCCTACAATATTTGGTTTGAAAGCTGAAACTAATTGTCTTTGTGTAAAGATGCCAAAGTAAGGTTAAGGTTTGAAATGAACAGACTTGAATGCAGAAAAAGAAAACATTGCACTCAGCACTCTTTTGTCCAACATTGCTCATTATTGATATGTTCGAGGTCAAATTTGACCAATTACTGAAATGGGTCAAATCTTGAAACTTTATGATGAAACGCAGCTGATAATATATTCATTTTCTTGTCACCTATTAAGTAGCGTTACTAAATAAATTAGGTCTTTAACTCATTACTTATAGATATATACCAAAGTAATATACAAAAAGCATTTCCGGGTCAACTTGGCCCCTTTGTAGTTTCAAGATTTTTGTCGATAAAAAACCAAGTGGTGGTTCAAAAAGTTATCTCTTTACTCTGGTCGTCATGAATCCCAACATTATTCGCTTGCAGGCTGATCATAAGCTAATGAAAGCTGAGCATGCCTTATCCAAAGTGGAAGCATTTCTAAATCCTGCTGATCGTCAAGCTGATCCAGAAAGCATCACTGATGAGGAAAGATTTATGTTTCGGAAACTAGGTTTAAGGATGAAAGCTTTCTTGCTCCTTGGTAAGAAGCTTCTTGATTTTCACTCTTTTTTTTGGCTTTTTTGTAATAACAAAAAGATTAGGGTGGCAAATTGGGTAGATTAAACCTTGGGTTCAACGCTAGTAATTTTTTGGAAGGGCTGAAAACATTTCCTGAATACTCCTTTTTATAAGTAAAGAGTCAAACCAACACCTTTTAAAAACAATTATGTTTTCAGGTCGGCGTGGAGTGTTTGATGGCACAGTGGAGAATATGCATCTTCATTGGAAGTATCGGGAATTGGTTAAAATCATTGTAAAGGCAACAAATTTTGAGGAGGTCAAAAATATAGCATTATCTCTTGAATCAGAGAGTGGAGGTGTGTTAGTGTCTGTTGATAAAGTTTCAAAGGGATATGCAATTATTGTATTTCGGGGTAACGATTATAAACGTCCTCCTGCATTACGACCGAAAAATTTGCTAACAAAGAGGAAGGCTTTGGCGCGTTCTATTGAGCTTCAAAGACGTGAGGTATAACTTTTTACAAATTTCAACAAAGATTTTATTTGCATATCCTTTTCAATTGGTTGGTAGACCATTTAATTCCATTGTCATAGTTGTTTGGATGTTTGTTTTGACTTTGATTATAGCGGCTTTAGTTTCTAGTGTCTGGATCATGTATTTCTGCCTGTCATCATCTTATTGTTTACGCCTTAAATAATCAACGATTAGCAGTCAGTTAATACTAATTGCAACATAATATTATGCAAAGGATGGAGTAAAATTACTTGTAAGCTTTATTGTTTGTTACTGCTTAAACACCAAAAGCGATCGATAGTAGAAGCACATCCAAACACTATGGTCACTTCATAATTTATATATCATCTTTGTTGAAACAGGCTATTATTTGTCATATTCCAAACTGACTTTTGTGTTAATTGTGTGTTAAACAGGCTCTTCTGAATCATATATCGACCCTGCATACCAGAATGAATAAACTGCGATCTGAAATTGTATGATCTTCTATTTATTAGCATCTCTTTTGTTCATTGACTTTGACTAACCTGAATATCAACTTTATCATAACTTGTGTTGGTGATTAGGAACATGTTTCAACTATAAAAGATGAAGGTGGTGAGGAGCTATTCAATAGCTTAGATGCAGCGTATTCCACTGAAGATGAGGACAGTGAGGTAAATCTTATCCAAAATTCTCAATTTAAATTATAATTATAATTCTCAATTTAAATTTTAATTATTGCTTCATATTAATGAGTCTTTTGTTGTTCGTCTTCAGGATGAAGGGGAAGGCATGTACCTTGAAACGTATGACAGTGGAGATGATGAAAACGACATAATCATCATTTGGAAGATTCAGAAACAGAGTTTGTGGATCACTAGATGATATTATTGTACCTTGTACGTGAAATATTATAAAATGTGTTTCAGAAATCTTTACGTTAGTTAGAATTCACCGGCTTTGTCTGTCCTCGAGCAGACTAAATCATGTCTGATGCTTGCTAATATATTGTATTATAGCTCATGGAACCAAATTTGATCCTTGGGTTCATAAAACAACAGAGATATATAGCTTACCTTGAGGATATGAACACCATATATCATAGAAGAATGTAAAAGAAAGCAAAATATCATTTTAAGGGTGTAAAATAAGCAACCTTAATTGTATGTTTTGACTTCAAACAATTTACCAAGATTGTTTAAACATGAATATACAGGTATTGTACATTTAGAATACTTTTTGTTTATGTTATTCTCCGATGCTTTATATATAACAAGAATTTAGGCTATTCAAAAAGCTAGCGGCTTATTCAAGTTCGATTGAGAAAAACTCATTAAAGTAAGCACGCTCATTAGTTTGCATGTTTCCGTTTCAATTAAGGTTAAATTATAATTTACGTAAATTTTTACTTAAAATTATAACATATGATCTAACCTTAAGTTTCAATAATGACTCAGCTCAGGTCATTTCATTCATACTCAAATTTATGAAAACGAATACATTTTATTTCCAAATGAAACAACATTGATCAAAATGGTAAAGAATAAAAATGCGTATAAATATAAAGCATTTTTGTTAATCAGTTAGAAGCGAATTGAAGGCTTATAATTTAAATTAGGGTAATTATAAAACTATCAATTAAATGGTTGCATAAATCACATGATTTAAGCAGCTGGAAATGCACCGAACATCCTCATGTATTTCAAGAAAATGTGGAAATTTTGAAATCTTTTGTAAGCTAATTTAGGTTCTCGTTTCACATTCCTTAATAATTCCGTCAAAAAGTGTGGTCAGTTTTACATATAATCTAATTAATCCAGAACGCTCATGTAACTTGGGAAGCTGGTAATTAACCACCAGCAGTGTGTTGCTCTTCACTTTCTTATTGAGACATCCATGTGAATGTAAGCCAAGGCAGCAACAAACAAAAAGAAGAACACTGATGTTAACATCAATGGCTCCGCAAGCATCAGCATCGGGTGGAAATCATAGTAAACCTGCAAAACACAAACATGATTAATGCTCATAAAGATATTCACATCAATGGCTCTGCAAGCAGTTTCTAGTTACCTGGAAAGGAGAGTTGTGTTCAGGAACTACATTTTCCTTTTCCAAAACCACCACTGGTCTTCCAACAACGTCAATGTAGGAATAACTAGTCTGCAAACGGAATTCAAATGATAATAATCACATTTTGTTGTTTACTAAATGAGATTACGCATAGTGCTAATGAAGCTACCTCTGCGCGGCGTTCCACAGAAAATGGGACCACAACAGATGGGTTCTTAGATCCTTCAGGCAGCACAACCTGACATAGATTTCTACTTATTAACAAAGCAATGAAGAGGATCACTTCAAATTAAAAATTATACACATATATATGCAATTTTTGTACCTTGTTCGTTATCTTGTTTACCAGTGTCTCAGCAATAGGACAACCAAAACTGAAATTCAGATACCGCTTACCATCATCTGACTCAAAAAGAACATCTTGCAATGGTAGCCCATACCCAATGACAAATGTGGCTTTCCAACCTCCGAACAAAGGATACCTGGCTCAATTTCCAGTTCAGACTGCATATATGAAACATCAGTGCCATCCCTATATGGATGAACTTCTAGAGGTAACATTATATTCCTACAAGACACAAGAAATAAATCTCCTTTTAACAGCAATTCTCTACTCCTAGTCCTAAATACTACCTAATCAACCTGCACTTGCAGGGATTCAAATCCACACCACATTTGTGAGAGGCAATCACTAATGGCACTAGGCAACAAGGTCATGGGCCACTAGAGATATATGGTGTGTAAGAATGAAATCTTAACTGTTTTGCATAAATGTCTAGAGGTGACTTGCAGCAGGCAGAGAAGGATTAATTAATTGTAAGTAAATTCAAATCTTCAAAATCTAAATTCTGAAGGAACCACGAACAGACGCATAACTTATTTACCCTATATACAAAATAAGAGGACAACTACCTTACTGTAACTTGTCCTTAAATGTGATGTTGAGATATTGCCTATGTTGTCACGATAGTAGACAGAGTGAACCCTTGGGGGTAATTTTACAAGAAGATGTTTGAAGGACGAGACACCACTATAGGTCGGCCTAGATTGATATTCAACCCTGCAAATTTAAGATCAAAAAAGTCAAAAGCCAATTAACATAGTAAATAGCATATAACCACATTACTGATTCAGACTAGTGACCTGACCTTGAGAATCCCCCTTTGTGTCTAGCACCGTTATGCACCAATGTGTAATGCTCGGTAACTTGAAGGTTGCCCCAGTGAGAAATTTCAATTTCTCTAACAAGTTCCTCAACCACAGCAAATGGATTGTTATTCTCAAAATGGAGAAGTATAGGGGCGTATGAAAATGAAGGCTGGTTCTCATAAGGCCCATACTTGAGCTCAGTACGCAATTGGGTGGACGGGTCAACTCTTGTAAATGATTCCACTTTGGTGCTTGGTGTCCTAATAACTGTTGTCTGTTGTTTAATTTCATATGGTGACAATATGAAGGCACTGTCACGGTATAAGACTAGTTGTGGTTCTGACTGACTTATCTCTACAGGGAAAGGTTCAAGAGATTGGGTCAAAACATATGATACTTCTATTGAGACAGATCCACCAGTGCTCAAGGATTTCTTAGAGAAATAGAGTATAATTGGCCTCATTTGGCCCATCAGCATTGTTGCTTGGCTTCACATCAAGTGGATGTAGAGATTTCTTCCTCTTTTTCCCAGCAACTTCAGCAGCTTGGATCAGTGCTAGATGCTTCACTTGTGTTGGTGGAAACGCAAGAAGGACATTTGAAGCAGGGGATTCCCCGTTATTTTGTACCTGATACAGTCCACCATCAAATAATTTTATATGATATAGCTTCTAGGATTTATGTCAGGAAATCATGCACAATAAGCCCAGAGATGTGTATTTCTAACCCAGCTGTTTCTTAGAGAATTCGACACCTAATCGATCATCCCTTCCTCACAGAACAAGACCAAAAACCGGTTTCTTCATCTTAAAATAAACTCAATACAGACAACAAAATCTATGTGCAAATGCATGGTCGATACTAAGACTAACTTGCTTTCGGTTGTCATAAAGTGGACATATGAAAGCATAACAATATAACACATATATTCAAGCAATAAGTTCTAGTTATAGAAGAGTACCTTCAAAGTCAACACAGCCCTAATAATGTGTGAAGCCAAATCAATCTGCATCAACACCACTCAGCGTTATTACATAGCAAAAAATCCAAACAGAAGATAATAATAGCAACAACAACAACAACTAAGAAATTCAACCAAATGCAACAACTTCCGATCCACTAATTAAACTTCTAAACCTAAATCAGTTCAAATCTAAGCTAACTCGCCAATTACCACATCGACTCAATAATTCGATCATTTCGAGACTCCACCAACCGATCAGTTCAAAAATTCAGTATCAGACTATCAACTTACGCGATGCGAGTCAGAATTACGTATCAGGTACACCTCGTGAATTTAAACTTGTACGAGTGAAATTTGTAACAGAAACGATGAGTTGTGATCGGAAATCTTACTCTGCGTTCGGCGGTGAGGACCTGAAGCTCTGTTGCTGATGAAGAGAGTGAAGAAGACGATCGAAAACATAGGGTGAGCAATGCGAAGAGTGAGAAGATTAGGGTTAATCGAGATCTGGTGACGAAAACCTCCATGTTTAGTCTTGCTTTCTCTCACAATAGCAACAGTATTGACCCAAGTCGTCTGAAGATGATAAACGCTTTTGGTGGAGTTGTGAACTGACAATTGGTATGGGCCGGGTTTTACATAATAAAATTGGTTATGTTGGACTGGGCTTGATCCACTAATTACACTTGTCTTATTCTCGACTTATACAAGTAATGGATTGGGCTTCGTACATGGTATCAACTATCAAGTATCTACATGGTGCTATTGCTAACATTTTGGTTTGGGCTGTGAATTTCCTAGACACGAAAAAGTTACTTTTTACTTTTTTATATGTTAAAAAATAACTAAAATCATAAGGCTAGACTTTATTATTTTACATTTTTTATGTTAAACAAGTTTTTTGTATGTTTGATACGTAAGTTTCATGTATCATCTCTAATATGTTAAACACAATAAAACTTGTTTTATCAGCCCTATTTCGGTTTAATTTTATTATCAAACTAGTGTTTTTTCGGCAGGTTGTGAGCCCCGAAAAATATATATATCAAAATATAGATGAAAACAAGCACATTGTAAAGGTTTATTGATATGTATAAAAAATACAATTTTGAAGTATATAAAATAAATAAAAATATATTATACTTTGGCCACACAGCTGGTTGTGTTGCTTGGTATTATATAAAATTTTAATTCAAAACTTATGTGGAGATAGTATGTTGCAACAGTGTATGTAATTTTCATAAAACATTATGTAGTGGTGAAAATAGTTATAATTGACTTGGATCGGTTTCAAACAAAACTTAATAAGTGTGAGTTAAATTTATTGTTTAAATTGTTTAAACAAAGATATTTAATAACTTCAAGATCTACGAGTAAAAAGAAGTTAAAAGAAACTATACAAATTATTTTTGGACCCAAATTAATTCTTGTGTGATATTCAAAAGTTTAAAAATATATATTATTCTTATGACAATCCAGTTAATAGTTATAATTTAAATGCATAACTTGTGAAAATAAATATAAACCCAAAAAGTACGAGTTTAATAAAGCGTTCAACAGCGTTCAACTTTCTGGATACCTTTAAAGGCATATGCGTTTTCTTTTATTTTAATTTTTAAGTTTTTGATATATATGTATGTATATATGCATTGAACGAGTAGATATCGTATCCCGCCACAAAACGTGAGTTACCAACAACTCAACAAGTAGATAATTATACATTACATAAAGGGTTTACGTTGAATTTAAATGATAATGTTAATTATTTTATTAAATACCCGTAAAGTCAACATCTACTCAATTATGGGATTTAGTACAAAATACTATTTATAAAAACTCTTAACTAATCAACAAAGCTACTCCGTAGTTACCACCAAATCATATACTTTTTAGGATGATAACACAACTAGAGTTGTCCGTAACTGCTAGAGAATGGTTCGTTAAAACATTGAATCGAGTCAAGCTGAAACTTAGGCCCCGGTTGGTTCATAAAATTTTAAGGAATTCATTTAAAATACTGTTTGATTGGTCAACGGATAAAATTGAAACTGAAAAATGTTCTTACATTAATGCAATTCCACTCCTTTCATTTTTTCATGAAATGTTTAACATTCTAATAAAATATTCAAAATTAACATTATAATGTCACTCAAATTAACCACTTAAACACATTATCAATTTTAACAAGAATTTAATTTCAATTCAAATTCCATTTTCAATTTTTAATTTCTTTGTGAAACATTATGTGAACCAAATTACTCCTTAGCTCAAACTTATATTCAGAGTCCTTCATTTAACAAGCCTAAGTTTAAAAAAGATATTGACTAGACTTGCGACCCTATAGTAGGCCATCATTTATATAATTTTAATTATATATGTTAAAAAATTTATATTAAAAATTATTGTTGTATGTATATGATAAAAATAATTAATACTAAAATATATTGTAAACATATATAAAAATAATTATAAGTGTATATAACCAATCAATAAAGAAATACAAAACAAGTCCAAGTCTAGGTCGAGCTCAAAAAGCAACTCACGAGACGAGCTTTGACTTTGAAAATAAAGTTTTAAACGAGCCGAACACAAACTCTCTTAAACGAACCATTTCTTGTCTCCACTCGTTTAAACTCTCTAGACTCTTTTAAATCGTATAACAATTAACATGCACATGTAATTGGTGATATAATCACCTTAAACCAAACCAAACAGGTTGCGATATACGAGGACTACAACTGTGAAATGTGGGACACGATGCCCTTAAATTGACATTTACACACCCTTCCTTTTTACAGAAAGGCTTGTTTGGTCCCCCCCCCCCACATGCCTCGACAACCTATGACATCTTAAAACGTTGTTATCGATAAAGAAATCTGCCTATGTTCACAGGCCAAAAATGTGAACTTTTAACATTATATACGCTTTCATATCTTCTCACGTTTTTATATTATTATTTTTTCGAAAATTCCACTTAATAAAATCATTATCTTAAAAGGCCGTGACGTTAAAAGACAAAGAGTCCTTTTGTTATCGTTTTCATAAAACACATACCTAGACAAAATTATGCACCTAAACAGTAGTGTGTTAACAAACCAATTCAACTAGTTTGGACGATAAATCTAGACCTAACAGCTAAGTATAAACCAAACTAGCCGAGTTATGTGGGTCGAACCAAACAATAAACCGTCAAAACTTGAAAACCAAACTAACTCATTGCTGTCGTGTTCAACAGTTTTTAACACCCCTAGTCATACAGGGCCGGACCTAAAGGGAGGGGGGATGGGCGATTGATTAGGGTCCGATCTTTTAAAGAGGCTTAAAATTTCTTTTAGAAAAATGTATTATATATAAGGGAGGTTACTATATAAAATGTTTTTTCGTGCGAAGCACACAAAAATTTGGAGTTAAATTATCACGCAAGAACAATAATAATCACGCAAGAACAAAATGATAATTAAGCAAGACGAATTACACTCAAGTGAAATTATCACGCAAAGATGAAATTATCACGCAATAATACATTCTTGCGTAATAATTTCACATTTGCGTGATAATTCCATTTCCGTGTCATTAACTCTTAAACCTGCGCTATAATTCCACCCCTAAGCTTCATTCTTACGTTATAACTTTCTACGCTTCATACAAAAAACCACTTTGTACCGTAACAAACACTACAGACCATTAAAATTTTAATTACTTTAGTTCCCTACCATTTTTCTATCACTAGAATTTAACTAAAACTCAAACAAAATAACTTATGATTTGAGGTGGAGGGTGTAAAAAAACGACCGAAACACAAGTAAAAACGATCGATTGATCGAACCAGGATCCCATATTATTATACTCGCACGGAGCGCAGAAGTTTATATGTAATTCACACTATATAATAAGACATCCGTTTTTTTTTACTCATCCAGGGTTTAAATTTTTTGATAATTTTCGAATACGGTTACATCATATAGTGATTACACTTTGCAAAACGAAGGACTAAAATAACTATTTTGTTAATAACCGAGGGACCTTTTCTCGAAGGCTTAATATAATGTAGCAACAACAAGAGCAGATTCTTCTATCCCCCCTGGATTTTTGATTTTTCACCCTGTAGACTAGGGACCATCACGTACTCTCTCCACACCCATAAAAGAAAGAGAAACAGAGTGCGTTTTTACTCATCACGTTTGCTCCTTTACCCCTCATTCTTCATCATCATTTCCATCACACACACTCACTCTCATTCTCTCTGTGTTTTTCATCGATTCATTCACATCTTTATGTCTATTTAAGTTTTAATTCGCACTGCACTAGAACTGAACTCAATCTGTATATACATGGTGATGGCTTGCATGAAGTTGGGGCCTAAATCAGACATTTTTCATCTCGATCAGAATTCTAAAACATGGTTAGTTGCTATCCGATTCTTCTTTATCTGATGCGGTTTTAGATTGTTTTATGGGAATTGAATCATGGGCCTCTCTCGTTTTTTCGTTTTGATCGCTACCCGCATTTGGGTTTTTCGATTTTTGGAGTAGTTTGGTTGGCCCTAATTGTGAAAATTTGATGCCCTTTTGCTGGTGTTTTTGATTGAATAGTGTCTTATGGGTTCGTTGTGATACCCACATTTGCAGTTGAATTATTATCTACAATTGTTTTTTTTTTGTGGTTTCGGTCTAAATTCATGATGAATGTATTATTATTCTTATTCGTGTTTTAGAACAACTGGGGAAATATCATAATATAATTTTGTGACTAATAATATTGGAGATCTTCAGTGATGGAGTCAACATACAAGTATTTTTGCGTTAAAATTGGCATGGGATTCTCTTGTAATTTCGATAGTTACATTAAAGTTTGTAAGAATTGCTACACTGAGAGTAAATTTGTTATTAGATTAATGATACATGTGAAATAAAGCTTCATCTAGTGATACTTCGTTGACTCTAGAAAGTCAAAAAGTTCGGGTTCAAATTTCATGCACAGAGTGACAGAAAGGAAGCTCTGGCATAATTGAATATTTATATAAACATGTGCTTTTTGTTAGTTGTAATTCTTATGCTCTCATTTGAATGTGGCATTATAAAAGAAGTTTCGGGAGCATATACCGAGAAGATCAATGGAGTTTTGTGTAAATTTGTATGTTATGTATGTTACTTGTTAGCAACGGTCCCTAAGGGAAGATACTGATGGTAAGTGGTGTGCACTCCAATCAAAAGGTTGTCGGTTCTAGTCCTGAAGGATAAAGGATGTGATGATTTTATCTTAGAACTTCTAAGTGTTGATGTTAAAAAAACTGCTAACAAAATTTATGATATCAAATTTCTTCACATTTGATGTTGCGTAGTCCCTAGTTTTGGAACTATATGAAGTGACAGATAAATCTTGCAGGATTTGTTCATCAGGACTTCCAAGTGATGTTACCATTGAAATTGGTGATGTTTCATTCCAACTTCACAAGGTATGTTTTTACTCATGTTTTATGATTGGTAATCACTCACTATAGTACTATAGTAGTACTTAGAAAAATGAAAAGGAAATCAAGTGCACAGGATTTGTGCATACAGAATTTTGAATTCCTTGATTCATACATAGAAGGAAAGAAACCAGTATTTAAAGAAAACCAAACAATAACCAGATAAGATGTAAAAACTGTCATCCAACTGCCTAAATATCCTAACCAGTTATAAGGTTTTTGGATGCGTGCACCCTTATGGTGTTATCCTGTAAATATATTGAATGGACCCTTTGTTTGGCATAACTTGCAGTTCCCATTAGTGTCAAGAAGCAAAACCTTGGAAAATCTTATTGGCGATTGTTCAGATGATGAGAAAAAGATTAAATTTGAGGATGAAAAACGATCGTTTGCTGAACTACAAAATATACCAGGAGGGCCGGAAATCTTTTTGCTAATTGCTAAGTTTTGTTATGGGGTCAAGCTAGAAGTCAATTCAACCAATGTAGTTCCTCTTCGATGTGCATCTGAATATCTTCAAATGACAGAAGAATATGGAGAAGGAAATCTCATTAGTCTCACTGAAACCTTTTTCAATGAAGTGTTTGATACATGGATCGATACATTGAAAGCACTTGAATCGTGTGAAGAAGTGGTTGAATTTGCAGAAGAGCTTCATATAGTTTCAAGATGCATCAATTCTCTTGCAGTAAAAGCTTGCACTTTTGACAAAGATTTGATCGGTTGGAATGGAATGGAATCACATGACAACCCTTTTGCTACCGTCATCTGGAATGGAATTCAAACATCTTCCAAAAATCAAGATTGGTGGTATGATGATGTTTCTAAGCTGAGATTATCTCTTTACAGACAATTCATCTTGGCTGTTGAATCAAGAAATCTTGATCCAGAACGGATAACCGGGTCCCTCATGGTCTATGCGAAAAAGCATGTTCCTTTACTAGGTAGAGAATTAAGCTTTTCAAATGGGAATCTTTCTTCTTCTTTGTATTCAAAATCGGATCAAAAGATTCTTCTTGAAGAGATAGTTGACTTACTCCCGAGTAAAAAGCAAGTTGTTCCCACAAAGCTCCTTCTACGGCTCCTTCGAACATCCATGATTTTACACTGTAGTCCTTTGTGTATTGAGAATTTGGAGAGGCGGATCGGGATGCAGTTGGATCAAGCTTCCATTGAAGATATTCTTATTCCTAATATGGGATATTCAAGTGAGACACTTTATGAGATCGATTGTGTTCAAAGGATTCTTGATCATTTCATGGCTGTACATCGGGATCTGGATGAAAGTGAAATGACTGAATCGAGTTTCAATGGTGGCAATGCTGATGATGATTTGATTGGGAATTCTCACACTCTCACACCAATGACAATGGTGGCTAATCTTGTTGACAATTACCTTGCTGAGGTGGCATCTGATGTTAACTTAAAGCTGGAAAAGTTTCAGTCTTTGGCTGCTACTGTTCCTGAGTATGCAAGGCCAATGGATGATGGAATGTATCGTGCCGTCGACATATACCTCAAAGTAAGAAATAGCTCAAAACTAATGATAGAAAATGGGCTGGTTGGGTAACGGGTCAAAATTTGATAGTTTCTAGTGTGTCAGATATACTTAAAATCATTTTATTATAATAAAAGATAATTATTGATTGAAATGGTTAGGAGGTTATTTGGCCCATTTGACCCGTTTAGTTCTTTAGTTAATTATATTTTCTATGTTACCCATTTGAACCGTTAGAGATGAAATATAGCCGAATTAACCCATTGATAAGTAAATGGGTTGAAACTGCCAACGGTCTGAAGATCGTATGATCTGCTATGTGTTTATCACTTTGTTATTACCTAGTTCACTTCTAATTACAGGATAACAGCTGGGCTTTTGATGGTCTAACCAGTTGGTTTTGTGAGTTATAAAAATGCCCATTTGTTGAAGATATATAACCAAAATGTTCATGTTCCTAGTATTTACTACAATTTAAAGAGATTACTGTCTTTTTCTTTAAAGGTTTCTGAGTATTTTATATTTTCTAGAGGGAGTTATTTGTTGACCATGGAAGTCAACTGAAGTTAAATTGTTTGACCTTGAAAGTCAACTGACTACTTGCATTGTACTTTTCAGGCACATCCATGGCTAACTGATCAGACGGAACTAATCTGCAGGCTCATGGACTGCCAGAAGCTGTCACTAGAAGCCAGCACCCATGCTGCACAAAACGAGAGCTACCCTTCGGTTCATCGTCCAAGTCCTTTTTCGAGCAGCTTCGGCTGCGTACCTCTGTATCCGGCTGCTTATACGTTTCTGACAATTACAACTCACAGACTCACTTAAGAACAGCATGGTTCTCCCGGAAAGTGGGAATATGCACCTTTGGCCACTAAAGAGAATGATCACCGGATTGTGGCAGAAGACATGAGGGGACGGGTTTTGAGCTCGAGAAAGAGTGTTTGACTATGAAAAAAGAGATCAATAAGCTTGTAAAGACTAAAGGGGTCAGTTGGAGCAGTCTGTGTAAGATGTTTGGGCTCGGACTAAGGTAAAGTCAAAGACTCGTGAAGCTTGTGCTTTGGGCAATGACCGTCATGGCAAGAGGGTCCCGCCGCCATCGAGAACAAGGGACGTCCCGAAAGGTAAGAATCAAGATCAAGAAAATGGTGAATTGGTTGATTGAGATGAAGGGAATTAGATTGAGGGTTAAATAAACTTAATGCTATTTTATTAATTTGACTCTCTAGCAATTTGGGAGTCAGCAGTTCTTAGTTGATGCTGCTGTAATTAAGTTGTAGATTTTGGACCATCTTTAAATGCTATTTTCTCATTCTTTCTCATCTTGTTTTACTAGTACTTGGTGAATGTGTAAGATTTAGGATTGGTGAGAGGAGGATGTTCACTATTGAAAATTATATTGATAATTTAAGACGAGTAATCTCTATCATCAACTAATTTCATTCAATCAGTTTTTTTTACTTGTGTGTATTGATACTTATGTGCTTTCAATCAGTATTCAGGAAGTATAAATTGAGAGCCGACAGATGTATGATGTGAACTGAAGTTGCACATGGATAGAGTCATCACACACTCGTATGATAGTCATGTTTCACATGTTAGTATAGATTTTGGTCATATCAATACTCTTACTTGAGTTTTCATTACATATAGAGATAATGATACCATTTTTAATGTGCCGAGAAAACAGGAGATTGTTGTTAGGCCTGAAATGTATAGTCAAATGAAATGACAACAAATAGAGAATGGTATTTTTTTTAGTTATTAAATATGACATTTATAAGTTTTTTATAGCTTACTTGTCACACCCCATCAAACGAGGCCTGAGGTGACCGATTGGCACAGTCTTACGCGGAAAGCTTACATATATATTTATATGAATCTATTATTATAGTGTAGAGTAACACTAAGTTTTTACTAGGTACAAAAATAGTCTATAAGATAAGCTAAAATTTAATCTTCATAATAAGTCTTCTAAATCACCTTCAAACCTCCGCAAAATATTAAGATCATCAAAGACCTCAAAATTCTTTACACGTTACTCAACTACCAACAAGTAATTTAGAGAGTAGGGGTCTACGGGTTTCCTGAAATACATGCTCAAATATGCGTCAGCATAAAGCCGGTGAGTCCATGATGTAGACACAAACAAAAAAAATCTTCACACTGTGTATTAATCAAATAAGCTGTACACAAATCAAATCTGGTTCAATGGTTTACTACCATGAGAACCTTCGTTAATATATTAACACATTCGAGTGAGAGTTCACTAAGAAGCACATCGAATGCTTGCAATCCAGCCAAATATAATAGGTACCAACTATATGTATATATATCCCGAGCAATTCATGCTTATGATTTGTCAACATAAAAAGAATCATACACCTTAAAAATCTTTTGTCAGTAATCATCACTAACACGTATTTAACTCCCAAAAACAAGTAAAAAGGAAGATTAAATCATGAAAACTCACCTGTACTTAGACGGTACTTGATTCTTTTGCTCCTTAAGTAAAAGAGGACTAACGGTCAACCAGTTAATTTGGACTTGATAGACTAGTCTCTTACTCCAAGTCAAAGAAAATCATATGCTTTAACTTAACTAAAGAAAACTTGTAGATTGAGTTACAAATCTTTAAATCTTCATGTTAAATCTTTGATGAAGATTGCAGGTTCTAAGCTATGATAGCAGCCCATAATGAAATGGGTGAAATTTTCAGCAGCCTCTAGAATGTTGTTGTATGAAGGGTCAACAATAATCGATTATTCACCCTAAATGTATATACTAGGAGATTATGAGTTGTTGATGCTTACCAGAAGTTATAGTCTCGATTACACCTTTGATTTCTAGCTTAAAACTCTTAAACAACCTTGATTAACACTCTACTATGCACAATCTTCTTGTTCCTTTCCCTTTGCTACTGATGGGGTCGAAATAAACCACAACTCCACTGATTTGGTGGTCCAATCCTTACAACAGCTTTAGTTAAATTCTCTGATCGCCAACAGCTCCCTGTTCTCATCTTACAACACACTAAGAAGGCTTCAATTCATGATCGAATGAGTTCTTGATGTTGATTAAAGGAGAATTGAGGATCTGCAGCTAGAACTGAGAGTTCCCAGGTGTCTTCATAGGGTTGAAACATGGCTTAATGATGGAAAGACAGTGTCGATGGCTTAAGAAACGGGAACACTAGATATTTGTTGGAGGATGAAGTTATATGATTTGATAAAAATGACCCCTCAACATGCATTTTTATTATTAGGGTCTAACTTTTGGGTATTACAAATCTACCCCCGTTAAACAAAATTTCATCCTCGAAATTTAGTGTTGACTAAACAAATGAGGATACTTTCCTTCATTCATCTTCTCGTTCCCATGTTGTCTCTAGTCCTTGACGAGAATTCCACTTTACTTATACTAAAGGTATTTATTCCTTCTTATTTTTAACTTGTTTGTCGACTATCTCCAAGGGTTCTTCAACAAAATTCAATTTGTCATTCACCCGAATATCTTTTAATGGTATGACTAGTGACTCGTCAGACAAACACTTTCTAAGATTCGACACGTAAAATGTGTCATGAATCTTACTTAGCTCATTAGGCAACTTTAAACGATAAGCCACTACTCCAATTCTGGCAGTTATTTCAAATGGTCCAATATAACGAGGATCCAATTTACCCTTTTACCAAACGAATGATGCCTTTCCAAGGCGATCCTTTAAGCATGACTTTATCTCCCACTTGAAATTCCAAAGGTTTCCTTCTTCGATCAGCATAGCTTTTCTATCGATCTTGTGCAACCTTTAATCTTTTTTTAATCTGTATTATCTTATTAGTTGTCTCCTGAATGATTTCAGGACCTGATAGCTGACTTTCACCAACTTCAGTCCAACACACTAGAGTTCTACATTTCCTCCCATAGCGGCTTCGTAAAGCGCTGCTTTTATACTTGCGTGATAACTATTATTGTATGAGAATTCAATTAAAGGTAAATGTTCATCCCAGTTACCACCAAAGTCCATCACACAAGCTCTTAAATATCTTCTAATGTTGAAATCGTTCGCTCACTTTGTCCATCTGTTTGTGGATGATAAACCGTACTAAGATTACTCGAGTTCCCATCTCACGTTGAAAACTTTGCCAAAATCTAGACGTGAAAGATGTCTCTATAAAAAAAAATAGAGTTGGCACTCCATGTTTTGACACAATTTCATTGACATAGATTTTAGCTAATCTTTCCATTTTGAAATCTTCTCGTATTGGAAGCAAAATGAGCTAATTTGTCAATCTAAACTATAACCCAGATTGTATCACACCCTCGTATTGTACGTGGAAGTTTTGTTATAAATCCATTGTAATCTTATCCCACTTCCAAATAGGAATTTCAAGTTGTTGCAACTTCAGAGGTTTTTGATGTCAGCCTTAACTTGCGAGCAAGTTAAGCACTTCTCTATATTGTGCATTGATCTTTTCACTCCCGGCCACCAAGATCACTTTTAAAATTTCTATACATTTTATCGCTTCCTGGATGCATTGAATATTTAGACTTATGAGCTTCACTCAAGACTAATATTGTAATCTCCATGATTTGAATTCCACATCTATCGTTAAGTCTTAAGATCCCATCACTCCCGGTTGCTAATAATTTACTCTTCCAATCATTCTTTCCTTTTTAATCATATCAGCTTGAAGAGCTCGTTGTTGTGATTCTTTTTATTAGTTGAGAATTTGTTTTTACATCTAATCTCATAGCACGAATTCTTATTGGTTTTACTCTCTCCTTCGTGTGTGGTGTAATTTTTCTCATGTACTTTTAATTGTCTTGATGCATATGCAATTATTTACTCTCTGCATCAATACACAACCAAGACCGTTACGGGAGGCATCACAGTACACCATCAAATCCTCAATTCATTCTGGTAATGTTAGGATTGGAGCACTACTGAGTCTTTTCCTTAGAACATTAAATGCCTCCTCTTGTCTTTCTCCCCACTCAAATTTCACAGATTTTTGAGTTAATTTGGTTAAAGGGATAATAATTTTGGAGAGTCTTGAATAAATCTTCGGTCGTATCCTGCCAATCCCAAAAAGCTACGAATTCAGTAGGCGTTTTCGAAACTTCCCATTCATGATCGCCTCTACCTTAGTAGGATCGACTTGAATACCACGTTCACTGATTACATGACCAAGAAATTGGACCTTTCTCATCCAAAATTCACACTTCGAAAATTGGCATAAAGCTTTTCTTTTCTTATAATTCCAAGATGATCGAGATGTTCTTCATGATCTTCTTTGTTCTTTGAATAAATAAGTTGTCATCTATGAAGACAATGACAAACTTATCTAAATACGGCTTGCAAATTCTATTCATCAAGTCCTGAAAGCTGCCGGTGCATTGTTAGCCAAATGGCATAACGAGAAATTCATAGTGTCCATACCTAGTTCTAAATGCCGTTTAGGTATGTCACTCTGTCTGACTTTTTAATTGGTGTAACCTAACCGAAGATCTATTTTAGAGAATAACTTGAGCCTTGAAGCTGATCGAACAAGTCATCAATCCGAGGTAACGGGTATTTATTCTTAATTGTGACTTTGTTTAATCACGGTAATAATGCAAAAACATTCACATTGATCCATCTTTCTTCTTCACAAATAAGACAGGAGCACCCCAGGTGATGTGCATGGGCGTAAAATCCCTTATCTAACAATTCTTGTAATTGTTCTTGCAATTCTTGCATTTCTGTTGGAGCTAAACGATACGGGCTTTAGCAATAGGTGCGGTTTCCGGGCATCAAGTCAATTCCAAATTCGACTTGTCGTCTGGTGGTAGACCAGATAAATCCTCTGGAAATACTCTTCATAGTTGGCAATACTGGAACATTCTCCATTCCCTTTCTTGTTCCGCCACCATCAGTAGGCCATGATGCAATGCATCCTTTTCTCAAAATTTATTAGCCTTAAGCAATGAAATTATACTACTAGAGCTCTTTGTACGGTCACTCGAATAGTAATCATTTGCCATCAGGTGAGTAAAGTTCTACAATCTTTTATCACATATAATTCGAGCTCGGTAGCAGTCAACCAGTCCATTCCTAGAACTACATCAAAACCACCTAATTCCATAGGTAAAAGTTTCTACTATGAATTGGTGTTGCTTAAGCTAATAGTGCAATCCTTTATTATATCAAGAATCTTAATCTTCACCATTGGCAGTTTCACATACAAAAGCTTTTTCTTTTCTAACTTTTGGACATTTTTATTCAAATAAGGAGCGAAAGTAGTAGATACGAAACTTCTATTGGCCACCCGAATCAAATAAAATACTAGCATAGATATTAACAAGAAAAGTACCGATAATGACGTCATCAGCTACATGAGCCTCTTTAGTATTCATAACAAAAGCACGAGTGGTACCACGTTTGTGCTTCTCACCACCTTTGGATCCCGATGCTCTTGTTTCAATTTCGGACAATTAGGACAAACATGTCCCTTGTCACCACATTCAAAAATGTTAGAGATTCAGTACAATCTCTAGAAATATGACCTTTCTTGGGCATATTTAACAGATTTGGGAACCACACCCCTGAATGATGCTTATTACATTTCCTTCATCCGGGTCGATTATCATTGAATCCTTTTTTTCTTGTTTAAATCCAAATTTCTTTCCATCCCTTTTATCTTCCCATTTTCTTTTAAAGCTACTAGACTTGTAGTCCTTTGAATCTCTAACTCGAATTAATCCTCTGTTAGCTCACCTGCCAATTCCACAGCTGACTCTAAAGTATTAGGCTTTGCACCTCTGATTGTCCCTGATTTCAGGTACTAAACCCCAGATATAGCGATTTATTTGTTGAGATTCTGATTGAACCTGATGAGGATCTAGTCTTGATAGTTCATTAAATCTTGTGGTATATTCCCGATGACCTGTTCCTACCATTTCAGTTAAGAAATTCTGTCTCCAACTTCTCCATTTCATATCTTGGGCAAAATTTTCCCATGACTAACTTTTTAAATTCTTCCCATCATATGTTTACTGCATTCTTTTGTTGGATCAAGAAGAAGGCTAATGCAACCAAACTTTGTCACTTAAAGTTATTTGATGTTGCATGCAAAAGGCTTCTGAAGCTTACATGGAACTTCTGAAGGTTGTAGAGTTCTCCGAAGACAAAATGAAAGATCAACTTCCGAAGACAAATACTTCCGAAGACAAGTGCATACTTCGCAGTTCAAGACTTAGAAGAATAAAGTAAAGACCACTTCTGAAGTATGATGAAAAGAAGAAGTCTCCAAGCCTTGGAAGAAGCAGCCTCTTCCGAAGTATAAGTGGCTTCGGAAGTACTAACTCTTCCGAAGCCATTTAACCTTCGGAAGACACTGCTATGAACCAGCGGACACAAGTATGGTCTCTGACACTCCGCTGCAGACTTCTGATACAGCATGGCTTCTTCTAAAGAACATGTTGTTGACCATAGTTTATTCCACTGTTCATCTTTTCATGATAGTACATGTACCAACTTTAGTTGGTGACAAAAGGTAAGTCAGGGACATGTCCTGACTACCAATTCTCGGATAAGACTTTATCCGAGATACCCTAATCTTAGTCTTGTAGCATAGACTTTAGCTATAGGATCCCAGCTGGTATCAAAGTATATTGGTTGTAGATAGTATTATATATAGGTCCTTCTTGTAAATTCATAGATATACACAGATCATCTGCTTGTAAGAGTCTTGTATTTTGAGTTGAGAATCAATATATAAAAGTATCTTGAAATTATCTTTCTGGTTCTCAGTTATTTCTATTGTGATCAACTCTTATTGATTCTTCATATATCCAAGTGCTGTGTAGGTGAGTTTGAGTGAAAACCTCTGTGTTTAAGTGACAAACCGATCCTGCAATTGTATCAGAGCATCTCAGACTCTTGATTGTGTGATCTTACCATCCAGATCAACCTGTTTTTATCCTCCTACCACTCACTCACTCAAATGGCCCTTAACAAATCTGAGGTAGAGATGGGAACTATGACAAAAGCTCCCATCATTACCCCTGAAAAATTCAGGTCTTGGAGTAGAAGAATAGAAGACTTCATTAGATACCCAGACAAGACTATGGCAGAACTCCATTGTCAATGGACCGTACAAGCCAAAGGTGGCATCACCTGGTGGAAACGGTGCCATGATAGAGAAGTTGTCGAAGACTATTCTGATGAAGACAGAAAGAAGATGGACATCGATAGCATGCTATGACTATTCTCATGACTGCAATACCGAACTCTATTATGGTGGGGTTCGAGCATTGCAAGACTGCCAAAGAATTGTTTGATGCACTTGCTCAGATGTACTCAAGCTCAACGAACTCCAAAGAAGGACTCAGAAGCAGCAGTTTGAGAACTTCACTCATATTGTTGGAGAGACCCTCAGCCAGCAGTACTTCAGGTAATGGGATCTTATCTCTTTCCTTCAGTCTGTGAAGATCACTCCTAACTCAGAGATCTCACCAGTAAGTTCATGAGTGCTCTTCCCAACGAGTGGACATTCTACCGTGTCTCTATCAAGAAAACAGAAAACTTGAACACTCTTTCCATGACTAAACTCTATAGCATCTTTGATGGATATCGCCTAGAGATGGAGAGTAAGAAGGGCCACCAAACAAGCAGACCCATGAGTCTTCCTGCTAGCAACACTTTAATGGTTGCTGAAGGCTCATTAACCCCTCAACCTCAGCATTTCCTGACGTATCATTAGCCATCCTGCTCTTCTGAACCTTACATCACTTTTGTGAGACTCCAAGTCTCAACAGGCTCAACACAACTCCTTCCAGGAAGTTGGGCCTTGTTTTCAGGAAGTGGACACTCATGAGATTTCAATACTGTTTTGATGATTTTGAGTGTTTTAGTCCAGATGATGTAGAATCGTGGACATTATCCAGCAGATGGTTCTCTTAACTTACAGAGTGGAGAAGTTCTTAAGAGAACTGGAAGGAATTTCCCTCAAAACCCAACTACCAGCAAGTTTGGGTTCGACAAGACCAAAGCAAAGTGTTACAACTGTAACAACTGGGTCATTTGCAAGGGATGCAAGGCTCCAAGACCAATCCCCCTCCCCACCCCCCCCCACGCCACAACACTCCCTCAAACTCAAAGCCCCACTGAGAGGTCAACTGAAACAGCTGCAATGGCTCAGAAGTTGACTGGAGCTTCATGGTACAGGATGTGACTCCTGCTCAAGCTCTCATGGCCGGAACAAATGATGCCCAGGTATATGAACATCTCTGTACTCCGGCCTGTATAACTAAAGTTAAACTTTATCAGGACTACAATATGGAAATCAGATCTGATATGAGTCTTTAAATATTCTAAAATCTTATTTTAAAAGAGCTGGATCTGACTATCAAAAGAAAATTAATGAGTTATAGAAAACTGTATCTCTTTTAAACATGAACACACCAACTACAAGACTCAAATCAAGGATCTGATATCCAAATTGTCTAAGGCTCAAGCCCAGCTTGTCACTGCTAAGGCTCAGGCTACGAAGCATGCTATTTCTGAGCAGACTTCCAAGCTATTCTTGCATCATCCTCCCATTCCAAACTCTGTTATCAAAACAAAGGAGGGTTGGGAACCAATGAAATCGCTCCACCACACTCCTATGAGTCTATTAGACTGCCTAGATGTGGTATGAAGAGCAAGAGGTTCCAATTGCTGACCCTTCCTTTCCAGAGTTGAAGGATGAGGTATCAATAGTGGCCACCACAGGGAAGGAACAGGTAGATGTACCCATCTCCTCCTGTGAAGATCAAATCCTAACCACTAAAGCCAGAAGAAGCAGAGCTAAAGCTGCTAGAAGAACTGCCAAGAAGGTGGTTGAGTCCAAACTGAAGATTGACCCTAAGCAGAAGGGTGTCTTTATCTCAGTGGATTCCAAGTGGTAGGTACTTCTGATTCAGGAAAGGAAAGGAATGTAATACCAGCATTCCTGTCCTACCAAAGGATCAAAAGTTGAAGGGAAAAGTTTCTGATAAAGAAAAGAATCCCAAGAAACAGCAACCCTCATTTCCCAAAAGACTAACATCGCATGCATCATGTGTGGCCTGCAAAATCACATGGCAAAAGATTGTTACTACAATCCTACAAGCACATATTATGCAAATAATGTTAGGAAAGAAGTAGCCAGAAAGGTTTCACATTTGGACCTTTTCAAACGGTTCAAGTAATGAAAAGGGAAAGCTAGTCTCGGAAGCCAGGTGCTTTCGAAAGAAACACCTTTCCGAAGGGAAAATGGCTTCGGAAGCTAGAGCTACTAAGGTTCGGAAGAACAAGAAAGCTCCCTTGAAACCATCCAAGAAGAAGACTGCTTCGGAAGAAAAGGTGGTGAGGCTTCTTCCGAAAAAAGAAGCTTCGGAAGTAGGCCATGCTGCAAAAGCTTCAACAAGCTCATCCTCCAAGGTCAGCCAAAGGATGGACTGGAAGATCAAGGAAGATGCTGCAGCCCGAACCTCTTCTTCAAAGACCTCTATTGAACCCCCATGCATAACTTTGATTCATTATGTCATTATCCTTGGAAGAAACCGAGACCAACAAGGCTTGGGCTTCCAAACAAAACTAACAATCTCATCTATATGCAAGGACATCCATTTGACAAGAAAAATAATGTATGGATTGTAGATAGTGATGCTCCAGGAACATGAGGGACATATCTCTACTTCAACAGTTCAGAACAGAACATGATGGAGGTCCTGTCCAATTCGGAGGTGAGGCCGGAGGATATATTTCTGGCAGAGGGAGTATATCCAACGGTAAATAAAAGTTGACAAAGTCCACTTTGTCAAGCAGCTTGAACACAATCTGTTAAGTGTTTCTCAATTCTGTGATCAAAGCACCAGATGCTTTCATAGAACATGAGTGCATTATCCTCCGAATTGGTGCTTTTTAGATCTCCCAGGAAAGGGGGATGTACAAGCTAGATAGAACAATGCTTCCCCAATGGGTGAAGTATCATGCTTTCTTTCCAAAGCTGATAGTGATGAGTCAACACTATGGCATAAACGTATGTGTCATGTAAATTTTAAGACAATGAATAATTGGTAAAAATATTGGTACATGGTGCCTAAAAGGAGTTTTTCTGCAAAGATAACTATGTTGCATGCCTGAAAGGGAAACAACACAGGACATCTCATAAATCCAAATGTGTTAACTCTATCACTACTCCATTACACTTACTGCACATGGATCTTTTTGGTCCCACAAGTATAATGAGCATTGGAAGGAAATCATACTGCCTTGGGATAGTTGATGATTTTACAAGATTCACATGGGTATTCTTTTTTAAAAACTAAGATGAAACTGCTGAAACATTAAAATCTTTTATTCTTAAAATAGAAAATCAAATTGATCACAGGTAAAATCATTAGAAGTGATCAAGGGACTGAGTTTAAGAACTTCGTTCTGACTCATTCTGTAACTCAAAAGGGATTGCCAGACAATATAGTGCTCCCTGAACTCCTCAACAAAATGGTGTTGCTGAGAGGCGGATAGGACACTTATTGAGGCTGCTCGAACTATGTTAGCTGATTCAAAGCTACCTCTAACATTCTGGGTAGAGGCAGTCAGCACTGCATGCTATGTGCAGAACAGAGTCTTATAGTTAAGCCATATGGAAAGACCCTTTATGAGCTATGGAACAAGAGGCCACCATTCATGGCTTTCTAAGTCCTTTGGTAGCAGGTGTACCATACTTAACACAAAGGACAATTTAGTAAAATTTCTGAAAAGTCAATGATGCTATCTTTATGGATACTTTTATAGCTCCAAAGCTTACAGAGTATACAACATTAAGAATCCAACATTTGAGGAGTTCAATATAGTTATTTGAGCACACTCCTTGTGTAGGGGGAATGGCCCTGATCATATTTTTTATTTAGATTGTTTCCAAACTATTCTAAACCATCTTGTGAGAATGTTTCAGCTAGAACAGGTGCTCAAAATGGTTGATGCTACTGCTAATGATCAACTAGTTTGAGCTTCCCAGACCTAGTCCAAATTCTCCAAGTGCCACAATACACCAAGCTTTACTCATAGATCTGATAGTCTATCTATATCAAGGAACAATGAAGCTTCAACAAGTGAATCACTTACTGAGCCTCAAAAATCATCAGGTGATCCACCACAGCACCAGGTAGAAGAAAGTAGTATTTTGAAGGAACAGCAACTGTTAATACTACTTCACAGCCAACCATTGATGATGTTTCTCATTCATTCAATCAGTCCTCATTGAATGACTTTGAAACAACAGCCGGACAGAGTGCTCCAGTTCTTAAGCAGAATATGTCTAACCTAGACTTATCTCTGCAACTGGAAGTGATTCCTCGTCTTAGGATTCACAACACTCATCCAACTGAGAACATCATAGGGGATGTCATTGAGGTTGTGAGAAGAAGAGGACATACTCATCAAGGAAATGTCTGCTTGTACTCATGCTTTCTATCTCAGATGGAACCCAAGAAGGTAGAAGATGCCTTGAAAGATAGTAGCTGGCTTGAATCGATGCAAGAGGAGTTGCTTTAATTCAAGAGATAGAAGGTATGGAACCTATGTCCGCTACCATCTGGTCAAGTACCTATAGGCACCAAATAGGTTTTCAGAAACAAGAGAGATGATAAAGGCTTAATCATCAAGAATAAAGCAAGACTTGTAGTTCAAGGATACACTCAAGAGGAAGGAATCGATTATACTGATGTCTTTGCACCAGTTGCAAGACTTGAGGCAGTTAGGATCTTCCTGCTTATGATGCATCCAAGGACTTCACTATCTATCAACTTGATGTTAAGTGTGCATTTATATGGGGATATAGATAGGGAAGTCTATGCATACCAACCTCCAGGATTTGAAGACCCACAACACCCCACTATGTGTGCAAGTTGGATAAAGCTCTGTATGGGTTGCACCAAGCACCTGGCTGTGGTATGAGACTTTGTCTCAGTTTCTTCTGAAGAATGGCTACACTAGAGGTACCATTGATAAGACTCTCTTCATTAGAAAGTATGGAAAGGACATCTTGCTCATTCAAGTCTATGTTGATGACATCATATTGGTTCCTCAAATGACCAAATGTGTAAGGACTTTGAGAGCATCATGAAGAAAAAGTTTGAGATGAGTTCCATGGGAAAAATGGACTTTTTCCTTGGAATTCAGGTAAATCGATAAAGGAAGGGTTTTTCATTAAGCAATAAGTATGTCTCTGACATCTTAGAAAGATTTGAATGAAAGATTGCAAGCCTGCCAAGACACCCATACCCAGAAACCATAATCTTTGTCCTGACCTTGAGGGGGAGGATACTGATCAACATCAGTATAGGGCAATCATTGATTCTCTGATGTATCTCACAACTAGTAGACCTGATATCATGTTTGCTACTTGTATCTGTGCAAGATATCAGGCTGCTCCAAAGGTGTCTCACCTAGCGGTTGTTAAGAGAATCCTCAGATACCTCAAAAGAGCACCTAAACTAGGTCTCTGGTATCCAGAAACAAAGATTTCAATCTCTATGGATACTCTGACAGTGAATATGGAGGCTGCAATGTTGACAAGAAATCACATCAGGAGGATGTCAATTTCTTGGTGGAAGGATCATCTCATGGTAATGCAAGAAACAATCCTGTGTCTCTACATCAACTGCTGAAGCTGATACATTGTTGCTGCTAGCTGTTGTGCTCAACTGCTATGGATTCAAAATCAGATGTTAAACTATGGATTCAACTTTATGAGTACTCCTATCCATATGAAAATAACAGTGCTATCTCAATTACTGAAAATCCGATGAAGCACTCCAAGACAAAGCATATTGACATCATGTATCATTTCTTTAGAGATATTCATGAGAAAAATCTAATTAAGTTAATCAAGGTGATTCAAATGAACAATATGCTGATCTGTTCACCAAAGCGTTGATGAACAAAGATTTAAGTATCTATAACAGCTATTGGGATGATAAACATTGATTAATTTAATCTTTTTTGAAAACCTTTTTAATATGTAAGTCTTGTGTCAATACAATTTAAGCCATGTTATCAGAAGTCTCTTCAAAATTTTCTAAGTGTAAATTCCTTCCGAAGAGAATTAACCCTCGGAAGACATTCTCATATCTTCCGAAGCAAGATTTCTCAAAGGATAACTTTCTTCTCGGAAGAATTTTTGGCCTCGGAAGAAGCGATTGATTGCATGTCAGATCTACTTCCGAGACTTACAGATACTCCCTTCGGAAGCAACTCTAACCTTCGGAAGCAAAGTTTTGGCTTCGGAAGTAGGAATTGCCTTCGGAATATAAGTTACCTTTGGAAATGTTTTCAACCTTACTGCCACTTGGAAGAGAGATTCTACTGTGTAACGTAAATATCTTGGGCCCCACACTGTAAAAAGCAAAGATTTTGTTAATGATGTCGGATTATTTAATTGATTTCAACCTTACTACCACTGTCAATTCATCCACTAAACCATCCATCACCTTATCCTAACTCCATACCGCCTTACCTACCACCCTCTTTTAAATAATCTCGACTGTTCAATTCATCTTCTTACTTACAATTTCTACTGCCCTAGAAATTTCGGCTCTCCAAGTTTACCCAAGCTCAAAATCATCTACTTTCACCTTTCCCAAATGGCACTCAACCCTCAGCACAACCAAGTCGCACTTCTTGATTCTTCAAGAGATGCTGACTTCTCTGAAATTATCTCCTTTCTCACCCAATCAACCTACTACACTGCCTTTACTGTCAACCCCACTGTTTTCTCCAACCAAATGGCAGAATTTTAGGAAAATAGTCAGGTCGAAACCCTAAATGGGATTCGTGTACTGCGGTCCAACATCTGTGGACAGGAGTTGATCGTCACTGAACAACTCATCAGGGAGCACCTTGAGCTTCATGATGAAGGAGCTCCTACTGATTTCCCAAAGAAAGACTTGGATAGCACTTATATCCTAATGGGATATGGTGGAGACATCAGCAGGTCACTATTTACAAGTTCAACTTCTCCTACAATCGGAAGTTCCTCCTGCATGTCGTTCTTCATTGCTTGTCCAACAAATCCAGAGGATAGGATCAAATCCCTTATGAACTAGGATGCTTAGTTCATGGACTGGTGAGAGGTCTGCGCTTCAATTACTCACGATTTGTGTTCTCAAATCTGATAGAGAATCTGCAAAGGGAGACATTCTTCATGTATCCTAGATTCCTTCAACACATAATCAACTGTGAGTTGGACCAGAGCAGGCTTGTATGTGCAGCTGCTCTGATGTTCCCCACATACGGCCTACCATCTTCAAGACATTGAGAAGGTATCCACCAACTTCACTGGAAGGTATACCACTCTGCTTCCAGGTATGATTGAGCGCATAGCTCCTGGTGACATCCCTGTTCACCCCACAGGTGATGAACCCACACCAGCAACCTCTACCACAATGCCAATACTACCTTCTCCACCCATCACCATCACTTATCAAAGACGCCCCAAACGAACCCTTGTTCAATCTACTCTGATTGAACAAACTCCTCTTGTTCAATACAAAAGGACTAGAGTGGAAACATGGGTTCCCACTCAGTCAGAGGTCTCTCCATCCTTCTCTTTCGACCTCAATTTGGGCTTTGAGTCTCCTCAGTCTCAAACCTAGGAGCCCGATACCCAAACCAACAGCCCTCAGAATGAGTATCTACACTCTTCTGAGCTGCCAACAAGGGACAGCCCCACCAGATGCTCAATGCCTGTAGACATTGACCAAAGTCCCGGGTCAAAACTAATGAAGAGATAACATCTTTCCATGGCAATGAAGTTGATCTACAATACCCACTTCAAGATTAACAGAGCCCGGAGAAATCCCTTATCTCTAGCCCCCATCAGCAACTAATAACTGAGGTGAGTCCCACTGATGTGGAAGGGACTCATGTAGATTCAGCTGCCACTACAAAAGGTGCCTCAATGGACCTTGTGGACAGTGGTAACATCTCTCAGACTGAATCTACGGCAACCGAGCCCTTTGATGACTCTGAAAGAGACATCATTGAGCATGGGAAACCAGGGTGCCAAGAAACTACATCTAGTGGTGAGGCTGAACATACTAGGTATGTTACCTCTCACTCCCCGTGATTCTTCAAAAGAAGATGAGGGAAGCATGCAACTCCTTGTTAAATACCTTCTATCTAAAGTCTCAAACCTTGAATCCTTGGTTAGGACTTTAGAAGCAAGGTCTACCACTCAGCAACTTGAGATTGACAATCTCAAGGCTTAACTAGCTGAGAAACAGACAGAGAGGTCTGTTAGGCATGTATCTATTCAGGTCTCACTGACTTCTTCCTCTAGCTCATCTAGCTCTTAAGATGATGCTACCAAAAAGGAGGAGAGTGTTCAAAGACAAATACATGAGGAACCACAGAGCCGATCTTCACTTCAACATCTTCCTCTCCCATCATCTCAGCAGCTGAGCCACCTCAAGTCATTCTTCAGATTGACCCAAGGATGCTCAGTGATCTCTACAGACTCTTCACCAAGTTTCTGTTGAGATCCTCCTTTGAGCAGCCAAGCCATGATGCTGCAATGATCTACTTTGGAGCTGAAGAGCTTCAGAGGCTGACTGTACCTTCTACACTATGGAAGAAGTTGGTTAACCTAAGGTCCATATGGAACCCAAGATTCAATTCAAAGGGAAATGGGGACTGATGGCCCAGCAACTAAATAGTTGGGACAGAATCTGCATCTTCTCCAACTTCCGAAGCTGAAGTAAATCCTCGGAAGACAAGCTGAATCTTCCGAAGCTGAAATGGAAGCTACGAAGGACTGTTCAAGATGTCCGAGGAACTGATCATCACAGATGCAATCCTGGAAATGGCATCTGAGGTGAGAAGTGAGGACTTTCCAATTCCACCTCCATCCCAGACACCATCTCTGCCTCTCTCACAATCAAAAACTCTCTCCAAGAACCACCACAGTCAGGATCCTCAAGACAAAGGAAAAAGGAAAATGACTGCAGAGAGCTTCAGGAAGAGGAGAAGATTGAAAAACTCAAGAAGAAAAGAAGACTTCAGACTGAGAAGTTGCTAGCTGCCAGTACAAAAATAGCTGCTTCCAATCAGGAGGTTGTCATCAATAAAAGAAGAGAGCAGATAATTGACCAGCTCATTGAAATGAGAGCTGTCAATGAAGAAACACTCCTGCTACCATTAGAGGAGTTGGTGGATCTGGAGAAGGCAACCAGGCTAAAACTTGAGGAAGAAGCCAGGTTGGCCTTGGAGAAAGAAGAAGAAGAAGAACAGAAGAAGGCTAAATTGCAGCTAAGGAGAGACAGGGTGAACTTCCTACTCTCCAGAGGATTTGAACTTCAAGAACTTTCTACACACAACGATGATACGATCCTCTGGCTCTACAACAAAGAGCAGGATCAAATGGATAAAGAAAGGAAAAAGGCTGCAAAAGAAAAGGCCAGAGAGAAGAAGAAGAAGGAGAAGAAGCCAGGGTCACTGCCTCCAAGAAGCTCACTGAGAAAGCTTGGATGAAGGACTATCTTTGGGCTTATGGATTCTCTGGGAGGCAGGTGGATCCCATGTCTGAAAGGACACTCCAACGGATTGTCAATGAAATTAAGGCTGGCATCCGGATAGGGAAAAGGAAAGAGATGTATAGAAGGATAAAAAAGGGATGACATTCATTGCTACCACCCAACCACAATTTGAACCTTCACCCTTACCATTCACCATTAAACATGAACCTTTCACCCCTGAACCCACATCACTACCCTCACCTACTCCCTCACCTCAACCACCCAAACTTCCCATCATCCAACCCAAAACACTAGCCAGAACCTCTTAACCTAAACCTGCCCAATTACCATCCAGACCATCCCCTCAGCCTTCTCAACATCTCTCCCTTGAGGAGTTTAAGGCAATCAAGATGAAGCTCGTGAACTGCATTACTCTGAGCGAAGTCTCTTGTGTAGAAGACTCTGTCAACATCACCTATGTTGATGGTTCTTCAAGTTCCCTCACAAGAGATAAATTCCTAGATTTGCCTAGAGGAACTTTGGACCAGGCTGCGAGACTTCTGGGACTCAACTCAGACTCTTTGAATGATGAAGAGAAGAAGCTCAGAAGAAAACTGGTGACTCTACTCGATACAAAGAAAGAGGACAAGATTCCTAGTCAGTATCTTGTGCCTAGAAGGAAGATAATCCAGTGGAGGTTTGATGAACCTTCTCATAACTTTGTTATGGAAAGAGAGAATGGTGAGGTCAATAGACTCAATGCAACCTCTCTGCTACACTCCAACAGCTTCGACATTATTGAGCTAGCAGAGAAGCCATTCTCCAACCCCTCCAATTCTGAAACTGTTGCACTCATTAGAAATCATCTTAACAGTCTTCATCTAGCTGAGTTAACTGCAAAGGCAAAGATTAAAGAAGAGTTGAAGTTGAGAAGAAAGGAAGACAAAGAAAGATCTCCCACCAAAGGTACTGCCTTTCTATAGATGGTGGAAGGTCCTGAATTGGAACCTATAGTTCGATGGGAATATGACTATAGTTCTCATCAACTAACTCTTTTCAGAGGGCAACAACAAAGGGTACATGTTATCCAAGGTGACAGACTGGATTTCCTGTCTACCAAGGATCTGTACAAACTTCTCAGCACCACATCAGGAAGAACAAGGAGACAGACAAATATTTACTCTCCTTGGTGCTGAAAGTTTTGAGAAGTAGAGACAAGTGAAGTTTTGGTAGCATCGCCT
The DNA here is from genome assembly GCA_025506515.1 of Flaveria trinervia. Classification (NCBI taxonomy): domain Eukaryota; kingdom Viridiplantae; phylum Streptophyta; class Magnoliopsida; order Asterales; family Asteraceae; genus Flaveria; species Flaveria trinervia. The sequence continues at coordinate 4,299,978 of CM046450.1, forward strand.
AGGGGGAGTTTGTTGGATAAAGAAGAAGACTAATGCAACCAAAACTTGTCACTTAAAGTTATTTTGGTGCTGCATGCAAAAGGCTTCCGAAGCTTAGCATGGAACTTCTGAAGGTTGTATAGTTCTTCCGAAGACAAAATGAAAGATCAACTTCCGAAGATAGAACTCCACTTCCGAAGACAAGTGCATACTTCCGAAGTTCAAGACTTAGAAGTATAAAGTAAAGACACTTCCGAAGTATGATGAAAAGAAGAAGTCTCCAAGCCTTGGAAGAAGCAGCCTCTTTCGAAGTATAAGTGGCTTCGGAAGTACTAACTCTTCCGAAGCCATTTAACCTTCGGAAGACACTGCTATGAACCAGCAGACACAAGTATGGTCTCTGACATTCCGCTGCAGACTTCTGATACAGCATGGCTTCTTTCTAAAGAACTATGTTGTTGACCATAGTTTATTCCACTGTTCATTTTTTCATAATAGTACATGTTACCAACTTTAGTTGGTGACAAAAGGTAAGTCAGGGACATGTCCTGACTACCAATTCTCGGATAAGACTTTATCCGAGATACCCTAATCTTTAGTCTTGTAGTATAGACTTTAGCTATAGGATCCCAGCTGGTATCAAAGTATATCTGGCTGTAGATAGTATTATATATAGGTCCTTCTTGTAATTCATAGATATACACAGATCATCTGCTTGTAAGAGTCTTGTATTTTGAGTTGAGAATCAATATATAAAAGTATCTTGCAAATTATCTTTCTGTGTTCTCAGTTACTTTCTATATTGTGATCAACTCTTATTGATTCTTCATATATCCGAGTGCTGTTGTAGGTGAGTTTGAGTGAAAACTCTGTGTTTAAGTTACAAACACCGATCCTGCACTTTTCTTTGTTTTGCATAATATTTTCCCACCAACTGTGAGCTTCTTTCTTAAATGATTGTGCTGCAAATCGAACCTTATCTTTTTCATTGCAGTCAAAATTTAATAATACCGACTCTATCCCATCCAACCATCTAAGAGCTTCAGTAGCACCTTTTTCACCCGTAAAGTCATCTGGGTTACATGACTTGAAGATTTTATAACTACACCCCTTCTTGTCTTCTTCATCAAGATTAATCACTTCAGGTTTCTCCTATTTATTATCCACATTCTTGTGTTTCATAATGTTAGTGTTGCTTCCTTCATTGTCACTGTGATGATCTTTTTCTTGTGACTCATGTTCAGTGTGAGATTTTCTTATTTTAGTGTTCCTGGAATATTCTTCGTTGTTCTTAAAATTCGCAAACACGGCTGCAATCTCTTCAGCAATCATTTTCCTTAACTGTCTTCTTTGTAATTCTGAATCTGAAATAGTTTTTTTTGAATCATGTTTGGATTGAGTGGAAATCAATTTATCGGGGTCCTTATCGTTTGCTTTTTCCTTACCTTTATTTTTCTTGGAAGGTCCGTCCTTATCGACATCATCAAAAGGGCGAGTATTTGACTTAAACATTTTCCTAAAAATAAAAGAAACATTACTAATGTTTTAGTTCATATTTTGACTATATACTTTTACTTTTAAGAATCATATACTTATTGCATATCTAGAATTCTTCAATCTAAATACATGGACTTAATTTTGTAATTGCTTAACACTTTCCCTCTCTCAGTATTAATAACATTAGTAACATAACAATAACTACTTCATACAAAACATACTTATCACACCAAGGCAATTTAAAATAAAAAAGTACAATATTAAGATAAAACATACAAAGGAAATAACATTGGAAGTAAACGATTATATTATCACTTATTTATTTTATTTTTTCCTAGATTTTTCAGCCTTCTCCCATTGTTCCTTGTACCAGTCTCTTTCCCTTTCCATAGATTGTGTACGTGACCGAATCTCTGCTAGTTCTAATGGATCTATATAAGAACCAGATAACCGACGGGTAGGATCATATGCATAATCAAAACTAGGTGATCCCGAATATGAGCTCCTTGGTGGTTCATAGTAAGGAGGGTATACTGGATACTGTGGAAAATGAGGATAGGGTGCGTATGGGGGTACACGGGTTACGGCTGATAAGGTGACGGTGGTGAAGGATAATAGGTAGGAGCTATAAGTAGGGGTAATGGTGGGGCATACGACTCCATATGGCTACGACGAAGAGTTGCCTTCATCATTTCCTCTTCAGAGGAGAATCCATGCACAAAACCATAATAATCTAGTTGAGGCTCATATGGGTTTGGTTCCTTTCTATATGGGTATTTAGGTTCTAATTGACCTATGGGTCTCTGAGCTCTAGAAGAACGCTCATCATGATCAACCGTCATCGGCTCTGACTCGTTAGGGCCATCAGCTTCATTCTCAATTGGGTTCTCAGCAAGCTCCTCTTCCTCCTCTTCTTCATCTTCTTTTTCTGGATCATCATTTTCGTCTGATGATGCATGTTGTGTCAACTCATTGGGCACCTCGATCTTAATTGTAGTACTAGGTCGAACAGATTGTCTAGGGGTTCTTGTAGTCTTACTACTGGTTGCTTTCATAAATTTCCAAAATTTCATGGTTAGGGATGGGGATTTTGGTTTTGGGCTAAAGGTATATAAGTGACATATCCTGACAAATCGGGTGACAAGTCAGGTTCATCAGCTAGTTGAGTTTTATTGGGATCTCCTGATGATTCGTCATTGGTTTTAGGTGACGATGATTTACCACGTTTGAATAAAAATCCAACACCTTTACCTTTTCCGTGACGTTCCATTCCTGAAATACAAGTAGATGTTAAAGCTTAATCATACTTAATTCTTTGTACTAAACCTTTAAGCATCCAATCCTACTAATCAATACTTAATAAATTTAACCCATAAAAATACCAGTACACACGCGTAATGGCAAGTTCACAATTACAGTGATCAGGTGTAATTGTCAAATTGCCTTACACGATAATACTAATACTTCTCCTATTGAGCTTATTAATAGACTGGATTCGAGTCAATACTTAAAGGATTTTATTCTATGGTTAAAGCTTAGAGTTCTACGTAAACTCTAATTCGCTAAAACCTTTGGCTCTGATACCAACCTGTCACACCCTATCAAAACGGGGCCTGTGGTGACCGATTGGCACAGTCTTACAGCGGAAAGCTTACATATATTTATAATTGAATCTATTATTATAGTGTAGAGTAACACTAAGTTTTACTAGGTACAAAAATAGTCTATAAGATAAGCTAAAATTTAATCTTCATAATAAGTCTTCTAAATCACCTTCAAACCTCCGCAAAATATTAAGATCATCAAAGACCTTCAAAATTCTTCACACGTTACTCAACTACCAACAAGTAATTTAGAGAGTAGGGTGTCTACGGGTTTCCTGAAATACATGCTCAAAATATGCGTCAGCATAAAGCCGGTGAGTCCATGATGTAGACACAAACAAAAAAAATCTTCACACTGTGTATTAATCAAATAAGCTGTACACAAATCAAATCTGGTTCAATGGTTTTACTACCATGAGAACCTTCGTTAATATATATAACACATTCGAGTGAGAGTTCACTAAGAAGCACATCGAATGCTTGCAATCCAGCCAAATATAATAGGCACCAACTATATGTATATATATCCCGAGCAATTCATGCTTAATGATTTGTCAACATACAAATAAAAATAATACACCTTAAAAATCGTTTTGTAAAACAGTAATCATCACTAACATGTATTCAACTCCAAAAACAAGTAAAAAGGGAGATTTAAATCATGAAAACTCACCTGTACTTAGACGTGTACTTGATTCTTTTGCTCCTTAAGTAAAAGAGGACTAACGGGTCAACCAGTTAATTTGGACTTGATAGACTAGTCTCTTACTCCAAGTCAAAGGAAATCATATGCTTCTAACTTAAACTAAAAGAAAACTTGTAGATTGAGTTACAAATCTTTAAATCTTCATGTTAAATCTTTGAATGAGATTGCAGGTTCTAAGCTAATGATAGCAGCCCCATAATGAAATGGGTGAAATTTTCAGCAGCCTCTAGACCTGTTGTTGTATGAAGGGTTCAACAATAATTGATTATTCAACCCTAAATTGTATATAACTATGAGATTATGAGTTGTTGATGCTTACCAGAAGTTATGTCTCGATTACACCTTTGATTTCTAGCTTAAAACTCTTAAACAACCTTGATTAACACTATACTATGCACAAGCTTCTTGTTCCTTCCCTTTGCTACTGATGTGGGTCGAATAAACCACAACTCCACCGATTTGGTGGTCCAAATCCTTACAACAGCTATAGTTAAATTCTTTGAATCGCCAACAGCTCCCTGTTCTCATCTTACGCAGATTAAGAAGGCTTCAATTCATGATCAGAATGAGTTCTTGATGTTGATTTAAAAGAGAATTGAGGATCTGCAGCTAGAACCGAGAGTTCCCAGGTGTTCTTCATAAGGTTGAAACGTGGCTTACTGATGGAAAGAAGTGTCGATGGCTTAAGAAACGTGGAATCCTAGATTTATTTGCTGGAGGATGAAGTTATATGATTTGACAAAAATGACCCCTCAACATGCATTTTTATTATTTTAGGGTCTAACTTTTGAGTATTACATTACTTATAATAGCAAATGTCATATCTGTAAAAAAAATTTATCTGTCATATTTAGATAATGATAGTTTATCTATAGAGACTCAAATTTTATCTGTTTAACATGTTAGAGATGATTACGTATCATATGCAAAAAACTTGTTTAGGGATGGAAAAGATGGACTCTCTCCTTCATAACGGGTCTTTATATGAATTGGCGGTATCAAACTTTGAGTCCTTGATTTATCAGGAAGTGGTTGTATGGTGGAGGTCTGCACGTCTATTTCGCTTCAAGAAGGGATCATTCACTTAGAGGTTGTAGAGGTTATTACGATCCGAAATTCTCTTGCCCTGCATCCGAAAACAACTATCCACATACTTTTGGATACCAATGGTTGTGACAAGAAATTTGTGCTCCCCTTGTCAATCAGACTTTCTGACTTGAGAATTCTGCATCTTGAAGAGAATGGTTTGATACAAGACCACATCTTCTGGGATCTATGTAACGTTAAATTTGTATGTACATTACAACTAAATTATATCAAGTGTTTAATATGATTTTAATATAAAAACCAATCAACATTATATTTATTATTGTTTGGATGCGATAATATATACTAATAATAATGTTGTTCAAAAAATATATATGCACTATTAATAATATAAATCACAAAAGATAGTAATTACTGTTTTATAATAATAAAACCATTTTTAATTGTATATTATATTCAAATAATGTTATTACCGATACTTGTATCTTTAAAATGAAATCAATACAACGAGCTTAATAATGGGCTATTTTTTGGTTGTGAGCAATTTGGCATGACAAGTTCATTTCTTTAATGCTTGTTTGACTTTCCTTTACACCTTCCATGCATTCATTATTGATACAGAAATTTAACGTGAATCAAATCACCAAATTCATGTACTCAAAAGAATAGTTTGATAGTAAAAAATGTATTCTCCAAAACCCTGTAACATACATGTTTGATGAATTTTCTAGTAACAGATGTTAAAAATAAAATAACCAAATTTATATGAAATAATCTAGTTTTAAGGGGAAAAAACTTATATTCTACTAACATTAACCACATTTATAACATTAACCACGTATAAATGCAACTTGCAAGATTTGTATCGTCAAACTATCGAATCTATAACCTATAATAAAATAATAAAAGAAGGTTTTCTTAAAACACGTGTTATCATTTTAACATATCAAATGACACGTGTCATCATTTTAGCATAACAAAAAAATTTATTTTTCCGCCTCTCATAATAAATACCAAAATTATAAAAACAATTAGTTTTATTTTTTTTTAACTAAAATATGTTAAAATAAACAATACTTATATTTGTATTTATTGTCTCTCTCATATTAAATAATAATTATTGTAAATAAAAAAACAAAACTATAAAACATCTAAAATAAATGTAGTTTTTTAATAATTTATTAATACATATTAAATATTGAATAATAATTTCTAATTCATTATGTGTTATAACTTTTAATATTCATTATATTTTTATTTTCACAATGGATAATAACATATAGAATATAAAATATTTATAAAACTAATGATTTTAATATATTTTATTTATTCTATTCATATGGGCTCTAACTATGGACTCTAACCTAATAAAAAAATAAAAGAAAAACATCTTATCTTACCATTAGGACGTCTTGAAACTCTTGAATGGTTTGAAAGAAAACTCGGTTTCATCGGTTTTATTTTCAAAATATTCATGAATTCCCATTCTCAACCTCATAATCCAAACACGTACTATTGTTTCTACTTTGACAGAAGTAAAATGCAATGTGCAAATCAGAGTGTAAACCCACAAACCACCATCAAAAGGTGGTCATGATTATGATGGTACACCATTGTGGCATGGGCCACCATGTGTGACCAAAGGTGAAACAACCCAACCCCTTTTTTCATCATCCACCACCACCACCACATCCTCATCCTCATCTTCAAATCAATCAAACTCACTTTCCATTATTCATGCAAGGTAAAACCCTTATTTAAACCCAAAAAATATCAAACTCTACATCACAATAATGTCAAAAACTTGTACCATATGCACTAAATCTAGTACCATATGCACTAAATCTAGTACCATACGCATTAAAAGTTTAAAACCTAGGGTGGGTCTAGTTTATTATTTTTGTGGCATCAAGAAATGACCAATCCCATGAAAGTAAGACAACAAAAGCATAAAATATGTGAAAGAAAGAAAGGACATGATAGATAGATCATAGGTCTCTAAATTCTTATGTCATAATAGAACCAAACCATTCACCCCCAATTATCCCCCCACAATTACAAAGCTTATACCCAAAAAGAAAAAGAACCATTTCTCCTTATGTACATCACCCCCAAAAATTACACAAGGAAGAACATTTGAACCACAAAAACAAAAAACAAAAAACAAAATCAAGAACCCTAACCCCCTTATCTTTCCCCTTTCACCAGTTTATACCCCTCGCCCCCGAATCTTACCCCTTTTATTGCTTTACACATCTAAAGCACGAAAAGTATCAACACCCAAAATCGCGCTTCCTATCCCCCAAAAACGTTATACGATCTTTACCTTGGTTTTGGTGATGCAAAAGACCAGATAGGACGAACTGGTCTTTGCGCCGAAGGGCTGCCCATGAAAGAAGCTTGAGATCGAGTCAGCATCTCAACCATCGATGGGGTTTGATAGGCTTGCACCAGGCTTGAACCATCGGTTGAGTCTCCACGAGCAGTGGCTCGTTGCCATGAGTGTGAGCTTAGCCCTGATAATATGTAAGCCCTTCCTGATGCTTCATACATGTGTCTGCTAGCCATTCTTTCTTGCATTTCCTTGAGCTCAGCGTCGAGTGCAGCACATAACCGATCACCTGACTTAGCCGAGACTGTTTCTGATAGGACCCGTCTACAGTTCTCAAGGGTACATATGGCTTGTGCCAGATCACCTTCTTCCGCTTCAGTTCTTGCTTGTACCATTGCCTCTGCGGCTTGTAACCTGTTCTTTTGTCTATCAACTTCAACAGAAACAACTTCTTGATCAAGACTTTCTGGTCTTTTGATCCCAACATCCACGCTTTCTAAGTTGACCGTCTCCTTAGTCAAAGGATCGGTGTAACGACATTTCACTTTTAACAAACAAGTCTCGTGCAAAGTCAACTCTTTAGGGATGTTGACCGAAACAAGGAAATCTCTTTCTTCATCAGCATACAAATCTCCCACGTCAATGCAACCTGATTTCCCATCCCCCATCAAGTGATTCTTGTAACTACCAGCCTTTAAAGATCTAAGAACAACATTAGGGTTTACACTCTCGAGGATCACTCGAGCATCTTTGACCACAACACTCAAAAGCCCCCCTATACACTGTGCAAATGCATCTTGAATCACACCTTCAGTTTCAATAAACGAAAACGTTCCACCTGAAATCTCAGATATCGAGTGCATTGAAGAAGCATCATGATCCGTCCCAAACCCGAAAGCATGGACCGGAATTTTCATTCCCGGGTTCCCGTCACCACCGTGGATGGACTGAGGAAGCAGTAACTCGTAATTGACTGATTTTTCCTGCCACCAGAATTCGAACTTCCGTTCACAGTATAAGTGTCTTGTCCATCTGATAACAGAATTATACTCCCAACTGGATTGTTCTCTCTTCGGTCTTCCATCACTTTAGCACCTTTCCTCAGACCTTCAGCGATGTTAGTGCCGCCATTAGCCACCAACGAGTTTACAGCTTGGAGGGCCTGTTGCTTTCCTGTATCAGACATTTTCCTGAGGGGGAAGAGGCGACGGGCGGTGGAGGAGAAGGCGATCACCGCCAGCCTGTCGGCAGGTCCAAGATTTTGGATTACAAAACCCATGGCCCGCTTTAAAAGAGCAAGCTTAGTACCTGCCATACTACCACTGGTATCAAGAACCGTGACTAGATCAACAGGGGCTCGTGGGGTCTGATTAACTTGGCTAAAGGTGGGACCTTGGTTCGTGTTACTAGACTTAACCCCTGAGACAGAAGCAGGAGCTTTTAGGTGGATCAAAACCGTGAAATCATCAGCAGCACTGAACCGTGGGACTGCTGGAACCTCGTGTATGTTTTAACTGATACCCTCTTCAGATTGGAGTTTTCTAAAGAGGGTTTGTTTGTATATTTAAGGTCTAATGGTTCGTCATCATTGAAGACAGTTGGTTCGGGGGTTGGGAAAATTGGTGCAGCAGCATGGCGAGGGCTGTTTGGACGAGCGGGAATTGGGCGGAGCAAAGTCATAACCGGGTTGTCGTTTGACCAATTTACAGGATTTATTCTTGTTCTTCCTAATGGTGGATTCGGATTAGTAGGACCCTGCAGTGGAACTTCTTTCCATTTTGCTCTGCACACCGGGCAGATTTTATTACCGTGTTTTACATTTGAAGCGATACACTGGAAATGGAACGAATGCGAACATTCTGCTGTGAAGATGGCTTGACCTTCTCCTCGTTTCATTGAAGCTAAACATATCGTGCACGTTTTCTGTCATAACAATAAACAGTCTTTTTAATAGAAAATGTAACCATTTTCTTAAGAAGTATGAGATTGAAACCAAATTATAATGATAATCACATAATTTACAAAAAGGCAAAGCATTTGAACTCTAAATTCACTTTAAAAAGCAGAACAAAGCTTTCTACTGTTGACTTTCAAAAGTCAAAAACATGCACTAGTTAATTTAAAAATCACTAAAATTAGATTAGCATGCTTAACATAAGATTCTCTTTGTGTTTAATCTTGCAACACTTTCCAATAAATTAAAGTAGCTATCAATTTATCACAAAATCAAATAATTTCATATCAGATTGAAAGTCAAAACAAGATTCTTTACACAAAGAACATCACAACAAGGCAAAAACAAGATGGATTTGGTAACTACAAGACAATATGCAAGACAACAACATGAAAACAAACAAGAACAAAAAACCCTAAACCAAGAAAAAGTTCACCATTAAAGATTAAGACAAATGCTTGCTTGTTTTTGGACTTTCTTTCGTCTTTTTTCCTGATTTATCTTTCTAATTACAAAGTTTACAACAAGGTGTAGAGGTTGATAGTCAACAAATGAGGCCACCAAAAACTCATAGATCTTTACTTTTCTTTAAATGGGATTATATCAACATACAAGAAAAGGAAATGTACAGAATGAATAGTTACTAAATTAGTAATTTCATTAAGCGTGAGCTTTAAATAATCTAACAAAATCAAAATCTTGAAAAGCTGGAGTGCATCAAAAGAATCCATTTACATAGAGATGTTCCTCTTTTAACTTGCAAGTAATTTATCAAAAATGCATTTTCCCCTCAAATTTACACATATATATCAGGTTTTAAAGATTCAAGATTTCAAACAATAGAGATGCAACTAAACCAGAAATATTAGGGATCTTCTGGGAGTCATCATCCCCTTCATTTCTATAATTAGTAAAAAATGAAGTAAAATTTGTCAAATCATAAACTAAACAACTACTCACCCAAAAGAATATACAAACGCGTTGACTTCACTGATGGTCAACACCAAGAAACATGGTTTTTTAAAGTAAAAAAGAGCAAAAATTCAAGAAAAGCTTAGAGTATACATCAATGGGAATTATAAAAACTGACCCAGAAAACTAATTTAAAAAAAAAATTTGTTTTATTTTTCATTTCACTTGATATTAGTCATCTTCGGGAAGCTAATTTGACTTAATTTTATTCTCTACTTTTTAAGCAACAAAACGAAGAAAAAAACAAAAACAGTCACCGAGAAAGCTAAAGAAAAAAACAGGATAATGAATTTCCGATAGATGATGATAAACAAATTAAAGATTCCATAGTCAAAACTAAACCTACAGAATCAAGAAAAATAAAACCACAATAAAAATTAAACCTTTGAAGATCTGTTGAAGCTTTTCGACAGTCGTAAGCTAGGCGACGGCGGACGAGTAGCAGGCCCACCGGAGCTCCACCCCGCCGGCGCCGGAGACAACAAAGCAGCATCGGAAAACCCATCGGAATGCGGCGGCGAATCGTCGGAATCCGCCGTAGGCACATAAACACACAAATTAGACGCTAAAGCCATCTTCACTTTCCTCCATTTGCTCCCCATTTTCTCACCCAAAACCAGATCTCGAAGCGAATCGGACAATGGGAGGTGGGTTTTGGCGAATAATTGAAGAGAGTAGATGAATGGCACGAAAAACGAGGAGGGTTTTTAGAGAGAGAAAGGGTGAGAGATGGAAGATGGGTGTGCTTGTAGGGCTAAAAAGACGATGAATGATGAGGGGTAGGTTGTAGATTGAGGTTGTTAACAGAGGCCATTAATTGAATCTGCATGAGGTAGAGGAAGATGAAGAGAGATGAATGCTCTTCTCTTTCCTTTTGTGGTTTCTTTTGTTGACCTTTGATGCAGTGCTTTGAGTTAGTAAGTGGTGCAGATGTTCATTTTTATACCCTCTATTGTACTCCCTTCATGCTTAAAAATAACAACAAAAGTTTTGGGAGGCTAACACATGTTATAAACCCAATGTCTTTTTTTTTTTTTTTCTTTTTAACTCGGGTGAGTTATCGTGTTATTGGTTCGGTGATTAGATCGGTTGAAATAAAGACTCGTTTAATAAATGATTTAATTATTAAAAGTATGTTAACTAGTTTAAATCTGAAGTATTTAATGTATTTTAGAGGTTTAATGTGTATAGTTAGAATCGTTTAAGAACTCGTAAATTTCTTAAAAATTAAAAGAACTTTTATTAACATGCAGTTTTTTTAATGTTTTATAAGAAAGTATTGATTGAAGTATAGTGTTTAATCATCTATCTTGAAGTTTAAAAGGAAACCATGATAAATTTGTAATTTACATACGTGTAAGTTATATTATCTACATTTGTGTAGTTAAACAAATAAAAATTTTATAAACATTAGTTTTTTATATTATTTTATAGCTTTAATGTTTGTGTAAATATATATGAAATGGTAAAAATACAAACCTTTGATATTAGTCATGTGATTCTTAACATGTTTATGATTCTCAAATTAGCCTATAAGGGTTGATAAAATATAACATTTGATCGAGTAGTTATGATTGGATAAAAAAATAATTTAAAAAACATAAATACTTATAACTAGTACGGATAAATTATAGTCGTCTCCACATTGTATTCATGGAAAATATCACATTTGAACGCCTTAGAACGAGAACATAAATGAAAGTACTGAAAAACAAATATTTTTGGGTCTTTTGTTTAAGATGAAAAGTAAATAAAATGGTAATACTTAAAAAAGTAGCAAACTTGATTAAGACTTTTGAAAACTACGACGAAAAAGACAATCACATTCGAGTTCAAGTTCAAAGATTAACTATATGTTAATAAAAATTAGTTGGTAATCACAAAGACATGATTTTGTGTAGTTGCCCGATTAAAATGATAATCAATAAATAATATTTTAAGACTCGCTTGTTTACAAAATTATCAATTCATAAATATCAAGCATCTATACACAAATCAAACTGCCTACAATACAAGAAAACCGAATACGCATGATAGAATGCAAATACTTAAATAAAAACAAATTGTTTAAATTCTTAAAAAACACAGTTGAATTTTTATGTCAAAAGAAACAAATCAAATTAAAACAAATCAAACAATCAATCCAAATTAAAACCTACATCGATTAAAAGGTTCATTCCATCATAGGATCATCATGACAGGTCACGATTCTTCACTCTATTTTGAAACTAAAATCGATGCTTTGTGTTCTCACACAATTGACATATCAAAATGATTCTTCATTCCATTTGGTCAACAACCTAACAGGTCAGGCATCAAATTGTGTTATAGTGTTTTCGTTCCATTAGCTTGTTCAGCTAATTTGAGCAATCTGCATTCTATACTACTTTACGATGAAATGAGAACATAAACGAATTATTTAATAAATAAAAAATAGATTAGAATTAGAATAAAAAAACACAATCAAAGAGAAAAAATACTTATTGCCTTGAGTGAAATAAAAAACAGGTTAAAAAAACCGAGAGAATAAAAAGAACTAAACAAAAAAAACAACTTTCACACTGTAAATTGCGGGAAAAAAACTTTATTTAGTTCGTCTGTACTGAATATAATGAAAATGACTTCCTGGACCCGTGTAAAATAGAAACGCCAAGCACCTTTTTTCCTTGGTGGGTTATTTTCCTAAATCCGATGAAACTACACCAATTTATGGGAAAATATCTCAATTTGTCGTTCATGCGTATATAATTGCACATATGATTATGTGAGAAGACATGAGAAATGAAGAGTGGTTACCTATGAAATAGAAAGAACAAGAAATTAGAAAAACGGTTGATGTGACGATCCGGAAAACATGACAATTACAAATAGCCTTATTGGCTAGGAGATGAATTGGTTATTCACGTAAGTAATAGTTATACATACTTGTATCAGACAACGGTCTTAGTTAGAAACAAGAATGATGCAAAGTTAGTTTCTTTTAAATTAGAGTGGAGGGGACACTAATGTCACACGCTCACATTGCACGATAAACCCATCAATAAAATCTTGATATGCCACACTAAGCAACATGCTTAAATTTGATGGCGAGGGTGTTGTCATACCATGCCACACTCAACAGTCAATTTCCGGTCCACATACATGGTTAGTTTGGGTGCACAACCACGGCGAGGTCACACCGATTTAACATGCCAAAAGGCGTATAGATTTGGTGGCGGCGATGTTATTGTACCACGCTATGGCAGAGCACACTGCATAGACACTACATGTATGACCCAACACCCTTACATGTCGAATTGAAATCACAAATATTGGTTCAATCAATGGTTAAATATTTTAGACTATAAAGGAGCGTTTGGTTGGAAAAATGGAATGGAATAAAATTAAGAAACTAGTATAATTTTCAAGTAAAATTATGTTTGAGTGGTTAATAAAATGTAAAACCCAAAGGAATGTTTCACTTCAATTCTCTTGGTTGTGGGATTTTAAATTCCCTCTTTAGGTGGAAAGATTTTGAAATCCCACAACCAAGAGAATTGAAGTTAAATATTCACTTGGGTTTTACATTTCATTATCCACTCAAACATAATTTACTTGAAAATTATACTAGTTTTTCAATTTCATTTCATTTTATTCCATTCTTCCAACCAAACGCTCCCTAAGTTTTTAGTTTGAGAGATGGAGTCAATTACTTAATTTTTATTTTTATATTTTTGATTTTAATCATCTTGGTGATAAGTTCGTTGACTCATTTGGTTACCTTATGGGGTTCAAAAGTAAAAGAATATTGGAAAACAAATCAGTACAGCATGGTAATAAAAATGATTCAGTTGAGTTCGCAAAAGATATACAAAGACTTCTTAAAATTTTCAAAGCAAGATATCAATTCTACTCATATCAAATCACCTTATGAAATACTAAGGTATATTACAACCAACTATGCTCCCTTTTTTTAAATGTATTATATTACTAGCTTTTGTAAATCTGTGTATTACACGGGTTAAATAAATAAAATACTAAAATAATAAATTTATTAAATATAAAATGATATTTTAAGATATGATATAATTTAAATTACGTATGAGAAATGACTATAAATAATAAAACAGTGATATCGACTTCTAAAAATATTGTTGTTAATTTTTTAAATAAATATTTTGTTTTAAAACAAACCTTATAAAAATACATTTAAAAAATTCTTATTACAACTCCCAAATTTGCTTAATTTTGTTTAAAAAATGACTTTTTAAAAGTATTAATTTATATAGATTTATTTCTTAATTATTAAAATTAAAAAATATTAAAATAATATTATTAGTAATTAAAGTAATTATTTAATAGGAGAAAGACGGTAAAATTTTGATGAGAATGATTATGATGATGACATGTGGTACTTTCATTTACTTTTTTATTAAAATAAGAAGATCTGGTTAAAATATTAAAGTGCTTGGATATTAAAACTCATATATATGGACTCTTATTGCAAAAGAAGTAACGGATGTCCTTTGTTCATTTTTACGTTGAATGTTCTTTTGTTATGTATAGCCATCAATCTTGTGTATTTTTTTAGTTTATTATTTTTTTAAAAATTAGAACATTCCGATACTCATTTCTTGCTACCAAGAATGAAGATTTTCTTACTTTTGAGGCTATAAGCATATAGAAACGTATAACCGTTATATATTTTTTAGTTTATTACTATTAGTTCTACGAAACAAGATATATAACTAACGATGAACTTAAAAACATATCATCTTAGTCATTACGTGTAAGAATGTTTAGGAATCAGGATACATATAAATGTAACAAATTAAACAACCTAATAGTTAGCTTAAATTTTTGACTTGTATTACCTTTTTTTTTTTCTTAATCGTTATATTTTTAGTACCTAATTCTCAGTCTGTATAAAAGTTACATTTGCTTTTATTATTTTATTAATTGTTTTAAAGTTTTATATTGTCACTAATTGTTTTAGTAATTACTAATGCAACACCTGTTAATAAAACAAACAATTTAAATATTTAGAAGTTTTACGTCGACCTACGACCCTTAATCCAAACAACCCTCCGTATCAAAACGACAACATCAACTGAATGGATCTACGCAAGAGTTCACTTGAAGCGTAGACCGTGAAGAAGGAAGCAGCGTTGGCGAAAGCGTGTATGATACGATCTAGCGTTTGCTAACCCCGTTACAACGTCATTTCCCTCTTATGACTTTACAATAGCATTAGAAGAATTAAAATATATTGAAGCTTTTTTTTTTCAGCACTCTCTCCTCTCTAACTCTCACACACAGTCACACACAGTCACACACACCCTCACTCTCTCTCTCTCTCTATTGACTTTTGTCTTCTTCAATTACCCCACCTTTTCCTTCTTTTTTATATCCAATGGTGTTAATTTTTTTAGAAAAGTGTACTTTATTTGGATACTTTGATCATTTAAACTTTAAAGTCATTTACTTTTAATATTTTGTTAATAACCACTCTCCTTGTGATAAAGACAACATTTTATTTTAAGGCTTAGAAGAGTCACAACTTGTTTTCTAAAATTATATGAGTATATTTCTTATATTATATGGTATGGTTATAAGTGGTTGTGGGTAAAAAATATAAGAAATTTACTGTTCAATCTGTATTTTTTAGAATCACTGTTCAAAACTCTATAATGTTTTTAATATATTTTAAGTGGTTTTGAGTGAAAGAAAAAGAAAAAGTAATGATAAAATAGAAAATACGAAAAAAATAATGATTTATAGTGTAATTATACGGATAAAGATGGGAAATGGATTATAAATGATCTTATAATAATAACATAGCGGGATATATTCATGTGTTGCAACGGTTTAAAATCTAAATTTTTTTATCATGTTGTTGTGAAAAAATTGAAAATGTATAATACGTAACCCACAGGTTTTGGTGATACGTTGTGGGTAGTTGAAATAATAAAAAATATTATGTTATCGTAAAAAATATATAATATTTTGTGAAAATATATAAAAAGTATATATTTGACTTGAGTTAGTTTCAAATAAAAGTAAGATTAATATGTATATAAAATAAAGACTTCACAGTGAGTATTTAAAATTTCATAAAATTTCATTTAAAAACTAAGAGAAAATATATATTTAAAAGTATTTACAGTAATAGAATAATAATAATTTTATTTGTAATTTTTATTTTCAATAATTTGTACCAATGATCAAAGTTACTATTCCTATGACTTTGTTTTTTAGTTATGTGTATATACTGTTATAAACTATTTGGAAACCTAAAAGAACATTCATAAACAGTCCTATTATCTATTTCGAAACACACTCATTCATTTATTTTATCATTAACCATATAAGTGAGCCATTAGTGTAAGATTAGATGTGTAATATATTTTTTTAGTTACTTGACTATCTTATTTCTTAAAGATGTTAACTTTTTTAATGATAAATGTATGTAATTATTTTAGATTGTACGTATTATTTTAAACAGGGCTCATATATCTGTTTTTTTAGTCAAAATAACACCTCCAACCTCTTATAAGAAACCCACAAATGTTAATTGTATATTAGTTTTATAGAGGTTGAAATTCATTAACATCAAGTGTAATGGCTAGCAGCTGGCATGTCAAATAATCAACGAGTCACGAGCCAAGCTTACCTTGTCACGAACTCGACTTGTTTGATTTTGAGTGAGTTTTATAAATCTTTTTTCTAGCAAACAACAATTCACATGCTTTTAGATTACCTTGTCACGAGCTCGACTTGTTTGATTTTGAGTGAGTTTTATAAATCTTTTTTCTAGCAAACAACAATTCAAATGCTTTTAGACAACTTTAGTTATGAGATGACATATGGATTCATCGTGTTTGGACACATGTCAACTATCCACGTTACTTTTGCTCGCATATTTTTCAATCGAAGTTTTCTTTCTTGTTTTTTCTTTAAGCTGACACTGAACATCAATTTTAAGTAATGTAACATAATAAAAATCACCAGCAATCTCTCTAATTGCTATTTGCATAACCAAATAATGTATGAATGTGTCACATTCACATGTCACCATAAAGGTATGCGTTATGTCTTAGCGAGCATAACCAAAAAATGTTGTTGACTAGGCGTCACTTATGCGGAAGCGGGAAGGCGTAGTCAAACGCGCGCGCACACACAAACTCTAATGAGATAAAGATGTAAAAAGTTGTTTGATAGTCTTTTAATATTCATTAAGATGCTACCTCTTAATGGTTCATAGCTTATTAATGGTTAAAAACTAACTTTAATACTTAATGATTAAGAGGTACCATCAAGATTTAAAATCTTAATCATTCAGCATTATAGTTAGTTCTTAACTATTAAAAGTTATAAATCATTAAAATATAGCCTCTTAAATGTTACCATTAATATTACCTCTTAACTAGTAAGATTGTAAGAAGCTACTGAAGAGTCCCCAAATCAAACTTGTGTTACCATTAAAAAGAGAATGAAATCTTCCTTATCAAGGTGAAAATATTCTCTATCATTACGTGTTTTGTTTGAATGATCAATTTGTCAGATGAACACAAACCGTAAATTTTAAAACGAGCATCAAACACGAACAAAAATGAACAATATTTCTATGACAGTTAACTGGCTGTTATAGAATATGTACTTTACATAGTACTGTATATCTTTTATTATTTCAGTTTCTTCGTGTATGAATTAATATTTGATTAAACTATTAAAGATAATGTTATTAAAAGAGCACTAACACAATGACTACAACCATATCCTAAATTTATCTGTGCATTATTAACATCACGTCATGTCTACTTGTGTCCCTCTTCCGTTGTTTTTGTAATATCAACATTTATTCTAAAATAATGTCACGTTCATTTAAATATGTAATTTTATAGTAACTTTATCATATGGAGGTTAAAAATATTAGCAAGTAGAATGATTTATAAGACCAAAATCAGATATGATGATTACTTATTTGTAGGCTCTGCGAATAAAAACCTTTTTTTATTTCTTTTTCCAAAGATTTTTAATTAATAATGTGAGGCATCAGTTCATTCCCTTGGAAAGTTATTTTGATCTCAATATACACCCAATTTTATAAAAAGGTGTTGAGATGCACTATCAACGTATCTCATATATCGTATTAGCGTGTGTACTATTAGATACGGGGCATATATATATATTTTGAATTACGGTAGATATATTCAAGATGAAAATTACGTTATTGTTAAACATTTTTTGGTCATTTTTATGTGGAAACAGTTGAAATAACAAGTTCTTTTGAAAAAACACGAGTATGAAACTATTTTTTGAAGTGAATTTTTGAAAAATGATGGGTTTTTTTGGAAACAATTGGTTCTACTGGTAGATGATACATTAAAGTGAATTTTTAAAAAATAATGGGTTTTCTGGTAGATGATATATTCAAGTGAATTTTTAAAAAAATAACGAGTTCTTTATGCAGAAAAATTTCCAACCAGAAAGCTTGTTTGGATTGAATTTTTGTCCTAAGAACACAATTGGTTTAAGTTAATAATGATGGATCTTGAAGGATTAAAATAAAGTTTTTTGTAGGAAACGGATCAACTCAATATGAATGTTTGATGGACTTAGTTAAAAAAAGTATGCTAAAATTGTATCCATATTAGACTTGAGCAAACTTCAAATGAATTTATTTGAACATCTAAAAAGTTAAAAAGTAAAAAAAAATAAAATTCATCAGTAATTCAATTGAATTCAAATTAATATAGGAAAAAACTTTAACATCTTAAGTTAAAGAAAAAAGTTAGATATACCAAGTATAAGTTGGTTGCATTTGAACTTCCTATTGTTTAAAAATAAGTCGATAATAATAAATACCCGTAAGAATTTTCAAAAGTCTTCCGATGTTTACGTAAAGATATATACATGCATAATTGTTTATGTAGCAATTAACTCATATATATTTAATTAATATATTTAAAAAATAACATAAATTACATAGATAACATATGAATTCGAATGGGTATGCAAATAGACTTCACACTTGTATATGTCACAACTCATATAACATATTAGATTTTATTATTATACAGGAAATAAAGAACAATACAATGCATAAGTATTGTTTGTATTGTGTTTTGTAGGGGTGTATTGGTAAATTAATATTATTTATGATTCCAAATGTTTGAGTGGAGTTCCATATTCCCACTTTACTCACTTCATAAAGCCCAAAAATGCCCCGTCTTTTTAAGGGGTGTAAAAGTAATATATTCCCTACCCCCACAACACAACATCTACTAAAAACCAACACAATTTCAACTCTTTTCCAATTTTACCCTCCTTTTTATACCACACATGACCACTATTTTTGTTTGTATTCATAGTGTGTGTGTGTGTGTTTTTGAAATGGTGTAACTTATGAATTTGAGATAAGAGAGATTCCATTAACAATGAAAGAATCAACCATTATATTAAATAACAATTAAACACTAAACACCACCATTAGTCCTCCAATAAGGGTATTTTGAGATTTTTACATCATTTCAAATGAGTGTATGTGCGTATAGTTATATATTGGTAAACATTTTAGAAATTAAAGGAGCATAAAGAGAATATAAACATAAACTTGGGTGGATGATAATATGCATTTATTAGAGAATTTCAAATATTCTGGTATGTTTATGGCATATGTAATACTTTTCAAAGATTTGAAGGGCAAATCTAAATATATGATGTTTAAAATACATTTTTATTGGGAACAAAATCTAAACATGAAAAATACTATAATTATAACAATAATTATTTGAACCCATGGTAATCGATTAGTTTTCATTTTTTATTTTTTAATTTATATTCTTATAAACTACTTGCTTATTATATATATATATATATATATATATATATATATATATATAATAAACATTCTAATAACAAAATTAAAGATTTAACAAATTAATCATTTATAATTTTATGATTATGATTATTTTACACAAGTCGAATTAAATTTAATAAAACCACTATATAAAATATAGTAATAATGTCATCATTTTATGTATTCTATAAACACACCAGAATATATAAGATTTGAGTTGGAGCATCAAATACTATCTGATCAAGACCTGAAAATTCCATATAAATGGACAAAAACTAAAACAAATAATTAAATAAATGAGAAATTTATTTAAAAGAAATTAGTTGAAGGGTATAGGATTCTCTTTACCACCTCTAAATTTGCAGACTTTTTGGGAGGTGAAGTCAACTCAAAAGCTGACTCTTTTTCTTTTTATATTATTTAATATTCAAATCTCTGCTCTAATGGTGCTCCCCCACTGGGGTCATTAATTAACATCAGTTTTTGTTTTACTTACACACATATTTATGGGATTTTAATACTAATTTAACAACAAATAACGATTAACTTAATCGTTTTTCAATGAATTTGACATCGGTTTAATCTCGTAATAATCCAGTTTTGACCATGGTTTTTGGAACCCACAAATACTATCTCAAGATCTTGGGTTTCACATCTAAAAAATATAAAACTTTTCTAGATAATTTAAAAATCATCAAGTAACATTAATCGAGATAGAAAAACCATTTTAAAAGGGCAGAAACGATTATTAATCCAAATGATCTATCTAAACCCATTGATTATTACTCTTAATTAACAGAAAACTCAAATCTATGAAAATCATCGGCCTAATGTAAATTGTATTTTACTTGATCTCATCGATTAACACAGTGTATTAGTGAAATCACGTGAGTTTTTTTGGTAACTATTTGGTTAAATAAAAGACAAAAGTTAATGTTGGTTAATGAGTAATGAGTGAACCTTTCCCTCTCTTTTCTTATGTAAATCATGGTGTCACATGTGTGTCTACATAATGATCATGAAGCCAACCCACCCAAGTCAAACCCTAATCCATGCATTCATGACCATAATGGACCATAGTGGGTTTTTGAAGTTTTCGTTCACGCACATGACTCCCCACGCACTTTCCACAAGTATCATACGATTAATTTCTAGACTAAAAAGTAATTTCATTATATTAATTAAGATGAAATATGTAAGTTTTTAGATGATATGAATCTTTTTATTTTTATATTTGTAAAGAATCATGATTTGTTTGTCACTTTATTAAAGTCGCACGTAATAATCTGACTTTATTTTGTAACAAAAAGTATTAATTTTATGAAGGGGTAATTTTGTAAAATAGTAACCGACTTTCAAAAGTGTTCCAATTAAGTAACTCAAGTTTTAAAAATGTTTCAATTAGATCACTCATTTTTATATTTTATACAAATTAAAAATCATAACATATTTTTTAGCATGTTATACTTTTGGATTCAGTTAGAAAATATTTTTTATTATCTTTTGAAGCTGATATAGAACGTTGACGTAA
Source organism: Flaveria trinervia (assembly GCA_025506515.1). Classification (NCBI taxonomy): domain Eukaryota; kingdom Viridiplantae; phylum Streptophyta; class Magnoliopsida; order Asterales; family Asteraceae; genus Flaveria; species Flaveria trinervia. The sequence continues at coordinate 4,321,441 of CM046450.1, forward strand.
ACTTTAGGCACTTTTTTTACTTTTTTCATAATTAACATGTTTTTTTTTATTTTTTAAAATAATTTTATATATTGAAAATTCTAACTCCAATGTCTTTTCCATTATTACTTTCTTGTCATAATAAAATTTGGTAATGACTCGATTTGATCGTTTGGAGGTCTAATTTGAAAAAAATATGCATGAGTGACTAAATTAGAACATTTTGAAACTTGGTTACTATTCTGTAATATTTTCCCTTTTATGATATATGTAGCTATTTACACCAATTTTAGATTTGCGATGTAATTTAATTTAAAAACTTAGTATTTATATCAAAGCTACATAGTACAAACGTCTTTTGCATCTGGTAAAATCGCATGTAGCTAGGTGAAACATCTTCAGTGTCTAGTAAAATCACCTATTGGTGGCTCGATCATGGGCAAAGCATTTAAGGGGCCAGGAGAGGCCCCCACCCCTCTTATTTTTTTGTTACCAGTGTTAATTTTTAGTCAGGTAGTGTGAAAATTTTAATATATAACGAGCTCGTCCACCTAAAAAACCCTTTCAAAAATATCCAAGCTCCGCCACCAGGGTCGATGATATATGTTTTTTTATTTTCTAAATAGTATGAATAGTACATAAAATTCACACTGCGAAAATAAATTTTGGTGTTAGAATAAAACGTTTTGAGGGGGTTTATGTCATTTATTATATCTTTGAGGGGGGTATATGAAATTAGATATCAAATGTTGTGTGACTGTGAGTGAAGAAATACAAAGGTTATATCGGTCCAGTCCAAGGCGAGCATTGGGCCGAATAAACGTGTTGTTATCACATGGGCTTTCTTTGTTTTTCTTGGTTTCCTATTAATCTTACAAAAAATATAAGATAATTTCAAACAAAGGTTAAATGATATATTAAAAATATGTATATATAGTTCAACAAAAAGATACTAGTTTAGTAGAAACAGATCCACATGGTTATAAAACTATAAAATTTTTCGTATCGATAATTTAAATACGTCGGAATCATTATATTTAAATATAGCAATATAGTTAATCTAGAACATATATTTGTTGGAAATAATATAAACGGATCAAAGAAATAACTGCTTTTTCTAAAATATGCTTTATCTGACTGAGGTTGTTTGTTACCATATTTTATATTTTTTAGACTTATAGCAATACTTCGCTTCTTATTGTATCACCAAGTTTTAATATATCTAACAGGACTGTCTATCGATAATTTCCAAGTTGTATTCATACTAGTAACATGATATTTTTCAAGTTATAGATTATTAGTACAAAGAGAAAGGTAATAACAAAATCAGTAAATCCGTAAATTAATCACTAATGTTACAACTTACAAGAGAAAGAGTTCCATGTTCTAATATGTGATAATTTTTTAAAAAAATTGGGCTTTTCGGGAGAGATGATTGACCAGAGTGGTTTTTCTTGTTTGGATCTGACAATAGGGTAACCCGCCCCTGCAATGGACGGGTTCTATTTGATCACGTTAAAATGGTCAATTGGCTACTTAATTTGTTAACTTCTTGCACATCCATGAGTATTCATGTGCTTTAGTATTAGAGCATGGAGTCAATAGCTCCCTAATTTGTCTTAGTGGCTTAAAACACAATTCTATTTTTCTTCTAGCAAATTTCAAGTTTCTTCTTTAAACAAATAAAATTACAATAAACGTTCTTTATATTTTAAAAAGTTCACATTTTTTGTTTTTTTTACTAACGAACGACCACCATGGGAGTAGCCTCACCACAACCTTCTTCCCCATCCCAACCTACTGTGTTCTTCATCCATAACCATCTATTGTAAACCCCGGTTAGTGCCGACCGCCATCGCCACATCGTTTGGAGGGGTTAATCAGGGGGGGGGGGGGATGCATAGGCTTGATTTCTTCTTCCAGAGATGATGGTTGTTGTGTAATGGGTACATAAAAATGATGAAGTTGCTTTGACAATAGAACCATCCCTGTGGGCAAAAAGCCCGTAACCATATTTGATTTGTAGCTCGTTAAGGGAAAGTGTTTTAAGGCGGTTACCGTAGAGTCAGACTTTTTACCGATCCTATCTCATCAAAGCTAGGTAAAAAAATGAAGGAACCTCGTAATGAACTGAAAGAAAAGCTAAGGAAAAGAAATGGGCTCCTTCGATTACCGTTCTATCCGTTCTAATCCTCATGGTTTTGAATGCTATTGAGTTTCCCGCTCCTAAATGAGAAATGGGTTTTTTATTCCTTTTCATAAGAGAAAGGATCCTATAAAGAACCTACATGTATTCTCTTAATTAGGGATAAAGAACCCCATCAAAGCTGATGAAGATGATGGTAAATATACCCAAATCAACTCAAATGCAAACAAAAATCCTTCATGTAAAGATTTGATTCAGATGTGAAATGTTATTTGTATTTAGGTTTGTTAAGTTATATTTTGTGATTTTGATTTTGTGTAACTTAACAAAAAATCCTTGCAATATCATGGTCATGTAAACAACAACCCATGATATTTTGTGTTTACAACCCATGATGTCTCTATCAACAACAAAAGCTAGATATCGAGCATCAACACTAGCAACTCACGAATTAGGGTGGTTGGTTCAACTTTATAATTATTTAAACCAACAATAAACTACAAAGTGAAATTGTTGTATCGCCACATAGCAGTTATCTAGTTAGCTAAAAAATCTCAGTTTCCATGCACGTACGAAGCATATCGAAATACACTATCACTTAGAGCAAAAAAAGGTATAAGTGAAGAGATTGATCTATTCTACATGGATACAAACAAGCAACTGATGTGTAGACTAAAGGGTTGTCTAAAGTAATGCTACAAGTGTTTCAATCTTAGGAATGAAAGAGGTCGATATTGAGAGGGGAGTGTGAAAAACCTTGCAATGCCAATTCATATGGCTGATTCAGAATCATGATAGTGTTTTTAAGTTTGTTTAGTTTGGGTTGAAAAGTGTCATGTAATTTTTAAGTTTGTTTAGTTCTTATTATTGGTATTATCTTATGTGTCTAAGTATGTTTGATTTATTATTAATTCCTTATTAGTATTAGATTAAAATAAGGATTTGTTTAGTATTTAAAGCATGGTAGGTTAACACTTCATGTATTCAGTTTCAAGTATTCAACTATAGAACCGAACATTACGTTCGATTCTTTGCAATCTTACCTAGCGATAAAAGTTACAAGTTTACACAAGTCACTCTGAAATAGCCTGATAGATACCGGTATCAACAAGTTTTGATTCACTAAAAAGGATTACAAGAACAATCACATTTGAGAGGACAAATCTCTAATACTTGAACACTAACAAACATAATTAACCAGACTAATCTTCTAAGACGTCAGTGCACTAATATTTAAACTAAACATTGGTCGGAACGGTTAACCCACTCCCTAAATTGTTGAACTTTTGAATGTTTTCCCTCCCAATTTCCCTCAGCTCCGTTTCATGTTATCCAACAACAAATGGGTCGAACCCACTATAATTACTACCCGCCCGAAGAAACGAGTTGACCTCAAGTCAAGAGGAAGGAAATTTGGCCAGTTAAGTCCCTACGTTTCAAGTCGGCTTGTATATCTTTACACCGGACATGAAGAAGCATCTTCCTGAAATTCTCTAGTAGCCCTGTTTTGTGTTTCTCCTTCATGTATTTTGTGAACATGTGAGGGGTCGAACCACCTTTCTTGTTCAGAGCCAACATATTTGCTTTGATTTTTTGAAAACGAGGCAAATATGCGACGGGTTTAGAAATTTTCACCATCATCTTCTTTGAAACTTTAACCTTCTTCTCCTTTGGCTTTCCGACGGTCTTTGTCGGTTGTTCTCCGGTAATGTTGGTTTCAGTTATAAAAAATGGTTCAGCAGCAACTACGATGATCCTGTTGATTTCAACGGTGGCTGTTGTGGTCATGGTGTTGGTTGCGTGAGTATTTCTAACAGAGTTGTTGAAGGAGATGATGTCAGGGTCGGTGGTGGTGCAACTGCAAACGTCGATGGTGACCGTGTCGGTATTAGAGTTATAGCAGTTGTTGGAGATGGCGGTGGGGGGTTTGATGTTGTGGCAGTGGTTTTGGAGACGGTGGTGATGCCACTGGTATAAGAGAAGATGTATGTTTTGGTGCAGGTTTCGATACTTGGTGGTTGCTTTTTTTCCCAAACATCACGATCTTGAGCGCTACAACATCATCCCTCCATAGCGGTGTTCTGCCTCTTTTGTTGGCCATTAAACTGTCCTCCACCACCTTGTTTTTCTTATCCTCATCTGTTTTTTCATAAACATTTTCATCACCAATCACTTGAATTTTAATTGCTGCAATATAATCTTCCAAGGGTGCCAAGATGGCATCTAAATATAATCACTTGAAAAAGATCTAAGCCATTACCATTCACTTTATCATCGTGCTTTAAAACATTTTCAAGATGAATACATTTTTCTTTTAAACTTTCTTCATTTGTAGATTTTAACCTTTTTATACTAATAGAAAACCAAAATTATTTTCAAACTCTTTAAATTGATCAAATCTACTTTGAAATGAAGAATTAGCTTGATCTACTATATATAAAAAATAATCAATTTTAAAATATTCAATAGGAGTTTCGATAGTTTCATTATCAACATTTTCATCATATTTTTTATTTCTATAAATAATATGTTTCTTACAAAATTTAGGTTTCACATTCATATCTATAGCTATTTCTTTAGCGACAACCAAAGCTTTTTCAAATCATCTTCTCTAACCAAATTTATAGCATATAAAACATCATACCAAATAACCATACCTAATAAAAATTCAAAATTTCCCAATTCGTGTGTCGCTAAGGAATTAGCCTCACTTTTAAGTTTTAAATTTCTACAATCATCACATAAGGCTAACAATGCATTTCTCAATTGTGAAGCTTGAAATCTAATTACTTTAACACTTTCAACTCGACTTTCCCAACGTGTTTGTGATAATGATTTAAGAGTAAATGTGGGTATATGCTCTTTTAGAATTTTCCATTGTTTAGTAGATGATGAAAATAAACAATAAATACGTTGTATCACTCCAAAAAAACTCACCTGCTTTCTTACAAGAACCAGCCATATCACAAAGTACTAAATTTAAATTATGACAACCACATGGTGTATAAAATGCTCTAGGATTAACATCTAACAATCTTTTTTGTACACCTTGATGTTTTCCTTTCATATTTAAACCATTATCATAACTTTGTCCTCTAATATCATTTACATCAAGTCCTAGTTTATTAATTTGTTCAATAATAGCATTAAATAAACTTTTATCCGTTGTGTCATCTACTTTTAAAAATTCAAGAAAAAGTTCTTTTACTTTTATTGAATTAGATGAAAGGTCTAAACAACGTAATACAATAGACATTTGTTCTTTGTGACTTGATCGGGCGTACAAACAAGTATAATAAAAAAATATTTAGCTTCCTTAACTATTTTAAGAATTTTAGTCCTAATTTCATTTGCTAGCATGGTAATGAGCTTATTTTGCATATTATGTCCTAGATAATGATTATGAATTTCTTTGTTTTTTATTCTTCGAATATGTTCTTGCATTATCGGATCAAATTCACTAATCATCTCAACTAAACCTAAAAAGTTACCATTGTTTCTTCAAAAAGTTTTTCTGTTTTTCCACGAAATGCTTGTGTCTTTTTACCAAGACTTTTTATAATGGCAATTAGTCTTTTTAACACATTTTTCCTTTGTTCTTTATCTTTATTGATTTGATTTTGAGTTTGTTTATCAATGGTTTTATTTTTCTTCAATCTTGTTTCTAACTCAATCCACGCTCTCATATTGATAATATGTCCATTACTTGCTTCATGTTTTTTTAGGTTAGAATTAATATTGTTCCAATCATTAGTACCTATATTTGCTAAATTACTTTTACATAAATTCACATTAAATAATTTACAACAAAAACATAAAACTTTATCCACATCTATAGAATAAATTAACCATTTTCTTTCATACTTTTCTCCATTTGGTAGCTTTTGCATATAAAGAGAAGGATTAAAACTTCTTGAATGTTGATCTTTTGAATAATTAAAATCAAATACTTTAATTGGACCATTTTCAACTAATTTATCTCGTTAATTAATACTAATATTATCCCATTTACTAGGATCGTAAATATTTAGAGGTGTTTGTCCATCATCGGTGTGCTCAGTGTGTTCATTATCGTTTTGTTGATTATTATTTTGTTAATCATTATTGTTGTTAGGTTGTTCATTATATATTTATTCATCGTTAGTGTTGTTAGGTTGTTCATCGTTAGTGTTGTTAGGTTGTTCATTATGTATTTATTCATCATTAGTGTTGTTAGGTTGTTCATTATGTATTTGTTCATCATTAGTGTATTCATTATTTAGTTCATTTACTTGTGCATTATGTGTTTCTTTATCGTTTACTAGTTGATTTGGTTCATCATTTGCTTGTTTGTTATTATGATTGTTTTGAACATCATTATTTTTTACCATTATGTATTCAAATGACCCTTTTTGAGATTCAATTAAAGCCTCTTGTTCTCTTCTTTTTTTCTCTTTGGTCCAACCCGATTCATGTTTTCTAATTCGCTTTGACATGTTCAATCAAATCTAGATGACTAGAAGCAATTCCTAAATCCCAAATCAAATATTTCAAGCAAATTCCAAATGATACAATGATTCTATATTCTAATAAACAATAATAATTAGCAATTTGCCATTCAAATAAATAAAAGACAAAATACAATATCAAGCAGGCAAGCCAAATGAAATCGAGCAGCCTAGCAACCAAAGCAATTAAAGCATAACAATCTGAGAACCGAGCAGACAAAGCAATTAGAGCATAACAATCTAAGAACCGAGCAGCCTAGCAGCCAAAGAAATACGCCAATTCGTCGAACGGTCCCGATTGGGAGTTAGGACCGAGGAACTCATCGCGTGAATCTTAACCTTCGAGTCTCGTCTGTTCGTTTCCAACTCACCCGCCGCCCGCCCCAACCCCCAATAATGAATCAAGTAATTAATTCCTTGATTCATGGTGTGTGAAGTGTGAATTGAGATGAAGAAGTCAAAAGGCAGTGGGCATAGCAGAAGTTCCGAAATTCTTTCCATTAGAATGAAACCCTTGGATTGTTATTTTTTTGGGCTTAAAACTTGGGCTATTTAATAAATATATATGGTGGCTTATTATCTTATGTGGACCTAAAGCCCTAGCTTGTTTTGACAAGCATTTGGGCCGCCCCCGAACCCAGTGGTCCAACATAATAACCAAGTAGGGGTCAAAGACCCCAACTCCAACATTTAGACCTCAACTCCTACGTCTGTTAAAGATATATGAAGAAAAATAAGAACATTCAAATACATTACTAAACATTAAAACTTACCTAGAAAAGAAATGCATATTGTTTCCTTATTGGAATGGTTATGTCCACATCCTGCAACAATAAACACAAATAAAAGCTCAAATAAATCTTCCCAAAAACTTGTTTGAAGTTGACTTGTTTAAGTTTAAACATATTGAAGCAATAAATCGTTTATGTAAACGTAAAAAAACAAAATTAAAAGGCAAACCAAGATCCACATAAACGAGCTTCCACTTGCAAAATCATCAATGCTTCTTGAGGGTTGCATTCAGATGTCATAAACATAATTAAGATTGTCAGTCTATTGTTAAAATTATACACAATACCTCCTAAGATATAATCATTTAAAAGAGGTGGACCAAATGTCTGCAGTTGCTGTTGTTATTATTATTATAAACCAAACCCACCCCACCCTTCCCAATCTCACTTTTCCAAACTCTTTCTTCCATCATCTTCATCCATCATCATCTTCATCTTCATCCACTGTCACAAGCCGGTGGTGGTACCGGGGTTGTTGCGAGGGTGGCTCGAAGGGGGGTTGAAGGGCTGCTGAGAGGGCGGTCGAAGGGGGGTTGAAGGGCTGCTGTGAGGGCGGTCAAAGGGGGTCGAAGGGGGGCCTGTTAGGGAGGTCGAAGGTGGCTCGAAGGGGGGTCGAAGAGGCTGCTGCGAGGGTGGCTCGAAGGGGGGTCGAAAGGAGGCCGAAGGGGGGGGGGGTCGAAAGGGGTAGGCTGCGACGGTTATAAGGCGGCGGCGGTGGAAAACGACAGTGACGGGGGCGGTGGTGTGGAGTGGGGAGGTGGTGTGTAGAGATGTGAGGGTTAGAAGAGGTTGTGAAGACATGAGAAAGGCTTGTTCCACATCTTCTCCGTGCAGACGTCATATTTTTTAATGAAACGTCTTTCAGAAAACAAATACTTTGCGAAGTAAAAACCTCTTCCTGCGTCTGCGGGAGCGCAGATGAATAGGCGGGGAAGAGGTTTTTTCAAAAAACAAACACCACCTGTAACGCAACCTGCTGAGTAATTGCTTAAGCTGCAAAACAGGAAATGCTCCACACTGCATATGACCATGAGAAAAGAAATGATAGGAAATGAATGGAAGTATAACTTGAAGATATTATCTTATATGGCTCATCAAGTACCAAAACAAGCTATTCTAGTTAAAAACCCATAATTACTTTCTTCCTTGTGCAAATAAGCTAGATAAGTCAGCTCACACCCATTCTCAGCACCACAGTGCTGATACATAGCCAAAAGTTACATTTTTAGACCAAAAAGACTCCAAACACGATACAAAACCAAAAATCTCTAAGTTCAGAATTACGATACTAGGGAAACTAATACCTTGCTTAACACAATTCCTAAAAACTAAATTTGAAACAAAAAATTTAAAAGAGACAATAACCGATCAATATAATGATTAACACTTACCTTAGCTTTTGGAGCATGAAAGCGCCAATCACCTTGATCTACGTTCAGGTTCGGCAATAAAAGAGAAAAATAACACAAAACAGAAAAAGATCGTTATAATTTTGGGACAACACAAAATGATGATCATGATTATCAAAAAACATACCTACATACAAAACATCATGTAATGGCTGGTTGTCCATTTAAGTATTTCTAATGCCTACATTTTGGGTGTAACTTAAATAAATGGAATTCTACAAAATCAGTACTAGACTACTAGATATAGCAAAATCAGGCTTTAGTTCCCTAATCTTGTGAATAACATCTAGCATTTGATCAATAATAATAGTCTAAAAAGCGAAATGAAATCGGATAAGGACTAAGGTATTTACAAACTGTGAAGAATTTATTTGATTTCATTTGTCTTGTTCATCTTCATCAATAATTCCTTGTGTGTCTAGCTACCGGTTATTTAATTTGAAGACTTTATTTGATTTGTTTCTGTCTGATTCATGTTTATCTATACACATTTGCTTAACAGAGGTTCTGTCACCAGAATCAGATGAGTGTTCATGTATGAAATAAGTGTTTTAGTAGCTAACTACAAAGAGTTAAATTTGGTTGCCAAATTAGTGAATGAAGACAACACATTATACGAACTAAATTCATGCCTATACCTTGATATTGAATGGTCTATAATTCCTCCGAGGACTTCCACTTCGGTCATGTACTCATGTAGCCTGTTAGACAACACACATAATAAAAGAAGTTAAAAAATAATCTAGTAGCACCCATGTGATTTCTATTTAACTAATTAAGGTAGTTACTACTCAGCTGCAACATGTAACAGGCCGTCTGAAACTATTCTAGAGCCACATACAATAAGTTTTAAGACTAATGTTGCTAACATTTTGTAAAGATTAGAATAAATTAAGAAATATGAGAACTTGTAAACGAATGACTGAAACTAAGAACATACCCAGAAAAGGATGCACATTATTTCATTTATCATTGCAATGGCCAATATGTCCGTTTCCAGCAACAATAAAAACAAATAAAAGCTAAAAGAAAAGTCTTCTCAAAAAACTTGTTTGGAGTTGAGTTGCTTCAACTCTAATAGCTTCCAAAACAACTGGTTCTAACAACATAAAAAGTAAAATATTAAAAAATAGGTTAAAAATCGTTCTTGCAGAGTCCATCTTTTTGGTAACAAAGTCTAGATAGCATAGTCAGCTTACAAATTTTAAATACTCATAAAAACATATGTATGAGTGAATATGTAATTCAAAAAAAGTTAGGGGTCTGGTGCACCGTAATAGGTGAGAGTAGATTAGCTTGTGGTGAGGCTGGTGAGCAAAAACAAAGGTAGAGCTTGGGCTGTAACCTTCAACGCTAGCGGATCACTAATCCTGCAATAACAAAAAGAAACATGTTATCGTTTTTAAAGTGAATTGCATAAAATAAAAAAGGGAAGTGTAGTTCAGTCTGTTTTCTGTTTAGGTCAAATACTCAAATTTCCCATCTCCAGGAGAAGGGATTCAAGTTTCTCATCCAGTAACTGTTTGTAACCTTTGATTGCAGCCTTTTGTTCTTCGGCACATGTTCTGACAAGCTAATCAAATATTGTTCTACGAGCATTAGAACTTGGCATTGCCTGTTAGACGAATATCTTTAATATATACTCAGTAAATAAGAACTATAAAAACCAAATATTGAGAACCAGAACCCAAAAATAATAGTATGGTTCCATTAATGTTTTCTTTAGAGACTAATAACCAATAAGAAATCAAGAAACTGATAAGAAAAGTGAGGACTACTTATCAAAGATAGATAACTTATACTCTTGTCCATCCATGTCTTCTAGATTATGATCAGATTCTTTTGACGAATAAGCAGTTTTGTCTCTTTCCATGTCCTTGTTGAAACCTGCAGCAAGTCTTATCTTACTGTGAATTTCTTTAAGCAACCCTGCAATAAATAATATTAATACTTTAAGATACAAATGAGGAGATTTTGTTAGAGGTGACTTATTCAACCCTTTCTTTACTTATACATGAGTTGTGATTCGGATTACGATAAATTATAAGGCAAAAGGCCATTACATATAAAGAACATGGCAGAAATGAGTAGAAACTCGAAAGCCATCAAAAGAGTACTTCTAATGGTTACCAAGTTAATTAAATGATTAATCTATTCAGATTATTAGTAATTTTAGAATTTTTTTCAACAATTAACCATTTACGAAAAAATATATGTAAATTCAAATAGATAACTACTCTTTCAGGTCATATTGATTAGTTTTTGACATGTTATCCAACCCTCCCACCGTTTTATCACATTCTTATAACAGCACAACACCTTGACAGATATGTGATATAGATGTAGTACGTGTAACAGCTTCTCAGTACTCAACAATCTTGGGAACGAAGAAGTTCAAGCGCAGCAAATTAGTTTCCATCATACAGTTTCTTTACACCTGCCTTGATACTTGAAGGCAAACCCCTTTCACTCTAGACTGATCCAATGTCTCCTATATGCAGGCCCCTGCTAATTCCCAATGATAAACCACCAAAAAGTGCCTTTATGCTTATAAGGCACAACACAAAATCTAATGTATTTTCACAAGGCTAGGTTCACCAATCTATACAACTAAAATCTACAATTACTAAATACAAAAGGGGCAGGATGGGTAATTGGTGGGATAGGTTCTGGTCAAAACAGTTTTCATGGTAAAAAGAAAAGCTCCACACTGCATATGGTCATGAAAAAGAAATGTTAGGATATGAATATAAGTATAACTTGAAACTAAATATCTTATTTCAGCTGATCAAATACGTGAAACTTATTTATTCAAGAAACAAATGAAAAATCTGTTAAGTACCAAACACAAGTTTTACCTTTGTCCTTATACACGTAAGCTAGAGAATTTAACTCACAATTAGTCACGACGGTGCTAATCATAGCCAAAATTGCATTTTTTAACAAAATACCCAAAACACAAGACAAAACCAAAGATCTCCAAGTTCAAAATTAGTCACAAAGTAAACAAATTAACTTGCTTACAACAATTCTAAAACTAAAACTAAACTTGAAAATTTTAGAAGAAACAATGACAAAAATATAATGCTTGAAAATTACCTTGTCTTTTGAAGCATGAACGCCACACTGACCTTGATCTATGTTCAGATTAAGCGTTTGACCGAGACCAATAACGCAAAACAGGAAGAGATCATTATAACTGTGGAAGAACACCAAGTGATGATCAAGATGATGAATCATAAACAAAGATACCTACATACAAAACACCACGTGCTTATCATGATGAATGGACGGGTGCTGATGATTCTCTTATTAGGTCATGTTGCCTGCTAGTTTTAATACAACACGCACAAAAAAAGTTAATGATACAACAACGAACTACTTGAAAAAAAATCATAGTAGAAAATGTGCTTCCTGAGGCTGATTTGTTCTTCAATTGATGCTGCCTTGAAATTATGGACACGAGAACCCTAAAACCGACACAATACCAACCCACCAATTCAACCCAACTTCAATTTGTGAACAGAAAATAACCAAAACAGATTCAAGAACACTAGTGATGAGGATATAAACTCTCAAATACCTCAATATAAAGGGAAATGCTCAAAAAGGTCTTCGCCAGAAAAGTTGTTTGAGGTTGGATATTTACAATTGTAAAAGCTTCAAGCAAATGCAGTTTTTGTCGAGCCATCTTTTTGTTTAAGAGAATCTATAGTAAAAAAAGGTTAAATTTAGCACTTAATTCAGTATGTTACGGCTAATGTAACCACAACGTATAAATATAGAAGGCAATGTAAATACCACTTCATAAAAAGAAATATTAGGAAAAAAGAAAAGCTTATCATACCTCCGTATCTCGTTTTACCTTGCTTGTCCAGCTTCCATGCCAAACTCCCTTAGCTCAGAAAATATATTCACTAAGTAGATATTTCCTGTCCCCGTTTGCTTAGTATTAATCATCCGAATCCTCAACAAAAGTGATCAAGAACTACAAAAACGAAAAAGATTTGAAAACCCAAATATTGCAAATACAAATACCAAGGATAAGATATCATATTTTGGTAACCTAACAAGTGATGAATTTTTCGCTTTAGCAAACCTTTAACACAGATCAAACACAAATTTAGGAATTTCCTTCTCCCAGGTTGAAAATGGGCACTCCATGATATTGAGCATCTCTTGGATATTCCACTAGTAAAAATTTGAATATTAAAAAAGAAAATACTAAATAATAACGGTTTTACAATAACAACAATCAACAAAAAAAACCTTAAACTGGATAGCACATTCCCATTGACTGAGTCCACTGTCCACGCCATCTTTTTACCTTTAAAAAATATTATGTTCTTATTCCATTCTCACTATGTGGGTCTTCCCTATTTGATCAACTGGTTTAGACCCATTTGATACAAACTCAGTAATAGAAGGAGCTCTAAAATCTTGTTTCTTTATGAAATCAAGTGCGGATGATGATACAGGAGATATGGCATCACGGCCACTTGTGGTAATAGCTTTATTGTAGGAAATAGAAAATTGTAAACTTTGAAATGAGTTTGCACGTCAATACATTAATAATGCAAGTCAAGCTTCTGTTACCTTGGTTTTAGCATTGTAGTAGTATCTTTCCCCGTCATTTGCACAGACAACATTGATTGACAAATATGTTCCAGCACATTTCTCCCTGAACAAATATAAAAAAATAAATAAGGAAACAAAAACCCTACAGTTCAGAAATAACATAAATAGAATGATATCAAACTAAGTTTAGGAGTGAATATGTTCAAGTGCATCAAATGAGTTTTCATCAAGAAATTTCTTCACATATGCCTCGTTACTTGAATGCATACCCCACTCTGCAAGTGACTCTTCACCTATCACTCTAGCCCGATCCAACCAGAAGTGTTTTTATACACATAAGCAACAACCTAATATCAATACGTTTCGCAAGGCCAGATTAACAAGGAATTCACCTCTGTAAAATGGTCAAAATAGGCATCATGGTACAGTTTGTCTTAAAAATCAATGTACAAAGAAAATAATTATATAGCCCATATCAGCCCATTCATCAGTATATAGTAAAAAGGTGGAATTGCCATCTATGTCCTGTGCTATTTAAATAAAGCAACAACGCACAAGAATTATACAAGTTCATTACGTATCTATGATGTGAAACAATGAGGGGTGAAGGGTATGGTTATTTAAAAATAAATATTTTTAGTGTGCGGATAGAAGAAAATCTATTGTGTGATGATAGAAGAAAAAATATTACCTTCCAATACTGTGTATGTGTCGGTTTTCCTTTGCCCAAGTCCGGATGCAATTTTATGTCCTCATGTAGCTCTTCCATCAATTTAACAATCAAAAACACTTGCTACTTTTGAATTTAGACAATCATGTATATCTTCTGAGTATACAAATAATAAAAATTCCATCCAACAAGTCTCTGTTTTATGGATCCAGCTTGAAGGAGAAAAACAACTAAAAAGCATAAATACCAATCTTGATTTATACTATTATTAAAAAAAGTTCATCCCCAACTAAAATGACTTGCAAGATTTTTATGCATATGATACATTTAAGATGACTTTCAACATTTTCAACTTTTCATTTTTAGTCAACTCTTTTAGCTTAACGCAAATGATCCATTAGAGATAAAAACATAACCAAAATCGACCAAATGGTGTATAATTTAGTAATTCTACTAAATGTAACGTGTAGAACCGTGGTTTAGCTATAACCTAAAAGATAATGAAAATATGGGCACAAATATCTACAAACTTACTAACACATAATCAATGAAAAAACCAAAGTTCAACCAAACACCTACACTTTTACTAACCTTGGACCAACAAGAGGTTGGGGAAATGTCCTTATTATCCCTGAGCATCGACCTTAAACTGGAAACAACTGCTGCAAGCTTTTCATGGGCCTCTTCTACAATAGATCTTTTTAGTGGAACAACCCAGAAACATAATAAAATGTCATGAAGTGTGAGATCCTGCATAACATATCATTGTAAGTCGCAACACATTTTGTTAATGATGATCTCAGAGAAATCAATTTTCTCAATGAAACCAAGTACAGCTAGTTACCTGTCATTTAGTAAGCTTCATGTTTTTCCCGGTACAATACCTCAAACCTTGAATTATGAAAATCAGTGTTCTTGTCGACATCCTGAACAATAGATGACATAATGGCAACAGATTATACCCAAGTTATTAAAATTTGACGTGTATTATATGTTATAATAATATAAAAAAGAACTTTTCAGATTAAGTTAGAGACGGACTTAATCAAACTTCCTTCGCCTCATCAAGTAATTGTTTGTAACCTTTGATTGCAGCCTTTTATGCTACAGCACATGTTCTAACAAATTGATCAAATAAGGATCTTTGAGCACTATACTTGGTATTGCTTGC
The DNA here is from genome assembly GCA_025506515.1 of Flaveria trinervia. Taxonomy (NCBI): domain Eukaryota; kingdom Viridiplantae; phylum Streptophyta; class Magnoliopsida; order Asterales; family Asteraceae; genus Flaveria; species Flaveria trinervia. Next base: position 4,336,672 of record CM046450.1, read on the forward strand.
AAGAGAAACATTGTTTATGTAAACCCAGTAGATAAGAACTATAAAAACTAAATATTTGATAACCAGAACCCAAAAATCAAAGTCTGGATTCAGTTTTTTCATAGACTAACAACTGGCTTGCACAATACTTATATATGATTTCTTTCAATACACACACTTGGAGCATTTTGCAACTTATATTGCAGTATTTCAAACAGCATACGGCATGAAAAGCTCAACAGCTGAAACTACATTAGAGAAGTAAACAGCAACAATAACATATCATGTTGATAACCTAACAAGCTACACACTTTGAACTTTAGCAAATCTTGAAATGGGAATCAAAGTATCAAACACAAATTTAGAAGCTCATTCTCTCATTTTGAAAATAAGATCACCCCATGCTCCTTGAACATCTCACAAGTAAACACTTAATATTAAAAGAAATAATATTAGAACAAGAATGGTGTCACAATTAGAAAAATACAGAGAACTTCCCTCTAAATGGCGTGAAAGGAAGAAGTAGCCTTCAAGGTTTTGTTCCATGAACTTACTTGCTTTTTACCTGGCTGAATACTAATAATCATGGAAGATATGAACATTAATTAATTAAAAAGAAAGAAAAATTAATATGACAAACTTCCCTTCATCTCTGTAGACCTCTTGAGTACCTTCAAAGATAGAAGATAAAACAGAAATAGAGAAAATGAGAAACCATCAATGTCTTTGTCTAATAGAGAACACTTAATATAAAAAACAATTCCGTTCCATTAGAACTTAACAAAAAGAACAAGATACCTTACAATTTCTTCAGCCAAAAACAACAATGCTCAATCATTGGGTCTCAAACACCTTGTTCCATGGCTAATAATCATAGAACAAATGAACAATAAAAAAACATAATAAATAAATAACAGTTCAGAGTACTCCCTTATAAATGGTGTGAAAGGAACTGTGTAAACTTGAATTGCTTTTTTACTTTGAAGATAACAAAAAAAACTTGAATGAGTTCTACTAATCACTGAAGATATGGACATTAAAAAAGAGATAAAATTGAAAGCTTAATCGAACCAGCCCTTCAAATGTTACAAACTTGAACGTGAAACAAAAATGGATAGAAGAAATAGAAACCATCAACATCTCTGTCTAATATAAAAACACTTGAATAATAACGATTTCGTTATACAGAAAGAAGGAGAAAACTTACAGCTTTTTTAGCCCAGAACAACGAAACTCTGGAACACTATCGTAGCAAGATTTAATCTTCAATGTGATTTTAATTTCCAAATTAAGGTAGTTACCACTCAGCTGCAACATGTAGCAATATGTAACAGGTTGTCTGATACAATTCCAGAGCCACATACAATAGTACTAAGGCTAATGCTGCTAACATTTAGTAAAGATTAGAATAAATAAATTATGAAATATGAGAACTTCTAAATGAACGAATGAAATTAAGAACATACCTAAAAAAGATGCATATTGTTTCATTTATTGCAATGCCCAATATGTCCATTTCCAGCAGCAATAAACACAAATAAAAGCTCAAAGAAGTATTCTCAAAAAAACTTCTGGGAGTTGGGTTGTTTCAACTGTAATAGCTTAGAAAACAATTGGTCCTAACAGGATAAAAAGTAAAATCTTAAATTAACATTTAAAACAGTTTTTTGCCAAGTCAATCATTTTGGTGACAAAGTCTAGAAGCTAGAATTAGGTTTAACTTAGCCAGCTTAGAAACTTTAAATAGTCATAAAAAACGTATGTATAAGTGAATATACATCTCATAAAAGTCAGGGGAATGGAGCACCATAATAGGCGAGAGGTAGAGTAGCTTCTGGTGAGGCTGGTGAGTAAAAAATAGGTGGAACTTGGGCTGTAACCATCAATGCCAATGGATCATCAATCCTGCAATAAAAAAGATAGAAATATGTTATCATTTCTGAAGTGAACTGAATAGAAAAAAGAAGTGTAGTTTAGTCGGTTTTCTATTTAGGTCAAATACTCAAATCTCCCATCTCCAGGAAAAGGGTATCAAATTTCTCATCGAGTAACTATTTGTAACCTTTGATTGCAGCCTTTTGTTCTTTGGCACATGCTCTAAATAACTGATCAAATATAGTTCTTCGAGCACTATAACTTGGTATTTCCTGTAAGACGAATATTTTTAATATACACTCAGTAAATAAGAACCATAATAAACTAAATATTTAAGAAGCAGAACCCAAAAATCATAGTCTGGTTCATTAAATGTTTTCTTCAGAGACTAACTTTTGGCTTACACCAATACTCCTATCATATTTATTGTTGGACTAATCTTGACAACTTTTGATAGTTAAGGGGTCATTTAGTCTTTGTATTAAAGTTTATGCTTTATCTTGTTTTATGAGTTTGAATTTGAGTCAAATAAGGCAGGAAGAAGTCTGCCTATTAAATAGGAATAGATAAGCTTGAAGGGAAAAAGCAATCTGCTATAAATAGGGGAATAGGTTTTCTTTTGATGTATTCTTCTTTTTCTATCAATTAATAAAGTAACGTGGTAAAGGGATTTCCACAATTCACAGTTTTGTTCTTGAGATCTAATACCATTGAACTTCAATTGGTATCAGAGCTTTGTTCAAAGGGGGGGACGACTCAACAATTGATTCGAAGGGCTGGATCAATCACCAGATTCAAGAACAGGGAAAACATACAAAAGAAGATCAAAGCAAGGCGAGATGGGCGATCAAACTGAAAACAGGGCGATTGTCACTGCCAAGGAAGGCAATACAACGTCACTTCAATGCCCGATTCTAAGCAGCTCCAATTACAACATCTGGGCAATCAAAATCAAGGTTGTATTTAAAGTCCATGGGATATTGGAAGCTATTGAACCAAAAGAGGGGATTGTTGATTCAAAGAAAGATGATATGGCTGTAGCATTATTATATCAAGCAATACCAGAAGAGCTGGTCCTGCAGGTCGCGCAACTCAACACAGCCAAGAAGATTTGGGACGTATAAAGGACCGATTTATTGGCGTCGAGCGAGTCCAGGAAGCTCGACTTCAATCCTTGCAGGCTGATTTTGAAACAATGAAGATGAAGGATGGAGAATCAATTGAAGATTTTGCAGGACGGCTAACTGGGTTGGTCTCAAAGGCAAACAATGTCGGGGCTGTGTTTGAAGAGGTAAAACTAGTCAGAAAGTTCCTTAGATCAATGCCTGACAGGTTTTTACCTGTAGTCGCCTCTATAGAACAGTTTGCAGACTTGAAAAAGATGTCACTACAAGAAGCAATTGGAAGGCTTAAGGCATTCGAAGAGAGGGTTAAGCCGGGGAGCAACTCGCAAGGGTCTAAACCTGAGCAACTACTCCTTTCATATGAAGAATGGCAAAATAAAAAAAAGGAACGATAGGGGTGTAGGCCGTGGACGAGGTAATGGACAAGACACCCGGGGCCGTGGTCGCGGCCGTGGCAGATCAGGTGGTCGAGGCAGAGGTCTTGGTCAAGGCCAAAGATCACAAGATGGAACCAAACTTGGACAAGCCAAAAGAAGGATCGTTCTAAACTCCAATGTTTCAGGTGTGATGCATTTGGTCATTTTTCGGCGGATTGTCCAACAAGAAAAAAGGAGGAAAAGGTCAACTTGACACAGGCCAATGCTGATGAACCTGGACTGTTGATGACCGTTGCAATTGAAGGTCAAAAGGAGTTGGTATACTTGAATGAAGAAAAAGTAATCCCTTCTAAGTTTGCATCACTTACCAGTGAAGAACTTTTGTGGTATCTTGACAATGGAGCATCAAATCACATGACAGGTAATGGAAACCTCTTTTCAAAACTAGACACGAATGTTGGAGGAAAAGTCCGATTTGGAGACGGGTCATGCGTCGAAATCAAAGGAAGAGGCTCCATCTTGCTTGAATGTAAGAATGGAGAGCAACGTCTCTTAACAGACGTATACTTCATCCCCTACTTAAAGAGCAACATAATTAGCCTTGGGCAAGCTACTGAAGCCGGGTGTGAGGTACTAATGAGACAAGAACATCTCTGGATGTATGAGCCTGATGGCAGGTTGCTGTTGAAAGTAAAAAGATCTCCCAACCGTTTGTACAAAATACAACTTAGGATTGGAACACCTGTGTGTTTACATGCCAAGATTGATGACCTAGCCTGGACTTGGCATGCCCGATTAGGGCATGTGAACTTTGAGGCTCTAAAACATGTTGTGACAAAAGAGCTGGCTTACGGGGTTCCCCACATCAACCATCCCACTCAGATGTGCGAAGCATGCCTAGCCGGGAAGCATTCAAAGCAACCCTTCCCTGATCACTCAAGTTTTAGAGCATCCAGACCGTTGCAGCAGGCCTATGCAGACCTCTGTGGGCCCATTACACCTACAACCCAAGCTGGAAACAGGTACGTTTTGCTCTTTGTAGATGACCACAGCAGGTACATGTGGGCATACATGTTGAAGACTAAAAGTCAAGCCTTTGAGTACTTTAAAAGGTTCAAGAATACTGTGGAGAACGAACTTGGTGTAAAGATCAAAGTATTACGAACTGATCGAGGGACTGAATTTACTTCCCAAGAGTTTAACTCATACTGTGAACAGGAGGGAATTACCAGGCAACTAACAGCGCCGTACACGCCCCAACAGAATGGAATAGTGGAGCGAAGGAATCGTACGGTAATAAGCACAACAAGGAGTATTTTAAATGCCATGGGGTTACCTCAAAGTTTCTGGGCAGAAGGTGTTAGGCATTCAGTTTATGTCCTAAACCGACTTCCCACGAAGGCTTTGACTAATCAAACTCCTTATGAGGCTTTGAAGGGAACAAAACCAAGATTGGACCATTTAAGAATCTTCGGGTGTGTAGGTCATGTCAAACTTCCACCAAACCATTTGAAGAAGCTTGATGACAGGAGTGTGCCAATGGTTCACTTAGGTATAGAACCTGGTACAAAAGCTTATCGAATGTATGATGTTGAAAGAGGAAAAGTGGTAGTAAGCCGTGATGTAAAATTCGAAGAAAATCGGAAGTGGGATTGGCAAAAGCATCTGAAGGATGTCGGAGATGATACCCCTGAATGGACTGAGTTTTCAGTACATCTTAAACCAACTGGACCAGCCTCTGAAGCCCAAGAAAACAGTGATAAATCAGCTGAACTGGGCAGCCCATTAAGCCCAGTTGCAAAAAGTCCACCCGAAGGCGTCTCCACTGAAAATAACAGTCCATTGCACACGTATAATCCAGCAGGTATTGGAGTTACATCTGGTGAAGAAAACTCCCCACAATCTGAGTCTGAAGGTCCTGAGTCAATTGTGAAAGGCCGAGGGCCTGCCCTGTCCCGAATACCACAGATATAGATGGCCCATCAGACCCTACAGTGGCTGAACACGAAACATATGATGATACACCGGTCCAAGGAAGAAAACAACTCCATGAAGTATACAACAATGCTCCACATCAGGTTGTTGATCATCACAACTTACTACTTATGGAAGGAGAGCCATCTACTTATAAAGAAGCAAAAGGTCATAAGGAATGGGAACAAGCAATGATGAATGAGATAGCCTCCATTGAAAGGAACAAAACCTGGGAGCTAACTGATTTACCATCTGGACATCGACCTATAGGCTTAAAATGGCTATATAAGATTAAACGGGATGCAAAAGGGGCAATTACAAAACACAAAGCAAGATTGGTTGCAAAAGGCTACATCCAACAACATGGAGTGGATTTTGATGAGGTATTTGCTCCGGTGGCGAGACTCGAAACAGTTAGGTTGATCATAGCACTAGCCGCACAAAGGGGTTGGGAGGTTCATCATCTAGACGTAAAATCCGCTTTTCTTCATGGTGAACTCAAAGAAATAGTGTTTGTGACCCAACCAGAAGGGTTCATAAAGAAGGGACAAGAACAGAAGGTTTACAAACTTTCAAAGGCACTCTATGGATTACGACAAGCGCCTAGAGCATGGAATACAAAACTTAATGGTGTTTTAAAGGAATACGGCCTTCAAAGATGCAAACTTGAACAGGCGGTTTACACGAAAAAGACAAAAGAAGGCTCCATTATAGTGGGAATATATGTGGATGATCTAATAGTAACCGGAAGTAACAAAGAGACAATAACCATGTTCAAGAAGCAAATGGAAGACAAATTTGAAATGAGCGACTTAGGCCCACTCTCATACTATCTTGGTATTGAAGTAATTCAAGACCAAGATGGAATTAAATTAAGACAAACCGGATATGCACAAAAAGTGCTACAACAAGCTGGTATGTGGGAATGCAACCCCACTAAATTCCCTATGGAACCAGGGCTGAAACTGTCAAAACATGATGGAGATGACTGTGTAGACGCAACAAAGTACAGGAAGACAATCGGATGTCTTCGTTATTTGACTCATACAAGACCAGACCTCTCATATGCAGTCGGATATGTTAGCAGATACATGCAGGCTCCTAAAACAGTCCATCAACAGGCTGTTAAGCAAATACTCAGGTATGTTAAAGGGACTACAGATCTGGGAATTCACTATCGAAGGGACGGAAGTGATAGTCTACTTGGTTTTAGTGACAGCAGTCATTCTGTTGATATGGATGATGGAAAGGGAACAACAGGACTGGTTTTCTACTTTGATGATGGACCAATTGCTTGGAATTCACAAAAACAAGGAACGGTCGCCTTGTCCTCATGCGAGGCTGAATTCATGGCTGCAACTTGTGCAGCATGTCAGGCAATCTGGTTAAGAGGGCTGCTTGCTGAGATTACAGGAAGAAAAGAGGAGCAAGTTGTGATCAAGGTAGATAATAGTTCGGCTATCGCATTAATGAAAAATCCAGTTTTTCATGGAAGGAGTAAGCACATAAACACGCGGTATCATTTTATAAGAGAATGTGTAGAGAATGAACAAATTAAAGTCGAACATATCAGCGGGGATCAACAACGAGCTGATATACTCACTAAAGCACTGCCACGAATCAAATTCATGGAAATGAGAGAATCCTTGGGAGTAAAGAAGATAGAAGATTCAAGGTCAAGATTAGGGGGGTGATTGTTGGACTAATCTTGACAACTTTTGATAGTTAAGGGGTCATTTAGTCTTTATATTAAAGTTTATGCTTTATCTTGTTTTATGAGTTTGAATTTGAGTCAAATAAGGCAGGAAGAAGTCTGCCTATTAAATAGGAATAGATAAGCTTGAAGGAAAAAGCAATCTGCTATAAATAGGGGAATAGGTTTTCTTTTGATGTATTCTTCTTTTTCTATCAATTAATAAAGTAACGTGGTAAAGGGATTTCCACAATTCACAGTTTTGTTCTTGAGATCTAATACCATTGAACTTCAATTGGTATCAGAGCTTTGTTCAAAGGGGGGGACGACTCAACAATTGATTCGAAGGGCTGGATCAATCACCAGATTCAAGAACAGGGAAAACATACAAAAGAAGATCAAAGCAAGGCGAGATGGGCGATCAAACTGAAAACAGGGCGATTGTCACTGCCAAGGAAGGCAATACAACGTCACTTCAATGCCCGATTCTAAGCAGCTCCAATTACAACATCTGGGCAATCAAAATCAAGGTTGTATTTAAAGTCCATGGGATATGGAAGCTATTGAACCAAAAGAGGGGATTGTTGATTCAAAGAAAGATGATATGGCTGTAGCATTATTATATCAAGCAATACCAGAAGAGCTGGTCCTGCAGGTCGCGCAACTCAACACAGCCAAGAAGATTTGGGACGTATTAAAGGACCGATTTATTGGCGTCGAGCGAGTCCAGGAAGCTCGACTTCAATCCTTGCAGGCTGATTTTGAAACAATGAAGATGAAGGATGGAGAATCAATTGAAGATTTTGCAGGACGGCTAACTGGGTTGGTCTCAAAGGCAAACAATGTCGGGGCTGTGTTTGAAGAGGTAAAACTAGTCAGAAAGTTCCTTAGATCAATGCCTGACAGGTTTTTACCTGTAGTCGCCTCTATAGAACAGTTTGCAGACTTGAAAAAGATGTCACTACAAGAAGCAATTGGAAGGCTTAAGGCATTCGAAGAGAGGGTTAAGCCGGGGAGCAACTCGCAAGGGTCTAAACCTGAGCAACTACTCCTTTCATATGAAGAATGGCAAAATAAAAAAAGGAACGATAGGGGTGTAGGCCGTGGACGAGGTAATGGACAAGACACCGGGGCCGTGGTCGCGGCCGTGGCAGATCAGGTGGTCGAGGCAGAGGTCTTGGTCAAGGCCAAAGATCACAAGATGGGAACCAAACTTGGACAAGCCAAAAGAAGGATCGTTCTAAACTCCAATGTTTCAGGTGTGATGCATTTGGTCATTTTTCGGCGGATTGTCCAACAAGAAAAAAGGAGGAAAAGGTCAACTTGACACAGGCCAATGCTGATGAACCTGGACTGTTGATGACCGTTGCAATTGAAGGTCAAAAGGAGTTGGTATACTTGAATGAAGAAAAAGTAATCCCTTCTAAGTTTGCATCACTTACCAGTGAAGAACTTTTGTGGTATCTTGACAATGGAGCATCAAATCACATGACAGGTAATGGAAACCTCTTTTCAAAACTAGACACGAATGTTGGAGGAAAAGTCCGATTTGGAGACGGGTCATGCGTCGAAATCAAAGGAAGAGGCTCCATCTTGCTTGAATGTAAGAATGGAGAGCAACGTCTCTTAACAGACGTATACTTCATCCCCTACTTAAAGAGCAACATAATTAGCCTTGGGCAAGCTACTGAAGCCGGGTGTGAGGTACTAATGAGACAAGAACATCTCTGGATGTATGAGCCTGATGGCAGGTTGCTGTTGAAAGTAAAAAGATCTCCCAACCGTTTGTACAAAATACAACTTAGGATTGGAACACCTGTGTGTTTACATGCCAAGATTGATGACCTAGCCTGGACTTGGCATGCCCGATTAGGGCATGTGAACTTTGAGGCTCTAAAACATGTTGTGACAAAAGAGCTGGCTTACGGGGTTCCCCACATCAACCATCCCACTCAGATGTGCGAAGCATGCCTAGCCGGGAAGCATTCAAAGCAACCCTTCCCTGATCACTCAAGTTTTAGAGCATCCAGACCGTTGCAGCAGGCCTATGCAGACCTCTGTGGGCCCATTACACCTACAACCCAAGCTGGAAACAGGTACGTTTTGCTCTTTGTAGATGACCACAGCAGGTACATGTGGGCATACATGTTGAAGACTAAAAGTCAAGCCTTTGAGTACTTTAAAAGGTTCAAGAATACTGTGGAGAACGAACTTGGTGTAAAGATCAAAGTATTACGAACTGATCGAGGGACTGAATTTACTTCCAAGAGTTTAACTCATACTGTGAACAGGAGGGAATTACCAGGCAACTAACAGCGCCGTACACGCCCCAACAGAATGGAATAGTGGAGCGAAGGAATCGTACGGTAATAAGCACAACAAGGAGTATTTTAAATGCCATGGGGTTACCTCAAAGTTTCTGGGCAGAAGGTGTTAGGCATTCAGTTTATGTCCTAAACCGACTTCCCACGAAGGCTTTGACTAATCAAACTCCTTATGAGGCTTTGAAGGGAACAAAACCAAGATTGGACCATTTAAGAATCTTCGGGTGTGTAGGTCATGTCAAACTTCCACCAAACCATTTGAAGAAGCTTGATGACAGGAGTGTGCCAATGGTTCACTTAGGTATAGAACCTGGTACAAAAGCTTATCGAATGTATGATGTTGAAAGAGGAAAAGTGGTAGTAAGCCGTGATGTAAAATTCGAAGAAAATCGGAAGTGGGATTGGCAAAAGCATCTGAAGGATGTCGGAGATGATACCCCTGAATGGACTGAGTTTTCAGTACATCTTAAACCAACTGGACCAGCCTCTGAAGCCCAAGAAAACAGTGATAAATCAGCTGAACTGGGCAGCCCATTAAGCCCAGTTGCAAAAAGTCCACCCGAAGGCGTCTCCACTGAAAATAACAGTCCATTGCACACGTATAATCCAGCAGGTATTGGAGTTACATCTGGTGAAGAAAACTCCCCACAATCTGAGTCTGAAGGTCCTGAGTCAATTGTGAAAGGCCGAGGGCCTGCCCTGTCCCGAATACCCACAGATATAGATGGCCCATCAGACCCTACAGTGGCTGAACATGAAACATATGATGATACACCGGTCCAAGGAAGAAAACAACTCCATGAAGTATACAACAATGCTCCACATCAGGTTGTTGATCATCACAACTTACTACTTATGGAAGGAGAGCCATCTACTTATAAAGAAGCAAAAGGTCATAAGGAATGGGAACAAGCAATGATGAATGAGATAGCCTCCATTGAAAGGAACAAAACCTGGGAGCTAACTGATTTACCATCTGGACATCGACCTATAGGCTTAAAATGGCTATATAAGATTAAACGGGATGCAAAAGGGGCAATTACAAAACACAAAGCAAGATTGGTTGCAAAAGGCTACATCCAACAACATGGAGTGGATTTTGATGAGGTATTTGCTCCGGTGGCGAGACTCGAAACAGTTAGGTTGATCATAGCACTAGCCGCACAAAGGGGTTGGGAGGTTCATCATCTAGACGTAAAATCCGCTTTTCTTCATGGTGAACTCAAAGAAATAGTGTTTGTGACCCAACCAGAAGGGTTCATAAAGAAGGGACAAGAACAGAAGGTTTACAACTTTCAAAGGCACTCTATGGATTACGACAAGCGCCTAGAGCATGGAATACAAAACTTAATGGTGTTTTAAAGGAATACGGCCTTCAAAGATGCAAACTTGAACAGGCGGTTTACACGAAAAAGACAAAAGAAGGCTCCATTATAGTGGGAATATATGTGGATGATCTAATAGTAACCGGAAGTAACAAAGAGACAATAACCATGTTCAAGAAGCAAATGGAAGACAAATTTGAAATGAGCGACTTAGGCCCACTCTCATACTATCTTGGTATTGAAGTAATTCAAGACCAAGATGGAATTAAATTAAGACAAACCGGATATGCACAAAAAGTGCTACAACAAGCTGGTATGTGGGAATGCAACCCCACTAAATTCCCTATGGAACCAGGGCTGAAACTGTCAAAACATGATGGAGATGACTGTGTAGACGCAACAAAGTACAGGAAGACAATCGGATGTCTTCGTTATTTGACTCATACAAGACCAGACCTCTCATATGCAGTCGGATATGTTAGCAGATACATGCAGGCTCCTAAAACAGTCCATCAACAGGCTGTTAAGCAAATACTCAGGTATGTTAAAGGGACTACAGATCTGGGAATTCACTATCGAAGGGACGGAAGTGATAGTCTACTTGGTTTTAGTGACAGCAGTCATTCTGTTGATATGGATGATGGAAAGGGAACAACAGGACTGGTTTTCTACTTTGATGATGGACCAATTGCTTGGAATTCACAAAAACAAGGAACGGTCGCCTTGTCCTCATGCGAGGCTGAATTCATGGCTGCAACTTGTGCAGCATGTCAGGCAATCTGGTTAAGAGGGCTGCTTGCTGAGATTACAGGAAGAAAAGAGGAGCAAGTTGTGATCAAGGTAGATAATAGTTCGGCTATCGCATTAATGAAAAATCCAGTTTTTCATGGAAGGAGTAAGCACATAAACACGCGGTATCATTTTATAAGAGAATGTGTAGAGAATGAACAAATTAAAGTCGAACATATCAGCGGGGATCAACAACGAGCTGATATACTCACTAAAGCACTGCCACGAATCAAATTCATGGAAATGAGAGAATCCTTGGGAGTAAAGAAGATAGAAGATTCAAGGTCAAGATTAGGGGGGTGATTGTTGGACTAATCTTGACAACTTTTGATAGTTAAGGGGTCATTTAGTCTTTATATTAAAGTTTATGCTTTATCTTGTTTTATGAGTTTGAATTTGAGTCAAATAAGGCAGGAAGAAGTCTGCCTATTAAATAGGAATAGATAAGCTTGAAGGGAAAAGCAATCTGCTATAAATAGGGGAATAGGTTTTCTTTTGATGTATTCTTCTTTTTCTATCAATTAATAAAGTAACGTCGTAAAGGGATTTCCACAATTCACAGTTTTGTTCTTGAGATCTAATACCATTGAACTTCATTTATCTTTCAACAAGCTCAGTTAAAGCACTTCGCAACTTTATATTGCAGTATTTCAAACAACATATGACATGAAAGATCAACTGAAACTACACTAGAAAAGTGCATGCAGCAACAATAAAAGATCATGTTGGTACCTAACAAGTGACAAACTTTAGACTTTAGCAAACTTGCAAAGCTAATCAGACAAATTTAGGAAGCTTATTCTCCCATTTTGAATAAGTGAGGCCACCCCACACTCCTTGAGCATCACCTGAATATTGCAGAAGTAAAAAGTTAATATTAAAAGAAATAATACTTAATATTAGAACAATAATGGTGTCATAGTTATGACAATTCGAAGAACTTCCCTCTAAAATGCGTGTAACAAGGGACCCCTCTAAAATGCGTGTAACAAGTGACCCCTCTAAAATGCGTGTAACAAGTGACAAACTTTAGACTTTAGCAAACTTGAAAAGCTGATCAGACACAAATTTAGGAAGCTTATTCTCCCATTTTGAATAAGTGAGGCCACCCCACACTCCTTGAGCATCACCTGAATATTGCAGAAGTAAAAAGTTAATATTAAAAGAAATAATACTTAATATTAGAACAATAATGGTGTCATAGTTATGACAATTCGAAGAACTTCCCTCTAAAATGCGTGTAACAAGGGACCCCTCTAAAATGCGTGTAACAAGTGACCCCTCTAAAATGCGTGTAACAAGTGACAAACTTTAGACTTTAGCAAACTTGAAAAGCTGATCAGACACAAATTTAGGAGCTTATTCTCCCATTTTGAATAAGTGAGGCCACCCCACACTCCTTGAGCATCTCCTGGATATTGCAGAAGTCAAAACTTAATATTAAAAGAATAATACTTAATATTAGAACAATAATGGTGTCGTAATTAGGATAATTCAGAGAACTTCCCTCTAATATGTGTGAGGGAGAGTGTAGCCTTCAAGGTTATATCCACAACCTTATTTGCTTTTTACCTGAATGAATTCTAATAGTCATGGAAGATATGAACAGAAAAATAATATAACAAATCAAGTTGCAAAATGTATAATTTTTAGTTGTTATCCCATATATAACCTGCTGTAATAGATAATTTATACTCTTGTCTATCCATGCCTTCCAGGTTATGATCTAATTCTTTTGATGAAGAAGCAGTTTTGTCTCTTTCCATGTCCTTGTTTAAACCCCCATCAAGCCTTATCTGCCCTATCTTACAGTGAATTTTCTTTAAGCAACCCTGCAATATATAATGTTAATACTTTAAGATACAAATGAGAAGACATTCTTATAAGATGTGACTAATTCAACCCCTACTATACTTATAAATGAGTCGCGATTTGGATTACGATAAATCTCAAACTGGATATGGCAGAAATGAGTAGAAACTCGAAATTCAAAGGGTACTTCTAATGATTACCAAGTTAATAAAATGATTAACCAATTGGGTTATTAGTAATTGTAGAATTTTTTTCAATAATTAATCATTTACGAAAAAAATATGTATACAGACGCATGTATTACCTTCGTCCTTATACCTATAAGCTAGAGAAATTAATTAGTAACAGCGGTGCTGATACATAGCCAAAACTGCATTTTTATACAAAATACCCAAAACACAAGACAAAACCAAAGATTTCCCAAGTTCAAAATTAGTCACAAAGTAAACAAATAAAGTTGTTTACCACAATCTAAAACTAAAATAGAACATGAAAACTTAAAAGAAACAAGAACAGAAAAATAATGCTTAAAACTGACCTTGTCTTTCAAAGCATGAACGTGATAGTGACCTTGATTTCAAATAAAGCGTTTGACCGAGACCAATAACGCAAACAGGAAAAGATAATAATAATAACTATGGAAGAACACCAAGCAAGATAAACAAACATACCTAGATACAAAACACCACATGGTTATCATGATGAATGGACAGGTGTCGATGGTTCTCTTGGGTCATGTAGCCTGCTAGTTTTATTATAACAAGCACAAAACAAAAGTTAAGGATACAACAACAGACTATCTGAAGATGATCAGAGTAGAAAATGTGCTTCCTGTGGCTGATTTGTCCTTCAATTGATGCTGCCTTGAAACTTTCACCACTAGAACCCTGAAACTGGCACATAACTAATAACAAACTCACAAAAAAACAACCAAAGTTCAATTATTGAACAGACCATAAACCAAAACAGATTTAAAAACACTAGAGATGAGGATAGAAACTCTCAAAAAACTCAATATGGAGAGATATGCTCAAAAGTCTTTGCAGGAAAATGGAAACTTGTTTGAAGTTAAATGATTATAATTGCAAGAGCTTCAAGCAAATGCAGTTTTTGTCGAGCCATCTTTTTGGTTAAGAGAGTCTATAGTATTAAAAAAATGTTAGGTTTAACATGTAATTCAATATATATGCTAATGTAACCACGATGTATAAAAAAAAGTGGGTACAAACCACTTCGAAAAAAGAAAATTTAGGAAAAAAGTAAAAGCTTATCATACCTCTCCATCTCGTTTTACCTTTGCTATCCAGCTTCCATGCCAGACTCCCTTAGCTCAGAAATATATTCACTAAATATATCTTTCCTGTCCTCATTACTTAGCATAATAAATCATTAGAATCCTCAACATAAGTAATTAAGAACTACAAAAATGAAAAGATTTGAAAACCTAAATATTGAAAATACAAATACCAACAATAAGATATCATATTTTGGTAAATTAACAAGTGGCAGAATATTAACTTCAGGGCTAACCTTAAAACACGGATCAGATACAAATTTAGGAACCTCCTCCTCTTATCTTGAAAATGGGGCCACCCCATGCTACTTGAGCATTCTCTTCTATATTCCACCAGTAAAAAAAACTGTACATTAGAAAACGAAAATATGATGGTTTTACAATAACAATGGTCAACAAAAAAAGTTACCTTAAACTGGATGGCACATTATCTTTGATTAATCCACTGGCCACATCATCTTTTACCTTAAAAAGATACAATGTTTTTTTTCCATTCTCACTATATGGATGGCTTCCCTGCTTGATCAACTGGATTTGACCCATTTAAAACAAACTCAGTGACAGCAGGAGCTCTGTAATCTTGCAGTTTTCTTCATCAAATCAAGCGCAGATGGTGATACAAGAGATATGGCATCACGACCACCTGTGATGCGATACAGAAATAATGCAAGTCAACGTTTACCTTGGTTTTAGCATTGTTGAAGTATTTTTTTTCATTAACCAATCTGTGCCAGCACATTTCTCCATCCCGAACAAAGTATAAAATAATAAATTTGGAAAACATAAACCTACGGTTAAAAAAATTCCATAAATAAAATGATATCAAACTAAGCTTAGAAATGAATATGTTCAAGTGCAGCAAATGAGTTTCCATCAAGAAGTTTCTTCACATCTGCCTCATTCCAAGAATGCATACCTCACTTTGCAGGTGGTTCTTAACCTCTCACTCCAGCTTTATCCAACCAGAAGTGTATACATACACACAAGCAACAACAAAATATCAATAAATTTCACAAGGCTAGATTAACGAGGAATTCACTTATCTATAAAATGGCAAGATAGGTTCTAGTCAAAATAGGTATCATGGCACAGCTTTAGTCTTGAAATTTTTTAAATGTAGATGGAACATTATATCAGATATGATAACAAAAGTTTTATATAACCCAAATCAGCCCATTAATAAGTATATAGTAAACAGGTGGAATTGCCAGCTCTGTCTACCATGGTATTTAAAAAATAACAATACACATAAGAATTATGCAAGTTCATTACATATTTATAATGTGAAAAAAGAGGAGCGAAGGGTATGATTATATAAAATTAACTTTATTGTATGAGGATGAAAGAAAATTAATTGTGTGATAGTAGAAGAAAATTTTTTACCTTTCAATATCGTATGTGAGGGGTTTCCCTTGCCCAAGTCTATATGCAATTTTATGTTCTCATGAAGCTCTTCCATCGATTTAACAGTCAAACCCTACATTAATCTAAAATAGACTTTAATATAGAATAGACGAGAAATCATCAACATGAAACAAGAGCCACTATGTAATACAAAAACACATATAACTTCTAAGTTTAGACAAACATGTACAACTTATAGATATAGACAAATAATAACCATATTATTCGACGAGTCTCTGTTTTGGGATCCAGCTTTTAAAAGAAAAACAATTAAAAAGCACAAATACCAATCCTGATTTATAATGCCTATAGAAAAATGTTTATCCCCCATTAAAGACAAAGTGACTTGTAAGGTTTTATGCATATGAATACATTTAAGATGACTTTCAACTTGTTTTACTAATTTCCTTTTTGGTCAACTCTTTTAGCTTGACCCAAATGATACATTAGACATAAACACATAACACGAAAAGAGAAGTTAAAGATACAGAAAACTATTTGAAGATAATCAAGTAGCAAATGACAAATGTGATTCCTACTTCATTCATTAAGGTAGCCACCACTCACCTGCAGCATGTAACACGCTGTCGGATGCCATTCTAGAGCCACATACAATAGTACTGAGACCAATGCTGCTAACATTTAGTAAATATTAGAATAAATTAAGAAATATAAGAACTTTTAAATGAATGACTGAAATAAGAACAAAACCAGAAAAAGAGATGCATATTGCTTTATTGATTGCAATGGTCAATATGTCCATTTCCTGCAGCAATCGAAATAAATAAAAGCTCAAAGAAGTATTCCCAAAATGCTTGTTTGGAGTTGGGTTGTTTCAACTGTAATGGCTTCGAAAACAATTAGTTCTAAAAGCATAAAAAGTAAAATCTTCGATTTACGTTTAAAACTGTTTTTGCCGAGTCAATCTTTTTGGTAACAAAATCTAGACGCCAGAATTGGGTTTAACGTAGCCAGATTACAAATTTTAAATAGTCACAAAAACCGTATGTATAAGTAAATATGCATCTCATAAAAAGTCAGGGGTTTGGTGCACCATAATAGGCGAGAGGTAGAGTTGCTGTTGAGTAATATATAGGTAGAACTTGGGCTGTAATCATCAATCCTGCCATCCTGCAAAAAAAAGATAGAAATATGTTATCGTTTCTGAAGTGAATGAATAGAAAAAAGAAGTGTCGTTTAGTCGGTTTTCTATTTAGGTCAAATACTCAAATCTCCCATCTCCATGAAAAGGGATTCAAGTTTCTCATCCGGTAACTGTTTGTAACCTTTGACTGCAGCCTTTTGTTCTTTGGCACGTGTTCTAACTACCTGATCAAATATTGTTCTTCGAGCACTATAACTTGGTATTGCCTGTAAGACGAAACTTGTTAGTATACACTCAGTAAATAAGAACTATAGAAAAACTATATGTTTGAGCACCAGAACCCAAAATGCATAACCTGGATTCATTAGTTAAATGTTTTCTTCAAAGACTAACAACTAACAACACAATAATTTTATCATATTTTTTTCAGTATGCACATTTAGATCATATGACAAGAAAATATCAATAGCTGAAACTACATATTAGACAAGTACAAACAGCAACAATAAAAGATCATGGTAACCTAACATGTGACGAACTTTGGACCTGATCAAACCTTGAAACGTGGATCAAAGTATCAAACACACATTTAGGAAGTTCTTTCTCCCATTATTAAAATGAGGCCACCCCAAGTTCCTTGAGCATCTCCTGGATATTGCACAAGTAAAAACTTAATATCAAAAAATATATATATTAGAACAATAATGGTGTCACAGTTAGGACAATCCAGAGAACTTCCCTCTAAATGGTGTGTAAGGAAGAGAGTAGCCTTCAAGGTTATTTCCACGAACTTACTTGCTTTTTACCTGAATAAATTCTAATGATCATGGAAGATATGAACATACAAAAACAGAATAATAAATAAATATAAAACAAACTTCCCTTCATCCGTATGGACCTCTTGAAACAGACCTTCGAAGAGAGAAGATAAAACAGAAATGGAGAGAATGAGAAACCGTCAACGTCATTGTCTAATGAAAAACACTTATAATAAATAACAACTCTGGTCAACAAGAACTAAACAAAAAGAATGATATATAATTTACAGCACGTTTCTCCAGCCAAAAACAACAATCCTCAATCGTAGGGTTTGGAACGCCCTGTTCCCGTGGCTAATAACCATTGAAGAAATTAACATTAGACAAGAAAAAAAAGAAACACCAGTTCAGAGTACTTCCTTATAAAATGTGTGAAAGGAACTGTGTGAACTTCAATTGCTCTTTACCTTGAAGATAACGGAAGAAACCTGAATGAATTTTAGCAATCACCGAAGATATGAACATTAAAAAGGTAAAAAAATTAGATAAAATTGAACATGAAACTAGAACCTTCAAATGTTACAAACTTAAACGTGAAACGGAAATGGATAGAAGAAGTAGAAACCATCAACATCTCTGTCTGATACAAAAACACTTGAATAATGACAATTTCGTTCGACAAAAAGAGGGAGAAAACTTACAGTATCAGTATTTGATCTTCAATGTATGGTATCATCAGTTTACAAACAATAATGAGATTGAAACCCTCAACTCGATAAGAAGAAGAAGAAGAAGACTCCGACTCTTATAATTCGTCCTTGGAGTGATTAGGGTTGGAAGTAGAATGTTGAATAAGAAGAAGAAGAGGAAGGGGTGAATTAGAATCGATTAGGGATCTAAATTTTAAGGAAACGAAATCACGGAGATTTCGTACCAAATCTTTAACATTCGCTCAGGGACGCGGGTTTTCAACGGTCGTACTGTCGTAAAAAGTATTTTCCTTTTTTATTCTTTTGTTCTTTTATATAATGTATTACTATTACTATTACTGCGATGTAGTACACGAATTACGTTAGTATCTTGTCTATTACACGGATTGAATAAATAAAATAATAAATAATTAATAATAAAAATTATAAATTATCAAATCACGTTTGAAAATAAAATATGATCATAATTGCATATGAATAATATTTCAAGTAAATAAACAATAAATAATTATAGATAAATAGATATATAAATAAATAAGGTCATTCATAATTTCCCTACCCACTGTACCACACTCCCCACCACAACCGCTACCCAAGTCCTAACTCCTAACCCTAAACCCAACCTTCGGTTCCTTCTCCCCAGCCGGCAGCCACCCGCTACCCAACCGGCCAAACCATCCTTCGTCAAGAGTCTCGCGACCACCAGCCTGCATCAACACCACCGTCGCGAGTCGCGGCCACCATCAAGAGTCCACCAGCCATTGTCGAGAACAGCCTTCATCGCGAGTCGCAATCACCATCGAGAGTCCACGGTCATCTTCGAGACCAACCTTCATCGACGGTAACACATGTTACACACTAACACATCCGCTTTGATTTTGTTTTCAGTTAATTATAAATAGATTTCTAAAAAGGTCATTTCATGTAGCCTGTTTCTTACAGGCTCGTGTTCGTGTTTTAAAAAAACGACACGATAAGTTTTCGAGTCATGTTCGTGTCTAACATGATAGATCATGATGTCTTATTGTGTCGTGTCTGACCTGTAATGCCAACCCTAATCATAGATACCTCACAAAAAGAACCATAATAAATATTAATAAACATAATGTTAGTTTGAATTTAAACTAAACTAACATGATTTTAACACACCCCTTCATTCAATCCAGAAAACATCTACTAACTATACTTCTTTACAAAATAACGCATGTTGAGCTGTACCTAACCCTTTGAAAAAAAATCAGCTTGCTTATCCCTTTGTGTCAATTTTTAAGACTTTAAAACTTCAGCAACCACCTTTTCTTGCTCAAAATTGAAGATTTATTTCAAAATTTTTGGTTCGGCCGTGAAACGCATGAGGACAGTATTAATAAAAGTAAATTGGTTATCTCGTAAAAAAATTAACAGGTGAAGACTGAAAAGATTAAATGTTTTTTGGTTTTAATATTGTTTTGTTTTATTTGGTAACTAGTTTTAGTAACCCCGTGTATTAATAAATAAAATATTAAATAAAATAAAAATATTAATTATAAAATAATAGACTAAGACATTATATGATTGAAATTATGTATAGCAATAAAACAATAATATAAAAATTTTATTTTGTTTTTTCAAAGATAAATTAAACATTTTGCTTTAAAATAACCTTTTAAAAAAATTTCATTTTTAAAAATTTTCTTACTATAACTCATTTTAATTATTTTTGTTTAATAAAAATATACTTTGAAAAACCAATTTTGAAATATTACAAAAAAACAGTTTTATTTTTTATTTTTAAAAAAATCATTTTATAAAAACTATCTCTATAGAAATAGCATTAACAAAAAAATTCTCTTTCTTATTTTTTATTAAAAAGCTAATTATAATATAAAAATAATAGATATATTATTATTAATTAATATGGTTATTTAATAGGAGAGAGAAGCGGAAAAAGTTTGATGAAAATGAATATAGTGGTGACAAATGACACACTCATTTACCATTTATTAGAGTAGGAAAATTTCTATCATTATTATTAGTACGCTAATGAAAGCTCCTAGTACTTTTCATGGGTACGCTAATTATCACGGGTACGCTAATTATTACATTAAGTACCATAGGTTCCTAGTATTTTTTGTGTAATCTGCATTAATAAATTAAAATAACTATTAGTGTCACCGTCATAATAAATTACAATTTAGTAAAACTCTTTGACCTTTAAAAAAGTTTTCTTAGTTACTCTCATTTATTACCTTACTAATCAAAATAATTATTTTCTATAAATAAATAACATTTTATTAAAAATACTCTAACTATACTTAATTTTAATAATAAAATTGTTTAATTTGCAGGTAAGCATTGTTAAACAAAAATACTTTAAAAATATATATAAAGAGGTTTTATAGATATATACGAATAATAAAAAGATATACCATTGTTTTATAACTTGAATATGTTTGTCATATATAATAATTTTATTAATATGTTATCTATAACATATATTATATTATACATATATGTGATGTATTATATAAGTTTTTATTTCAACTCATGTGATACAAGAGTATTTGACCTGATTAACTTTATATTACTATAATTAACCTACCATCAAATATGTTAGAAGTTAATGAAATAGGATATTGGCACAAAAAAACATAAAATATCTAAGGACTAGAGGCTTGAAAGCGACAAGCATTATGTTACTTGTGAAGTGGTGGTGAATGTTCAAAATTTGGCTTAGAAAGCTTTCGGGTGGAAGTGATCATATATATTCATAGTAGTAGAATGAACAAGAAAAAATTATCCACTTAAACAAACTATTTGGTCCATGGAAAGCATAGTGAAGACCGATTGTGATTAAACAAATACGAACATAAGCTTTCTTGTGCTACTTCAAGCGTAACTAAGTGGGAGGAGATGTGTTATTTTAGCAAGATCTGTTTGATTGATGAAAAAACATTAAAATATAATTTTCTTATTTTATTTATGTAATAGAACTCATAAGTAAACAAAAAGTGCAAAGTGAAGAACAGAGTTGATAAGCAATATGGTTTCATTACATAGAAAAAAACCACTAGCTAAACCACTGAAATAATATAACTTCGAAGCTGATGAAACTTGACTCGTTTAGATAATTTTTTCAACCACTAACGAATAGGTGGTCATAAACAGTAACACATCTAGGTATTTCATGTTTAGCTCTTTATGTAATCTAACAAACCCTATATGTCTCTTATGATATCATACAAAACGTAAGGTGTGAGAGTGTCGATTCAAATGAAAAAGATGTTCAAACATCAGCTACTTTTATTGTTTTATCACACACCATCGTTCTAAAAAAACTATTTTCTAAGAAAATATAAAAGTTTTTAAAATAATTTTGTGTATTGAAAAATGAAAATTACCATGGAAGAGAGTTGGTGAGGGGCCGACAGTATAGATTTCACCAACCCAAACCAAACCCCAACATCCACTATAAAACCCCATCACTCCCCTTCAATCTTTCTTCGCCTTCATCCTCAGATCTTTCATTCTTCACACCCACCCTTTAAAACCTTATTATTATCCCCTTCTTTATTTCTTTCTACAATGGCATCTTACGAAGGAGTCTTGTTGGGTATGGGAAACCCCCTTCTCGACATTTCAGCTGTAGTCGATGAAGATTTCCTCAACAAGTTAGTAAAGCCTCGATCTTTCTCTCTTTCATCTGTTATCTTTACCTTTTAAATCGATTTGAGTGTTCGGATCTGACTTCATTTCACTCTGATCTGGAGTTAGTTCTGTTCTTATGTCCAATTTTAGCAAGAGATCTAGTGTTCTTTCATTGTTTGATTAAGTCAGTTAGATTGGATTGTAGATTTGTCGGTGGAATCTGCCAATTTTGTATGTGTGCGTCGTGTTTTAGCTTCTGGGGTTTTAGATCTAGGTTTTTTTTAATCTTTTAAGAATATAGCAGAGCAGATTGGAGGTGCAAAGTAGCTTAATTTAAGTTTAATAGCAGAACTAACCTTACTTTGGAGTTTAGAGTTCAGATTTATTTATTAAAGAACCGTTATTTCAAAAGCCTAATTCTTACAGAAACTTTGATTTTCAAATTGGTTAGGTTGTTCTTACGTACTACAAATTTGTATGTAGTTTCAGTACTCATTTTTTATTGGGTTGTTTTACTGTATCCAACTTAGTTATATATATATATATGCACTTAATGGATCCTGATTCTTTGATCAAAATAAGAAATATTTGGCTGATATAACACACTACCATGGTTTTTTATTTGGCTGATCCCAAGGTGAATCAAAAGACTATGGTCAATACGTATTATTTTATTTTGATCAGAAGTGGCAAGAAAGATTTAGTTTCTTGCTTAAAGTGCACTCTTTTTGTTGTTGGTCTTGCTGTTTTCTTTTGCAGTTAGTTAACATTTGTAGTTAATGTGAGCTTATGTTACATTTATTATGCATAAGAAGGATTGTTGAGAGTTGTGGCTAGTTGAAAGATAAATTATATGACTGTTAATCTTCTTTATTATCAATATTGAATATCAACTGTTGTTCGTGTGATCATTTGATCATTAAATTGTATTTCTCCTAATCTCTCTTTCTTTGAAATTTTAGATATGATATCAAGTTGAACAATGCCATCCTTGCTGAAGACAAGCATTTGCCCATGTAAGTGTCCACCTTAGTACTTCTCACTGATAACATTATCTTATTGCATTATAGAGTCTATTTGGGTTAAACATTAACAAGTTTATTGTTGTTGCATTAGAAGTCAAGGATAATCACCTTGATTTGTCAGGAGATGATTTGTTATGTCATGTCTAATCAGAACTTTCTTGTAACACCCTAACAAGGGTTTATATGGATTGAGCGATTCATGATCACAAGCTGCATGTATCTTGTTATGTTATTGACTTTGATAACCTTATTTTGGTTGGTTTCTTTTCAGGTATGAAGAAATGTCTTCTAAACACAATGTAGAGTACATTGCTGGAGGTGACTATTATTTCAATTTAATGTTTACACTCTTGTATATTTGTTCAAGAAGCAAAACTGTTGATGGTATTGGATTTTAATATATAGTATTTTATTGCAGGTGCTACTCAAAATTCAATCCGAGTTGCTCAGGTATGTAGCTGAGTGATTTTTACATTTGAATTATGCAACCAAAATTACGAGAATACTTATTTACTGTGTTTTGTGGTTGTCTTCAGTGGATGCTTCAGATCCCTGGTGCAACAAGTTATATGGGTTGTGTTGGGAAGGACAAGTACGGGGAGGAGATGAAAAAGAACTCAAAAAGTGCTGGTGTTAATGTAATTATCATCTTTCTTATATTTCATTTAGTCTTTTCAGTGGTGTTTGAATTTGCGTTTATAATTTATTGCCTGATAGTTATGATAATCGGTTTTTAGTGTTTAGATAAATAGCTTTGATTTTTGATTAGCCGATCATTTAGGGGTTAGTAGTTTTGGATAATTGTTTGCGTACTAGTTGCAATAAAACTGAATATGGAAGGGTGATATAAATACCTAACCACAGCTTCTTGTTACTCATCTCAGAAGACCTATATCAGTTAATGAAAAGAATGTTCTTATGGTAGTTGTATAAAGGATGCATTAATTTCTGAATACTTATAACTTTTAAGCATCTAAACGTCATCTTCTACTGTTTTTACAACTGAGTAACTGATTATGATTTTCATATTACGTAGTTACTTTAGAAACATACATCTAGACACACATTAGTTATTTTTAACTTTTGAATGATTTACAGTTTTTCTAACAACGTTGTTTTAGGTACACTATTATGAGGATGAAACTGCACCAACTGGTACCTGTGCTGTTTGCGTTGTTGGTGGCGAGAGGTTAGTAAATGTATCTTATCCTCGAATATGTTTCTCAACTTTATACAGTATTCTTGTTCTATGGAAATAGTTTCTTGAACCCAAAATGTTTGGTTCCTCTAAGAACACAAATGTCATGTTTGGCTAAGGCCTAACTGTAGCATTATTTTTTTTTTCATCTGATGGTTTGATTTTGTTGAAAGTTACTCGAAGATTATAATTAAACCAAGATAATTATTTTCTGTGTATGTGGTTGTATGCTTTATGAATCACTTTAGTCAAAGTTAATTTACGAAAGATTCTTGCTATTGCCAGGTCACTTGTTGCCAATCTGTCTGCTGCCAACTGCTACAAGTCAGAGCACTTAAAGCGTCCAGAGAACTGGGCCCTCGGTACTGATTTCTGACTTGTTTTTTAAGATTCTCATTTCTCCATGCATTTTTCGACTTCCTAAGAGTTACAGTCTTTGACAGTTGAGAAGGCTAAATACATCTATATTGCTGGCTTTTTCCTTACGGTGTCGCCTGAATCAATCCAGCTTGTAGCTGAGCATGCTGCTGCAACCAACAAGGTAATACTAAAAGTTATTAAATCCTCAAATGAATTCTATTTTGGCTTTTGGTTTGCACTTGTGAATCACTATGGGTATGGGTTTGATAACAGGATGGCAGGGGAATGGGTATGGACTTCTAAAGCCAACTCTAAAACCTTCAGTTGTGTTTGGTGGATTATCCTGATTTTATGGATGTCAACCCCATTTCTTCAAACCCATACCTTCAAACCAAACATACTATTTAGCAGTCAAACCCATACCCTTAAGCGAAACAACCCACAAGTTTCTTATATTCTTTTTGGCTTTCTTAAAACATGTAGGTTTTCACAATGAACCTATCTGCACCATTCATCTGTGAATTCTTCAAGGATGTTCAAGAGAAGGCCTTACCGTGAGTTAAATCTGTCGTAGTTGCTTTATCAGGCTTTTTGTCACGCGCTCGGAAATTTCATATTCAGTTTGTATTAAATAATAATGCAGGTATGTGGATTATGTTTTTGGAAATGAAACCGAAGCACGGACATTCTCTAAGGTTCATGGTTGGGAGGTGAGAACCATTTGGTGCTTGACTATGATACCTACCTATATACGATAAAAAACACTAATAAACATATACTTTATCGTCTTTCAGACCGATAACGTGGAGGAGATTGCAATCAAGATCTCTCAATGGCCAAAAGCATCCGGACCCACAAGAGAATTACTGTGATCACCCAGGGAGCTGATCCTGTTGTAGTTGCTGAGGATGGAAAAGTTACAACCTATCCCGTCATCTACTTGCCAAAGGAGAAACTTGTTGACACCAACGGAGCAGGTTTGCACAATTTCATGATATCTTTAAAATGCTTTTAATGCGCAAATACAAAATGAATACATTGTTTTTATGTATGTGTAATTTGTGGTCAGGTGACGCATTTGTTGGGGGCTTTTTGTCTCAATTGGTTCTTGAGAAGCCGATCAAGGAATGTGTGAGAGCTGGGTGCTACGCATCCAATGTGATCATCCAAAGATCGGGCTGCACCTACCCAGAGAAGCCAGATTTTAACTAGATTTGATGGTTTCAAAGTTTCAGAACTTATCTCCCAGTTGAAGGTGGTTGAGCCAATTTTTCTTGTGCCAGTTTCTATTGGGTTCTTCTATCGATATTGTTGTGCTATTTTCCATTGTTATTAGCCTCCTAAACCAGATTAGCTGGTGAAAATTGAGGCCTATTATACATGTCTACTTTAATTTTGATTCAGTTTGATTTCAACTGCTGTATGTTTTTGAGGCCTGAGTTATGCGGTTCTTGGCCTCACAACGTACGTTTACAGTGATTCATGAGTTTTGTTGTAACTTCTTTGCACAAGATTATGAAAGGCTGAGTGATTGATTATGGTTTATGTTCACCATGGGATGAGTTTTCTACCAGTCTATTTAAATGCGCATATGCTTCTGTTATTTGCATCATTATGCTGTAGTAAATAATCACAGCCCTACGTGACTCCTTTCTCCTCTCTTTATCACTGCTTCACACAACCAGTTGCTAGTTTCACCAGTCTTTCCCCTTGTGATGATGTTGGGAAGTTAGCCAAAAGGGGTTCCATTGCGCGTACCAACATTCAGTGGTTTGAAAATGGTTTCGTGGTTGGTAAAAACACATTAACGATGGCGAGGCAGCCAGCCATAATGGGTTCCAATACAGTTGGCCACAAAGGTTTTGGCGGTGGAGAAACTTCTTGGTGAGTTTAGTTAATGATTTCGGTGGTGTTTGGGGTGGTGTTACAGTTGCTGGAGGATTGGCATTTATCTTCCGATGGTGAGTTTAGTTCATAATCCATGACTCATAAGAATCGGTTCAACAGAGGGATTGATTCTGATTTGATGCTTAATATTGTTTTCTATTGATTCTGTGAAAGGAAGTGGAAAGCAGCTGAACAAGATTTGTGTTTATGAGTTTACAAACAAAAGAATTGAAATGAAGGTTTTTAATATTTTTTTTTCTTTTTTTGTTTGCATGGTAGATCAGTGGTTAGAAGTTAGTAACATCAAGTTAGTAATAATCTTTCTTCTTTAACGTTTCTTCTAAACTAGACGGATGTAGATAGAAGCTAATCAAATACCGATACAATCTTCCCTCACATCTTTAATTTATTTTCATTCCCTACAAACTACATGAATTTACATTATCTTTTTCTCCACTTACAATTGTGGTGATTCCAGCGGGTGTCAAGATTAAAGAACAAAAAAATAGACCCGCTGTAACTTGTTTTGATATTTGTTTCTACAAATGAGTTGTTATAACTCGATTCTAATTCGGGTTTTGATTCTAAATCTCTATATCCATAATTCTGATCATTAAAACAAGTATTGATTCTAATTTGATCACCGTCTTCGACATTTGGGTTTTGGTTCTTCTCAGAAATCATGTGATTGCAAGGATGATGAAGATGACGGGTGAACGGATATGGTATGACAACATCGGATTAGCATGTGGGTAAGGCCCACCTAATATTCATAAAATCTTTACTTTTTCATACTTTTTGGTTAAAAAACTGTGATCATGGAATCATGGGATAATATTTCTGAGATGAGAGCATAATAATATCAAGACGGGTCCCATAGAAGAAGTATGACTTGTAAAATTAATTAGCCCAGTGGCCTAAATAAATATAGTTTTTATTACCTTTTTTCTTTAACAACTCCATTTGTTCTTATGTTTAAACTTTAAACGTCTATGTTTTATGTTAACTTCCTTTTTTTCTTTATTAAAATTTCATTGTCTATGTTATCTTTTAAGTTTATTATGCGTTAGAGAAAAGTTTATATCGATTTATAGTCCTTTGCTCTTGTTAATCCGTTTTGACCGATAAGCTGTCAATAGTTGCTTGCAGTCTTTTGGTCTGTTTTTCATTTTTAAGGTTAAAATTAATCATTTTAAAACTCCAACATCAAATTTTAAGGGACGTTTGGTTAGAAGGAATGAAATGCAATTAAAAAACTAATATAATTTTTAAGTAAAATTTTGTTTGAATGAATAATAAAATGTTAAATTAAAAGGAATGTTTCACCTCAAATTCCTTTGGTTGTAGGATTTTAAAATTCTTCCACCTAGAGAATTTGAAATCCCACGACCAAGGGAATTTAACCCACAACCAAAGGAATATAAGGTGAAATTTCTCTTGGGTTTACATTTTATTACCAACTCAAATATAATTTTACTTGAAAATTATACTAGTTTTTTAATTCCATTTCATTCCTTCCAACTAAAGGCCCCCTAAAGGTTATTTGGTGTAGGGACTCAAACCGTGATAACTTCACAAACAATGGAAACAATATTAATATCTTCTCAACTTTTTTTTTGAACGACCAACGAATAATATTTAAGCCCGGTCACCCGGGTAAACCCATTGGCGAAAGGCCACCCACGCCCGCGAACACAGACAACGATGGTGAACTGGCTCGCCTACCATTCCAAGGGAAACCCACCACCCAATGCCTTATTGAGGTAAAACCCTTAGCTCACTTGAAACATATTGCCTCTAGAGAAACTCCAACCCATGATCTTCACTTTGGAAAGTCATAGGATGTCTTCTCTTAAACCGCTTGATCTAGGACTCATTGACAATATCTTCTAAAAAAACAAGAGGCGAAGTTAAAAATTCGATAAATCATTGAGAGAATCCGTATATAATAATTAGGCATCTACCGGTCGGTCGTTGTTCACGACGTGATAAAGTAAAGACTATAATCGACCCGTCTCTTTTCGAATTAAATTTACATTAGAATGTAGAGTAATGTGAATTTTATCGTCAAATGAAAATGTATAATATCTTACATGACTTTAAACAAAACTTATGTTGAAACGTATACTAACTCAAAAACGTACATAACAATAAGCACGTGTGGTGATGTCGTTTGTGGCATGATAGAATTTAGACTACAACCCCCTCCCCCCGACTCGTTTTCAAACTAAATTTATACAAAAACATAGCTTAACTTGAATTTGTATCGATAAATAAAAACATATTATATTTTACCCGATTTGCTTTCTAAGAAAACTTGTATTTAAACGCACATTAACTCAAAAACCAGACGCTTATGATTACAAAGTTCAAAGATTAAACTATAAAGCTTTCCAAAATACAAGGTATAACAAAAACCTTAAAATTTAATGGCGAAAATCATAAGTACCTAAAACCTACTATTCATTTACTTAATAATAGAGAGAAGTAATAAAACAACGACTTTTGAACAAAGTCTTCATTAAAAATCTTTCCGATTTGTTAACACCGAATAAAAATGATTAATATTTTAAAATAATACATAAAAAAAACCAGAAAAAAATCGAATCATGTTAGCTTTCGTTTACCCTTTGTGGAGAGAGAATAGAACGGTGGAGATATACAAATTAGGAAACATTTGGCGCACTCTAACATAGTCATCCTACAGTGTTCTAAAATGCGCAGATGGGGTTAACATAAAAGGGGATGAAGCACCTCAACACCCTCTTTCTTCCTTCCTCTATCGCTAGGGCTCCAGAGGTCAAATCCCTTTAAACTCACAGGTTCTAACACTCATAAGTCTATTCAATTCATCATTATTCTTGTTCAATAACATCAATTTTGCCATAGATTCACACTTCCAGTCATAATAATCCCGTAACTAAACCAATTCTAGGGTTTCATTGGCTTACAATAACAAATCACTCGTACCCTTTTGATATTCCTGAGTAGGTTCTTTGTATTGGGTGTGTGCTGAATGACTCTGTTATGCTTGTGATTGTTAGTGATTGTTGTAATGAGGGACGTGGAAATACCTAATTGGCTCAAGAATTTGCCATTGGCACCTGTGTTTTACCCCACTGATACAGAATTTGCAGACCCTATTGCTTATATATCCAAGATTGAGAAAGAAGCTAGTGCATTTGGTATATGTAAGGTTATCCCACCATTGCCTAAACCGTCGAAAAAGTATGTTGTTGGTAATCTGAATAAGTCATTGTTAAAGAGCCCGGAGTTGGGGGATGATGTGAAGCGGAATAGTGTAGTGAGTAATGGGGATATTCGGGCGGTTTTTACAACAAGGCATCAAGAGTTGGGTCTTAATAGTGGTAAAAGGGCAAAAGAGGCTGTGGTGGGATCGGGTCAACCCGCTCCTCCTGTGGTCAATAAGCAAGTATGGCAAAGTGGCGAGATTTACACGTTGGACCAGTTTGAATCCAAATCCAAGACTTTTGCTCGTAGTCAATTGAGTATGATTAAAGAAGTTTCTCCATTGGCTGCGGAGTCACTGTTCTGGAAGGCGGCGTGTGAAAAGCCTATATATATCGAGTATGCTAATGATGTGCCGGGTTCGGGATTTGGTGAACCTGTGGGCCCGTCTAGATTCTTGCGTAAGCGTAGGAGGAGGAGAAGGACGTTTACTAGATACAATAAAGAGTGCTCTCCTATGAGGGAACAACTAGACAATAAAACCAACAGTTGTGACAACCAGGAAGGTGAATCTGTAAGGTGTAGCACTAGTTCTTCAGTAGATTTGTTAAAGAATGATGCCAGTTTACTGAATAATTCATCAGATAGTGTTCCCAGGCAAAAGGCTTCAGATGCTGTTCATGATATTGAAGGCAGTTCTGGATGGAAGCTTTCAAATTGTCCTTGGAATTTACAAGTAATTGCACGATCACCTGGATCTCTTACACGCTTCATGCCAGATGATATTCCAGGTGTCACTTCTCCTATGGTATATATTGGCATGTTGTTCAGCTGGTTTGCATGGCATGTTGAAGATCATGAGCTTCACAGCTTAAATTTCCTTCACATTGGCTCTCCTAAAACATGGTATGCAGTCCCTGGGGATTATGCATTTACATTTGAGGAAGTAATTCGTTCAAAGGCTTATGGCGGAGGCATAGGGCGACTAGGTATGGAAAATGCTTGCCCTTACATAAATTTTTGATAAATTTTTCTTAGGAATTCCTAAGTGCAGGATAGATGCTTTATTAGCTATTTTGTACCTGAATTACATTGGAAACAATGGAACCTAACATTTTTTAACTATATTTTTCTGCCAAAAAGAATATAATGTATGGATAAGAAGACCAATATGATATCGCTTGATACCAAACAAGTTTTGTTACACCAATTTTCTAGGGTTCCACAACAATTGATAATGTGCTGCCATTTTTGTTAAACAGCTGCACTAACGCTCTTGGGAGAAAAGACTACTCTTCTATCACCTGAAACAGTTGTTGCATCTGGCATCCCATGTTGCAGGTATATCATTCCTTGTTGAAATTTAATGCTTTTATCTTTTGCACCTCACTTTCTTACTTATGGACAAAATTGTCAACTTTTAATGGATGATAACGGTTATATACCAGCATAAGTTGTCTAGATTTACAACATTCTACTGAGTTTTTCTTTTTTGTTTACCTATACAGGTTAGTGCAGAATCCCGGTGAGTTTGTGGTGACTTTTCCAAGGGCTTACCACATAGGATTTAGCCATGGTACTTTTTTTGCATAGTTTGTATCTATATCAACTTTCACTTAGATACCTAATAATGTGTATCTTCATTATGGACTCAAATATAATGTCATTTTTAATAAGGTTTTAATTGCGGAGAAGCTGCTAATTTTGCAACTCCACAATGGCTTTCGGTTGCTAAGGAAGCTGCAGTACGAAGAGCTGCCATGAATTTTCTTCCTATGCTTTCACATCAACAATTGCTTTACCTACTAACAATGTCATTTATTCCAAGGTAACCTACATTTATTGATTTTACATAAACTATAAGTCTATAAATTCTTTTTATTAAATTGAAAGCATGTAACACTTGGTGTATAATATTCTTAAAATGTTCAACTATCAGAGTGCCTAGATTCTTGCTCCCTGGGATACGGAGTTCTCGTTTGAAAGATCGTCAGAAAGAAGAACGTGAGATTTTGGTTAAGAAGGAATTCATTGATGATATTTTAAAGGAAAATAAATTATTAAGTAGTATTCTTCAGAGAAATTCCGACTACCATGCAGTCATGTGGGATCTTGAATCCCTGTCACCATCTGTTTTTAAAGAATCTGATGTGACCAATACTGAAAATGTTCAAATTCAAAAGGAAGATTATTTGGATCCCGAGACACTTGCTGATATAGAGAGGATGACATGTCGAGTGATTTCCAAACTGATTCCGGGACATTACCATGTGTGGCCTGTGGTGTTCTTGGTTATCCCTTCATGTCTATTATACAACCATCAGCAAAGGCGGTTATTGATAATATAGCTGTCACAGGTCATGGTGTTATTCAGGCTCGTAGGATCAAAACTGAAATGGTTAATGTTGATAAAGGATGGAATATGTTTAATGGGTATCTAAGACCCCGGCTATTTTGTTTAGAGCATGCTAGTAAAATTGAAGAGCTGTTGGATTCTATGGGTGGAGCAAAACTGCTTATCATATGCCATTCAGGTGACTATTTTGAAAATTATTGAATCACAGACTGAAAGTTTTGCCTTCATTTATACCTTTTCTTAAGAGATTTGACTTGTTTACCTGAGTTTTGACTTACATTATGTATTTGTAGATTTTCAGAAAATTAAGGTCCACGCTCCAACCATTGCAGAGCAGATTGGTAGCACATTCAGATATAATGAAGTACAATTAGATAATGCGACGCGGGATGATCTAGACCTGATAAATCTTGCTATTGACAATGACCAAGAAGAAGCCGAATCTGTAGAAGATTGGACAATGAAATTGAATGTTAATCTTCGGCATTCTGTTAAACTGAGGCCTAAATTATCAGCTGACAAGAAACAACATGCTTTATCATTGACTATGGATGCATTATTTGCTGACACAACCCCCACCTCAAATGTTGGCTTGTGTGCAATGATTCGTAAGTGGCAAACTACAAAATCCCGCTCACAAAGAAAGTCAAACCATTCAATCAAGAACTTGTTGAAATCCATTTCTTTGGAAAAAGATGTGGAGTCCAATGATAAGTTGTCTGAAGCTCAATCGCTTAAAAAAGAAGGGGGTTTAATTCAGTATTCAAGAAGAATCTTCAAGTCCAAACCACAAGATCCAGTAACCACCTTACACAAAAATACAAATGAGGTTGGTTTTTCGGTTTCTAGTGATTTATCAAATCTTGAAAAACCTGGGATGGATGCCAAAACACACACTTCCATGGAAATGGAGGGAGCTGCCGAGGCATGTGCTACAACTATTGAAAGTGATGGAGTTGAAATAGATGATATAAATGAAGAAACCTGCATGCAAAATGAAAATAGTTCTATGGTAGCCAAAAACGATTCTGTAGAGCGGGGTAATGATGAAAATGGTATGATGCAAGAAGGTTCTGAATTGACCAAGATGGGTGAGTCCTCTACTGATGAGCGTGTTTCTGATTCAAATGATAGTGTAAAGAAAAATGACGACGGTTCCCCTGTTCCAAGTTCAACAACTGGAAGTAAAAGGAAGAGAGAATTGGAGTTATTGCAAACAGATAAAAAATCCACTTTGGGTGGATTTATAAAAAGCCCATGTGAAGGATTGAGACCTAGAGGCAGTAAAGAGTTGCATAAAGGCGGGGTACCTACCAATGCTCAAACAATCCCAGAAAAACCCGCAAAGAAATCAAAACCTCCCAATGCCACAAGAAGACCCACAAAGGAACCGAAGGCTTCCAATGTAAGAACCCCTGAAAAAATTGAACACCGGGCCCACAAGTGCGACCATGAAGGTTGCAAAATGAGTTTCAAGACCGAGACCGAGCTAAACCTGCATAGGAAAAACAGGTGCCCTCATGAAGAGTGTGGAAAGAAATTCAGTTCACACAGATATGCGGTGCTCCATTTTCGGGTCCATGAGGATAACAGGCCTCTAAAATGCACTTGGAAAGGTTGCAAGATGACCTTTAAGTGGGCCTGGGCCCGGACTGAGCACTTGCGGGTTCACACTGGAGAGAGACCATACAAATGCAAGGTTGAAGGGTGTGGGCTTACTTTCAGGTTTGTTTCTGACTTTAGCAGACACAGAAGGAAAACCGGGCATGTTGTAAGTGTCAAGTCCTGAAATTGTTTGTTCTAATCAGTGGTGGTTTTTGTAAATCAACATCTGCAAATTATGGGTGGCGGATTTACTGGAAACAAAGCAGGAGTGAAGTATTACGTGTGAGCTAGTGTAACCTTTTTTTCAAAAGTTTATTTCTTTGGTTAGGGTTAGAATGGTAAATTGTGCAGCTAGGATTATTGAGTTAAGTTTGATGCATTTAGCAGTTCAGGATTCAGATTCTTTTGTTGAATTGCTTCTCTTCTGTGTACAATTTCATATGCTGCTGATTTTTCGTAGTACTGAATTTTATGATAATGGTAAGATGTTAGTTAAAACTTAAAACATACATATATCAGAAGGCGAAACAAGAAGCATGCTCCTACCTGATAATGGTAAGATGTTAGTTAAAACTTAAAACATATATCCTTTAAACAATGGACCAAGCACGCTGGCTTCAATTTATCGACACGTAACTCGTAGAGCACCTCACATGAATCTTTTGATGTGTCGCATATAACAAGAAGCATGCTCCTAGTTGTAAAAAGAATTCTCCGTTTCCCAAAATACAAACAGGGCGGACTGGTTGAGATCATGAAAATACCATCTATGGGTGATGAAGTCGTCCAATACAAAAAGCCCTTTAGAGACATACCCACATCAGTCCAAATTCAAAATCTCTTCGGAGGTATCGAGCTAGTTTAAAGATCAAAGACCGATTTAAAAGTGATTTTTAATAAGAATATGAGAATAGTGTCAACTGGCCTATTAGCTCAGTTGGTTAGAGCGTCGTGCTAATAACGCGAAGGTCGCAGGTTCGAGACCTGCATGGGCCAATTATTTTATTTTAATTTTTGAGCGACTGTTGTGAAACATTATCTCATTCTGCTTATGTAAAAGATATAGCAACAACAGATGTGATTGTAATCAGCTAAAAGTTGAGTTCTAGGAGTCTACATAATTTCTTTAGGATTTCACAATTTAACACCACGATAATTCTGATGAAAAAGTTGCAGACAAATTAAAGAATGATGTATCCAATGTGCCCTTGCAAATTTCATCTCATTATCACATTACATAGTCCCTACAAGAAGACTTCTTTCCCATTTAAAAACACCTGAATTTTCTAAATCTAAATCTGAAAGAAAGTGTGAAAGTGACAACTTCTCCCCAAGAACATTTGAAACCATCACTAACACGCGTTGGCATGCTTCAAGCTCGTCTACAGAACAACTCTGGGTTGAAGGATCATTCCATGGCTCCTCAAATGACCTGTTTCACGTGAGCTGTTTGTTAACACAATAACACCATCGAACTTTCAATTACAGCTATGCTAAATTGGCTCCTCATGAGCTACTAAACTGTTCTACCGCTAACAGTTTCTCTATTAAGGTGTCTTAATGATTCATACATACATGCAGATAAGAAGCTATATATTTAGGGTGAGAATTTTACCATCTCCACAAATGATTTGCTTCACTGGGGCAGTGTATTCTGGATAGCAAAGATTTCAAAGTACTTGCTTCAACAGGCAATGCATCTGACATCCAGCATGGGAAAATTTTTAGAAGTTTGAAAAATTAACAATGATGGTAGTAAGTTAGTAACAATCACAAGATAAGCATACCTGTGTGTGAGGAATCAGGAAAGAGTAACAAACAAAGTGAACTAACAACAGATGTAAACACTCGACATTTCGCTCCAAGAATCTGGTGAAGATAATAAATAGTAGCAGCTAATAGTTCTTTTGAGCCAGATGCGACCTGATTTACTGACCACTTTGCTTCCAGGAAAGATTGTAATGTTTCTGGAAACGATTTTTCAAGATCATGCTTGGGTCCCACATCTCCTAATTGCTGTGAGGGCATTGCTAAAATTACAGAAGCAGTAAACCACCGTAAAAGCTTTGGGATCAATGAATCATTGGTTTGTTCATCAGATCCTTTAGATCGAAGAGCAATGGAGACCATCCAAAGCACAAACTTTTTAAGCTTCTCCTGGTCCTGGAAAAGCAAACAGCAATTCAGCATACTTCACCAAAATAATATGATTAATCTAGAAATACATAGTTACTGGAAAAAACATTATAGGTTACCATGGTGAGTAATGCTGGTTGGGGAGTGCTCATTAGTACAACTCCAAGTCCTAATTCTGGATTACAATTTACATCAATGGCTTGGGACAATTCATATAGACCTTCAACCGAAAAGGTGAAATGTGGTTGAAGCACCTCTCTCCTTTGCGATATATTTAATGTTGAAGATATTAATTCCAAAACTGAATCAACCAAGTGAATTTCTTTCACAACCTCTATGTTTTCAACAAGTAGCACACATAGATGACATGAAATTTGTGTAAGTTGCTCAACCGAATTTGCTTCTAACCACTGACTTGTGTTCCTTGAGGAGACAACGTTGTTAATTACCTACATTAAACAAGCAATAAGTTAGAAGTAAAACAAGTCATGATAAATAAACAGATCATTTGATGATATTAACACCGGGAATGAAATAACAGAGTTACCTCTAGAATTATTGTAAGTTGGGAAAGTAAAACACCCATCTGTTCTTGGCAATGACTTCCACTAAAGTTTGAAATAAGAGATGACAACCATGAAATTACACCACAGTGTTCAATTAAATATCTAGACGTCTTATCAAATTTCATAGATTTCTTCACAATCTGCAGCACAAAGTGACATTGTATCAGAATTATAAGACAATTTGAGCAGGAAACTGTAGCTAATATGATACCTGAAGGATTAACTCCCTTGATTCATTGTCAGAGAGAGGACAACTATAAAAACTAAGCAATTTCTCTAAAATTGAGCTCCAGACATAAATCTGAGCATCATCTTCTAAATTTAGGCCAGAATATAATAGACGAAGAATCCATATCCTTTCTGATTTAAAGTTAACTGAATTACTCCAAAAAAACTCATCAAAGAATGATATCATCTGCAAGATGATTAAGAAGACAGACAAGTTAGTAAATGAAAACTAATTAAAAAAATAAGAAGAAAGGCAACAATTGAAGGTTTTAACCTTGGTTTTCATAGGGGAGTGCAAAAGAATTTTACTTATAGATTTGTAATTATCATTTGATGGATCCAATAATACTACTGAAGCCTCTGCAGCAAATAAAGCATGTACAGAAGGAATTCTCTGCCATGCCTCTGATATACCGTTTTGCACATGTGTCAACAATGGCCGAAATCGATTAACTTCTTTTCTCTTTTGACTTATCTGACAAGATAACCACAATAGTTGCTGTAATAAAACTAGCATGAAGAGATGAACAGATATTGAAATGATTGAACCTTACTAGAACTAATTTACTAACCTCTAATGCATTCCTGAATACTGCCAGAACCTTGTATCCTAATTTTCTGATGTCATCATCAGGTGAAGATAAACTAACAAATGCAACAGCTAGCAGACCTAAACTCGCATATTCAACAGGTTCAATGTAATCCATTGACAAGCCGTGCAATGACATCCGCAAGATGAAAACTGGATCATATATCTGAAAAATTGCAACGATAAACTTATAAGGAACCATCAATGAAAACAAGCTAAAGAAAAAGGTGCTTTTATAAACTTAAATTAGCTAAAAGGGGAACAAGTTTGAAAGTCAAGTAAACTCTGAATGTATGCATTTAATCTCCAAACATTCTTTTCAAAGTTTTAGACAATCACAGTTATAATGATGATAATATAATTGTGGCCAACACAATACATATTTGTGTTTTTGAAATGTAAAGGACAAGGAAGTGATTGTCGATCAATAGAAGATGAACTACTATAATCTTAACCAGTTACCCAAACCCACCCACCCCCCCTTGGGGGGCATCTTTTGAAAATTTAAAGAGAGAGAAAAAAAGCAGCACCTCATTGACATTTCCAGCATTATCATTTGAAAGCTTGCTAGATGATAAAGCACCTGAATTTAGGTGTCTGCCATAGGGAAAATGAAGAACTGTAGCTGCACATTTTCTTGGGTCAACTGGAAGGTTTTCTCTGAATTGACTTTTCCTACGTTTTTCAGTTTCATCCATGTCATCAGAAGAAAAATCTTTTTCTGTCTCCTGTACTTTTCTAACTCTTTTAGCAGCTGTTCCCCACAGATAATTCATGTCAGCAATATAACTAGAGTTTGATGCATCAATACTTTCAAGTTCTTGCATGATCTTATATATCTCCAAGTCTTTTTCACTTACAGTAGCACCATAAGAAGACAGAAGCAAGTACAGCAATTCTCTACCATTTATTCCGAGATCTTCTTTAAAACCAACACTACCCAACTGAGCCCTAAAATGGCATAACACTCCAAGCAATTTAATAATTTCCAATTGCTTCTCGTACAGCTCAGATGGGTGTGATTTTTCTAATTTAACAAAAGTAAGTGATCTCAGAATACTGGACATGGGTCTAAAAATGATCCCGAATTGTAAAGAACTTGAAGAGTTACAGGCAGATTGGATGGTGGGTGCAAATTGAGAATGGGCTAACAGAAGCTGAAGAATTTGAATACACAATTTATCTTTTTCTTCAAAAGTTAAAATACTTCGAAGCATGTTGAGTGTTGCAGAATCCTCAAATCTATGTAGAAGACAAGATCTTGCAAGCTTTTCTAGATTAATGAGAGAATTTGATTTTATTACAGCATTCTTATGCATTTCTGTTATAACTTCAACCAAAATCCTCAAAATGAAGCTTTCCAAAAGCCTGAACAATTCACCTTTTGTGTCTTCAAGTTCTGATTGTGAATTTGACTTTACAGGGATTCTTTTGACGATAAATCGCCATGTGGACACCAATGAGTTTATGAACCTTTCACTTCTTATATATTCTTTCTTAGATATTGCTTCTAAAGATGAAAATAACAATATCTTGCAAAGAAGTACCTTTGTGACCACCTTCATAACAAGGTTCAAAGACTCATTGATGGAGTAATGATTAATTTCAAGGGCATTACACTCCAGAAGATTATCAGTCCCTGATGGAATAACAGAATCAATTAACTTCAATCGTTTGCTTGGTTTAACAGTTGACTCATTTGACACAAGATGATGCTTCATGATATCAAGTGACTTCCCAAGAAGACTGTTGTTGAAAAGATCAAAAACCTTTTCCACCGTTGAAGGCACAGATTTCTCATGTTTTATTTGAAATATGTCTCTAGAAACAAAATTCTTCCAATTAGAAAACCCGTTGAATAATACTTCCCAATACAAAGAACATATGCTTCTGACATGCTTGTCACAATTCTCCCCATATGTCATGGAGATTAAATTCAAAAATGATAGAGCAGTTGGCAAAAACAAAATCATTGAATCTTCATCACATTTGCCAACTAAAGATTTGTTCACAATCTCCATAAATGGGTACGCAAAGAAAGATAATTGAAGGAGACTTGATTCAGTCAAATGAAACAATATTTGAGCCCTATTAATGCTTGTTCTTTGAATGCAATTTGAAAGCAAATTCATGGGTGTGCTTGCTATTACACGTGACATAGCCATGTGATTTAGAAAAAATTGAGGAGTTTTAATTTCAACATTACATTTACTTGCAATCTTAACAGCCTTCAGCAAACAAAGGTCTGCAACAACCGAATCCGAATGAGAGGCGATTTCAACTATGTGAAAATACACTTTCTCAAATAGAGAAACATCAAATTCTTGTGCGCCAGTGTTAGACAACAAGAAATCAAAAGCAGAACCAGCAATATTTAATCCAACAGAGAAAGCAGAGACTTCATATGATTCAAGAATGGAAAATTTATTTAGGTTGATTCTGGAAAACATCCAATGAACCAATTCAAGCAGTTCCTGAGGGGATATGAATCGAATCAAAGTATGAAAAGAATATACTGCTGGAATTAGAATTAGAGGATCTTTGGATTCTATGAACTTATCAAACCTGCTCTTTAGCATCAGACCCAACTTCTGAAGGAGGCACTTGAAAACTCTTGCAACCTGCTTATTCACATCATTGCTAAAGGAGAACTGGTTACAAAATATTTCCAGCACTCGTAAAATATGATGATGCGTTATATGAACTCCTTCTCGTGCTAAACCAAGAAAACTATCCATTGGTTGGTCCAGAATGTTGACATTTAGTTCCTTGTTAACATATAACGGGCTTTCTACAGTACCTATTACTGCAGGATGGCAGAATATGGTTTCAGCAATTTCTGGGGCATAATGATTGGCTGACACATGGGCCAACATAATCTTTATGAGGGCAAAACACATCTCAGAAATCTGCATGAGTTTTTCAACCGGTTCATTACGGTAGGAAGATTGTGTTTTATAAAACCAGAAAAACACATGGCGTAAGGAGCAAACAAGATTATCAGAAATCTCGTTTGATAGCTTATCCAACAGCAAGTCCTGAAGTTTTGATAGCTCAGATAAACGCAGGCTTTCAATGCTTATAATAGCTGGAAATAGCACATAAAAGGGAGCTCGCTTCAGAAAATAAGAAAATGCTTCAGTAGGATTTGTTAAATCCATGCTAGAAAAATCAAGCTCTTCTAAACCCGCAAAAGAAACTCCAGGCCATGACTTGCAAATGTCATTGAGAAAATTTCTTTTAAGAAAACAAATAGACAATAGGATAGAAAAAGGAACTTCATCTAGCTTATGTGAGATTGATACAACTGCTGGGAAATGCTGCAATATTAAATCAGGTGAAGCACATAACATAGACAATGAAAAAGCTGTTGTTATCCCAACATCATGCTCGCTCTCTGCTAGACTTGTCACTTCATTAAGAAGATTTACAAAAGAGTCATCATGAAGGTCCGTTTTTCTATCAACTGAAGAAAACATGCCAATTTCTTTATCTGCGATACTACTTGAAAAAAGAAACAAACTTTTTAATGGCCTCCACTTGCATAAATCACTATTTATATCTTTAAGTCTCTCAGATAATGAAAGGCATATTAGAGAAGATAGCAATCCAGCCTCTACCTACAGAAACCAGATATTACTATCTATAATTCTATATATGTGCATAAATAATTGAAAGAATACAGTATAGAAGCAAGCTGTAAACCTAGATACCTGAGTTTGCAAGAGGTATGACAAGGTACTGCTTACATATACAGATATCATTGATTTTTCAGGTAAACTAAACGTCCCAGAATCAGAACCGAGCAACCTTACGCACTTTTCAAGAACACAAACAAAGAGAGGACTGAACCTAGGATTAGTATCTGACAGAAAGCAGAAAAAAGAAAAGTGTTAAAGATTTGTAAAACCTATTTGGAATAAGCAATGAAACAATATAAAGTCAAACCTTTAGTAGCTTCCAAGCGGTGGATTTGAGACATGACAAGATCCCAGTATTTAAATAGATTGTTTCCAACTGTAGAAACAACATCACAGAAAAATGAAACGACTACAGACGACAAATTCTGGACGGTTTCATTCCTCTCCCCTGTTGATTTGGTGGTAAACCCAGGGAGAAATAAAAACCATGCACCAATTTCAGTTGCATTATTGTCAAATGCCCCACTGCTTAACATGGCTGCTTGTGCCAGCACATAAGCTTGATCTCTAATTTCTTTGATGGGTGAATGTACAACCAAATTAATGAAATGCATCAGATGTTTGTACATCAGTGGCGGGTATCTGATGAGAATATCTTGTTTAGAAGACCAACCGATATGTTCGACTAACAGAGACAATATTGATTGTTGCAAAATAGTTGGTAATGATAGAACATTGCTAGGTAGAACCTTAAAGAAATCAAATGACCCTTCTAGAACAGATGGCATCGTCCGCTACAATAAAAACAACCATCTGTCAAAAATCAACCCTAAAAGGGTTTTATTGATACATGCTAAGAAAATTAGAACTTACATGATAAACTTTCAGCGTGTCAAGCAACTTAGTGTAGAAATATAACTCTTCAGCCTCAGCAACCATGTTTATGTTGTTGCTTTCATGTGATTTCCAAAGTTCTATTATTAATATAGTATTATCATTTATATTATCAGAATCATTCACATTATCCTCTTCCTCTATTCTTCCGTTAGTGTCAACAGAACTAATACCGCCAACAAGAATATCTGTTTCCTCGTTTGAAATACATGTTTTTAACTTCTTACTACGAGAACCATGTTCAAGTGAAACAGCTGTATCTGCATTTCTCTTTAAAGTTTTCTCTTCACCCTTGTAGCGGCTATTGAGGGAAGAAATTAATGATAATAAGACTTGATGATCAGGAAGCAATAATTGCACCTCATTCTGAATATCTTGCTTAAGAGACATCCAATTACACCCAATTTGCTTGCTAGATTTAGATCTTTGGCTTAAAGCAGAAAAGAGAGAATCTAATAACTTCAATGCCTCCAAAACAAGCCGTAATGTCCCATGTTGTATATGAGACTCAGAGTGAAGTAACCCTTTATTCATTACTATTCTATTAAATGGGCGTGGGCCTATGCACTTAATTATATGTTGTACTTCAGGGCTGCTAAAAGATGGTGGTAACCCCGCCTGAGAATCAAGAAAATCAAACGGCAAACCTGCATTCACTGAAGAGATCAAGTTTGCAGCCAACGAAACAGCAGCAAACCTGCAAGTACTTCAATATGATATAATAATAATAGTACACACATACAAACACACATAGGTTGAGTAAAAAGTGAATGTAACCAGGATGTATGATCTTCAAGGTTGTAAGGGAACTCATCCAGATAAGCAGAACCAAATGCTGGCCTTCCACGCACAATTGCTAATAGCATATCCTTATGAAATTCAATTTCAGCAGCTTTGAGTTTCTTCATAACACCCAAGAGTCGTGTTGGGTTTCCCTTTAACGGAGAAGGTGATGCCTTTAAATCTGGCATCAACCCATTAGACGGGTCGGTGCAAACCATAAACAAGACCTTCTTTGCCACCTCAACACCATCTCCACCATCATCCCTTCCAGAAATGTTAACCAATTGTTCCAAAGTAACACTCCCAAACAATACACTCCTAAGGGCCACAGGCACCAAAGATTCAGGGACCAGAACCTTATCTCTTAATATAGATAGAACATATACAACAATCTCCTCTTCATCACTACCAAGCCCACGAAGAACACCAGAAAACATTTCTCTCTGCTGCAACACCCACCTTAACAACCTAGGATCCCCAATTTCCAAAAAAGACATAGCAAATCGAACAAACGACCTCCTAGTTGAAATCTTTCTTTTTATCTGCTCACCGCTTTTCCTCCTCTTATCATATTCCGCCAGCTTCAAGAAATTCGGTAGCTTAAAATCAAAACTCTTAGCAAAATCAGAAGCCAAACCCGAGCCCCGTCTCACAATAGAAGCCATCAGCAACAACGCAGCATTTTTCCCTTTGTTCTCTTTACTATTCAACTCCTTGTAAACGTCTCCCAACTTTTCCTCAAGTATCACACGAGCAAACTTATCTAAAGACCGGCTAATCGGAACCCTAGCCACATCATTAGGTTTATAAACACCATCCTTATGACTCAAAATAACATTAATCAACGACATTATGTAAGACAAACCAGGCTTCGATTGCCGTAAATTCCACGCTTGTAGAAGCTCGGAACAACCGGAAGACGTATGAACATACTGTCGCAACAGTTCGCCTCCTTCTTCGCCTCTAAGTAACTTCATAAACTCCTTTGACGCTTCAGCGCATAATTGGAGATCAATTGAGGTGATGTTACGTAATAGCTCTCTCAATTTAGCTTCGTGAGACACTTTGACTGAAAAATTAGGGATTTGGTTGCTCTCAGGATTCATAACTTCATCGTTTTCCATAGCTGAAAAGAAATAAAACTTCAAACAGTTTAAGTTCAAGTTACATAGAAGATTAGCGACGACGGTATATAAACACAAAGATATATTGAAGTCACCTGTATGTAGTAACGGATATCTGATTGGCGACGGTGGTGCGACGGTGGTGCGACGGTGGTGCGACGGTGGAAGGTGGTGGCTTGCGGCGGAGTAACGGTGGCGGCGATTCGGCAGAGGGAGGCGCTGGGGTTTATGGAGGGTATAGTGATCGAACACGCGGTTTCGAGGGTTTGCTATTTGGTTATTTGAAAAATGGAATCTAACTTTTAACTTTTTAACATTTGAAAAGTTAAAAAACCAATTATAATGTTTGAAAAT
This sequence comes from Flaveria trinervia, assembly GCA_025506515.1. NCBI lineage: Eukaryota > Viridiplantae > Streptophyta > Magnoliopsida > Asterales > Asteraceae > Flaveria > Flaveria trinervia. The sequence continues at coordinate 4,380,777 of CM046450.1, forward strand.
GTGATTGTTGTGAATAAATAAGTTAATAAGTCACTTCATACTAACTTATTAACTTATTGAAAAAGTCAATAAATTGGTTTTTAAAAATATTCCCAAACATGCCCTAAGTTTCTTTTTATCGTTTCACTAAAACAAAATTTAACTTTAAACACGTTTAAAATTTAGTTACGAAAATATATATGAGTTTTATAGTTGTTACAAAGGTGAGAAAGAGATATAAGAGAAAAGATCATAGTGTGTTTTAAGCTTTGTTGTTAGACTTACAAGAAGTGAAAATCAAGAACACGGATATTGAAAACTAGAAATTACAGAAAGTAAAACTCACACAAAAGAAAATTGTTTTCAAAATATTCAAGTTTTTCTGATTAATACTTGCAGAGAATAAATAAACTTACATGCAACGTTCACAATGAAAATAGCCATAAAAATAGAGAAAAGAAAGGACCCACTACCCAACTAACCAATGACTTATTCTTCTAAACTTTCTAAATACGTAAACATTAAAAGTATAATTAAATAAAAGATAAACTATGATGCCATGCACACTAGAGTAATGGATTTGGTCAGTGTTGTACTTTAACACTCCCTCTCAACATTGACTTGTTTCAATCCTATGCCTTCACTGAACTTGATCAACTTTGGGCTTGCTAAGCTCTTGGTAAACACATACGTCACTTATTCTGTGGTATCAACCTGTTCCATCTCAATCTTACCATTCAAGACTTTTTCTCTAATATAATGATAATCCACCTCTATATGTTTTGTATTGGATTTTCAGCTAGCTTGATTGCTGAAATATTATCACAGAATAGTTTCACTTTGTAGCCTGCCTTGTGATTCAAATCTTGCAAAAGTTGAAAAGGCCAGGTGCACTCTTGCGCTGCCATGGTGGCTGCTCGGTATTCAGCTTCAGTTGTTGACAACGAAACAATAGGTTGTCTTTTACTACACCAAGAAACTGAACTTGACCCATACATGAAAACATACCCGGTAGTAGATCTTCTCGTGTCTAGATCCCCGGCATATCTGCATCACAATATCCAGTGAGCTTAGGATCAATCTCCCTCTTGAACTGAACTCCTATTCCCACGGTTGCCTTTACAAACCGTAACACTCGTTTGGCTACAATAAGATGTGGCTTTCTCGGGGCATTCATGAACCTGCTTAGTACTCCAACAGTAAATGAAATATCGGACATGTTAAAGTAAGATAAATTAGGCTCCCTACAATCTTTTGATAACATGTTGGATCTTCAATCTCTTTTCCTTCATTGACCCTTAATTTTGTACTTGCATCTAAGGGTGTGGCAGCAGGCTTGCAACACAACATGTCAAATCTTTGCAGCAAATCCACTGTGTATTTCTTCTGGTGCAACACAATTGTCTTATTCATGTACTTTAATTCCAAACCTAGGAAGTGAACAAGTTTTCCTAAGTCCTTCATTTTGGAGCGAATACACAGATTAGTTTTCAATTGTGTTATCTCTTCTTCGACATCACATGTGATAACTAAATCATCCACGTAAACGAGTACAACTACAACTTTATCTTTGATCTTCTTGACAAATAGACTTGCGTCAGCACTAGTCAATCTAAATCTGTTTTGTTCAAGAAACTCGCCAATTTTACCAAACCAAGCTCTTGGCGACTGTTTTAAGCCATAGATAGCTTTCTTCAACTTGCATACATACTCCGGATGCTCTCGACTTTCAAACCCTAAGGGCTGCTCCATATGTATGACGTGATCAGGATCCCCGTACAAGAAAGCATTGTTCACGTCCATCTGCCATAACTTCCAATTCTTACTCGTTGCAACCGCCAAAAGTACTCGAATTGTAGTGAACTTAGCCACGGACTGAAAGTATCTTCATAATCTATTCCATACTCTTACGAGAAACCGCGTGCTACTAATCTTGCTTTGTACCTTTCAACCGACCCGTCAGCTCGTTGCTTCAACTTATAAACCCACTTATACGACACCGGTTTCACACCCGATGGCTTTGGCACCAATTCCCATGTTTGATTACTTACTAGTGTTGTCATCTCATCTTCCATGGCCCTAACCCATTCAGCTTTCGAACTGGCTTCTTCATAGCTTTTTGGTTCTGCAAAATCATCCATAACAATAGCTACATTTGCATAATGTGGGTTTTGTTTTCTTACCCTTTGGGACCTTCTCAGACTTGTTTCTGGTTCCTCAACTTCTTCATAACTTTGATCAGCTTCATCATCTTCTGTATTGATAGGTTCCTCCTTATCAAAAGTAAGGTTCACTTTAGTAGATTCGAGTTCTTCCTTAAGTTGAGTAGTATCAGGTAATGCATGCTTATCAACGGACCACCAAGAGGAATTCTCATCAAAGATGACATTCTTAGATACATGCACTTTCCCCGTACTCGGTTCCATACATCGCGACCCCTTTCTTTCCAAATCATAACCAACAAACACACAACGAATTACCTTCTTGTCCATTTTGTGACGAAAGTGATTCGGTACAAATACATAGCAAACACAACCAAACACACAAAAATGACTAACGTTTGGTTTAATTCTAGTTAGCTTTTCAAAGGGTGATACATAATTAAGTGTTTGAGATGGTAGTCGGTTAATCACATACCCGGTAGTGTTCATAGCTTCCGCCCAAAATCGCCCCGGCAGGTTATTATCGTGAATTAGACTTCTGCTCACTTCACCCAGGTGCCGGTTTTTACGTTCTGAAACTTCGTTTTGTTGTGGAGTTTTTGGACAAGTGAGCTGCCTTTTGATTCCTTTTTGCTTCAAATAGTTGCTGAAATCATGTGCCAAATACTCGCCCCCATTGTCTGATCGTAGACACTTAATTTTTCGACCCGTCGTCAACTTTGCATCTAATTCAAATTCCTTGAATTTTGACCACACTTCTGACTTTCCATCATGAAGTAAATCCAAACAAATCGAGAGTAATCGTCAACGAAGATTACCATATACTTCATTCCTTTTGTTGATGGTTGTTTGACCGGACCGAACACGTCGGAATGCACAAGTTCAAGTGGTTCGATTGCTTTGTAATCTGAGTTGGTGAATGACAACTGCTTTGCCTTTCCATATTGACATCCAGAACATACACGTTCTTTATTAACTTGAAGTTTTGGAAGCCTATTTATTAAGCCATTTCCTACTATAAGGCCTAATTTATCAAAGCCCACATGGCCCATTCTCTGGTGCCACAAATCAGCATTGTGGTTGCCTTTGGTTTTATCCAGGAACGCAGATTCAGCAGTCAATACATATACATTCTCAAACCTATGACCTTGATAAATTGGAGATGATGAACTTTCAAACTTCTTATAGATCTTGACATCTTTCGGGCCGAACAAAACATAAAGTTCTTCATCAGTCAGTTGAACTTATTCTCTTTCCTGTCGGTTGTAGTTGTGCAAGCCACCTCTTCTTCAACTTGAGCAACGAAGGCTTCCACATCCCAACTTTCTTCATTTTGAGTAGTGGTGACATTACCTTCTTCATTGTTTTTCACCCGACAGTTCCAGGCTACGTGACCTCTCCAACCACAATTATAGTGTAACATCCTGTATTTTTACGTTAACGATGTTTATTCCTTGAATAGACCATTATGATCAATTATGAAATTCATGGGTTACTTATGATTATTTTCTTAATTTGTTTTTAATTCTTGAATTTTAAAGTTAATAATGATAATTATTACATAATAAATAATAATAATAATAATGTACTAATAATGAAGGCTTTATTAATAAAACTAATAGAGATAACTATAAAATTTGTGAAAATATAAAACTTGTAAGAGTTAAAAACTTAAAGTAATTTAGTTAGGGGTTAATTTGTTAATTTTGAAACTTTAAATGAAAGTTTTAGCATGAAATAATAATATTTGAAAGTTGAGGGATCATTTGTGTAAATAACCAAAACTCCAATTTGATTCCCTCTCAACCCACGTTTTTTCGGCGGGTCTCGGCCAACTCACCGGCGACTCTCCGGCCACTTTAAAACTTTGAAATTCGACGTTTTTAACCTAAAAAAAAAAACCAACCCAAATCGTTACATTTACATGTTTCGAACTCAAATTCACGATTTAATTACGTTTAAACATCGGTTTCAAACCTCAATCAATGGAGTAACCGAAGCCATTAAACCTTAAGGCGTTCAAACATTAAAGTACAATAATAATCGAATTAACTTAATGTGACATCTCTTAATTTTGTTAACTTAGAAGTTAACTTTGTTAAATCTTAAAAGGGCCTTTTATGCCATTTTGAAACTTTGGGTTTGTTATACTTAATAATTAATTTGGTGATTAACAAATTAATATAATAATAATAACATTATAAGTGTTATAATGTTTGCTTATTATTATAAAATTTAAGGTGTTAATAAGTTTAAATAAAATAATAACTATTATTATTATTATAATAATGACACTGATAATAATACTATTAATGATAATAATATTAATAACAATAATAATCATAATAATAAGATTAATAATAATTGTCATATTAAAGTAATCTTGTAAAAAAAATAGAAACAATATAAGTGTTATTATTTAAAACTTGTATTTAACCAGCTTTAGCATAAAATAAAAACATTTTAAAACTTCAGGGTCTAAAGTGTAAATTAGCTAAAACTAAAAACAAAACTTTAAGTTCTTGTTGTTAATTGTTGAAACCACAAGGACCATTTGTGCAAATTATCAACCCAACCCCCCACCCCTTTCTCTCTCCCCGTATTTCCGGCCGCCGGCCGCCAAGTCCGGCGCGGCGCCGGTAACCCCTAATCCACCCGAAACCCTTAAATTTTAGTACCAAATCATCCCAATCGGTTCGTTTACACGTTTCGAACTTTAATGGACGCCTTAAATTCGTTTAAACACTGATTATTACGTCAAACAGACGTATAACTGAAACCTTAAAATCGTATATCCGTTTGAGCATTTACACCTAATAACAATCTAATTAAAGCAATCTGAATGATCATATGTCAATCACAAATCGAATGCAACTCACAATTCTACTTGAAACTAACTCAAACATCTCTTTTGATTCCTTCCATTAACCGCGACCTGCACACACCATGGAGCTTGTTTCGGTTTGTCTAAACTGAAATTAGTTGAGGGGAAATAATCTTTAGCACCCAAAGAAGCTTCCAACAAGTTTAATTCGATTATCATTGAAGTTTGGTCATACTTTGTTCATCTTCGACCGTGACTTGTTCTTCGATTGTTCATATCATCGATTCAAATCAAAACGGGTAATTAAACGTTGTTATATACTCGATTTCACTTGGGGAATCAAAGCCCCATGTTTATTTCAGTAATCGTTGTTGAATTGAGGTTCCATTTGATCGAAGTTGATTCTAGGGTTCTTAGAATTTGGGGGAATCCTTGGGATTGTGTTTAAATTCAATACGAACCGATGATAACCACGGCTGTATGCCTTGGTTCACCGGTTCCATGTCCATCTCCCAACCTTGAGGTCCCGGGTTCGAACCCGGGTATCCTCATTATTTTTTTAGTGTTTTTTTTTTCAGCCTATATAAAATGATATAAAAATTTCAAATAAATTCTAAAAATCTATCTTATAAATTCGAGTTATTTTAAAGGCTAACCAATTATTAAAATAAACTAAAACAAAACAAAAAAAGGCTTACTTATTTTTCTATGATCATTTAACTTTTATATATTTAAATGGTTTTTTTTAAATAATTGAATAATTATTTACATGAATATGGACTTGATGCAATAATCATTAAAATACTAATGGGCACAATAGTATTTTTATTCTTTAAAGGTTTACTTTTATAATTGTGATAATGTTATATTATTCTTAGAAAGCTATAAAGAATTAATTACATATTGAACTCCAACTTTGTTATATTTAAATTCTTTTCAAAAATATTTACATATATAATTCTTCTAATGAATTAAAAATGTAAATAATTACTTTGTAAATTGTTACTTATCAAAAACCCCTTAAAACTAGTGAAACCCTAATCATTATTTGAACGTTAACCATATTATTAATCTTGATCTTGTAATACATATTTTAGGTGCCTTGTAATGAATACTTGGGATTACTTTGGATCATCCTCTAATCTTTATTTATCATCTTGTAATGCTTATATCAATGTGAGTATTTCCATACCCCTTTTTGCTTATTTTCACACTTTGGGGTGAAACATGTTAACTTATTATCATTGCACTTGTAAACTTATTTGAGACTTGTAATCTTTATGGCAATTCATCATGCAAAGTTGTGGTTAGTTGAACTTCTGTGGTTACCATGTTATGGCGTTATATGTACAATCATTAACTATTGCTAGCCCAGCGAAGTCATAGATCTATGGGCAAGACAAGCCTGCTTGGTTGATCCAAGTACACTTAGCTGATCGTATAATCTTGTAAACGTTTGAGACTTGTAAAACTTTGTCGAGGTTTGATTGTTGCATTGTTCATAACATCCCTAATCACTTTATTCACTAACTTATGACTTGAATTGCCATCTTTTATATAATCTATGTATTAAAAACTATGGAATGCTCACCAACATTTTTATGTTGACCTTTTATTTTTAACATGTTTCAGGAATACCTCAAGTATGTGTTCTACTCTTTGAAGCTTATTACATCTAGGATTGGACCTAGAGATAAAATGGATGTTCATATTATTATAGCCTTTGTACATGATGTGTTCCTTGTTGAAACTTTTGCTTGTAATGTTACAATTGAATCTTATGATTAATATATTTGGATTTAATAAATAGCGTTATGTGGCTGTGAACAATCGTAACCTTCACATCTCGACGTTTCCGTCGTCAAGGTTGGGGTGTGACACTTAACATAAACAATCATTTATCCATTCCTAACGTTGTAATCAAGCTAATTTCTCCTGAGAAACACACAACCATTGAATTCGAGTATCACTTTCATCGTGAACCTGCAACTCGAACAAAGGCTACTTTCCGAGCAGTATTGATTTCAATTGATAGAGGGCTTTGGTTCACCTAGGCCTTCAGATGCTTTCTGCAAAATGAATTTGACTATCGTGCACATTTTCATCGTGAACCGATTTCGACCAAGCCGCAACGTGTTCTTCATTTGTTCTTATAGTGGTCAACTTCGAATCGGGTAATTAAACGCTGCTATAGACTCGTTTTCATATAGAGAACAAAAGCCCTAAGTTGGTTTTCACAAACAACAACAGTTTGATCTTCAATTTGATCAATGATGATTCTAGAGTTTATGTAAATTGTGGTTCTTTTGTGGGTATGTTTTTAACATTTAAAACCGGGTGATACCGCGACTGTATGCCTTGGTTCACCGGTTAAGTCTTCTCATGCCAACTTGGAGGTCCCGGGTTCGAAACCCGGCCACCCCCATATCTTTTTTTAAATGGCTTTTGCAGCCTTAAATCAATTTTAAAAAATTCCTAATAAATATAAAAAAATGTTTTTATAACCTTTTAATATTTTTAAGGCATCAAATAAATTTCGATAATATTTCTAAAATTTTAAATAACTAAAAACCTTTGTAATAAAATATTTTAAAGATTATTCATGGATTATTTATATGGATTTTAAAAAAATAATAAAATATTAGTGACCCGAACTTTCCCTTTAATTATTTATCTTTTAAATCACGTTATTTTAAATGGAGATTTCATAAAACATTATAAATTAATATGTTAAATGATTAATTATGTAAATAGACATTTAAATATCATTTAGATAATTAGTTTTTATTTATTTATTTTTGACCATGCTAAATGACTTTAAATAATTTTATATTATTTTGCAAGTCATATAATTAAGTACATTATAAACATTGATCAAAATGTAATCTTTTAAAACTTAAATATCCTTTTATGTGTATTTAAGTTTATATATTTAAATGATTTTCTTTTAAAATAATAACTATTTATATGCTTATGGACTTGATACAATAATTTAAAAAATCATTTAAAATAATAATGGACATAATATTATCTTTATTAATCTCTAAAATTTGGGAAATTATATACTATTCTTAGAAAATTATTAAGATTTAATTACATCATTATTATCTAATTTTATTTTTAAAATACTTATCATATAAACCTATATAATTCCTTATAATGGAATGAAAATGTAAATAACTACATTATAAACTTATTGCTTAGCAAAAACCTTAAAATATTAACACCTTAATTATTGTGAACGTTAATCGTATTGTTAACCTTAATCTTTATCTTGTAAATTATATATTTAGGTGCTTGTAATGGATACTTTGGATTATCTTTTGGATCTTACTTAATCTTTTATATCATCTTGTAATGCCTATATCTATATGAGTTCTTCCATACCCCTTTTTTTATATTTTCACACTTGGGGTGAAACATGTTAACTTATTATCATTGCACTTGTAAACTTATTTGAGACTTGTAATCTTTATGGCAATTCATCATGCAAAGTTGTGGTTAGTTGAACTTTTGTGGTTACCATGTTATGGCGTTATATGTACAATCATTAACTATTACTAGCCCAGCGAAGTCATAGATCTATGGGCCAGACAAGCCTGCTTGGTTGATCCAAGTATACTTAGCTGATCGTATAATCTTGTAAACGTTTGAGACTTGTAAAACTTTGTCGAGGTTTGATTGTTGCATGTTCATAACATCCCTAATCACTTTATTCACTAACTTATGACTTGAATTGCCATCTTTTATATACTTATGTATTGAAAACTATGGAATGCTCACCAACATTTTTATGTTGACCTTTTATTTTTAACATGTTTCAGGAATACCTCAAGTATGTGTTCTACTCTTTGAAGCTTATCACATCTAGGATTGAACCTAGGGATAAAATGGATGATCATGTTATTTGTAGCATTCGTACATGATGTAATCTTTGTTGAAACTTTTGCTAGTAATGTTACAATTGAATCTTATGATTAATATATTTGGATTTAATAAATAGCGTTATCTGGCTGTGAACAATCGTAATACTCACATCTCGACGTTTCCGCCGTCAAGGTTGGGGTGTGACATATAACATTTAGTCGGGAATTTCTTTCCACCATGTCGATACTTCCTATCACCACTGGCTTCACCTCGATCAATTTCACCATTCTTTTCTCTGTTTGATCATGAGTTTTGTTCTTGTCATGGTACCTATTAAACCCACGATTATGGTGATTCAACCGGGACTTACCCTTGCTTCGTTGCGCGTACAAAGCCTCTGCTTCTGGTTTTGATGAAGGTCCAGTGGATAAATCGCTCATTTGTTTGGCTAAGGCCTCTTGGCTAGCCAACAAGTTTTCGAAGTTGCTTAATGATGGTTGAGTAGGCCAACCTTGCACCGCCGCCACAAAACTTCTAAACTCTGCTTTTAAACCGTGAATGATGATTCGTTTCATTCGTGGTTCACCGATCTTTGCTTGTGGGTCGAGTTCGTCGATTTCTCTACACAACAATTTCACCTTGTGAAAATATTGGGGAATCGTCATCTCCTATTGGCTAACGGAAAGCAACTCATTTTCAAGAAGTTGCAATCGTGTATCGTTTTTCTTTGACAGAAGTTCTTTCAACGTATCCCAAGCTTCCTTAGGACTGGCCAAATCCTCGATGTGTTCAAGCATTTCATCTTCTACCATTGTCTTCAAGATGAACATCGCATTTCCCGCCTTTACCTTCCACTTCTTAAAACTCCTTGAGCATCTTCTCTTGCTGGTTGTCTTATATCGTTACCGTCAACAACCTCCCATAAATCTTGCCCCTGCAAGTACGAACTGATGCAGGTGGCCCACGTGTTATAGTTTTGGTTGTTGAGTTTCTTGACACCGCCTACTAAATGAAGATCTGCCATTGTGGAGTGTGGCTCTGATACCATATCGTAAAATATTCTTTGTTATATATTACTGTATATCTGATGTTTTTTATAGTATATAATTACTTATATAAGTTAAGTTGTAGTAAAAAGGTAATTGTGAATCTACACTTGTAATTTTTACTACTTAATTTATTTGCCGATAAAACTAGAGTGTTTGTAAAGTTTAAATTCAGTTATATTAGTTTATATTAGATAATACATGAATGTTATAAGCATAAACTTTTATAGCTTTCTATAGACAAAATAGTTACATGAGGTCTTTCAGCATTTAAAGAATTTTCATATAAACAAAATCTAAAGAAAGGAAATTTGTTAGGAAAAAATCTTGTAAAATGGCAATTAGTATATTGCTAAATCTTGACATGGCATATAATAGTTATTGTTTCATTAGTACATTGTTAGATTTCTAAAGAGAAGAAACGAAGCGTGATAACAAATGTTTTATATGTGTGTATGGCAATTTATGTAAACGTTCACGTCTTATAGTTTCATTAATATAATTATATAGGTCATATTTTTTATTAGTAGACACACAGTCGTTTTACTTTACATTTACTCTATTTCTAAATGTGCTTTATAATATTTAAGCTAACAACATTTGGTTAAGAAAGACATCACTTTACTAGCAGGATATCCCCGTTGGAATCATATTATTGTATTAGTAATATAAATTTCAGTAAACTAATAAAAGACTTTGTATAAATGAGAGGTGGCTTTTATATCAACTAACTCGATCTCTACACCACAGCCTACACTTATATGCCAATAGTAGATGTCTTGAATCATATTACTGTTGTATCAAATTTGATAACATGCGTAGCGTCTCATGTTAAAAAAAAAAAACCTTATAAAGTTCGACTTATTTGACTCGTTTTCTTTAAGATTTATCATGAAATTGTCACCAAAAATGATCCCGTCATTCATTCTAGATAAAACATGCAACCAACCGGTGAAGGATGATTACGACATAGTTTTAAATTAAAGACAAAGAGTTGACCACCATTAATTTAAGCTGCCTAAGAATGTTGGTGATGCCTCAAATCAAATTAAAAAAGCTTAACATTGTCTCTTTTGATAAAACCATTCATCTTTTGTAGATTACAAAGCTCTCCATTAGCCTAATCATTTGAGCTTATAGAGTTAACTTCCTCTCTGTTTACTATAATCTTGTTCCTTTTTTCAATGGATTCACTAAGCAATTTCGATGATCGATACTCCCTTAGGTTTTCTGTGTGTTCATGGGAAACTCCAAACTGGAAGTATGATGTGTATCTGAGCTCAAGAAATGAACCTACATGCAGCCATGGAAAAACCTTCACAGATCATCTGTACACAGCTTTAATTGAAGCTAAAATTCATGTATTTGAACCCGATAAATCTGATGAACTGCAACTAAGTGCTGATGATGTTCCATCTGACCGATTGTTAAAAGCAATCAAAGAATCAAAAGTTTTGATTGTAGTTTTTTCAAAGGAATATGCTTCTTGCAGGTTCTGTCTTAATAAGCTGGTAAAGATCATGAACTGCAGGAATACTGTAAGACAGGTGGTTCTTCCAGTGTTTTACCATGTTGATCCTGCTGATATACGCAAACAAACTGGCAGTTTTGAAGTTGCTTTTGCAAGATATGAGAAGTCTGTTAATCTAGAAAAGATTAAGGAATGGCAATCAGCGTTAATCGCGGCAGGAAATTTAGCAGGATGGCATATTCAAGATGACACCACAAACTGGTAAGATCTTTCTGTATATAAATTTCATGTCGAAATTAAACTAAACTTAGGTTTATTTGTGACTTTATGTAAGTTAGCATGGTTTAAATTATTTTAGGGTCAAACTCAAAGCGTGGGTGAGGTTTGGATCTTTTGTTTGATCGTTGTTAATGGGTCGAACTGACGGTTTTTTAGGTAGTTATTTAACTACCAACCGAAAGGGGGCGTTGGTTGGTAGCGTCATTTAGCGTCATGTTAGTGTTTTACTTTAACTTAACATTACATATATGTAATTCAGTCAAGAACATGAAGCAGTAAACATCTTTAACCATCACATTCGATTTCACGCTTCTGCTAGCCAACATTCATTTAAGACACTTAAGTTGATAAATGACGTTTTTGAAATATTGAAATCAATGATGTTTATGCAGCTCCGCACCAAATTATATTGAATAATTGTAAAGGAGGTTGTTAAAAGACTAATCCGAAAACGGTCTGATGTGAAGCACCCTGTCGGCTTGGACTCGCGTGTTCAGTACCTAAAAGACCTAGTTGGTATATTTGGACCAGATGATGTGGGTTCAGTTGGGATCTATGGTATGGGCGGCATTGGTAAGACGGCTATTGCAAAAGAATTCTATGATCAAGCCATTCATCACTATGAACATGGTTGTTTTCTTGAAAATGTTCGAGAAAAATCAAAACAATTCGATGGTTTAGCCCGTTTACAGGAGGAACTTCTTTCTTCACTTAAAGGAAAGAAGCATCGGGTCAACAGCGTTGACCAAGGGATTAATGTAATAAAAGAAAGATTAGGTTGTAGGAGAGTTCTTGTTGTTCTTGATGATGTAGACCACTTGAGCCAGATAGATTCTTTAACTGGATTTGGTAAGGGAAGTTTAATCATCATGACAACTAGAGATAAACATATTCTAGATCAAGTTAAAGTTGACTACCGATACGAGGTTGAGGAACTGACCCACAACGAATCCATGATGCTGTTTAACTGGCATGCTTTTAGAAGCCCGGTTCCATTAGAAAACTTCAAGAACAAACTAGACGACGTTGTAAAGTATGCTGGACGACTACCATTAGCTCTCGAGATTCTAGGATCATCTTTCTACAACAAGACAATCGAAGATTGGAACTTTATGCTTGAGAAGCTGAAGAAACATCCTCCAACTGATATTTCTGAAAGATTAAGGATTAGCTTTGACACTCTGGATGACACAGAGAAGGACATATTTCTTGACATCGCGTGTTTTTTCAATGGAACGGAAAAAGATTTTGCTGTCAAGATATTTGATGGTTGTGGGTTCTTTGGAACAATTGGAATGAGTACCTTAATAGACAGATGTTTACTGAAAGTTGATATGGATGGTAGGCTTAGAATGCATGATCTAGTACGCGACATGGGAAGAGAAGTTGTCTGTGAGAAGTTTCCACACGAGCCCGGAAAGCGTAGCCGACTGTGGTTGCAAGATGATGTATGTAATGTGCTAATGAATGATGAGGTAATCAAGTTCAATGTTCTTTCTCATTAATATGTGAATTTTGTGTTGATTTTACATGTGTTTTTTATACATTATATTTTTGTTTCGTCAGGGAACAGAAGCGATTGAAGGTATCGTTTTAGACCAACCGATGAAGCTACATTTTAGCACACGACCCTTTGCTAGGATGCCAAATTTAAGGTTGCTTCAAATCAACAACACTAATCTTGTAGGAAGCTTTCGAGGTTTGTTTAAAGAGTTAAGATGGCTTTCTTGGCATCGGTTCCCGTTGGAATGTTTACCAGCAGATTTTCATCCTGAAAAACTTATCTCACTTGATATGCAGCAAAGTAATCTTCACATGTTGTGGCACCAAACTAAGGTATGGCCTTGGTTTTCTACCAGTGTGTGTTTATCTCTATATATTCTATAGTTATTTAACCTTTTTTTTCTTGTTTTTGGTTAAACAGTTTCTTGGTAACTTAACTTCACTCGATCTTCGTGAATCAAAGTCTTTGAAGGCGACTCTTAATTTCAGTGGAGTACCAAACCTGGCTGAACTAAGACTTGGTGGGTGTGAAAAGTTATCGCGTATTCATAATTCAGTTGGAAATTTGGAAAAGTTAGTTAAACTGGATCTAGAAGCCTGCAAAAATCTCAAAGGTCTTCCTAACAGCATGTGCCATCTCAAATCGCTTGAAGAACTAAATCTTGCTAAGTGTGCAAAACTAAAAGGACTTCCCCATGAGTTAGGGAACCTAAAGAGCTTAAAAAGACTTGATGCTAGCCATGTTGGGATCAAACGGCTACCTGACTCAATCGGGTGTTTGAATCAGCTCGAGTCTTTGACATTAAACGGGTGTAAAAAGCTGAAGAAACTTCCCAGTAGCATATGCAATTTAACATCAATTGCCATTCTGTATCTTGAGGGCTGCTCAAGTCTTGAAAATTTTCCAGATGAGTTGGGTGATTGGAAGGGACTAAAAGAGATTCATGCTAGTGGAACTAGGATTAAACTGTTACCTGAATCAATAGGAAACTTAAGTGATTTAACAACTTTGTCTTTAACAAACTGTTGTACCCTCAATAGTCTTCCCAACAGTATTTGCAGATTAAAGTCACTTAGAATTCTACGCCTCACGGACTGCTTAAACTTACAAGAATTGCCTGAGAATCTTGGAGATATAAACAGTTTAGAAGATATTGGTGTTAGTGGAACTCGAATTACACAGTTACCTGATTCTATCAAACAGATACCTTACCTTCACACTTTGCTGTTAAATAACTGCAAGCAACTAAAAAGAGTTCCAGGAAGTAAGCTGGGACTATCTATGATTCGGGTTTTAGCACTAAGAGACTGTAATTTATCAGATAACGATATTCCAAATGATATCTGGGAGTTATCTTCGGTAATGGTGTTAGACTTGTCAAAAAACAGTTTTTCTTGTCTGCCTTCTGGCCTTGGTCAACTACACAATCTGCAGGTGATATATGCTACTGAGTGTACATCATTGCAAAAACTACCAAATCTATCAACTTTGGAAATTTTGAAGCATGTAGCTTTGAATTATTGTGACAAGTTGGTAGAAATTGTCGGCTTGGAGAACCTTTGTTCTTTACAACAACTTTACCTAAATGGTTGTAGTGGCTTGTTAACGATGATCGACAACTTCTTTCTCCAGGTTTGTCACTCTTTCTTAGAGGTGTCACAATGGGTAAGTTTTTGGTACATGTTGAAACGGGTCGACTTGGGTCAGGTTGACTTAAACATCTTTTATACCCAATCTTTTAAAAAAAATCATAAATAACTAGTATGTTAAATACGGTTCTTTGCACAGGGATATGGTCAAGGCCTAAGTGATTGTAAGTTCTACTTTTCAAGGAGGGGCATTCCAGACTGGTTTGAGTTTCAAGGGACTGGGGTGTGTTCACATTTGTTTGACACTTCTTCATATGTCAAAGTTGGTTCATTACATATGATTATTTGGGTAGATTATCTCTTTGGTGATGATGGTGATAAGTTTATGCGCATTGATGTTCATGTCAACAATGCAACAAGAGGCGTGAAATGGGATTGTCAAATAATAGGAAGGCGTGAAGTATCGTCATGCATGATCATGGGGCCGGTGATTGAAAGTGGTGATAGATTTGAAGTTTCATTTGAGTTGCAGGAAGAGAAAGACGTGAAGGTGGAGAAGTTTGGAGTTCATCTATCATCCATCAGCAACATAAGAAGCTCAGAAATTGTTATTATATAGAAGAGAGTACATTAAATATGCAAATTTTCAGGTGGAGAGGGGGATATGCGCAATTTCCCCTATTTTTGATAATCAACTTTTGTGTACAAACAAGATATTACAATCATACAGAAAGCAATAGTTGCATCCCTTATAATTAATAAAATGAATGAAATTCAAAATATATATTTGACTTATAATGCAGCTGAGGTTTCTTAACTGTATATTGTAAATAAATGTAACTATGCTTTGTTAATACAACATTGGTACACTCTAATTATACCCTGTAACTAAATACACGTGTCGTGACTTTTGTAGAGCATTAACATTAACATGACTCACCTTTTATGAACAATGTGCATGCCAAAGAAAGCTGAAATTCGGCTAGCCACACCAATCATGATGAGGACGAATATACAAAGACCCCAATCATGTACATTGTACCCGAATTTTAAAAGTGCGCCACAACGTGTGATCAACCACACTCCTGAGTACCTGCAGTTAACAAATTTGATTAAAGGATGTATCATCAACATTATCTTGATTTAACGTATCATTTTACTGATGAAACATCTTCCATTGTTTTAGATCGTGTTATTGAAGATTTATAGGTTACCAGATGGTTGTACCTGTTTGCATTTGCAATTACAAATGCTTCTAGGGCCCACTTAGGGTAGCACAACTTGGAAACATTCTTCAGGAACTCACTGTCTCCCGTCTGTGTTGAAATGAGAGTCAAAACTACAGGAAGGAGCACTGCAAACTGCATGAAATTTCATTCACATGAGTATGAGTGGAGAATTTTAGAAAGTAGAATCGACCCTTTTGACCCATCTACCTATACAAGGGTTGACTCAGGATATGTTACATCTCAAATGAGATTCAAAAACATTAGCTAAATATGATGTGGGCGAAACTGGTCAAAAGTTGCACCTAAAGTGCACTTTTAGTGCATACGACCTTCTATATAGTTTTTTTATCATTATTCTAATATAGTGTTCTAATCATTTTCAAAGACACTAACTATGATAAATTTTGAATAAAATTGCTTTGAACCAACCTGGCACTACCCGTTTTAAATACCATTACCCAGCCCACCCTTTTTGTTGCTGAAAATATGAAGGTATGTGCCAGGTGATAATGTCAGATGATCATCAATACAATACAAGGCACTTATATATATAGAAAAACTGTATTACTTGCTCTAATAGTTAGTGCCCTTTTTGTTACTCACCAGCTGTGACGGACCCGGATCAAGAAATATGGCTAACATGTACGCTATGCCCGTTACACAATACACAAGGGAAAGTAAAACAGTGTAATTTTCTGCAAAAGAAGATCTGGGGTAGCTGAAGAAATAGAACATGGACAAATAAACAGCTGGCTTTATAACTGTATGAAATGGTCTATTGTGTCTTTGGCTAGAAAATGAGCTAAGCTGCTGATGCCAGACGCTCGCTCTCTCCAATATTGTAATTTGTCTAAAGAGAATGTTCTCAATGCTGCAACTTTGCATAATAAAGCTGAAAAGATAAATGTATATTGCATGTTATTGTTTATATTAACCATATTCAAATAAATATTTTGTCAACATAACTTTAATAGCTTAAAGGCGGTTGTTTAGTTACTTACATACTGCAATGATGGAATAAGTGTAGCCAGGTGCCCCAAATGTTTCTTCGTTTGATTTAATAATGGATCCCAAACATGCCCCAGCAAGTAATAAGATGAGATAGTCTACTAATTGTAGCTTAGATTCTCTTAACCTCTGCTTAGCAATCCTGATAAATGGCCAACATCAGAATAAGGAAGCACAAAACTATGATCCATTAAACTCATATTAAAAGGAAAAAAGTATCCACTTTGACCCATTACCCACTCCGCCTGACCAGCCCCCATCTCGCCACCTCTAGTACTAATAAAACAGTACCTTCCAAGGAAATATCTGTATTGCATGAGAATTCCTGGAGTCGTACGGCTGGACAAATCTTTTGTTCTCAAGAAATTATGGCGAATCATATCTCTTCTTACTTCAACATTTGACCTTACATCCTGCCAAATTTCACCAGCAAAGGAATATTCCTCTGTTGCACCCTCATTGTCATTTATTTCATTACCTAAAACTTGACCTTCTGGAAACATAGCAGCATCTCTACGCATATCAGGGGGCATAGGATAACCCTTATGAAGCATCCATCTGACAGGAAGCTGTTCATAATTTACACCTGAACTTGTGTTTGGTTTAACCATACCTTCCAAAACATCTATAAAATAATCTGGTGGATTAACACGTTCTGGAACATTAATACCAAGCCCAGAAAAGTATTCTTCAACTTTCCTTACTGATCCATGATAAACCGTAAGTCCACCTTTTGCTAAAAGTATTAAATCATCAAACATCTGAAACAAAGAGTAACTGCAAAGAAATTTAACTTATCAATTAGAGTACATGAAAACCATAAAAATGTGGGTGAAATAATATTAATTACCTTGGTTGGTGAACCACCATACTAACATTACCCCTTCTAAGGTTTCCCGCCTAAGTGCTCTAAGAAGTAACTGAGAAGATGAACTATCTAAACTGATGTTGGTTCATCTAAGATCAATAAAGATGGTTCCATAACCATTTCCAAACCAACATTGACCCGTTTCCTTTGACCACCAGATATTCCACGTTTTTCGACAGTTCCAACTAACGAACCTCTAACTGCTTGTAAACCCAAAGATTCTATAACTCTCTCCACAACTAGAACACGGTCTTGTTTAAGCATGCTTGCCGGTAACCTATAAGATTTTCATATTAAATGTCAAGAAACTTGTCAAAACTCTTACTTATTGTATAGTGAATTATTATATACCTGCATTTTGCACTGAACCAGAGATTCTCCTCCACAGTTAGATTACCATGAACGATATCATCTTGTGGCACAAAACCAATTATCTTCTTATATGAATGGATCGAGTCAGGTTTCCCGTTTATAAGAATTGAACCGGTGATTCTACATCCGTGTGCTTTTCCTGCCAAGGCAGAAAGAAACGTTGTCTTACCTGCCCCAGATGGGCCCATGACAGCTGTTATACGACCTGGCATGATTTTCCCGGTAACACATCTTAAAAGATGTTTGTCTTTTCCTTTTAAAGTAAGTGTTAGATCTCGAAAAGATATCTCAATTTTGGGTCTTTTTCTGGTTTCGGTATTAACAGCCATTGAGATTACTCCTGAGAATGTGAGGTTTTGATTTTCTTGCATGGCTTTCTCTTTCTCAATCTGACCATATGCGTAGTTAAAGATTTGGCTATGAGTATGAATTGGCTTTTCTTTTTGTGTTTTCTTTTTACCTTTCGCATCTTTACTTTCCACAATGTGATCATAACTATAAAGATCTTCATCTTTATAATTAAATGTTTGACTTCTTAGCTCCAATTTGTTTTCTTCAGATGTAGTAACTGTATCATTAAAATCCACATCATCACTACTTTGGTGTAAGATTGAGAGCTCCTCAGTTTGTGGGACCGCCTTTTTACGAGAAAATGTACGAGATATTTGAGCTGCATGTTTCTTAGCAGCTTCTCGTGCCATTTTCCACCTTTCATGTGCTTTTACTTTCTCTTTTGCACGTCTTGCAGCTGCTTCCCTAGATTTAGCATGCCGTCTTTCCCGAGTTGTGATTATTTGATCAGAACAGTTGTAGATGATGAGCAGGATTGTAAATATGGCAGCCTAGATACATAATTAGTAGAATTTTATATATATATCTCTTATTTCATGAAAGGTCAGATACGTGCATACAAAGTAAATATGCATAAGTTTGATCATTCAGATAGATGCATATTCGGTAATTGAGCTTGTGGATCTATAATTAGTAAAATTACATGAATATAAGTAAAATGGACGAATGCACATATTCTTAGGATCATAATAGTTAAAATAGCTTATGAGAAAAGCTTACTATAAGCATTGCTCCGTATGCATGGATATTTTGACTTGAACTTCCACTATCACATGACGTCAACTTGAAGCATGCTGCAAGTAAAGAATATAAGGTCAGATAACTAGTGACACCATTATTAACATATGCATTCTTTCATTGCTTTAGAAATACCATATTCTTATGTTTAACTGTGAAACCATGTAACACACTTACATTTCTCAGATGTAGACCCCCTTTGACAGTAATTCCTATAATCACAAGAGAAGGAGATCATTATTTGAAGTAAAATTTGGCAGGCCTATAGGAAATAGTGAAAACATAAATATATACCCCTTGCTGCAATTTAATTGTTGGGTAGTTGTTGGACAGTATGACCCTGATGAACAAAACAGCTCACTACTGGTTCGAATATCTGCCCATATGTTTGCTCCGCCACAAGTATGATTAGGCATTCCAGGAGGCAATTGGTAAGAATATCTGAATGTAAGCTATTAATAAGTAAGTTGCTCACAGAAAAGTAGAATGTAAAACAGAGAAAACACAACTTTTACAGAAGGCACTCAAACTTACGGTTTACACATGCCACTAGCTTTATCAAGGGTTGCAATTGGGCAGTGTGCACCCAATGGGCAAGCTAACAAAAACAATATCCAAAAATGTTAATAGACATATTGACCTTGATGACTGTCATTCAAAGAAGTTGTAACTACTTACGGATCATGCAAGTAAGACCGCTCGGGCAGAAGAAACCCTCACAACAAGGCTGACAGTCCTCGGTTCGGGCAGGTATATTCTTCGAATCTCTCATGTCAGGATCGTCAATAGGTGAAGTGGCACATGCCCATCCTGGCTCACAACCAGAAACCCTAGACGTTATATTACAGTTTCTGTTAGGCTTCATATAACTGCTACCTGAAAAGAAACCTCCAAAGTAGAACCTTAACTCCGCTGAGTTACACACTCGCCGAGTAACATCTCCTGTAAAAATCATATCAACGATATGTTAGCTAATACAAATTAGGCCAAACGATTTCCAATAGACTGAAGCTCATACCATTTGTTTTCTGAATGCAAGAAGTCAAGAAGTCCAAATTAGAAGAAAAATTGAAGGCTCGATCCCACTCAGCTTCCCTAAACAGCATAAAAAGTTCAGAAGGTTCCAATCAAATCCATCCCAAAGTGCAAACAACAATATTCATCCCCCTAATTCCAACGAATACCTCGAGATTCACTTTACACTTCAATTTGAGCTCTACCTTAACCTCTCAATTCAAACTTGCTATTTCCAAATGCAAAATCGCAAATCTAACAACATTATCATGTTTACTCGAAACATACAAAACTCGATACGGTTATCAATCTCAAACTAGAAAGGTAACCAGTAACCACATCAATTTCAATCAATTAGAGAACGAATTCAAACAAACTCCGATTAACAAATCTTCTAGCATCATCATCATCATCATCATACAGTTTCAAATCAAATGCACACAACTTCATTCAATTCCTTACCGATCCTTCACACAGAACGAAGCTTGATTTCCAACATCACTGTCCAGAACCGTAGAAGTGAGATTGGAGAGACTGGCGTACACTCTCTGAGTAATGAACGGGAGAAACGCGGTATCGTTTATCTGACCGGCGAATTCGTCGCCGACAACTTGAGAGTGTACGAACTCCGGCGAATGCAGCAGCTGCAACACGACGGCGATAGCTACGGCGGTGAGAAGTTTATCTCCGGTCATTCTCCGGCAACCTACTAGCAGCAGATTGTGATTGAACGTGCATACAATTGACGGATCAAGTAGATTAATAATTTATGTATGAGGGTTCGGACCACTTGCCGGCATTGACATATCCCTTGGTTTGACGAACTTGTGTACGTGTTTTAGACATGTTCAAAGCTAGAAATTATAATTTACAACATCACCACTTGTTTAATTTGAATAATTTCAACTTAAGCGTGTTATGTGATTATTTTATTATCGGTTGACATAAACCGTTTTGGTGTTTAGTGTTGATTTTTCTTGCGATACGAGGCGATTGATAACTAAGCTTGTTGTTGTAGTCTGTGATCATGTTATTAGAATCGGATCGGAGAGTGAAACGAATGTCTTATCGGTTTGCTGGTCGAACCGGTCGAGATCGGATAAAATTATAATTATTTTAATAAAGAACATGTAAAAAATACCGAAAAAATATATATATATATAGATGCCGATTCAACTGACCTGGCCGCCGGTTCGAGCGCTTCAACCGGTCCGACCACCGGTTCAATGTTAGAATGGTTTCAAGCATCAAACCGAGCCGGATTGGACTCCGGTTCCCAGTTCAACCGGTCCGGATTTCAAAAATAATACACATGATAATAGAAAAAATAATTGATTTTAAAAACATATATATATACTATAAAATTTCTAATATTTGTGGTTATACGTATAACCCACAAATATTAGAAATTTTATAGTATATATAATAATATAATAAAAAATGAAAAGCATAACTCATAATCAAATAAAAAAACATTTGACCTGGAAACTTTAGGGTCATTCATTGAAAGAGTTGTAAGTGACGTTTGATTATTATAGTATATATAAATTGTAGGGTGTGTTGGGTAGTTCACGAAAAATATTATTTGAATTTTGAATTTAGAGTAGTAAATCTTCAATAAAGCTAAAAATTTGAGTGATGTAAAATCGAGTATACATCATGTGTAAGTTTTTCACTTGAATTGTATATAACCTTCACTAAATTTCGTTTGGCAAATTTTCATTTAGTTTCAAATCATCATTAAGAGCGTATTCAAAAAATATAGGTGTAAACCTATAGTAATTATAATACTATGATTGCTCTCAGCAACTAAACTGAAAGGTAAATATATAATGGTAAAATTAATGATACGAACTATTCTCGGTTAATAGGTTTAATGCATTTGTAATTTGTAAAACAACTTATAAGTAAAACAATATACATATATATATTAGAAATATATATATTATTACTTTAGTTAACATTGAACTAAAAGTCTACAAGTCGAAAATTTACTTTATAAAAAGTATACAATTCAATCTAAAATACTATTAGAAAATATAATAATGACAAGTTAAAATTGACGGTATGATATATTAATAAAGAGCTTCAGAGTCGTTAGATGCAGACACAAATTTTTGTTTTAGGTATTGTATTTCTTTGATATAGAAGCTATATTAATACCCATTCACATGTTATTTTAACATTTTACCAAGCCAACTTTCATCAGTTACAAAAATATATATTTAGTTATTAAACCGTCTCACTTAAGCGGATGTAACGATGCTAAGTCAATATCTATAGTTTAAAATTTAAAATGAATAGGCGTAGCTAGATGAATATTGTTCTCATAAATACTATTATAAGTTTTTCCATCTTTGTAATTTCGTTTGTAATTGGGAACGGGTGCGAAAGAAAACAAAAGAAAGAAACTTATGAATTTTATTTTTTGACAGCAACGTTTTGAGGTTTGAAATATATTTATTTAAAAGAAATGTTTATAAATTATAAATTAGGCTTGTTTAAACGGTTGTCTCTTTGGTTTTAAAAAGCACTAGACGTGCCAAGGTAAGCCTTGTTGGTAATCAAACCCTTTGAAACACTACTAGAAATCCCATACTAGCTCATTAAATCAACACAAGAACAAAAACTCGATGATTTTGTGAAAACACTTGTATGTCTATTTTATTATTATATCAGTAAAGCTTTTAAAATACACAAAAACTAATTATCTTATGGGTTATTGGATTTAATAATTTCAAATTGTATTTATTGGTCAGGATTAATCACAACTAAGAAAATGTTTACAGATACTTTTAATTTTAAATTTAGTTTCCTCCAATGATTTCTTACTAATCAAAAGTTAACCATCCTTAGTTTTTTTTATAAAATGAGATCAACTTTGAGCAATTTTTCAACTCCATCACTGTCTAGTCTCAATTAGGTCTGTTTTCTATTGTTTAACCTCCGTCATCATCTGAAATCTACCTCCAACGAGTTTGGTGGTTCAAAATCAGTAGGTGAAGATTGACGGGTTTTTGGGTGCGGAAGTTTCAAATTGAAGGTCCTGGTGATAGATTTCAACTTTCTGTTTAGTGTTTTGGCGACAAAAACAATACACGTTATCAAAAAACTAACAGGGTTATTTCTTTGTTCGTAAAGGATCGTCAGATGAAAATAAACTTAAAATTGAGAGTATTTGTAAACATTTATTGAGTTAGGATTAATCTCGGCTAATAAATAACATCTGGGATTATTAAAATCCAATAACTCTTATTTTATTTATAACTAAACAATACTTGAAAACCATGTAACCTACTCCATCGAAAAGACTTATAAACTTTTAAAATAATCTTATCTATTAAACATGATATACAACATGACAAGTTCAATAAAAGTTTATAATTATCTCTTCTAACAACTTGATAATTTTTCTAAACTAAACATTTATCTTTTTTTTAATCAAATTAACATATTCAAGTCTTACATCTTAAAAGTCAAGATGCTAAGACATGGGGTCATCAACACAACAATTTGATATTCAATATATGAATATAAGTTATATATAGGCGCCACCTTCGATGAAGAGGTTGCCTTCATCTCCATATGTTATTCTCGTTATGGCAAGTGCATCTCTACATCTCATGATACAAGGTTGTACACTCGTACACGACTCAACTTGTGCAATAAAGATAGTATCCAACATCTAGATACCTGTTTTACGTTCCTTCAAATACCACAAGTGTTAGGCGTGTATGAGACTTGTATGGTCCATTTGGCATATCAGGTCCCACAGATAATAAATATGACAGGTGTTTTCGTCCAACATTATGACAATTCTAACAAAATTAAACTAAAACTATCAAAAGAAATATCAGAAACTAGAGCATATGTCTTGTCAGAGATAGGAACTGATCTGACCATATACCCTGTAGGATTAGCCAATGCAAATGATCAAATATTCAAATCATGACATAAAAAGGGAGATTTTAAGGAATCAAGAAATATGCGCATAGCCATAAAGATCAAACAAAGGCGTCGTCAGTTAAATTTGAGTTTAAAATCTTCTGCAAAATAGTATTCAACAGTCATCGTCCAAATCCAACATAACAAAATAAAGTCTGACAAGAATGTAATGCTTCCCTAATACAAACCCTATTTGAAAGTTCAAGGTAAGATCTTCACTGCAGATTGTGGGCATGGAAACCTAGTAGAACATCTTCACAGAATTGCCAGATTTAAGAGCCACCCTGGCACAAAAGACAAAATTCCTGACATTAGAACAAGAAGAAATTAATAACAATAATAATTGCAAGTTTGCAACATGAAGAAATATCCAACTTAATAAGAAGGTAAGTCATACGTTACTCGAATAAGGATGAAAATGTGAACTTTTTCATCAAATAAAAAAGTTCTTCAGTGACTTAACACTTAACTAAACAAACAATCAAACCACACAGTAAACAAACATACCCGATCAGGTTGGGGTAGGGTGAGCTAAAGCAAACCTTACCCTTGTCTCAAATGATAAAGAGACTACACCCAGGGAGACCCTTGCACAATATTTTGTGTATTTAATTTTTTAATTAGTCTCTGAAAGATACACGAAAAACCCAATATCCTAACATAATAAAGGTCAAAATATCATAACAAATATCACAATAAAATTTATCGGTAGCATAAGGAAGCATAAGGCTAGAGTACGTAATAGTGTAATACTTAAAGCACATCTAAGACTAAAGGCAAAATCCACCACTAAAAGCCATCTAAAAGAAATCATAGAAAGTATCTAATACTTCCACCTTCGACTAAATGCAGGCTAGAAAGTATGTAGCATCATTGCATCACACCTAAGACTAAAGGTCACCCTAAAAACAATTAGTGTCCACACCTACACCTGGAATACCAACAGCTACATTGAGGAAGATGGGAGACCATGAATGGTTATAATTATGATTAGACTATTATTCAATTGCTTTCATGTATTTGATAAGTTTCTTTTACGCTTTAAGTACAACAAGGTAACAATTGCCAGGTGTCATTAATTTATTATTTTCTGGATACCAAATGTATCATGTACGTGGTCTCACCTTGCACCTCAGCTTTAAGAACTTAAGTGCCTCGTGCTTTTTTCATGATAATCCGTTCACAAATTACAAGTACTGTTAGTATAGCTTTTATGGATTCTTTAGCATCCCCAATCCCACTAAAACAAACAATAAGGTGCTTCATAAATCATAATGAAGTAGATTGTTTGATTAACCATTATGTCCCTCAACTTTTGAAAATAATATTGTGTTATGTGGAGCTGAATGGAATATTGCTGTTGGCCAGCTAAAACAATAACTCTGCA
Organism: Flaveria trinervia; assembly: GCA_025506515.1. NCBI lineage: Eukaryota > Viridiplantae > Streptophyta > Magnoliopsida > Asterales > Asteraceae > Flaveria > Flaveria trinervia. The sequence goes on from CM046450.1 coordinate 4,406,410, forward strand.
CCTACTTATTCTTACTGCCACAGTCACGCGTACCGCATGGTGTTGCCATCAGAAAGTCCAATGATGAACAAAAACACAAAAATGAGCTGACTATTGTTGCCATTATGTCTCTCAACAGAAACACAAAAGAAAGTCCAATAAATGGAGTGAAATTGTTGCATTCTTATGGATTGTAAAAGTAGACGACCATATCTCTCAAGCTCTTCCTTATAAACAAAATTCATATCTCCAAAGACTGATTCTCTCCTAATAATATATTTGCTAATGTCAAAGAGAACAAGACACTCAAAGAATATGAACTAGGGTAAGCTGATGATGATGAGATTCTCCCCCGTGAATGATTTTGGATAGATTATAGAGTATAGAGAGACAAACTTTGATGTCAAAACCAAGGTTTAAAAAGTACGAAATTGAGCCTCGAGGCGTTTTCCCATCGTCTCATGAGACGTAAGCCTCGATGCGAACTGAGGCGTAAGCCCGGGGAGAAATTAATATATAATATATATATATATATATAATATATATATATATATATATATATATATATATATATATATATATATATAATATATATATATATATATATATATATATATATATATATATATATATATATATCGTATAAAAAAGAAAAATACAAACTAATTTCATCATTAGATTCATCAAAAACATCAAAAACACACATTAAAAAGACATGGAATGTTTGAAACTAACACGGAGAGTCTAATACATCAAAAACAAACAATAAAACCCGTTGAGGCAACCTTGAGGCGCAACTTTTCTTACCGCCTCAGCCCTATAAGGCGCACATACAAAATAACTTTCTAAGGCGGCGCCTCATACTTGTTTTTTGGGTGCCTCGCTCAAGGCGTACGCCTCAGCTGTTTTTTTAAACTACGGTCAAAACAGATCTGATTAAGTGAGAATACATGCATTCCCAAATGCTACTGTGAAATAGTTTTGCCAAATGCCCAAATAAATTTCAGTTATATCACTCCGATGAACTTTAGAGCAAGAACAACTTACTTGAACGAATAAGTAAATAACTTGGGTTCAACAGTTTCATCGTAAAACTTGAAAATGTAGTATGTACTAAATGATTTTGGTTGCAAGTTTTAATTTATGCCTATTGCTTGTCAAACCAGTAAACCACACACACATTTAATGGTACTGTCCAATGGTGCTCAGATCAAATTTATGTCAAGGTTGCACATTCACATCCTAAAAACAAACAAACAAACATACCCAGAAAATCCCACTCAAGAGCAGGGTCTGAGAGGGGTAGTTGGTGGCGAGTCTTTCCTCTATCTTGGGAGATAGAGAGACCGCTTCCGAAGAGACCCCGACTCAGTAAGGAAAACAATAACAGTAGCAAGTATAATATACGGCATACAACACACAGGTAAAGATCACATAAAAGCAGAGAAATTGAGTACAACAATAACCGTCAAGAATCACACGAAAGGGCAGATTGAAGAAAACAGGGGTCCCGCAACCAAGTCTACGACTACCCTTCCTACCCACACATTCACATCCTAAAGCTCCCAAAAATTGCAGGACCTTAGCTTCTTAAGTGAACTAGAACTCATGAGATATATGTCTTCTATATTTTTAAAAGCAAGAAGTCTCATCTTCAACCTTGGTTATCTACTACACTACATAGGGAACATGGTACACTGAGTCACTGATCAAAATTCATCCTACACAAAATCAGCCCCATAACTCTTCAACAATCAGTTTAATACATGGCTTTCACCAATGCAGCCCCCTAAGCTAACAAAAGCCCATAATTCTGAAACCACAAGCAAACCGATAAACATAAAACAAACACTATAGGACCCCAGATATAGCACCATCAAACGCAATATACCACATCATTATCATATACAAAATAGGACTATAGAACAGCACACGTACCAATCACTGCTGCTGTTGTTGCTGAGAGTTTGGTGGAGGCGGCATACCCGGGCGAGGAGGTCCAAACACAGGCACCTGCCCACCAGGAGGAGGCATCCCCGGCCGAACCGGCGGTGGCGGTCCAGGCATCCCAGGGCGCGGAGCTCCGCCAGGCGGAGGCGGACCCCTCATCATCTGCGGCGGAGGAGCCATCGGCCTCTGCCCATACTGCCCCGGCGGAGGCACCGGATACTGCCCAGGAGGCCGCTGAGCAAACTGAGGCGGCATCTGCGGCGGAGGTCCACGTGGCATCTGCGGAGGAGGCCCCTGCCCAGGGTATGGCATCTGCCCCGGCCGAATCACCGGCGCCGGCGGGTAGTTAATCGGCGGAGCCGACAGATTAGGCACCGGGGGCCGAGAAATCTGCGGTTGCATCATCCCCGGCGCCGGTCCACCGATTCCCCTAACCGGTCCAGCTAAACCGGGCTGAGCCTGAACCAAAGGAGCAGTAGGTATCCCCCGACCAGCGGCCCGACCAACACCGGTCCAGCCAACGCCGCCGCTCCGACGGCTTTAGCTCTATTCTCATCGGGTGGCGGAGGGCCTTCAACCGTCATCGAAATCACCTCCTCACCTCTCAATAACACAAGACCGAGAGTCCGACGATCTTCACGTTCTTCGTTCTTCTTCGCGCCTTTCGCCGGTGGAAGTTTACGGAACTCTTCGCAGTCGCCGATGACGAGGTTCATGTGGCGATCGAAGGCCATGAACTTTCCGACGAGCTGACGGCCGTCTTGGATGGTGACTCGCATACGGTAGTTGATGTACTGCAGCATTTTGGAGCCCTTTGACATCGACATTTTGGTTGATCTGAGGGTTAGGGTGTTGCAGAACTTGGGGGTGGAGATTAGGGTTTTAGAAAGGGGGGAGTGAGTTCTAAAGGCGAGTGAGGAGTTTATTATCGTTTTATAAATGGCGTTGCTCTTTCATTTTACTGCAATCAAGCCCTCCCAGTTTGGTATTTTGTAAATCTTCTTCGCTTTATTCATTTGTACCGAGTACCGACTTCTTTTTTTCTTTTTCTGGAACAGCAATTATTTTCATTTCATCAAGCAAAATACATATGCCTTAGCAACATGCTTAAACTATAAGGGCAAGACACCATTACAAAGCGTTTGAGAAATAAAATAAACCCAATTACACCGATCTAAGTTTTAATACTAGACCTATATTTAATTCATACGAAGGCCATCGATTTCACTTCATCAATTGTACGTGCCACCAATATTGGTCTATTGGAAAATATGAAATTGTTTCTTGTCTTCCGGATGCACCAACAAGTTGTCACAATTACCACTTGAAAAACTTTCCTCACCTTATCATTCACCTTTGCTAATTTGTGTAGATCTAATAAATCCTTTACCGAGTATCCATAAATCGGTTGAATGCCGCACCAAAAACTCACCTCTGACCAAACTTGAGAGGTGAAAAGACATGAAGTAAGAAGGTGTTCCATTGTTTCCTCCCCATCCTTGCATAATGGGCATATGAAAGAGGGGGTCTGAATATATCTTTTCTTTAGTGACATAAGAGTGGATGACCGCTCCGTTTCCGCCCTCCATGCAAAAATGTTCAGTTTTAACAGGAGACAATTATTCCAAGCAATAATGTAATCGAAACCATGGTTCTCATTGCTAGAAATAAATTTCCTAGCTAATTTAACAGAGAAAGAACCAAAGGGATCTACACCCCGAAACCATCAATCAGAACCTCCATCAAATTGACTTCCTGGAGAAGATTAATGCATTCCATGAGCTGTTGAGATGTCTTAATGCCCAGAAAAGCTTACTCGATCAGCAAACTTGCAGCTTTTATCCACCTCCATCTGAAATAAACGAGGGAAAAGGATGTGGAGGGGGTCTTTATCAATCGAGGGATCCAACCAAAATCAAATATATTTTCCATTCCCAGCTTTTCCTTTGAATTGCTTTGATATGGTTGAGAAAGCAAGATGAGATTCTAGTTTTATACTTTTATGACACTCACAATTCACAAATCACAATAGAATTCTTATAATGTTTTTTAACATAATAATGGAAATATAAAAATCACATAATTTCATTTTTTATAAAAACGTTATTCGTAAATTATATAATTTATATATAGGTTCATATTTGTAATCATAATCATACCCATTACGTCTCATTCACAGTTACGCTAGACCCTGAGTCTAGGGAGGTTAGGATGTAAGCAGTTCTTCCACTATCCCAGATGATAGAGAGACTGCTTTCGATGAGACTTTCGGCTTCGACACTCACAATAAGCACCAATGACCCACAAAAACACGTGCAGGATGTTTAACAAGGTAGTTAATATATTGTATATACAAGAAGCACTTGTTGAAAATAATTGATTAGGAGACACACACTAGGCAATCATCGTAAGAAAAGAAAAATATATACAATGATCAACAATATACGAGGTTCAATAATCAATTCATAAATAGCCTACTACCATATTGGATACCTCTAAACCCTCCTCTAGACGTCTTTAACGTTGATCCTACATCTCCATGTACTATTATTCTGGACCATGTCCTTCAAGAGGTGCCACTCTAACAAATCTTGTCTAATCTTCTCATCCCATATTATTTTAGGCCTACCTCTACTCCTTTTTCCTCGACATTTAGGGCCTCCTATCCGGTTCTGTTATTTGTCTCATCTTCACATGTCCAAGCCATCCTAATCTTCAATCTCTAATATTATCTGGTATACTAGCTACTCATTATCTTTGCTACTTTCATTTTGCGTAATTGGTTCTTCTTGATTGCCCAACACTCTGTTCCATACAACATAGACGGATGAACTACAACTCTATATAATTTATCCTTTAACTTGGTTGGGAGGTTGTTGTCACACAAACCCCTGAATCTGCCTTCCACCCACAACATCATGCCTGAATCTGGTGTGTCACATTAACATCCATCACCTTCCAAGTACGATCCTAAATACCTAAACTTATATATATAGGTTGAATGATGTTATATTTAACAGACCTCTGTTTATCGTTTAGAATTAATTTATAAGGAAAATATAGATAAATAATAGCACAACTTGATTAAACGAGTATCATTTAATTGAAATATAGATAAAAAAAGATATGAGATGTTTTTAGAAGTTGAAAAAACTTTAAAAATAAATATGATTTTTAGTTATAAAGATAAAGATAGAAGCTTCGTTGGTGGTTTTCGGCGACCGCGGCGGTGACCCAAGGGTGGTTTCTAGCGGCAGCAACGCGTCTTGAGGGTAGTTTCCGGTAGCGGTGATGGCTGACGATAGTTTCTAGCGGCCGTAGTTTCCAGTGGTGGCGTCCGACGATGGTTTCTCGGGGCGGTGGTGGGCGGCGCCGCTGGTGGTGGTGGTGGTTGCTGGTGACGAGCGATCTTGGTGGTCGGTGGTGGTTGTTGTGGTGGGTAAGTAGGTGGTGAAGGTGACTAATGATGAAAGAATTGATGGAATAAAAAAAGAAAAAAGAAAGGGAAGTTGATGAATGAATTGAGGGAATAAATCAACGACGTAATTGTTCATTCTATTACCTCCACCAACCAAACTGTTACGTGTCCAGTAGGCCCAAGGCCATGCCATCGTAAATCATGCAAGCCAATTAATGGGGATCCCATACAACTTGATTGGTGCAAGTCAAACTTTATTTTTAGGAGTGCTTTTATTTTCTTTCTAGTGTGCTAGAATAAAGGAGTGATTTGGTTTACTACCATTCATATCCACGTAAACATAGGATCTCAATTAAATTGTAATATTGCATTGTATCTTTATATATGGAGGACTTTGCATTCTGAAAGGTATGGAGGAAATTGATCCGTTCTCATCTTAATTCTTTTCTAGCTCTCTCTCTTAATTTCTTTTATTTTGAATAACCGATCGATCCACATCAGTGGTATCAGAGCAGTCTTGATCCTATGGAACTCGAAAAAAATCCCTTGAACAATTTCAACAAGAAACACAAAAAAACTTTGAAAAGTTTACTTCCTTGATCGAGCGTTTGGTTGTGGAAGTTCAATCTCTCAAAGAAAAGACTCCGACAAACTCCCCAGGGGCTGGTGATGGACAAATTGTTGTCACTGGAGGTGGGGGAAAACCTTACTTGAAGCTACATTTTCCGCGCTTTAGCGGAGAAGACCCTATGGGTTGGATCTATCAAGCTGAGCAGTATTTCGATTTTCAAAAGGTAGCTGTGGAAGATCAGGTGCAACTAGCATCTATTCATTTGGATGGCATTGCGCTTCAATGGCATCGTTGGTATAAAAAAACAAAGGCCCGATAACGTGGTTGGAGTTCACGACTGCTTTGTTGAGTCGGTTTGGTCTGACAGATTATGAAGAACCCTCCGAGTCCTTTCACCGCCTTAAACAACTCACTACCGTTTCCGCCTACATCGAAGCCTTTGAACGGTTGTCAAACCGTGTCGACGGGTTATCTGAACCGTTCCTTGTAGGCTGTTTTATTGGTGGCCTGAAGGAAGAAATTCGTTTGGAAGTTAAGCTCAAGAAGCCCTGTTACTTAGTTGATGCGATGGGGTCAGCAAGGACGGTGGAAGACAAGTTGTCCTTACAACCCATGATGTTCTCTCCTCAGCAACCCCAAGGGTTTACTACAACCTCCAAGAACTCTTCAAGCGTTGGTATATTAGGTGTCACACCCCCGCTAAGAGCGGAAACACGGGGTTGCGACGAGACGGGAATCGTCATAACACATGGTAAGCGATAGAGATGCAATAATAAAAATGATGACAAGCGTGTCATGACGACACCCGACAACAAGGGGACTTGTGTCGTGTATAGTCAATGTTCACGACAACATAGCCATAAGCATAACAGGATAAACGATTCACATGATCACATAAAGATGAAATTGTAATGTAAATTCCCACAACCCGGGAACAAGTTTCAAAAGATTGTAATTGTTTACACAGTTCAACATTGTTCAAAGTAATTGTTTGTCAAACATGTTTAGTCCAAAAATGCATCCTAGGGTCTCCACTAAGGCAGCACACCTAGAACCTCAGCTAGCATGATCACCTGAAAAGATATGCTCAAAATGGTCAACATAATTGTTGGTGAGCTCGCAGGTTTAAGTAATAAAAGTGTAAGTGATGCTGTATAAAGTAAATGATATGGAATACCGTGAATACAGTTATATACACAAGTAAAATCACATGACATGAGCTTTGCAACCAAACCTAACGACGTACACAAAGAAATTGTCGGCATATATTCACCCAAGACCCGTACCTGGCTATTGTTGGTACTAACTAGTATACCAACATGAGGGTGGAGGTGTCAACCCAGTAGTACTACCAATACCTAACCGTCGGTTCCCACACTGGAATTAAATAGTTGCAAAGATAGAACCACACAGCAGACCCAAGCATGTATCAGATAAGTACTTGCAACACAGTATCACGTTGATTCCTTATATGAAAATTGTATGTATGTTGTACAGCATAGAAAATAAGCGAGCATACTTTTCCCCCATGTTTGTAAATATTTGTAAAATAGTATAAGCATAAAAAGGGGCCACGAAACTCACATGTTAAGCGGTAAGTATGAAAGGTCGAGATTCCAACAGTTGAATGCAATGATCGGTCAAACACCTATTGACAGTTATTGTCAAGCATTAATGACATGTATAAAGCGTATAGAAATGTTTGGTCGGTTCGGGTTGTATCGGTTCGGTCGTGGGTAGCACACACACACAAGCGGACACACGTATCAGATCTTATGTAGATCCAAGTACTACGAGTAGTCATCATTGCTTATGACATCCTTGTAAAGATCTCATTGTTATGAAAGATGACACTTGTTAAGTATTTGTAGTTTCAAATGGGTTGTCGGTAATTGTAAAATGTTAGGTTTATTTCAATTGAAATAGTATGTGCATGTTGATAGCGTTGACTTTAATCTTTGGGGTCAAGCAATGACACTTTTACTGATGTTGCCTTATCATCATCAGACGTTCAAGGGAAATTCACACTCATCATCAGACACACAACAGGACCAGATGCTCGACCCACGTTCCATTCGTACGAATCAACCTTCAATCGTGCGAATTAGCTACTTTCGTGCGATTGAACCTTCATTCGTGCGATTGGACTCAGTCTCACCACACAACACACACATTCGCACGACCCAACCTCCATGCACGCGAATCAACCCTCAATCGTGCGAATTAGCTACTTTCGTGCGATTGAACCTTCATTCGTGCGATTGGACTCTAGTCGTGCGAAACACGCACAATCGCATACACTCAGTCGGTCACCTGACTCAATCGCACACAATCATTCATACGCATGACTCAATCGTATACACTCATTCGCACGCATGACTCAATCGCATACAAACACCCAGTCGCACGACTCAGTCGCACGACATGCCTAGTCGCACAACTCAGTCGCACGATTGACTTAGACGCATGATTCAGTCGCACGACTCACTCAGTCGCACGGCTCAATCGCATGACAGACCCAGTCGCCTGAACTGCAGAATCGTGACTGTGGTCGGGCTGAGCAGCCCCCGAGCTGCTCTAACGCGAGTTTTATACCACGAGGACTTCCAGAAACACTCAACAAACATACACAAACATGAAACACAAGCAGAAGGACCTCACACGCACCCACACGACCTCATGTGCTCGGATGAACCCGAGCACCTGAAACCCTAGAAAACACAGCAGTAAAAAGACAAGAAAAGAGACAACCAAAGTCGTCTACCTGCTAGAAATGAGTAGATGAGGCTGTAGATGAAGACTAGATGACGAAAACGAGACCACACGGGTAGATTTTGGTGCTAGAATGAAGAAAATGTGTGTGTAGGGAATGAAGAGGTGAAGAAGATGAAGTGAGTGAGGAATGGCTGGGAATGGGGTTTATATACCCAGTCCAAGTTTACAAAATTACAAGTTTAGTCCCTGCACTTAACCCTCGAGTTTCCCAAAATTTGTTTCGGTTGATTACGACCTTAAAACGTTCGTTATATTAAGGTTAAAAGCGTGTTAATGGCCTGTAACATCCTGTATTTTTCCGTTCTTAATTTTTATGTTGGTGCGTGGCCTCGTTAGTAAATGTAAAAAAAAATAAATAAAAATATATATATATAATAATAATAATTATAATAATAATAATAATAATATTATAATAATAATAATTATTATAATAATAATAATAATAATAATAATAATGATAATAATAATAATAATGATAATAATAATAATAATAATAATAATAATAATAATAATAATAATAAAACTTGAATAATTAAGGTTTAAAAAGTTGAGGGGGTCTTAATGCAAATTTTGAAACATCAAATTAAAACTTTAAGCTTAATGTTATGAAGCACAAAATGGAGGGACTAGTTGTGTAAATAGTCAAAACTCAAATCGGGTTTCCCCGATTTTCCGGCTGCCGGCTCCGGCGAGCTCCGGCCGAGCTCCGGCAAGTCTCCAAACCCCATTTTAAAAACCGATTTGATCAGCTAAACCGCCCCTCGTCTTCGACTATGGGTTTCGAACCCAAACCCAACTCCAATTGAAATTCCCGCTCGTTTCTTTTTCAAAACCGAACCCGTGCCTAAACCTTACCAAAATCCGAATCGAATCTTGCCAATTTCACAAAATTGAATCAAATTAATCATTTCTAAACTTAATACGCATCCTAAACAATCAATCAGTCAATTATAATTACACAATTACAGCTCGAATCTCTCAAATTTGGTAAACGGGAACGCGGTCTCAAAATCAAACGAGTTAAGCTCGAATCCATGAAATCAAACCTATATATTTTGGCCTTTCGGTTCATTGTGGAGTTCCTAAACTCCCTGAACCTCCAATTTCACTAAAAACCTCCTCGATCAAGAAGCCCCAATTCGCGAACACCCGAGTTTTAGTCGATCTTGAAATCACACAAAGCTTAATCGAAACAGGTAATTAGAACCTGTTATTGACTCGATTTGGTCCAGGGATCAAAAGCCCCATGATTATTTGGGTGTTTAACATCGAATCGGAGGTCAATTTTGACCCTGTTGAACCTAGGGTTCATACAATTGGGGGGAAACCAGAGAGGCAGAGCTTAAATTCAATACAAACCAAGTGAAACCAAGGCCTTGGCCCTGGTTCACTGGTTCCTGCACTTCAGCCCTCCAAGGGAGACCCGGGTTCGAACCCCGGGCAGCCCCTTCCCTTTTTTCTTTTTATTTTTCTGATTTTTTTCTACTTTCTTCACTTCTTTTTAATTATTTAATTTTTTTTTTTTTTTTTATTTTATTTTTATTCTGAAAATTTCTAAAAATAATTTTATAAAATGCAGATTATTCTTTTTATTTTTGTTTAATTAATTTGCGACTAAATGAATTTTTATAAAATACCTTTGTATTTATAAATACATTACTGTATTTCAAAAAAAAAAATAAAATACAAAAGAGATGTGTGAACATAATACTTGTATATTTATATATATATTCAAACAATTAAATTGTTTAGTTATTTATACCTATATATATAATATATATTTTTACATAGCTCTTTATAATAGCTAAATCACTTATTATAATATACAATATTATAAATCGATTAAGCGTACAATTAAATCAAGTTGTACTTATCCTTTCTCGCACGCGCAAATAATTAATTATTTCAAAGTATAAAAATCCACTCGTTCCATTTATCCGATCGCATCAATAACATATAATAGATACGAATAATTATTAAATCCTATTAGACCTACAATTAATCATCAAACAAATTATAACGCGCTACTTTATTCGTTTAGGTGTGTTGTGACGTTTGTGTTGGATCTTATTCGTGGTTATTCTTATTTCATCTTCAAACCCTTATTAACAAGTGAGTTCTTATGGCCCATTTACATATATTTTACACCTTTCGGGGTGAAACATGTTGGTTATACAAAAACATACCCTACACGCTTTGATACTTATTATGCACGTGCAATTCTTTACATAGTCGTGGTTAATTGAATGTGTTGAGTTATATATGAGATGTGTCATATGTGTGCAATCATTAACTAAATCTAGCCTGGCAAAGTCTTAGATCTTTGGGCCTGACAAGCCTATTTGGTGCTAAAGTCGATGTATTGCCGACTCCTAGGAGCCGTATGCTTGTGCACTAGGGAACAAATACACTTAGCTAATCATGCTTATTCATATGTTGTTCAGTCAGGTTTGGTTGTAACTATGCATGTTCTATATACTTGCTTATTCTGTGACCATTGACTAGAATTGCCCATTTTTTTTGGTATACTTATTGTACTTAAAACCATGAGAACTCACCAACTTGTTAGTTGACCTTATTTTCAACATGTTTCAGGTAATGTGCAAGCTTAAAAGATGATTGAAGAAAATGCTTAAACTTAGGACATGGACTTAGACCTAATAAGAACTTTTGGAATTTCTTGCTGTATTGTTTGATTTTGAGACATTGATGTATGTGGTGGTTGAAAACAATTAATTAATGGCATTTACATTAATCATAGCGTTATGTGGTTGTGAACAATCTTAACCCTCACACTTCGACGTTTCCGCCGTCAAGGTGGGGTGTGACAGATTGGTATCAGAGCCCATAACTATAGGGATTTAGGTTATTAGAAATGGTGACCTAGACTATAGTTTATGCATGATCCTTATAGAATAGTATTCTTATGAATACTTACATATTGTTTTGCATGCTGCCTAACGCTATGCCTTATGTGCAATGTGATGCCTTAGCATAGATGCCATCTTGCACGATTACATTTTGTTACTCGTCTTCCCTAGACTTATATTAAACATTGATTCTCCCCGACAATTTCGATTACTTAAATCCTTCCTCGTCTCTAAGAAGAACTTATTGATAGAAATTTCTTAGACTCGAGGTCTAATCCTATAAATATCTCATCAAGATTTTGATTCCATGAACCATAGGACTAGTGTGGTACATAGACACCTGTGTATCTGGTTTTCCTGGCAAAAGGCCCTCGGGCTAAGGTAAGCATTTTGTATAAATCCTACGGGACCAGTCATGCTTACCTGGGGATTTCCGGGATGAGTGATAAACTATGGCCAACATACACCAGTTTCTGAGGCGAATGGGACAATTCATCTTGACGTGTCAACATTTCCAAAATGGTGATGCGTCATCAAATGGAATCATACCGTACTACTCATGATTCATGCTTTAACTGTCCATCCTTATTACCCTTTTGACCGATCCTAATCCAATTTATATTTTTCCAGCATGTCTCGTCACCATGGAACCGAGGAAGATCCGACCGTAAGCTTGCCGCCATGATTGCCCGGCAAATGGCTGCGGTCATCCCGACTATGGTGGCTGAACTCAGCAGCACCATGATCGCCAACGTCACAAGCAATAGTAACGGCCAAGGGGAAAATAGTGCAAACCAAGGCCGTAACACCAGACGTGCACTTTCAAACACTTTAGTTCGTGCAAACCTCCCAGTTTCAGTGGCAAGGAAGGTGCCACCGGTCTCCTGGAATGGTTCGAAGGGATGGTGAACACCTTCGTCAACTGTGAGTGCCCTGAAGCGCTCAAGGTGAGGTATGCCACCAGTATGTTGCAACAAAGGGCCTTGACATGGTGGAACAGTGAGAAGAGGAACCGAGGTCCTGACGCGATCTTGGCTTAACGTGGGAGGAATTCAAAAACATAGCCATTGCCAAGTTTTGCCCGAGAAGTGAAATCCAGAAATTGGAGGAGGAATTCTGGAACCTGAAACAGGATGGCGGGAACCATCTGCATATTCTACCCGTCATCACGAACTGAGTAACTGCTGCCCACATGTGGATACTGTTTCACGGAACGTGGAAAAATTCATTAGGGTGTGCCGCCCCAGATCCAGGATGCCGTGGTGGGCAGCCGACCCGCAACCCTGGAGGAAGCTATCACTATTACTGCACAGTTGACAGAGAACCACATCCGAGCAGGCACCATGTCTGCGAAGGGTGCCAAGAAAACTGAGAAGACGGTTCCCGAGGAGGTCAAGGTGGATAACAAAAAGAGAAGTTTGTACCGGCACGGAACTACGCCGTGGCCGCTCCTAAGCCACCCCAGAGACAGTGTGTTCCGGGACTGCACCGGCAGCACAAGTGCCCGTGGCAAGGGCTTATGCAGGCCCTCTACCCTTGTGCAACACATGTAAGTACCATCATCCGGGGAACCTCCCGTGTCGCATCTGCACACTATGCGGCAAGTACGGGCATCTCGTGCAACGTGTCGCCGAGCAATGGGGAACGCAGTGACGGAACAGAACCGGGCCTGCTACAATGCGGAGAACCGGGTCACTACCGACCCCAGTGCCCTCGTCTGTGGGCAATGTTCCACAAGCTCGCGGACGTGCCTTCAACATCAACGCAAACCAAGCTCAGGCAAACAACGATGTGGTGAACGGTACGTAATTTCCAACCCCATCTCCATAAAATTTCAAAAAAAAAAATATATTAATATATATATATATATATATATAATAAAATTTCCTGGTCTATGCCCTAAGTGCCTTTTTTTAAACCTACACAGGTATGTTTCTTATTAATGATACCTATTACGTACTATTTGATTCGGGTGCCGATAAGAGTTTCGTTTCCTTAGAATTCGAACCGACACTTGCTAAAACTCGTGCGAATTGGGAAGACCTCTCACTGTAGAAGTTGCCGATGGGGAACCAATCACCGTCGACGTGGTCATCCGCGATTGCCTATGTGTCTCGACGATCATAAATTTCTTATCGACCTCATTCCTATGAAGCTCGGGAGTTTCGACGTATTATTGGCATGGACTGGTTATCGAAGAATCATGCTGAGATCGTTTGTTTTGAGAAGTGCATTCGCATACCTTTACCGTCCGGGGACACGTTGAAGGTGTTCGGTGAACGGTCTTCCAAAAGACTCAAGCTTATGTCATGCACTCAAGCCCGAAAGTGCCTGAGTAAGAGTTATCCAGCATTCTTGGCTTACGTAGTCAACACCAAGTCAAAGGGAAGAAACAAGGATGTTCCAGTTGTACGAGAATTCCCTGAAGTTTTTCCTGACGACCTTAGTGGGTTACCTCCTATACGGGAAGTTGAATTCAAAATCGACTTGATCCCGGGAGCGAGCCCCGTGGCCAAAACACCTTACCGACTCGCACCATCTGAAATGCAAGAACTCTCTAGCCAACTCCAGGAATTATCCGAGAAGGTTTTTATCCGCCCTAGTTCTTCCCCTTGGGGAGCACCTGTCTTATTGTGAAAAAGAAAGACGGGTCGTTCCGCATGTGTATCGATTACCGGGAGCTCAACAAGTTAACCGTCAAGAACCGGTATCCCCTTCCTCGTATCGACGACCTCTTCGATCAACTTCAAGGAGCTGCAGTCTTTTCAAAAATCGACTTGCGTTCGGGTTATCACCAACTGCGAGTACACGAAGACGACATCCCAAGGACCACATTCCGCACTCGGTACGGGCATTACGAGTTTATGGTTATGCCTTTCGGCTTAACCAATGCTCCTGCAGTCTTCATGGACCTTATGAACCGAGTGTGCAAGCCATACCTAGATAAATTTGTCATTGTGTTCATCGATGACATTCTTATCTATTCCAAATCCCGCACCGAACATGAACTTCATCTCCGGCAAATCCTCGAACTGTGAAGAAGGAACAACTATACGCAAAATTCTCAAAATGTGAGTTTTGGCTTGAAGAAGTATTCTTGGGACACGTTGTGAATAGCCAGGGAATTCACGTCGACCCTGCAAAGGTTGAAGCTGTTAGGAATTGGGGTACTCCCACGACTCCAACGGAAGTTCGATCGTTCCTTGGCCTAGCCGGGTATTATCGACGATTTATTGCCAACTTCTCAAAAATCGCAAAGCCACTCACATTCTTGACCCGGAAGACCAGCCGTTCGAGTGGAAATCCGAACAAGAAGAGGCGTTTGAGACATTGAAGCATAAACTATGCAACGCTCCTGTTTTAACGCTACCAGATGGAAACGACGATTTCACAGTATATTGTGACGCGTCGAGACAAGGCCTTGGTTGCGTCCTCATGCAACGGGGAAAGGTAATAGCCTACGCCTCGAGGCAATTGAAGGTTCATGAGGTAAATTACACAACGCACGATCTCGAGCTCGGAGCGGTGGTCTTTGCCTTGAAAATCTGGAGACACTATTTATATGGCACACAATGTATAGTGTACACGGACCACAAGAGCCTCCAGCATGTTTTCAATCAGAAGGATCTCAATATGAGGCAACGTCGATGGGTGGAGCTAATTAGTGACTACGACTGCGACATCAGATACCATCCCGGCAAGGCAAATGTCGTAGCTGATGCGTTGAGTAGGAAGACGCACCAAAAGATGGTTTCCGTCCAAGAGATTCGCGACCGTCGGCAATGGTTCGATACTTTGGGAGAGTTTGACACTGAAGTCCGACTTGATGTCAACAATGCTACCGTGTTACTGCAAAATTTGAGGATCGATTGTGACCTCGAGTCAAGCATCCGAGAAGCCAGCAGGCAGTGCAAGTCGAAGAGAGTATGAAAGATGAACTTGAGCCCAATCTTGTAGCTCAACTGGAAGCAAGAGCCAATGGGTTGATGTATTTCACAAACCGAATCTGGATCCAAACGTAATAACCTCGGGCTTTATTATGAATGAAGCACATCAGACTCGCTATTCTATCCACCCGGGCTCCGATAAGATGTACATGGACTTGCGGAGTCAATATTGGTGGCCTGGAATGAAACGAGACATAGCAACCTACGTTGCTAAGTGCCTCACGTGCACGAAGGTTAAAGCGGAACATCAACGTCCAAGTGGCTTACTCGAACAACCCGAAATTCCCATGTGGAAATGGGAACATATATCCATGGACTTCATAACCAAGCTACCTCGGACACCTCGTGGGCACGATAGCATATGGGTAATCGTCGACCGATTGACCAAGTCAGCACATTTCCTACCCATACGCGACGTATAAGACATCAAGGCTAGCTCAGATTTACATCGACGAGATTGTAAGTCGTCACGGTGTGCCCCTTCACATCATATCCGACCGAGACGCTCGATTTACTTCTCACTTCTGGTCTTCCATGCAAGAACTTCTGGGTACGCAGTTGGATTTAAGCACAGCTTACCATCCCCAAACCGATGGTCAAACGGAACGGACAATCCAAACTCTGGAAGACCTGTTGCGTCTCTGTGTTCTCGATTTTGGTGGCGACTGGGATACGCATCTACCACTCGCAGAGTTCTCCTACAATAATAGTTACCATTCAAGCATCCAAATGGCACCGTTTGAGGCACTTTATGGTCGTAAGTGTCGTTCCCCGATTTGCTGGACCGACATGGGCGAAAATCTTATCACCGGTCCCGAACTCATACAGAGACGACCGATAAAGTTGCTATCATCCGCAAGAACTTGGAAACAGCTAGGAGTCGACAAAAGAGTTACGCTGATAAACGTCGCAAGCCACTAGAATTCCAAGTTGGGGAGATGGTCCTTCTCAAGGTCTCGCCATGGAAAGGTGTAGTTCGGTTTGGAAGAAAGGGTAAGTTAGCTCCGAGATTTGTAGGACCTTTTAAGATCTTAAAAAGGGTCGGGAAAGTAGCCTATAAACTCGAACTACCCCCCGACCTTAGCGGAATTCACCCGGTTTTCCACGTCTCGAACCTGAGGAAGTGTTTGGCCGACGATGACTTGCATGTGCCATTGGAAGACATCCAGATCGACGAGTCCCTGCATTTCGTGGAGAAACCAGTCGAATCATGGATCGCATTATGAAGAAGACTAGGACCTCTACTACCCCAATTGTAAAGGTTAGATGGGAAAACAAACGGGGAGCAGAATTCACTTGGGAGCGTGAAGATCACATGAGGAAGACTTATCCTTCTTTGTTTTTGTAACTTTCGTTATTTGTAATTTCGGGACGAAATTAATTTAAGTTGGGGAGACTGTAACATACTGTAATTTTTCCGTTCTTATTTTTTGTTGGTGCGTGGCCTCGTTAGTAAATGTAAAAAAAATAAATAAAAATATATATATATTATAATATATATAATAAAAAAAAATATAATAATTATAATAATAATAATTATTATAATAATAATAATAATAATAATAATAATGATAATAATAATAATAATGATAATAATAATAATATAATATAATAATAATAATAATAATAATAATAAAACTTGAATAATTAAGGTTTAAAAAGTTGAGGGGGGCTTAATGCAAATTTTGAAACATCAAATTAAAACTTTAAGCTTAATGTTATGAAGCACAAAATGGAGGGACTAGTTGTTGTAAATAGTCAAAACTCAAATCGGGTTTCCCCGATTTTCCGGCTGCCGGCTCCGGCGAGCTCCGGCCGAGCTCCGGCAAGTCTCCAACCCCATTTTAAAAACCGATTTGATCAGCTAAACCGCCCCTCGTCTTCGACTATGGGTTTCGAACCCAAACCCAACTCCAAATTGAAATTCCCGCTCGTTTCTTTTTCAAAACCGAACCCGTGCCTAAACCTTACCAAAATCCGAATCGAATCTTGCCAATTTCACAAAATTGAATCAAATTAATCATTTCTAAACTTAATACGCATCCTAAACAATCAATCAGTCAATTATAATTACACAATTACAGCTCGAATCTCTCAAATTTGGTAAACGGGAACGCGGTCTCAAAATCAAACGAGTTAAGCTCGAATCCATGAAATCAAACCTATATATTTTGGCCTTTCGGTTCATTGTGGAGTTCCTAAACTCCCTGAACCTCCAATTTCACTAAAAACCTCCTCGATCAAGAAGCCCCAATTCGCGAACACCCGAAGTTTTGTCGATCTTGAAATCACACAAAGCTTAATCGAAACAGGTAATTAGAACCTGTTATTGACTCGATTTGGTCCAGGGATCAAAAGCCCCATGATTATTTGGGTGTTTAACATCGAATCGGAGGTCAATTTTGACCCTGTTGACCTAGGGTTCATACAATTTGGGGGAAACCAGAGAGGCAGAGCTTAAATTCAATACAAACCAAGTGAAACCAAGGCCTTGGCCCTGGTTCACTGGTTCCTGCACTTCAGCCCTCCAAGGGAGACCCGGTTCGAACCCCGGGCAGCCCCTTTCCCTTTTTTCTTTTTATTTTTCTGATTTTTTTCTACTTTCTTCACTTCTTTTTATTATTAATTTTTTTTTTTCTTTTTTTTTATTTTATTTTTATTCTGAAAATTTCTAAAATATTTTTATAAAATGCAGATTATTCTTTTTATTTTTGTTTAATTAATTTGCGACTAAATGAATTTTTATAAAATACCTTTGTATTTATAAATACATTACTGTATTTCAAAAAAAAAAAATACAAAAGAGATGTGTGAACATAATACTTGTATATTTATATATATATTCAAACAATTAAATTGTTTAGTTATTTATACCTATATATATAATATATATTTTTACATAGCTCTTTATAATAGCTAAATCACTTATTATAATATACAATATTATAAATCGATTAAGCGTACAATTAAATCAAGTTGTACTTATCCTTTCTCGCACGCGCAAATTAATTATTTCAAAGTATAAAAATCCACACTGTTCCATTATCCGATCGCATCAATAACATATAATAGATACGAATAATTATTAAATCCTATTAGACCTACAATTAATCATCAAACAAATTATAACGCGCTACTTTATTTCGTTTAGGTGTTTTGTGACGTTTGTGTTGGATCTTATTCGTGGTTATTCTTATTTCATCTTCAAACCCTTATTAACAAGTGAGTTCTTATGGCCCATTTACATATATTTTACACCTTTCGGGGTGAAACATGTTGGTTATACAAACATACTCCTACACGCTTTGATACTTATTATGCACGTGCAATTCTTTACATAGTCGGGTTAATTGAATGTGTTGAGTTATATATGAGATTGTCATATGTTGCAATCATTAACTAAATCTAGCCTGGCAAAGTCTTAGATCTTTGGGCCTGACAAGCCTATTTGGTGCTAAAGTCGATGTATTGCCGACTCCTAGGAGCCGTATGCTTGTGCACTAGGGAACCAATACACTTAGCTAATCATGCTTATTCATATGTTGTTCAGTCAAGGTTTGGTTGTAACTATGCATGTTCTATATACTTGCTTATTCTGTGACCATTGACTAGAATTGCCACATTTTTTTTTGGTATACTTATTGTACTTAAAATGAGAACTCACCAACTTGTTAGTTGACCTTATTTTCAACATGTTTCAGGTAATGTGCAAGCTTAAAAGATGATTGAAGAAAATGCTTAAACTTAGGACATGGACTTAGACCTAATAAGAACTTTTGGAATTTCTTGCTGTATTGTTTGATTTTGAGACATTGATGTATGTGGTGGTTGAAAACAATTAATTAATGGCATTTACATTTAATCATAGCGTTATGTGGTTGTGAACAATCTTACCCTCACACTTCGACGTTTCCGCCGTCAAGGTTGGGGTGTGACAGATTGGTATCAGAGCCCATAACTATAGGGATTTAGGTTATTAGAAATGGTGACCTAGACTATAGTTTATGCATGATCCTTATAGAATAGTATTCTTATGAATACTTACATATTGTTTTGCATGCTGCCTAACGCTATGCCTTATGTGCAATGTGATGCCTTAGCATAGATGCCATCTTGCACGATTACATTTTGTTACTCGTCTTCCCTAGACTTATATTAAACATTGATTCTCCCCGACAATTTCGATTACTTAAATCCTTCCTCGTCTCTAAGAAGAACTTATTGATAGAAATTTCTTAGACTCGAGGTCTAATCCTATAATATCTCATCAAGATTTTGATTCCATGAACCATAGGACTAGTGTGGTACTAGACACCTGTATCCTGGTTTTCCTGGCAAAAGGCCCTCGGGCTAAGGTAAGCATTTTGTATAAATCCTACGGGACCAGTCATGCTTACCTGGGGATTTCCGGATGAGTGATAAACTATGGCCAACATACACCAGTTTCTGAGGCGAATGGGACAATTCATCTTGACGTGTCAACATTTCCAAAATGGTGATGCGTCATCAAATGGAATCATACCGTACTACTCATGATTCATGCTTTACTGTCCATCCTTATTACCCTTTTGACCGATCCTAATCCAATTTATATTTTTCCAGCATGTCTCGTCACCATGGAACCCGAGGAAGATCCGACCGTAAGCTTGCCGCCATGATTGCCCGGCAAATGGCTGCGGTCATCCCGACTATGGTGGCTGAACTCAGCAGCACCATGATCGCCAACGTCACAAGCAATAGTAACGGCCAAGGGGAAAATAGTGCAAACCAAGGCCGTAACAACCAGACGTGCACTTTCAAACACTTTAGTTCGTGCAAACCTCCCAGTTTCAGTGGCAAGGAAGGTGCCACCGGTCTCCTGGAATGGTTCGAAGGGATGGTGAACACCTTCGTCAACTGTGAGTGCCCTGAAGCGCTCAAGGTGAGGTATGCCACCAGTATGTTGCAACAAAGGGCCTTGACATGGTGGAACAGTGAGAAGAGGAACCGAGGTCCTGACGCGATCTTGGCTTTACGTGGGAGGAATTCAAAAACATAGCCATTGCCAAGTTTTGCCCGAGAAGTGAAATCCAGAAATTGGAGGAGGAATTCTGGAACCTGAAACATGGATGGCGGGAACCATCTGCATATTCTACCCGTCATCACGAACTGAGTATACTGCTGCCAACATGGGGGATACTGTTTCACGGAACGTGGAAAAATTCATTAGGTGTGCCGCCCCAGATCCAGGATGCCGTGGTGGGCAGCCGACCCGCAACCCTGGAGGAAGCTATCACTATTACTGCACAGTTGACAGAGAACCACATCCGAGCAGGCACCATGTCTGCGAAGGGTGCCAAGAAAACTGAGAAGACGGTTCCGAGGAGGTCAAGGGGATAACAAAAAGAGAAGTTTGTACCGGCACGGAACTACGCCGTGGCCGCTCCTAAGCCACCCCAGAGACAGTGTGTTCCCGGGACTGCACCGGCAGCACAAGTGCCCGTGGCAAGGGCTTATGCAGGCCCTCTACCCTTGTGCAACACATGTAAGTACCATCATCCGGGGAACCTCCCGTGTCGCATCTGCACACTATGCGGCAAGTACGGCATCTCGTGGCAACGTGTCGCCGAGCAATGGGGAACGCAGTGACGGAACAGAACCGGGCCTGCTACAATTGCGGAGAACCGGGTCACTACCGACCCCAGTGCCCTCGTCTTGTGGGCAATGTTCCACAAGCTCGCGGACGTGCCTTCAACATCAACGCAAACCAAGCTCAGGCAAACAACGATGTGGTGAACGGTACGTAATTTCCAACCCCATCTCCATAAAATTTCAAAAAAATAAAATATATATATATATATATATAATATATATAATAAAATTTCCTGGTCTATGCCCTAAGTGCCTTTTTTTAAACCTACACAGGTATGTTTCTTATTAATGATACCTATGCTTACGTACTATATTTGATTCGGGTGCCGATAAGAGTTTCGTTTCCTTAGAATTCGAACCGACACTTGCTAAAACTCGTGCGAATTTGGGAAGACCTCTCACTGTAGAAGTTGCCGATGGGGAACCAATCACCGTCGACGTGGTCATCCGCGATTGCCTATTGTGTCTCGACGATCATAAATTTCTTATCGACCTCATTCCTATGAAGCTCGGGAGTTTCGACGTTATTATTGGCATGGACTGGTTATCGAAGAATCATGCTGAGATCGTTTGTTTTGAGAAGTGCATTCGCATACCTTTACCGTCCGGGGACACGTTGAAGGTGTTCGGTGAACGGTCTTCCAAAAGACTCAAGCTTATGTCATGCACTCAAGCCCGAAAGTGCCTGAGTAAGAGTTATCCAGCATTCTTGGCTTACGTAGTCAACACCAAAGTCAAAGGAAAGAACTCAAGGATGTTCCAGTTGTACGAGAATTCCCTGAAGTTTTTCCTGACGACCTTAGTGGGTTACCTCCTATACGGGAAGTTGAATTCAAAATCGACTTGATCCCGGGAGCGAGCCCCGTGGCCAAAACACCTTACCGACTCGCACCATCTGAAATGCAAGAACTCTCTAGCCAACTCCAGGAATTATCCGAGAAGGGTTTTATCCGCCCTAGTTCTTCCCCTTGGGGAGCACCTGTCTTATTTGTGAAAAAGAAAGACGGGTCGTTCCGCATGTGTATCGATTACCGGGAGCTCAACAAGTTAACCGTCAAGAACCGGTATCCCCTTCCTCGTATCGACGACCTCTTCGATCAACTTCAAGGAGCTGCAGTCTTTTCAAAAATCGACTTGCGTTCGGGTTATCACCAACTGCGAGTACACGAAGACGACATCCCAAGGACCACATTCCGCACTCGGTACGGGCATTACGAGTTTATGGTTATGCCTTTCGGCTTAACCAATGCTCCTGCAGTCTTCATGGACCTTATGAACCGAGTGTGCAAGCCATACCTAGATAAATTTGTCATTGTGTTCATCGATGACATTCTTATCTATTCCAAATCCCGCACCGAACATGAACTTCATCTCCGGCAAATCCTCGAACTGTTGAAGAAGGAACAACTATACGCAAAATTCTCAAAATGTGAGTTTTGGCTTGAAGAAGTATTCTTGGGACACGTTGTGAATAGCCAGGGAATTCACGTCGACCCTGCAAAGGTTGAAGCTGTTAGGAATTGGGGTACTCCCACGACTCCAACGGAAGTTCGATCGTTCCTTGGCCTAGCCGGGTATTATCGACGATTTATTGCCAACTTCTCAAAAATCGCAAAGCCACTCACATTCTTGACCCGGAAGAACCAGCCGTTCGAGTGGAAATCCGAACAAGAAGAGGCGTTTGAGACATTGAAGCATAAACTATGCAACGCTCCTGTTTTAAAACGCTACCAGATGGAAACGACGATTTCACAGTATATTGTGACGCGTCGAGACAAGGCCTTGGTTGCGTCCTCATGCAACGGGGAAAGGTAATAGCCTACGCCTCGAGGCAATTGAAGGTTCATGAGGTAAATTACACAACGCACGATCTCGAGCTCGGAGCGGTGGTCTTTGCCTTGAAAATCTGGAGACACTATTTATATGGCACACAATGTATAGTGTACACGGACCACAAGAGCCTCCAGCATGTTTTCAATCAGAAGGATCTCAATATGAGGCAACGTCGATGGGTGGAGCTAATTAGTGACTACGACTGCGACATCAGATACCATCCCGCAAGGCAAATGTCGTAGCTGATGCGTTGAGTAGGAAGACGCACCAAAAGATGGTTTCCGTCCAAGAGATTCGCGACCGTCGGCAATGGTTCGATACTTTGGGAGAGTTTGACACTGAAGTCCGACTTGATGTCAACAATGCTACCGTGTTACTGCAAAATTTGAGGATCGATTGTGACCTCGAGTCAAGCATCCGAGAAGCCCAGCAGGCAGTGCAAGTCGAAGAGAGTATGAAAGATGAACTTGAGCCCAATCTTGTAGCTCAACTGGAAGCAAGAGCCAATGGGTTGATGTATTTCACAAACCGAATCTGGATTCCCAACGTAATAACCTTCGGGCTTTTATTGAATGAAGCACATCAGACTCGCTATTCTATCCACCCGGGCTCCGATAAGATGTACATGGACTTGCGGAGTCAATATTGGTGGCCTGGAATGAAACGAGACATAGCAACCTACGTTGCTAAGTGCCTCACGTGCACGAAGGTTAAAGCGGAACATCAACGTCCAAGTGGCTTACTCGAACAACCCGAAATTCCCATGTGGAAATGGGAACATATATCCATGGACTTCATAACCAAGCTACCTCGGACACCTCGTGGGCACGATAGCATATGGGTAATCGTCGACCGATTGACCAAGTCAGCACATTTCCTACCCATACGCGACACGTATAAGACATCAGGCTAGCTCAGATTTACATCGACGAGATTGTAAGTCGTCACGGTGTGCCCCTTCACATCATATCCGACCGAGACGCTCGATTTACTTCTCACTTCTGGTCTTCCATGCAAGAACTTCTGGGTACGCAGTTGGATTTAAGCACAGCTTACCATCCCCAACCGATGGTCAAACGGAACGGACAATCCAAACTCTGGAAGACCTGTTGCGTCTCTGTGTTCTCGATTTTGGTGGCGACTGGGATACGCATCTACCACTCGCAGAGTTCTCCTACAATAATAGTTACCATTCAAGCATCCAAATGGCACCGTTTGAGGCACTTTATGGTCGTAAGTGTCGTTCCCCGATTTGCTGGACCGACATGGGCGAAAATCTTATCACCGGTCCCGAACTCATACAAGAGACGACCGATAAAGTTGCTATCATCCGCAAGAACTTGGAAACAGCTAGGAGTCGACAAAAGAGTTACGCTGATAAACGTCGCAAGCCACTAGAATTCCAAGTTGGGGAGATGTCCTTCTCAAGGTCTCGCCATGGAAAGGTGTAGTTCGGTTTGGAAGAAAGGGTAAGTTAGCTCCGAGATTTGTAGGACCTTTTAAGATCTTAAAAAGGGTCGGGAAAGTAGCCTATAAACTCGAACTACCCCCCGACCTTAGCGGAATTCACCCGGTTTTCCACGTCTCGAACCTGAGGAAGTGTTTGGCCGACGATGACTTGCATGTGCCATTGGAAGACATCCAGATCGACGAGTCCCTGCTTTCGTGGAGAAACCAGTCGAAATCATGGATCGCATTATGAAGAAGACTAGGACCTCTACTACCCCAATTGTAAAGGTTAGATGGGAAAACAAACGGGGAGCAGAATTCACTTGGGAGCGTGAAGATCACATGAGGAAGACTTATCCTTCTTTGTTTTTGTAACTTTCGTTATTTGTAATTCGGGACGAATTAATTTAAGTTGGGGAGACTGTAACATACTGTATTTTTTCCGTTCTTAATTTTTATGTTGGTGCGTGGCCTCGTTAGTAAATGTAAAAAAATATATATATATATATATAATATATATAATATAATATAAAAAAAAAATATAATAATTATAGATAATAATAATAATAATAATAATAATAATGAAAATAATAATAATGATAATAATAATAATATAATAATTAATAATAAATAATAATACAACTTGAAAATTAAGGTTTAAAAAGTTGAGGGGGTCTTAATGCAAATTTTGAAACATCAAATTAAAACTTTAAGCTTAATGTTATGAAGCCAAAATGGAGTGACTAGTTGTGTAAATAGTCAAAACTCAAATCGGGTTTCCCCGATTTTCCGGCTGCCGGCTCCGGCGAGCTCCGGCCGAGCTCCGGCAAGTCTCCAAACCCATTTTAAAAAACCGATTTGATCAGCTAAAAACCGCCCCTCGTCTTCGACTATGGGTTTCGAACCCAAACCCAACTCCAATTGAAATTCCCGCTCGTTCTTTTTCAAAACCGAACCCGTGCCTAAACCTTACCAAAATCCAATCGAATCTTGCCAATTTCACAAAATTGAATCAATTAATCATTTCTAAACTTAATACGCATCCTAAACAATCAATCAATCATTATAATTACACAATTACAGCTCGAATCTCTCAAATTTGGTAAACGGGAACGCGGTCTCAAAATCAAACGGTTAAGCTCGAATCCATGAAATCAAACCTATATATTGTGGCCTTTCGGTTCATTGTGGAGTTCCTAAACTCCCTGAACCTCCAATTTCACTAAAAACCTCCTCGATCAAGAAGCCCCAATTCGCGAACACCCGAATTTTAGTCGATCTTGAAATCACACAAAGCTTAATCGAAACAGGTAATTAGAACCTGTTATTGACTCGATTTGGTCCAGGGATCAAAAGCCCCATGATTATTTGGGTGTTTAACATCGAATCGGAGGTCAATTTTGACCCTGTTGAACCTAGGGTTCATACAATTTGGGGGAAACCAGAGAGGCAGAGCTTAAATTCAATACAAACCAAGTGAAACCAAGGCCTTGGCCTGGTTCACTGGTTCCCGCACTTCAGCCCTCCAAGGGAGACCCGGGTTCGAACCCCGGGCAGCCCCTTTCCCTTTTTTCTTTTTATTTTTCTGATTTTTTTCTACTTTCTTCACTTCTTTTTAATTATTTAATTTTTTTTCTTTTTTTTTATTTTATTTTTATTCTGAAAATTTCTAAAATAATTTTATAAAAATGCATTATTCTTTTTATTTTTGTTAATTAATTTGTGACTAAATGAATTTTTATAAAATACCTTTGTATTTATAAATACATTACTGTATTTCAAAAAAAAAAATACAAAAGAGATGTGTGAACATAATACTTGTATTTATATATATATTCAAACAATTAAATGTTTAGTTATTTATACCTATATATATAATTATATTTTTTACATAGCTCTTTTAATAGCTAAATCACTTATTATAATATACAATATTATAAATCGATTAAGCGTACAATTAAATCAAGTTGTACTTATCCTTTCTCGCACGCGCAATAATTATTATTTCAAAGTATAAAAATCCACTCGTTCCATTTATCCGATCGCATCAATCAATATAAGATACGAATAATTATTAAATCCTATTAGACTACAATTAATCATCAAACAAATTAAACGCGCTACTTTATTTCGTTTAGGTGTGTTGTGACGTTTGTGTTGGATCTTATTCGTGGTTATTCTTATTTCATCTTCAAACCCTTATTAACAAGTGAGTTCTTATGCCCCATTTACATATATTTTACACCTTTCGGGGTGAAACATGTTGGTTATACAAACATACTCCTACACGCTTTGATACTTATTATGCACGTGCAATTCTTTACATAGTCGTGGTTAATTGAATGTGTTGAGTTATATATGAGATGTGTCATATGTGTGCAATCATTAACTAAATCTAGCCTGGCAAAGTCTTAGATCTTTGGGCCTGACAAGCCTATTTGGTGCTAAAGTCGATGTATTGCCGACTCCTAGGAGCCGTATGCTTGTGCACTAGGGAACCAAATACACTTAGCTAATCATGCTTATTCATATGTTGTTCAGTCAAGGTTTGGTTGTAACTATGCATGTTCTATATACTTGCTTTCTGTGACCATTGACTAGAATTGCCACATTTTTTTTTGGTATACTTATTGTACTTAAAACCATGAGAACTCACCAACTTGTTAGTTGAACTTATTTTCAACATGTTTCAGGTAATGTGCAAGCTTAAAAGATGATTGAAGGAAATGCTTAAACTTAGGACATGGACTTAGACCTAATAAGAACTTTTGGAATTTCTTGCTGTATTGTTTGATTTTGAGACATTGATGTATGTGGTGGTTGAAAACAATTAATTAATGGCATTTACATTTAATCATAGCGTTATGTGGTTGTGAACAATCTTAACCCTCACACTTCGACGTTTCCGCCGTCAAGGTTGGGGTGTGACATGGCCTTTGATAGTCTAAAATGGTTTTATTAATGAAAAATGTTGAAATTAAAAATGATATATTTGGGGTAATGGTGATGAAATTTATAAAAGGTTTATGCTTAACACACGTTCTCGGAGGAAGTACAGGCACAAAGGAAAATAGGCAGACATGATTCCTTAAAGCAGGAGTTCACGAAGAAAAGGAAGAATAATTAAAATATTTCTATGCTTATTTATGTGGTTCGATGGACCTTAAGGCGACGGATGTCACATTAGGCCCCGGACCTAGCCATCGTGTAAACCGTCCTTCCTCGAACCCAATTCGTCGTTTGTCTTATACAGAAGCTCGGGAGCGACATGAAAAAGGGCTTGTTACTACTGTGATGACCGCTATACCCCGGGACACAAGTGTAGTAAACCGCAGTTGTTTATGATTAGTGATACCGCTGAAGTTGGCGAGGTGTATCAGAAGAAGAGTCAATGGTACAACACCAAAGACACACCTGCGCAAATCTCGTTTCATGCAATCTCAGGTACCATATTACCACAAACCTTACGCTTGCCGGGTCGAATCAAGAATAAAGAAGTCATTTGTTTTGGTCGATGGTGGAAGTACCCATAATTTTATCGATCAAGCCGTAGTGGATCGGTTTGGACTTGTTGTTAATTATGATGTTAATTTTGAAGTGGTAGTGGCGAACCGAGAAAAGTTGGTATGTACAGGAAGGTGAAGAGTCTTTCTATTGTCATTCAAGGATATACAATAACTACGGATTTTTTTGTTCTTCCGTGGCGGCTTGTCCGATAGTATTGGGAGTTCAATGGTTAAAGACCTTATGGCCGGTCGAGATTGATTTCCAAAACCTCACGATTGGGTTCCACGTAGCGGTTTCGTCTCATAATTACAAGGTTTGAAGGCATCTGAAATGGTTGCTTTAAAATCAAAGGAGTACATGGGAATGGAAGGAGTAGCAATGCTCTTTCAGATTAGTCTCGTTTTCGATCATCTGCAACAAGACCATATTACCTCCCCGATTATCCATGATGTTCTAAAGGATTTCATTGATGTTTTCAAAGAACCTACTGGTTTACCACCTAAGCGTTTCCAAGATCATAGTATACCATTGTTACCAGGTTCCAAGCCGGTCAGCTCTCGACCATATCGTCAGCCGTATTATCAAAAAAATGAGATTGAAAGGCAGGTGCGGGAATTACTTCAACAAGGATTGATACGTCCTAGTCATAGTCCTTTTTCCTCTTCGATCTTACTTGTTAAAAAATCGGATGGTACTTGGAGGTTTTGTGTCGACTACCGGGCGATAAATGATATCACCATTAAGGATAAATATCCCATACTTATGATTGATGAACTTCTCGATGAGCTTTCTGGCTCAACAGTTTTTTCTAAACTTGACCTCTGATCAGGTTACCATCAAATACGCTAAGGGAAGAAGATATTCATAAGACCGCATTTCGTACGCATGAGGGACATTATGAATTCGTCGTCATGCCATTTAGGCTCACCAATGCCCCAGCTACTTTTCAATGCCTCATGAATGATCTATTCCGACAATATCTTCGCAAGTTTGTCTTGGTATTTTTTGACGATATATTAATTTACTCTCAAACCATTGATGAACATGTGCAACACTTGAGGGTGGTGTTAGGCATTCTGCAATCTAATCGGCTCTTTGCAAAAAGGTCAAAATGTTGTTTTGGGGTTAAACAAGTAAATTATTTGGGTCATGTGATTAACTCTAATGGCGTTTCAGTTGAAATGGCTAAGGTCGATGCAATACTATCATGGTCGGTTCCTACTAATGCAAAAGGGGTACGAGGCTTTTTGGCCTTGCCGGGTATTATAGAAAGTTCATTAAGGGTTCGGAAGTATTGCCGCACCGCTACATAAATTGGTTGGGAAGGGTCCTTTTGTATGGGATGAGGCTGCTTCTAAGGCCTTTGAATCCTTGAAGATAGCTCTAACCACGACGCCAACTTTGGTCCTTCCGGATTGGTCCAATCCGTTTACAATTGAATGTGACGCGAGTGGAGTGGGCATAGACGCAATTCTAACTCAACATGGAAAACTGTTGGCTTATTTTAGTGCCCCTTTGAAGGGTGCTATGTTATCATGGTCCACATATGAAAAGGAGATGCTTGCGTTCGTTAAGGCGGTGCGTAAATGGCGTCCTTATTTACTGGGTCGTCTGTCTGTTGTGGTTAAAACTGATCATCTAAGCTTGAAGTACCTACTTGAGCACGCATTATCACCCCGGCACAAGCGAGATGGTTGCCCAAGCTTTTAGGGTATGATTATAAAATTGAGTATAAGCCAGGGGCTACTAACCGCGGGGCGGACGCCTTGTCTTGGTGCTACGAACTACAATTTATGTCCCTTTCTCACCCCTCCTCTACCTTGTGGTCTGACATTCAGAGAGAGATTGTTAGTGATCCTTATTACACAAAACTACCCACCTCATTGCATTCGAAGTCGACTAAGAAGATTTTTAACCGAGAGGGCGTGTGGTTTCGAGGTGATACCATCATATTAAGTCCGTCCTCTCCTCTGTTATCTATTGTTTGAATTTAGGCCACTCGTCACCGGAAGGTGGACACTTTGGTCTTCATAAGACATTAGCAAAGATAATAAATAATTTTTGGTGGGAAGGGCTGAAAGCCTCGGTGAAGAAATATTTACAGGAATGTCAAACTTGCCAACGATTCAAATCCGATAGCATGAAACCGGCTGGTTTATTACAACCGCTACCGATTCCTGAACGTATATGAAGACATAAGCATGGATTTTATAGAGGGTCTGCCAATTTCTAATGGCTTCTTTGCAATTATGTGGTGGTCGATCGGTTGTCAAAATATGTGCATTTTATACCCCCCCCCCCCCCGCCATCCTTTCACGGTGGAAACAGTAGCTCGAGAATTTGTACATTATATTGTACGGTTACATGGATTTCCTTCTACGGTGGTCAGTGACCGCGACAAGGTATTCATCAGCTCCTTTTGGCAATCTCTTTTTAAGCTTCAAGGGACAGTCTTGTGCATGAGTTCTAGCTATCACCCTCAGTCCGATGGCCAAACGGAAGTGGTTAACCGGACCTTAGAACAATATTTGAGATGCTTCACAGGTGACAAACCAAAAAAGT
Organism: Flaveria trinervia; assembly: GCA_025506515.1. Lineage (NCBI taxonomy): Eukaryota > Viridiplantae > Streptophyta > Magnoliopsida > Asterales > Asteraceae > Flaveria > Flaveria trinervia. Next base: position 4,436,902 of record CM046450.1, read on the forward strand.
GGAATGAATGGCTACCATGGGCAGGGTACAGTTACAACACTTCCATTCATAGTTCTACTAAGATGATGCCATTTCAAGTTGTATATGGCAGGTTACCACCCAAATTGATGCCATATACCCCTGGTACAACTCAAATCCATGAAGTGGATGCTTATCTACAGAACCAATATGAGATTTTAAAACGACTTCGGTCTAACCTCCTAACCGCCCAGAACTGGATGAAGATGATTGCGGATCGACGACGTCGGGAGTTGGAGTTTAGTAAGGGCGATTTGGTTTACCTTGAACTCCAACCGTACCGTCAATCGACTGTGGCTCGCCGTTCCTCAGCAAAGCTTAGCCCCCGCTTCTTCGGGCCTTACAAAATGTTGAATCGTATCGGGCTGGTCGCGTATCGAGTGGAGTTACCACCTGGTTCCCTTATACATGATGTGTTCCACGTTAGTTTACTCAAGCCTTTTGTCGGTAAGGAACCAGATACGGGCCTCGTCACAAGAAAAGAACCGGTGCTCTCGCCATCAATTATGCAACCAGAGGAGATTCTCGAAGAACGGGTTGTCCAGAAGGGTAAATATCGCCCCAAACCGAGCTACTCGTTAAATGGCGAGGTCGACCATGAGAGGAGGCAACTTGGGAGACTAAGTGGCGTTTTGTTCGAGCTTATCCAGAATTTCACCTTGAGGACAAGGTGACTGCGAGCGGGGTGGATTGTTACGTGTCCAGTAGGCCCAAGGCCATGCCATCGTAAATCATGCAAGCCAATTAACGGGGATCCCATACAACTTGATTGGTGCAAGTCAAACTTTATTTTTAGGAGTGCTTTTATTTTCTTTCCAGTGTGCTAGAATAAAAGAGTGATTTGGTTTACTACCATTCATATCCACGTAAACATAGGATCTCAATTAAATTGTAATATTGCATTGTATCTCTATATATGGAGGACTTTGCATTCTAAAAGGTATGGAGGAAATTGATCCATTCTCATCTTAATTATTTTCTAGCTCTCTCTCTTAATTTCTTTTATTATGAATAACCGATTGATCCACATCACAAACATATCTTAATTCATTTACCCTCAATGGTTCATTCCATTCCTTCCATCATTCCTGCATACCAAACGCAATCTAGATTTCTATATATATACAAGAGTCAATTGTCCCTTCAATAATATGGTCAATTATAGATTGTGCTTTTTGATTAAATAATTATAGTGAGTGTTCTATTTTAAAATTTTAAATGATTTCTATCTTTTCAACTAAATTTTAACTTTTCTATTAAGTTAAGGATAAAAATAAGTATTTGTCCAAAGGAAAAAAATGTGTAACATTAATTAAAGAATATGATTTGTAATTTACTCAAAGCTTTTCTTACGTTTTTATTAATCATATTTATTTAATACATTCTTTTAAACTATATTATAATTTATTTTATTAATGTATATTCTTTTGTTTGTATGAAATAAAAACACCCCTTAGTCAGTGTGATTTAATTTTTTAATCTAAAATCACCATCATTGTTATATCATTTTTAGGAACATTGAGGCTCGCGGAGTGGGTTGTTCAATTTGGAAATACCGATCTGACCAGAAATACTAGAACTGACTCGATATCTTGATAAAATAGTCATCAACAATAGACCGAAACTAGGTAAGCTACATAATCAATTAATCAATTTGATGCTTCAAATAACAATTATATGATTTGAATATGTCTCAAATATCACCCGACACTTATTTTGTACACTTTTCGTCATATTTTGTTCATTTCTTGAACCCTTGGTTACGTTCTAATGTACAATTTAATGACATATCATTCAATCATTGTGTTCTGGTTCATTTAACTATAGAGCTTGATTGATCAATGCATATTTTACCTTATAGCCTGATTCAAAAAGCACTCCATGTGTTTAGTTTAGTTATCTTGTCAAACGAACGAAAAATAAAACATTAGAGATTGTGATAGTTTAAAATAAGATCATAAGATAACTTAATCAACAAGCAAACATAAATAAATTATATAAAAAGTTATTGTTTTATAGTATAAGCAAATTGATTAACTAACTTTTTAAAGTAGTTTATAGAATAAAAGCGATAAAATTTTCTTTTAATAAAACTATAAATTTTATCATTTAACTAATATTCACATTTTGTCATTCGGACAAAATAGTCATTGAATCCTCAAGTTAACACGAAGGTTAACATCAGGTAATTGAAAGGACGGAAAACATGCAAAGTTTTAAATAAACTTTATTTTTCGTTTGTATGATCTAAAAACACTCTTTTAGAACAACAATGTAATTTATTTTTTTAGAATCTAAAAACACCATCCCTATTAGATCACTTTCAGGAACATCCAGGGCTGCCAACTAAGTTGTTCAATTTGAAAATACCAATCCGATCAGGAATACTAAGAACCAACCTGATACATGATAAGTTTCCTTGATCGTCGATTAATTAGTCATCAATAATAGACTGAATGTAGTTAACTTTCTAATACATACCAAGCAACCCCACAATCACCATTACCCACGTTGCATGCATGTTGCTGCTTTCTTTTCTTTCATTAGTTTATTAATTTTTTTGTTAGTAATGTAGTGAATTAGTGGGTGGTTTCATTAGGTTTGAATATGAGAAAATTTTTAAAAGGTTTCTAGTTTTTTATTTTGATTTTTGAAAATATTTGTCTACTACAAAAAACTAATTATCTTGAAAGATTGATCATATCGAATTGATCTTTAACACTTTCATAAACAACTGATCAATTTGATGCTTCGATTAAGTTGATTATGATCAGAATGCGTCTCTCAAACATCACGTGGCACGTATTTTGTGCATTTTTCGTCATATCTTGTTCATTTTCCCAAATCTAGGTTAACGTATGTGATTTGTACAGGGATTTAAATGTATAATTTTATGACATGTGTTTTGTGTTGTTTGGTCCATCTAACTTTAGAGCTTGATTGATCAGATCAATATATGTTTGCCTTATAGCTTTGATTCAATAAGCACTCCACGTGTTGATTCAGTAAACTTGTCAAACAGATGAAAAATAAATTATTAGATAATTTAAGAATTATAAAATGAGAACATTAAATAGCTTAATCAAACATGAAAAAAATAAATAAATTATATAAAAATTATAGCTTAATCAAACAAGAAAAAAATAAATAAATTATATAAAAATTATAGCTTTATAGTATAAACAGGTTGATTCACTAATTTTTCAAAACAATTATAAAAATAAAAAAGGAAAAAAAACACTTTTTAGTAAAGCGAAAATTACATGTATCCCTCTTTAAAATTGTAATTTTACATATTTTTTAAAGGCATAAATTTTTAATGCTTATGCAATATTGAAACATGATTTGAGGAAATATGTAATTGTGTAAGTGTATATGGTGATATATGAAAATGTTTTTTTAATAAAAATACAAATTGTGTCATTTAACCAACATTCACATTTTGTCATTTGGGCAAAATAGTCAATTGAATCCTTAAGTTAACACGAAGGTTAATTGAAAGGACAGAAAACATGTAAAAGTTTTAAATAAAAATATACATTATAATTATCAAAGTTAATTGATGTAATTTGCAATTTACTATGTAATTTTTTTGTAATTTGCTATATATACTACTAGCATGTCATATACACATCACGAACACCTTATGAAAACCATGTGAGAGATGGCGTCCACACAAACAAAGAGGTAGTTGTCATCCCGCCTGGCCTTCACTGTAGCTTTATTTGCTCTTTCTTTTACTCGAAAACACTTGATGAAGTTGGTGACGATGTACCTTATGTCCGTGTTTCCCTCCACTTAGAGATGTACAAACCGGTTCGTGGAGTCAAATTGATTTGGGTTTAAAACCGAATCGGTTTTTTGGTCATGGGGTCAAACCGGTTTTTGTTCAAACCGGTTTGGGTTACAAACCGGTTTGGCTCACCGGATACTCGAATCTGTCAAACCGATTCGGACCGGTTTGAAATTGGATTTTTAATAAACCGGTTTAATCGGGTTTTAACTATTGAAACCAGTTTATAAAACGATTTTGAGAGTGGGTTACCAAACCGGCAGTTCGGGTTGGTTTGGGACCGGTTTGGGCCAAACCGGTTTTTATTTGAAACCAATTCTGGTTTTTTTGTCCGAACCAGTTTTTTTGCCCATGACTACCTCCACTATCACTAACATCTTCCAAAGTCGCGCTCTATGACAACATGACAACAGATACCATTGATTGAGGATATACATGGCGTATACCTCTTTCTTCGCCAACTATAACGCCCGTACCAATTGGTGGCATGCATGTAGTAGCCACCAATTTATAACTAATCCGTGTTTAGTTATCTTACCCACACACGCAAAAATGTTTTCCCTTAAAAATAACGCACTTGTCCTATATATTATTTTAACAATATAGTATACCTATAAACATATTTTGTATGATTAAATAAAATTTTGAATTAAGTTTGATTTTACTCCCTGGGGTTTGTTAAAAATTATCATTTTCCTCAAAAATATTAAAAACATCAGTTTATCTCCAAAGTTCGTAAGTTGTTTCAATTTAACTCCAAAAGTTTCATTAGTTGTTTCAAATTTACTCAAAATAATAAAACTTTTTTTTAACTTTTCAATTAATAATGTTATGTCAAGTTACATCAAAATAGAAGGTAGACGGGCAACAAGCTGCGCCGCCACCCCTTTCTGAATAGCAAATCCTAACCTTCCAAAAACAAATCCTTGCCTCCCCGGGGATGAGCAATGGTTGTCTATGACCCGTTGGACCCTGGTCAAAAAGTTGATAGCTTCTGGCGCTAGGGAGCCAAATGTATCAAAGGCAAAGGGAACAAAAGTGTGCTGGTTCTCTGCGCAAGCTTTAGCATGTTTATCTACTTTCTTTGATTCTGCCTTTCTTGCTGCTTGACCAGCTACAAAACCGTTTTCCCGTAAACCAACCAAAGGGGAAACCCCTGTGAGGTCCACACAAGCATGTTTGCCCCCAGCCCAGCCAAAGACGAGCAGATCCGCTGGTCGCAAAGTAGACCTCCCCTCCATAGGGTCCGTGAGGAAATTCACAGGGGCTTCTTTCTTACAGAAATCCCAGCTCTTCTTAGGATGTCCCCCAAAACATCTCGTACCCAGTCATGCCAATATTTGAACCCAGATAGCTCTTTACAGTGAAGGGCGTGCTCCCCATATTTATCCATGCAAGCTTTACGACATATCGGACATGTTTCATCTTCCGGGTACATAGGGATCATCAACCGGTATTTGAGAATTGCTCTATATTCTACTGGAGACATGCACTGTCCCAACCCTTCAATCGGGATAACGGTCAAAAAGTCCTGAGCATGGGGGCCCTTCAGGCACTCAAACACCGCCTTTTGGTGGGATGCAAAGAAAAAACTTCTCCCAGGCTTTGAGCGATTTTGCTAAACAGAGCATTCGCCAAAGTTGTTTGTGGCTTCGAGGGGGCGGTGTCCTTATTAGAGAAACCGCCAATATCCAAGTCTGGGAGAAGGACATATAAGCGTTCGAGCGCCTGCTGATAGTCCGGTCAAGCCCGAAGACCCCACTGTTTCGAAGGATATGATCTTGTAGTTCCAAAGACTGAGCTCTAGAGGCCACAAAAGCATAAGCCCCAACATCTCGAGCTGAAAGGAGTCCCAAACCACCGAGACGTATTGGCAAAGATGCCAAACGCCATTGGAGATCACCAAAAAAGGGCCACCACCCACGACTATGTCTTCTATAGCCTCCCTGAGGCCATCATCGAACCGAGATACCGCATCCTCCATCAAATGGGGTTGACAAGTGCGCAACCCAAAAAGTAACTTAGCAACTCCCATGCACGACCTTAGCAAAAGTAGTTCACATTGGGGATTCTTAAGGCAGGGCAAGAGTTTCATGAGGTCAACCGCTCCCGAGGCCGCCGCCCAGCCAACTCCTCAATAAAGCTAGGATCACGGCTAACAGCTCGCCAAGGAGCTTAACCCCCCTCTCTGGTCTACCAATCCCTCTCGGGAAAAGTCCATCCTGAACTTTACGCCCATCGCATGTCGGCCAAAAAACCTCTGTTTTCTTAATGTTGAGATAAAGCCCCAGAGATGGCCCTTCCACGTTGATGATGTCTAAGGCCTTAGCAACCTCAGACGCGTTGCCGATAATCGTTCCATCATCCAAATACCAAACATGAAACAAAAGGTTACAACGGTCCTGGACCCGAAGAATAAGGGGGTGTAAGGCAAGGGCAAAGAGAAGGGGCCCTAAGGGATCTCCTTGTTGTACTCCGGTAGTAGCCCCGATACAATCATTACCAACATACAACTTAGCAGGCTGAGCATAAAGAAATTGGACCCACCGATAGATTGACGGGCAATGCTGATGAACCTCTTGAAGGAAGGTTGTGCGGTCGACCGTGTTAAAAGCATTAGAGAAATCCACAGTAAGCAAGGCCAAGGAGCCGTCTTCATGACAAGAGTTGAGAAACCTGTTTGCACTGTGAAGCACCGCCTCTGCACCATTAGGCATCCCTACCCCAAATTGAAAGTCCCCCAAGTGTTGGGCCATGTCTTTCCCGACCTTCTTCATCACCACCTTAGAAACCAACCTTCGCCAAATACACCCCACAGCAATAGGCCGAATTCCTTTATCAGGCTTCAATAAGGGGGTGAGGGGGGCCGACGCAACAAATCAGCAAGCACTTTAGGGCAAGATCCCTCAAGAAATAAGTTAACAACTTCAGTAATGCTCGTAAGCAAAACTGAGGGAGTCACAGAGCCCTCTCCACCAATAGCATCTAACAAGTGTTGGGCCCGCATCCCGTCCCTACCACATGACGTCCCTTTGGGGAAGGACCAGATACATTTGAACACACACTCCTCATCAACAACAAGAGTGGGTTAGGCTAAAGGGTTGGAAGGCAAGGACGGGGGTGGCACCACTGGGTGTTTATCAATAAGAGCTTTCAAGGTCGACTCACCAAAAGGGGCAACTCCACTAGAGCATAGGACCTTAATCGCAGCCGTGAAATGCCCATCTCTGACTTTCCGAAGACATTGCTTAACATTAGGGTCCCTTTCCTTGTCTTCCTCTCTCATGCATTCCCCCCTAATAGCACCAGCCTCTCCCACGCTATCCAACAAGGACGAGACCAAAGCATCAAACCCGGACCCATTTTTCCAAACTGTTAGCGCGTGCAAGATGTTACTACACTACAAAGATTTCCTGTTCCCTGATCTACGCTCTCGTCTGGTGGATGGTCTGACCACCCGCAAGGTGCAACGTGGAAGCAAAAGCAATTGAACCCAATTTTCAACGGAACCTGGCGACCCCACCACTTTACGCAAAGCACCAGTTAAAACCTGAGCAAACAACAGCCGACAACTGGGGGGAATGCTTTTAACAGTCTGAATGGGGAGTGAAAAAACTCGCTCGAGGAGGTTAACATCACCCCCGAGCCCTGCTGGGTGACGTGGGTTTGTGTCAACCACCACTTGACATGGTTTCCGGATCCCAACAATAAAATCTTCAACATCCCCCGAGAACATGTCAAACGACACGACCTCATCATCATGCTTGCACCCCCTACTGAGTGCATGCACTACCATGCACCTTCCACACAACCATTTATCACATGCCTTAAGAACTTCCCCAACATCCAAAAAAAGCTCTAAATCCTTGGAGATAGCCTCCTTCAAAGACAGCCTTCGGTTTTCTGTCTTAAGGTGGGTGCTTTGGATGTGTTCAAGTAGGCGGAAAAAACCCCCAGACCCAGGTTTGTCGTCTTTACATTCGTGGAAAGATTTGAAGGGGCATGTCCTTAAACCACTAGCAGGGCCCTGCACTGAGCCCCTTAGCTTAACATTCCGACCCCTCCTTGTAGGAGCCATGCGCGTAGGTTAACTGCCAAACTCGAGATGAGTTGTGAGGGGTAGAATACCGACGGAACCTATACAAGCCGAAGGAGGGCAGCAACCGCGAGTTGCCCACCCTCTAGATGGTACCCCACATGACCCCTCACACCATGGCCGTTAGTTAAAGATTAGCAACCCAACAATACGATGAAAGATTAGAAGAGTCGAATTTGAATTTCAAGATCAAATCACCTTAAACAATACCCACTTCACAAGATTACTAAAAAAACAAGCTTTCTCAAACCTTCACTTCATAGGGGCATTTGATCGAACACCTTGTGTGCAAATCATCCAAGCTGGAATTTTCTCAAAGCGATCTTGTAGACATTGATCGATCAAGAAATAAAAGAGAAGAACTTTGAAGAACTCTGCCAAAGGTCGAAGATGATAGATGAAGCTTCGACCGGGAGCTCGACCAAAGAACGATGAAGATGACCTATGAAGAAGACCGATTGCAGGGGGCTGGTCGCTGGTCGCAGGACCGTCGCAGGGCTGGTGGCTGTGGTCGCGAGATGGGTGGTGTGTGGCTGACGGTGGAGATGGGTGGAGATGGGTGGTGAACGGGTTGTGGAGATGAGTTTGTGGTGGTGGTGTTTAGGGTTTAGGCCGCAAGGGTGGGGGTGGGCTGCGGTGGTGGCTGGGTTCGCGGTGGGGGTGGTGACAGGGGGCTACGGTGGTGGTTGGGCAGCGGTGATGGCTAGGCGGCGGTGGTGGCTGGGCGGCGGTGGTAGCTGGGCTGTGTGGTGGTGGCTGTGCGGCGGTGGAGGCTGTCATGTAGGGGGAAGTTCGCGACGGGGGAGGATGGCGAGGGGGGAGGTCGCGACAGGGGAGGTGGCCGGAGTGGGGTTGCCGGAGGGGGGAGGTCGCGACAGGGGAGGTTGCCGGAGGGGGGTTAATTTTTTTAAAATGAAATTAAAATAATATATGAAGCTTTTAGAGGTAAATTAATGTTTTTAATTTTTAAAGAAAAAATTATTACTTTCGTAAAATCTTAGTGAGCAAAATTAAAATTTACTCCAAATTTTTTTTCTAACAAATACACAAGAACGTTTTACCTACAAAGAAAAAGAAATCTCAACGTCTATCTTCACAAGGATGAAATTTTGTAACTTGATATTTTTTTTTTGTTTTGTAATTAGATATGGTATTACCGTAATATTATTAGAGATTACATTTTACTATTTATAATGTCAACACTGTGATGGTGATCAACACAATGGTAAGGTGTGACATTAACCATGACATACACGATGATGATTATCGATTACATTATATTTTTGTAACTCTTAGTATGTTCTATGACCAACTAAAACACAACATCGTTATAGTTAATTATTCAGTTCACAGGTAATAGATATATTATTACGATCAACATGTATGTAAATATCATTTTTAAATTACGATTACAACATGGATAACTTAGGATATTCCTATTTCCTGACATTAATAACTAAAACTTAATACTTAAAAAACATTGTGTACACTTCAAATGAATGATTGTCAAATAATTGACTTCTTCATAACAGAATATAAGAAATCACAATGAAGTTTCCAATAGTAGTTTTGCCCGAGTCAGACTGAAGCAGATGAAGATGATTAGATGAAAATGAATCGAAGGTATAATATTATTTCGTTGAAATTATGGATATATAATATTGTTATTATGTTTGATGTTAAAACTCATATCAAATATAGAAAGCAAAACGTGAGTGCAAATATTGTTTACGCTATCAACATTATGCATCTTACACTCATTAAGTCATTTGAAAAGGCCAAACAACTTAAATGTAAATAAATCATAAAAACTTTAAATTTATCCTAAATTGTATATAGTTACAAGTAATACTGTGTGTGAACGTATTAAACCAAATACCAATAGCATTGGAGGTGATCTTGTAGTAAAATATTACGAAAAAATAACTATCTTAAAAATAGCAAAATTACATTTTGTTTGTCAAATCTGACATTGCATAAAAAAACAATCAATTAAACCCGTACGCAACCATTAGTTTGACTAAATTATATTTTACAATTCTATATACTATTTATTTTCAAGTTAGTGTTATATATTTGCTTTAAAGTCACCAGATCGGAAGTTTTGTTTGTATTAACAGTCAAATACTTTTTGAAAAAAAATATGCTTCAATTCTTACCTGAGATAAATTAACAGTTGATGTTATTAGAAATATTAGTTGATGAAAACGTGAGTCGTCATTCTAAAAATATATATAAATAAACAGGAAAGAAAACATATTTGCTTTAACATGTATATTAAATAAAATATTTAAAAAGGCAGCACCACTGTTGTTGTGATTCATATATATTAAAGATCTCTATTTATATTTTGTTTGTTTTAGTGAAGTAGATTGATATAGACTGTCTTTAACGTGGAAGCCCGTAAACCGAGACGAATAGAAGATACTGTACGGGAGGATGTGGCGTGAAGCTAGGGAATGAAAGGTTCGTGTGCAGGTGGTCAGGCGGGTAGGGTGAATGACCACCAATAAAATATACCTGAAAAAACACCAAATACAAACTCAACATTAATGATCAGAAGATGATTTTATCGTAAAAAATGTATAATTTTAAAAAGGATATGTTATTGATACAACCAATTTTAAAAGAGATATATAACAATAGAGTGTCTCAATAACATAAATAAATGTTTGTATAACCCAACCCTTTAAAATAAGCAATTAAATAATTCAAATCGACATAAACAATACTCATCATAATGCATTGTTAAAAAAATCACTTCTAAAGTGATTCCTATAAGGCCATATACTCTTACAGACCTACCCACTTTTAAAATAAAACATGAAACATTTTATAAAAGTATAAGTCTAAGTACAAAATACGTCTAAAAAATTCCCATGTAACATGAGTGTTTCAAAACTAGAACTTAAATAAAAAAGTGGTCGGTGCAAAAGTATAAAAAAAACAACCGATTATTCTTTCTAGCATTAATACTACCACATTGCATTTTTTGCCAAGACTAATATCCATTTGATTTAACCTAAAATTTCTATAAAAACAAACATGGGTGATGAATTTAAAAATTTTGAACATACCATTACAAAATCATTATTTATTTATGTCTATATCTTCAACAATACCACTAAAGAGAAAAATATTTGGTCGGCAAGAATGCATAATATGTTCGTCATTAAACATACACTGGTCACCAATGAAGAAAAACCTAGCAAATAATTTAAAAATATATATATGTCACAATTCTCCCCGCTTTTCCCTCCATATATCATCATCAATTCATCATCATCATCATCTCTCTGTGAAGTTTTAAATGGTTGATAATAAGATGTGTTTGGTAAGCTAAATTCCAGCTGCCTATCTATTTATCGATTACCTCAAAGTTTCTTTAAAATTAAGGTCTGGAACCTTCTAGTTCAGTAGTTCTTGATTCCACCACATATTCAGCACAGATCGCCTAAGGTATTATCTCGTTTTCTACTTATTAATCACATAATTTGCTGTTCAGAAGTTGGGTATTTCTTGATTGTGTTAACAATTGGTTGTGATCTTCACAAAAAGTTGATATTGTTTTGACAACTTTCGATTATAGCTTATGACTTAAAGGACCCATCTTGGGATTTTCTTGATTTCGAAACTGATTGTGTTTCTCAGTAACTTTGAATTGTTAATTTTCGATTTTAGCTTGATGATTGGTAACATTTAGGGGTTTTTCGATTATAGCTTATGACTTGAAGAAAAGAACCCAAGTTGGAATTTTCTTGATTTCGAAATTGATTGTGTATTCTCTGTAATTTTGAAATTTTGAATTTTCGATTTTAGCTTGAATGTAACATTTAGGGGTAATATTAAGCTAAAGATTTGCCCTTTTATCTGATTTGATGGAAGATTTAGAAGAAAAATCATTTCTTGATTTATTGATAAAGTTATTGGTTGTATGTGTTTCTATATAGTGAAAAAGAAGAGTATGGTTGCAGAATCTTTCTGAACCATGAAGTTATGAACTGTTTCTCCTTCTCTCATGGTGATAAACCTGGAGAACCTAGGACCCCAAAGTCAACTTCGGGTCGGTCCTCCATGTTAAATGGTCAAGAGGGGAGGAAATCGGGGTCTGACTTTACGTCGATGGATATGTCTGATGTTAGCACAGAGTCATCAAGAAGGGTTTCATTCACAAGTTTGACTCAAAACCCGAGCGGCAAAAGTAACAATAACCTGAGGGAGTTTTCAATTGATGAGCTGAAAACAGCCACAAAGAATTTTAGCCGGGCTCTCATGATTGGGGAAGGCGGTTTTGGTGGCGTGTATCGGGCTGTGATACGAAAAGCTGATGGTTCTGGACAGAAGATTGATGTTGCTATCAAACAACTTAGCAGAAGGGGATTGCAGGTTTACTTTTCTGATCCTTTTACTTTTTTTTGTGAGTATGAACACATGAATTACTACATTAGAATCGAAATCTTGTTTACATTTTCTTACTATGTTTGACATCAAAGAGGGGTATTATTTATATCTGCAGCTGCACATTGGTTTATAAGGTAACATGATGTTGAGGTTCCATTTTGATAATTTTTTAGGGCCACAAAGAATGGGTGACAGAGGTAAATGTTCTTGGGTATGTAGACCATCCAAACCTGGTCAAACTTGTGGGATATAGCTCCGAAGACGATGAAAGAGGGATCCAACGTCTTCTTGTGTATGAGTACATGCCGAATAGGAGTGTTCAAGATCATCTGTCTAGGTTTCGAACGCCTCTTCCATGGTCTACTAGACTCAAAATTGCTCAAGATGCCGCGCGAGGCTTAGCTTATTTACATGAAGGAATGGACTTTCAGGTATCAATGTGATCAGTTGTTAGCCGAAAGGACCCAGGAATCGGGTCGGTTTGGATCCACAATTTGAATCCTTTAGGAAAGTTATGGCTTGCTAGGCCTCACTTGGCCCACAAGTCACATGTTGTGACTGATTCTTTTTGGCCAAATTAAAATGGACATTAATTGGCATTTCACTTCAAAACTCTCAAATACCGAAATGTTACAAAGTTTTATGGACCACATACAAAGTGTTAAATTTTCATGAAGTATTATTTTCCATATTTCCTTTTTTAAATTGTTTAGTTGAAGTTGTTTATGTAATTATAATTTCATTGACATGATAACTATTTATAATCTTTTTAAAGAATCATAAAATGTGTTTGGAGGTTGACCAAACCTGTTTTGACCCATATAAATATTGCCCATCTTTAACGATTACCTGATCATGTGTGACCCACCCATTTTGCAACTCCTAGTTGACGTTTATTATAGATCATCTTCTTGATAATATCATATTCATTGATTTATGTTTAACGCAGATTATCTTTCGAGATTTCAAATCTTCAAACATTCTCTTGGACGAGAAATGGAATGCCAAGCTATCCGATTTTGGTCTTGCCAGGCTCGGCCCATCAGATGAGCTAAGCCATGTTTCAACAGCAGTACGTAAAAACCATCTTTCAACTATTTATGTATGGTTGGTGGACAAACAACACGCACACACACAAAAACCAAACACAACCCAACCTGTTATAGCTCGAATTAAAATGTTTATTATACTTAACAGGTAGTTGGAACAGTTGGATATGCAGCTCCAGAATACGTCCAAACAGGACGGCTAACATACAAAAGTGACGTTTGGAGCTTTGGGATTTTTTTATATGAACTTATCACAGGTCGAAGACCTTTTGACCGTAACAAGCCAAAAAACGAGCAAAAGCTATTGGATTGGGTGAGACGACACCTTTCCAATGACCCACAGAAATTCCAGAAGATTCTAGACCCTCGGCTTGCAGGGAATTACTCAGTCAAATCAGCTCAAAGGCTAGCAGTTGTGGCTAACAAGTGCTTGCTTAGGCAACCAAGAATGAGGCCAAAAATGAGCCAAGTGCTGGAGATGTTAAACACGATTGTGGAAGATGAGAGTGTCAAGTGCTTGCAGGAAGGATCACCGTGTTTTGAGAGTGCATCGACCCCAAAAAACGGTGTTTCCGAAAGGTCTGTAAAAGAGGAGTTGAAGAAAACACTTCTGGATCCAGTTGTTGGAGAGAATCGATGGTTGCTTTGTTTGAGTCCTAAAGTTATGAGCACTAGTTAGGGAAGCCTGAATTGGTGCATATGGATAGTGTCTGTACAGCAAGTCTTACAAATGATATTTTAATGTGTGTTTTTGAAGGGTTTTTTACTTTTAGAATGTACGTTTTAAAATATCATTTGAATGACAGGTTGTTCAAGTTTGTAAGTTGTTACTGCTAGTGGTCTTTTTTCTCTTAAATATTTGATGATGTAAGAACACAAATGTGTGAATTGACAGGCTGATCAAGAATGTTTTAAAACATCAAATGGGTGAATTTATGAGTCTAGGGTTAAATTGTTGCAAGTTTAGGACAGCAGAATAAAATAATAACAATATTGATAATTATTCAGAAAACTCAAATCTCCTTGTTCAGCAAAATCTATCATAGTAGTAATTTCTACAGTGCAATAAGTTAGAAAAGGCATAAAGTATCTATAAGAATGGTAAACTAATGAAAAAGAATATGAACTATACATTCAACCTAATACTCTCATGCATTCTAAGTTTATGTACATAGTTTGTGTCCAAATGCCATTCAACTCCCAAGCATCCACCATTTCTTCTTCTTTTTGGATTCCATTACTGGCAACTCTGTGTAAGAAAACACGGTGATAATGGAACTCAATATAACACCACAAATTCATATACTGGAGGATGTCACCTCACCAAAATTAAGGTGATTTATTTGCTTGCAACCTAGATTTTTTTCATGCGAATAGGTAGCATTGTAAGACTAGATCAGAGAACTTACCTCCTTCAGGATAAATTGAATTGTAGTGCACCTCGGCCCAAAAGCTCAGGAAGATGACTGCAGATGGTTCAGGCCACAGGGCATTTAGCAAAACTAGTTTAACTTATAAGAATAAATGCATGACTAATAACTAATGAAACGGTGATGTTGCACCCCAAGTACCAATGCCAAAATACCAAATGCATGTGTATTCTAGCAAATAATTTTATTTTTGGATACTGGTAAGATATCTATACATGGTTTGACAAGTCAAAATAATATATTAGAGTTCATAAAGGAACTTACTTCTCTTTGACTTTTCAACACATGGTAGAATTTCGATGTAACATGTATCCTTATATGAAGTTAAGACAAATATCTTGACTCCAAACTGCAATTACCAGATACATGAGATCAGTTGCTGCATTAACAGAAACAGGGAAGTTACTTTTTATTTAAATGTTAAGATGAAGAAGATTGTTAATACCGCATCAGCAGCAGCCTGCAATGTGACATGATCACCCCATTCGCCATTCCTGTAATGATTCTGGTTAATGTTAGAAATGGAAAGAAAGATGCTGTGAATATCAAACAAATGTAACATACGTGCTGATTTTCTTCAAGTACTCATCGTAAGGCATGGGAACATAAGCAGCATACAGTTCTGGGTGAAACTTAAGCTGATCACACAAGCATAAAAAGATCATCAACCTCACATCCTGCAACAGCAACAAATTGCTGGCTAGATGAAGTGAAACGTGAAAAGATAGTGATTATGCTGAATGGAAACAAGCGTAATTTCAAAAATCCGTACATGATAGTTTGTAGCTATCATGCGTTCCAATAACAAATCAGTCAACTGCACTTGTTTCCAATTAGAATAATAATGACTTTCTCTCCATTTTATTGTTCCACTTCCTTTAGCCAGCTCTGGATGTTCTCAAAAGTCAAAAGAGCATACCGACTTGACACTAATATTACTTTAACCTACCTGATGAACAACTTGTTCTCTCACAAGCTTGTGGTGCTCACTGGAGCGGTATATTTGATCTGACAAAGAGCGGAACTAAACAAGAAAGGGGAATGAATGATTAAAGAATATTTCAATTATATAGATACATGACTTGTTATAGGGACAAAAGATGAATGAAAGAAATGAGAGTAACAAAATCACAAAGAACTAGCACATTGATAAAATTAAATGAGTGCTGATTTTTATTAAATTTTTGTATCTTTAATAATACAGATAGAAAATATTTGGGTTGGAAATTGAATACAAATATTCAAGTTGAACCTAATAAGGACCAAATAAGGGATAAAATTCATGCACTAGATAAAGAAGAATATCTCAAAATATCATGAATTTATGTAAGATTGACAAGCAAAACACATCCAAAGTAATGACAGCATATCAAAATTTAAAAGACGGTGTGATGGTGTGAGTTCAAACCTGGCAGTTACCATCCCCTGAAACTTTAAGTTCAACTAGATCATAAATCTGCAATCTGGAAAAGATCAAACACTATCATTGGAAAGCACACAAGGAAAGAACAACTAAATATGAAAAGCATTATAATCAATCATAAAAAAATGTAAAGACACAGTACGAATACAAAAAATTAACCTGTCCATTAGCCTCTGATGATCAGATGTTGCTTCGTCATCAGTGGGCATTTCTCCATTTACCTTAGGTACATGCTGCATTACACCACATATTAACAAATTTCCCACCAACAGAATTATTTATGCAAATACATTGAATATTTAGATCTCAAGTTATACAAAATCAAGCCAAACTGATTCTGAGTATGTGTGTGTATTTATTACCAATCAAGTGCATTCATTAGTTTTTGGTGAATAGTGATGTAATGACCAAGCACGAAAATTTATCAGGATACGCAACCAAAAATCTAAAAACAATAAAAGAACACCTGATATAGATCAGACCCAAAACTCAAAAAAACTTACACGGATGGGCATCATTTGATTTATCCTTTTTCCTACTTCACCATCGAGAATAGACTCATTTTCCATCTCAGGGGCATATGATTGATCCTCATCATCACCAGATCTTTCTTCACTATCCAAATCTTGTTCTTGATTGGTCTCAAGCTCTAAATTGATGACCAATATATCAGAATCCAGTTCCATAAAGAAAAGGGCTACATAAATATTAGTTTTTCTAATTTCACCAGGTACTAAATTACCATGTCTTTTTGAAGGAGAACGCCAATCCTGAGCAAGTACCGATTCCTTTAGAAAAATTTCTCCTACTGACCCACGGTTCTCCTCCACTGCAAGTCTTGATAATTCTTCTTGAAAAGCACGCGCAATCATCTCATCATTCTCAACATTACTGTAAGACGACCCCCTATCATTCTCAATGCTAGCAACATTCAACATCTCATCATTCCCAACACTCACGCCATTCGATTCACAAAAGCCTTCACTCACATACTCAACACTAGAAAAATCTTTATCATAATGCGTAAAAACAGCAGGAGATCCACCATTATTCACCGAACAAACTTCAATCAGATGATGAAGACCCCATCTTACAACATCAGGATCCTGCTCCTGTTCAGGCATCTTCATCTAAAGATTTGCATTAACACAAAGCTGTCAGATTCATATCATCGATCAAAACTATCATCATCATCATCATTATCATCTATCAATTAATCAGTCTATCATTCTGCCAGATTTAATTGAAAAAATCTATTTATATATTCAAAAAACCCATCAAAAGTTCAAAACCCTAAGCTCAACACGAAGGTTCCTACAAATTCCAAAAGGTTCAATCCAAACAACCTAATTCAATTCAACAACAGAATAAGCGGAGCAAGTACACCTAACATTCAACCAAATACGATCGGCTTATAAACTATATATCTATATCTTTACCTACATCCATATCTATATCTATATCTATACGAATTCATGTATGAATAAACGTATGAACAATTGAAACTCTATAAAATACCTTTGGAGAGTGGTGGGAACGCGCCACCGTTGAACGACGATGTGAAACAAATAAATGCGGCGGAGCAACCGTCCACATCAATCGGCGGCAATCCGGAAATCAGTTACCGTGGGACCCATTATGAGTATTCGAGGAGGAGAAGGAGGAGTAAACGGAACCGTTAACGGAGTTTACGTGGCGATGACGTTCACGCTACCTAGGGTTTGATGGGAGTAACGGTGGTTTTGTTAGTCTAACGTCGGTTTCAACAGTTAAGAATTGGCCCAATGTGTGCACAAAAGCCCACATCTAACCGGGGGTAGGTAGCCCAAATGAGAGTTGGGCTCAAAACATAACAACCCACCGTGGTCCTTGATCTACAATAGAAAGCCTTTTGGATCCGAATTGCAAAGTCACTAACTCAGCGGACGTTTGGCATGCAGGAATTCAATGAAATTAAAATCTGAATTTCATTGGTCATTGTGTTTGTTTGGTAGATTAGTTGGAATTAAAATTTGAATTTCATTCTTAACGTGTTTGGTTGAGAAATAAATTGGAATTTGAATTAATTCCTTCAAATGAAGGATTTCAAATTCCACCGACCCCGCCTTCACCTACCACCCCGCCTTACCGCCAACCGACACTACCGGCCGCCGACCACCACATGCCGCCAGCAACGCCTCCCTCCGCCGACCCCGACCACCGCCGTCCATGGCCGACACCGACCTCGATCGTCGCTCGCCGTTGACACCGACCGTCACCGACACCGACCGTCACCGCCACCGATTGCCGATGACCCCAACCGCCATCGCCCTGACTACCGACTATCGCATGTCGCCCTATAGACCACCCCCCCGACCGCCGCCGCCACCGTTGTTGAACCGTGTCTCGACAACGGGCGTTATTGGTTGGTGGCGGTAGTGGGGTACGGTCAGTTTTCGGCAACGGATATGGTTGGTGGTCGCGGTCGATTGTTCTTAGTGACGGCGGCGACGGTCGGTGGTATGTAGCGACAATGATCGGTGGTCATTGAGGTGGTGGCGGTTTGTAATGAGTGATAAATTTCAATTTTTTTATAAGTGTTTTGTCACTAGAAATGCATTTGGAATTTAAATTCTATCTATAGATTTTAATTCCTTTGAATTCCAAATCCTATGGGAAATATTGAATTCCAAATACAATTCATTTGAATTCCAATTCAAATTCCAAATCCAATTACAATTCCAACAAATTCCGCGAACCAAACACCCCCTCAGTATTCAGTTTACTCGTACGAAGTAACTAAATTTTGGTTCAAATATTCACAACGCATTTCTTATATTTATCCACATAATTATATTAAAAATCATTATATTTTTTTCTACTTATCAATTAAATAATATTTTTTATACATTATCATAACTTTTTTTTCTCTCATCTACTTACAACCACTTTATAACGATTAAACAGTCATTCTTTAAATATACCAATACACAATAACATTTTTTCTATCTTTCACTCACAACCACTCAAAATCATTCCATATAATATTCCAAACACACTCACATACTTTTAAGAACTCCACTATAAATGCTCTTAATAGTAAAATACACATACAAAACTTACCGATTAATAAAAATCCAACTAAGAAATTGACTATAAAATACTAAGAAAACTATAAAATTGGTCCCATATGATCAAATTACATATTTAGTATCTTTATTTTCAAAATTACAAAGATAATTCAAACTTTTAGGTTAAAGTCGTGAGTTTAATCATCACCATTAAACTTGGTTGTTTCTTTAACATGATAGCAAAGTAATGTATGATTAATTATGTGAGGATAACGTTGTTTTTTCAGTTCGAAATTTAAAATAAATATTTCTTTATGCAACATGATGATGATGATTAACATGACTTCTCCGTTTGTTGCTTTCAAAATTTCTATATGAGAACCCACCGCAGGGAGTTTTTATCAACACTATTAGGATTGTTTTCAAACCGAACCGAATTGAACGAAGGTTCGCTCGACCTCGGTTCGTTTACAAACCTAGCCTCTTGGTTCGGTTCGAATTTTAGAAATCAAGCGAAAATACTTGCTTGAACTCGGTTCGGTTTAAAACCGAACGCCCAGTTTTGCTTGGTTTCATATTGTTTCAAGTTTCAACTCAAATTCAACAATATAACAAAAGAAAACATACAAAATAAGTTAAAGTTTTAACTCGAGATTAAATAAATGACGTTAAAACCCATGCCCAAAACCTCCATTTCGGCCATTTCCACGTCCACTATACCTGCTTTGACGCAATGTTTAAACAAGTATACAAAAATCCAAAAATAATGTCAAAAAAATTAAAAGGGAGTAAGAATAAATGGTAAATAATTAAAAGGGTGATGTCCTAAACTCTAAACAGATAAACTAACATATTACGTATTATGTATATATAATATACAAAAGTTACATTTAAAAATAATTCGTGCGAAACCGAGCGAGCTTATCTTTGCTCGTGCTCGGTTCGTTTACAAACCGAACCGAGCGGCTCGGCCCGTTTACAACCGAGCCAATCGAACAAACAACTTTTCAAGCTTTTATCGAACGAGTATCGAGCGAGTTTTAAACGTCGAGCTATCTGAACAACCCTAAACATTATCTTCCTCCATTCACAATCTCCATTTTAAGATTTTCTTTTTTAAATTCATACTATTTTACCAATTTGGGTGATCCACCCTAATTCTCTACGCAGCATATAAAGCTCCGGATACCGAGGTTTGTCCCGAATTGGTGGTTGGACCGGAAAACCGGACCGTTTCGAACCGCATTTTGATTGTTTTTTAAAATTTTAATGGGTGAAAATGGGGTGTTGAACTATAATTTAGTGTGTTAAATATACAAATATAGTTAAGTTTTATATATAACTATAAAACAAACATATAAATTACTTATATTTACTTATATATATATAACTATATATATATTTAACTATATATATATAACTATAAATATATATAACTATAAAATAAACATATAAATCATATATAAATTACTTATATTACTTATATATATATAATTATGACGTCATGTGGTTTTTAAATTCGTTCCGAATACAATTTGTAATTTTAAAAATTCTAAGAAAAACATACAATTTGATAAATGATAGGGATTATTTGTCCAGTTTTCTTTTAATTATTTAGTATTTTCTTGCTTAGCTATGGTAACCGAGGTTCCTAGCATAGCAAACATGTACATTTTACCAACTTTACAGCAAGTCACGAATGGAAACAAGTATATAATGACAAACAAGCTTACTCACACCAATAATTAATTTCTCATTCGGATATTGACCAATGTACGGATTTTTACAGCACTTGATTGTGGTTCTTAATTTACTAATAATTACGTTTCGATATGATACGTTAACTATAACCATCTTCCCCTTAATTTTCCATTAAATAATACAGACCAACCCAGGAAGGTCAAAACTTAAGAATTTGTGCAGTGGTTACCGTTTATAAATGATTTATTACTGGTTTATAAAAATTCTATTATCTCAACAAAGACGATAACAATATGTATTCTTCCGGCATGAATAATATGATAACACCACAAGCATGTCACATTACATATATATTTATATTATTTATTAGCTTTAGCAAGCCTCTGTATTACACGGGTTGAATAAATAAAATATTAATATAATACAATTTATACTCTATAAATAATATTATAAGATATGTTATGATTGAAATTACGTATAAAACAAACCGTATAAAAATTATATTTTTAAAAAAAATCATATTATATTTCCCAAATTAATAATTTTTGGTTTTAAAAATTGAACTTAAAAAACAATTTTTGAAATATTTTTTATTTTTAAAAAGTTTTATTATTTAGAAAAAATATATTTTATAATTTTTTTATTTATTTAGAAATAATATTAATAAATAGATCTTTTTTTTAATTTATTAAATGTAGTAGAAAGTTAAATAATATTATTAGTAATTAAAGTAATTATTTAAGATGAGAGAGATGTGAGAAAATTTTGATGAGAATGAGTGTGTTGATGACACGTGACACCTGAAATTATTTTTTATTAGAGTAGTAAGATAAAATGAGAGAGACGGGAAAATTTTGGTTAGAATGAATATGATGATGACAAGTTACGTCTGAAATTACTTTTTTATACTAATAACTATTCAACTGAGTGTTTAACACTGTAAGCTCACTACACAAACTCACTACACAAAGTCTTGATCCTCGTGGAGTCTTCATTGTTAGCTATTAAAAAATGTCATCGTCGTCGGAATCCACAACAACCATGGTGAAGACGGTGATCTCCACCGTGGGCTCCGTCGCCGCGGCGGCGATGGTGGTCCGCAGCGTCTCCCGCGAATACCTCCCTCGTGAATTCAGAGATTACGTCTATCTCAGCGTCCGTAACTTCTTCAACAAGTTCTCCACACAGTTCACCATGGTCATCTACGAATTCGAAGGGTTTTCCGACAACGAAATCTACACCGCCACGCAGCTCTACCTCGCCGGCCGGATCTCCTCCGACGTCCGCCGTATGAAGGTCGCCAAAAACCCTAACGAACAGCACTTCCACCTCGCCATGGAAATCAACGAGGAGTATACCGATGTGTACCACGGCGTGAAGTTCAATTGGTCGTTGATGTCAAAGAGGAAGCCGACGAGAGAGTATCAAACGCACGACGAAAACGGCCGATCTACGAGATCTGACCTCCGATCGCTCGAGCTCTCGTTCCACCGGAAACACAAGGATCTAGCGTTGAATTCGTACCTACCGTTCATCATCAACGAGTCGAAAAAGAGGAATCAGATCGAGAAAACGGTGAAGCTGTTTACAGTCGATCGACGGATGAGCTATTCGCGGTACCCTACGACGTGGACGTCGGTGAATCTGGATCATCCGGCGACGTTTGCGACGGTGGCGATGGATTCCGGTGCGAAGGAGAAGGTGATGAAGGATCTGGATATGTTTCTGCAGAGGAGAGAGTATTATCGGAAGGTTGGGAAAGCTTGGAAGAGGGGATACCTGTTGTACGGTCCTCCGGGAACGGGGAAATCGAGCTTGATTGCAGCAATGGCGAATTACTTGAACTTTGACATATATGATTTGGAGTTGACTGACATCACGTCGAACTCTGAGCTCCGGAGGTTGCTGGTGGCGACGGCGAATCGGTCGATACTGGTGGTGGAGGACATCGATTGCTCGGTGGAGTTGCATGATCGAGTGCAGGTGGAAGCGGCGAAGGCTGCAGCTCGGAAAAGTCACCGGCGAGGCTTCGAGCATGAAGAACTCAAGGTTAGTCAACTGCGGAGTTTGAAGATTTCCGTACAAAAATAAATTTTTTATGCGGAAGAACTTGATATTTATATAAAAATTATATAAAAATTATACTGCCGGACAAAAAATTTACACTAACCTACTAAAATTTTTGAAACCCTTTTTCTTTCTGATGATGATAACTTTTTGATTTTTTATAAATCCTTCTTACAAACTAGACTTTTAGGATTCTTTTAGGAGTAACACAAAGAGAGGGGTTTTAAGCACGACATATATATGATTATATGAGTATATCATCTAGCCTTATCAAGAATATATATCATGTTTCCTAGATGCTCCACGTGTCACTTTTTCTTGTTATTTTGTTTAGGAAATACGATTTTTCTGTGTAAGTTGACAAAACTATAGCAAATGAAGAAGTGACACTTAAATAAGTGCGAACTTCTTATTGAAAAATACCCATACAGCCTCTATATGTTGTCTGAGTGTGTAATAACATCATGTATTATAATAATTCAGGCTTTTACTATATGTTCATGAACAAGGAACTCTAAAAACATTTAAGGGTCATTTGAGATTTTTTTTGTTGGCTTTTTTTCTATTCTAAATCATAAAAAGGCAATCTTTTTAGTACCAAACACCTGACTTTCAGGTCCTCGTTCATATGCAATTCTGAAGCAAAGTACTGCAAATCGCAGAAACAAATTAACTACATGGGAAATCCAATAAGCTTAATGCAGAAACATCCAAGTTACAGTTTGAGAAAATAATCACCATTTACATGGCGATGAACAACTAATTAACAAGAAAACTTTGTAGTTGTATTCATGTTACAGATGAACAATTCCAGTTTTTAATTGAGATGGAACTATTATTGTATACTAATGTCACTGCGCGTCGCAACACTAGTTAATCATGTTAATGTCACCGTCACAACGCAATAATCATAATTATTATTGTATGGTAAATTGGTAATTAAAGTATGCAAAGTCGCCGGACTTAATTAGTAGTTAGTAATACTGAAACAACATGCCATTACAAACTTGGACTTAATTAGTAGTTAGTTATAGTGAAACATGCCATTACAAACTCCTTGGTGTTTCCATATAACATTTCCTTATGAATCATATCTAACATCTATTGTTTTGATAAGGTAACCTTATCAGGGTTTCTTAATTTCATCGACGGGTTATGGTCAAGCTGTGGTGACGAGAGAATCATAATATTCACGACAAATAGGAAGGAAAAACTCGATCCTGCACTTATTCGTCCAGGTCGTATGGATGTTCACATCCACATGTCATACTGTACCCCTAGCGCCTTTCGGGTGCTAGCATCCAACTACCATAGCATCACCGAACACAATCTTTTTGAAGAAATTGATGACTTGATCTGCGAGGTGGATGTTACACCAGCTGAAGTAGCAGAACAACTTCTTAAAGATGACGACCCTGACATTGCTCTTGCTGGCCTCATTGAGTTCTTTGATGTAAAGAGGAGGGAGAATGAGGAGGCCGAAGCAAGGTTAAAAGAAGAAGAATTGGCTGCAAAAGAAAATGAAAAGAAGCAACAAGAAGATAAACCAGACAATTAGGTACTTATTTAATTATGAAGTTTGGGTAATTACTATTTGATCATAGTGCAAATATTAAAAATGGACTCTGTTATGACTTTTACTTTGGTAATGAGTTTAAAATAACCATAACAGTTTTGTTTTTGTTGTCCTCCGAGAGGTTGTCCTAGCAAATCACTATTTCACAATCAATGCACCCGAAACGCGCTAATGGTATATAATATCATCATGACTGTAGTATAAACTTAGTGTGAAATTTGTCTAAGATGTTACTATTATGTTCACATTGTCAGCATCATGGTTCAAGAACCATTATGAAACAAACCATGAATTCAAATAACAAATCTTTCTAGAATTAAAAACCAGCGTATTTACATAAAAATTATGCTCCCCTACTTATCTACCAAAAACAATCATCGATCATCTACAGTTGTCTCTTTACAAGATTTGAAAACCATGATTATAACCATCAAAATCAACACTCCCTTCCCTCTTTCACCATCTGATCACAAAGTCAAAGCTCATATGCACATATAGATCATACCGTCAAAGTTTATGAATTATGGTGACACGACACCATCTTAGTAGTTAGTTCCTTATCAAAAGCAGGATACCTCAAGGCCTAGAAGAAGTTGATGTAGCAACATGCCTTTCTGCAATTACAAGTACCGGAAATTTTCATGAAATAAATCAAGAAAATCATGATTTTGACAATGTGTTCAAAACAAGTTTCTTACCTCCTGAAGTGATGAGCTTTTCCACACGAGAAACAATATGTTTACCATATGTGTATCGTTTCAAAGCAACCAAGTGGACCTTTATGCGTGAGAGAATAAATTCGCGGCTCTGATCATCACAGGTTTCTAGAACCTTTTGCACCACATAATTCCCAAAAGGGTCTTTCATCATTGCCTGATATTGACCATAAAAAGAAAGCTTACTAAATGATAATAAAGGTCAAAATGGCATTATGGGAAACCATAAGAAAAGTTTCTCACTTGTAATGGTTCATTTTCATCAGTGGAACCAAGTATCTCCTTTACAAGAAGTTGGCGTTCCTCTAGACTTCCATAAGTCAAACATTTCTCAACAACATTAGAAGCAAATTTCTGAAGACTCATTGTTACTATTTGTCCTGAAAGCTTGCTGATGATAGCAGATCGCTCGTGTGGTTTACCATGTTGCAGTACATGCTAATCAAACAAACAAATCAAATATATTCAAGGGTATTTTACACATTTGACCGTCAAAAAATATGAGCATAGTCAAGAAGTTGTAATTTAGTTTGTACCTGAATAACATAATTACCATATTGGTCTTGTGCTAGAGTACAAACTGAGTTCATGATTTCATCCATTACAACTTGTGTATTTGGATCATCACAATGCTCCAAAATCCTCTGTTGATATCAAATATGATTAGTATTATACAGCAGTATCAAATGTAAATAAATATCGGATAGTTTCTTTTACCTGTATGACCCGACAGCCATAAGGATGTGATGAGAGAGCAACAACTTGCCCGAAGAAAGATGAAACTATAAATTGGATCCGATCTTGAGGCACACATTCAATGCATTTTTGAATAACATGATTACCATTCTGATCACGAACACATTTCATTACTGAACCATTGAGCTCACTAACCATCTGGCTCTGCTGATCAACATCAACCACCTCCAATGCCTGATTAGCATTTAGCAATGATATTTGTATGAATTATTAATAACTTCCAAAAAGAACCCAAAATTTTGTTATCAAGATATGATATTTACTAAAGAATTTGAAGGTTTTGGTAAGATAATCACCTTCTGGATGACCCTGCAACCATACATTTGAAGACTAAGAGGCAAAACATGACCGTTAAGTTGACCGGTTAATTCTTTCCTTTGACTTTCAGTGCCATGCTCAAAAAACTGCACATTTATTTATGACATGAAGTTAAAATGCTACAAAAGCATTTGAATAAGCGAATGATAACTAGTAAACATACCTTCTGTATGACATAGTTGCCAAAGACATCAGTCATCAAGCTACGTGCACGAGGAATGATCTCAGGGAATATTAAGTTCTTTTCCTCAACTGTTGCTGTTTCAAGCTTCTGCTGAATGAACCGGCTTCCATACTGATCCGTACTACACAATAAAAGAACAAAATATAAAAGAGACAGTAATAAGCCTGTACGAAAAGATAAAGAAAGAGGTAAAATATAAAAAGTTAAAAGAAAAACAAAAAGAACACCTTGGCATACCTGAACTCAATGACATGACCAGCAACATCAGAGAGCTCAAAAGATTTGGTTTTATTGTTCTTGAGCTCATCTAACACTTTTGAAACATATCTTCGATCAAAATTAATTTCACCAACTGTATTCCTTAAAGCAGGAGCATATTGCATGGTTCGTTCTGGCTGTAACAATGGTCGAGATTTTTCCACCAAGTTTCCTTGATATGGCGTGATATAACTGTATGTGGGATTCTCATGTATATGGTTTAAACTACCCGATCTACCAAAATGTGGTGAACCATATTGTTGGTTTTGTCGAGCGACCACTGCCTCCATGTACAGTTTTTGAAGAGCATGCATATCCTCATGACCATGTGAAACAATATAATTATTTCTTCCATGAGGAAAATTACCAAGTTGAGGATCCATGCCAGGTGGCGGATAGTTACATCGTCTCAGGAATTGTCCCTTTCCAGCAGTATTTAAATATGAAGCTGAAAATACAGATCAATGAACACTTTAAAACCATTTAATTGGTGTGTATTTGCAAGAACATCAAACTTATATTGTGTACCTGAAGAAAGGTGATTATATGCTGCAGAGTATCTAGTTGGCATCCGACCTGATAAATCCATCCCGGGGATATTATTGACTTGACTACATGACCCTCCTAAGTTTGAAAAGTCAAACATGTTTCGGTTAGAGTTCAAGTCAGCAGAAGAAGCTGCTCTTCTATGAAAATTCACTGGTCCAAGATTATTTTCTCTTGGATCATCAACAAACTGATGTTGAAAACTTAACCTCTGATCAGTTATAGCATCCATATTATTGGATTGTGAGTAATTATCTCCATCAGGAAGCGGAAGATGGCTCTTTGAGAGACTTAAGCTAGATAAGGAAGATGCCACGTCAGCAGGGCGAACCATGCTACTCACAGGCGGAAGGCCAGGACTAGGGGCTCTCCTTGAAACCGAAGAACCCACAATTGGTGTAAAAGAATGTGTGAAAGTTTCATTTTCATTAATTAAAATTGATGAATGAGAGTTAGAAATAATTGCATTCTGGCTTGCAGGGCGAGAAATTCGACTAGATGAAGATGCAGGCTGTTCAAGTCCTTCCTGCACAAAATAATTCACAACAAAGTTAAGATATCTGCAGTTTGAATCAACTAATTGATTATCATGTCATAAACAAATGCTATTAAACATAATATACTAAAGATAACCAATATATACACCTGAAGAATGTCTGCAAAGCTTTTTCTTCTACATCCCATTCCAGAAGTCGATAAACCAATCAAACCATCAGGTTTACTGACCCATTGATCAGCAGAGTTTTTTCGCGCCTTCCTCATTTCAATCATCTCAGATTCTGCATTTTTGGGTATACCTAATCCAGGCTGCATCGAAAACAACGAAGAACTATTACCACCACCACCATCACTTCCCAAATTCTTCTTCTTCCACCAATCTCTTGTCCCTTCAGAAGACGATCCACCCACCTGAAACCGCTGAGCAACCCGCCAATCCTCTTTTGACAGTAAGGGTGGGGGAAGTCTAGGATTGAAGTTCCCATGTGCATAATAATACGACAGATACAATGGATGAGATCTAAGTTCTTCTTCGGTTAACATCTCGTTCGCACTAACACTATTTCTGTAATCAATCTGATCAAGATTATGGTTTCTATACAAACTTCCAACGGCGCTTAAAGACCCCTCAACAGTTGGTGGTGCACTACCACTTCTATGTGTATTCCGATCTCTTTCTTGATCACCAAACACCCTACTTTCCCTTTGATTAAGTATTAATTCAAGCTCATTTTCTAAACTATTATCTGAAGCCCCTGTTAACCCTTTCATCATACCTCCTTCCATATTATTCTTCAATCAATTACCCCTTTTCAAAAACCCTAATTTCTCACGCGCATTTCAACATTCACACGTAAAGATCGAGTCTTTCTCCTAAATCTGAATCAGAAAGACACAAATTCATTCACCGATCAATTATTCAATCAATAAACGACCTTCGATCTAGGGTTTCGAATAGATTTTGGAAGGGGGTGTGATCAAACTTACAGTTGGGTTATTGTTGGAGTAAAGCGATGAATCAGCGTCGATAAATCTCACGTGAATCAGATGTTGGTTTGAGATTCACAAATCTAGGAAGGAGTTTGAGGAATAACTGGTAAAATTAAGAATGTGAAATGAAAATGGCGAATGAGGTGGAGATTTTTCGAAGTTTTGTTAGAGATGAACGTGCGAACATCTGTGAAGAATGAATTGATGAAGGGGTTTCTTGATTTTGATTCAAAATTGTAATGATTTTGTTGATTGATTTTGTTTATAGGTTTACGTGCATGGGAGCTACGAGGGTATACTCTGTTTTTTATTTTCATGAATAATATAAGGTATTTGTATGAAGAGTTTATTATTATATGTCACTAAAATGTAATAGATTTTATATTAATTATTTTGAAAAAAGATATACAAACATTAAAAAAGTTAATAAGATTATTTAATTGAAGCTGAGATATGAAAATAATATTAAAGTTTACGCATATAAAAAACTAAATTTAGTAAAGCCGTAATACACTGGCTGAAAATATAAAAATTACATAGTTCTTAAAAACATTAATATTTCTTATGATTAAGTTACGTATTATAATAATAATAATAAATAAAAAGTTACATTTATAAGTTATAAATATTCAAATACTTTTTTGAATAATATAGCATACAATTGACTAATTTAAAATAAAAAAAAGTTGTATTAAAATAACACTAAACTAAATGCATAAATGTATCAATAAATATTTTTTACTCTCATTTTCTTAAAATTGAATCTTATTGGCTATGAAAATATGTATAGTTCAAAACAATATAATTATACAATTAAATTGATAATATAAATAATTAAATTCAAAACAAAATAAATTATAACTATTAGTTTAGTTTCTTAAAATTAAACTTGACTTAAATAAAATATTAATTTAGGCAGGAATTTTTTTGAGGAGTAATTATATTTATATTTATATTATATTTATATTTATATTTATATTTATATTTATATTATATTTATATTTATATTTATATTTATATTTATATTTATATTTATATTTATATTTATATTTATTTATATTTATATTTATATTTATATTTATATTTATATTATATTTATATTTATATTTATATTTATATTTATATTTATATTTATATTTATATTTATATTTATTTATATTTATATTATATTTATATTTATTTATATTTATATTTATATTTATATTATATTTATATTTATTTATATTTATATTTATATTATATTTATATTTATATTATAATTATATTTATATTTATATTATATTTATATTTATATTATTTTATTTATATTATATTTATATTTATATTTATTTATATTTATATTTATATTTATATTTATATTTATACAATAGATGTCATAGAAATTTTATTAGGACTTAAAATATGAGTGGTAATAGAATAAAAGTCACAATCTTTTGAACAAGTAAAATATACTTTCTCTTTTTGTAAAATAATTTAATTTTATGCGTAATTTAATAACGATATTTAGTTGAATAGTCTAAAATCCATCCCAAAACCAAATGTAATATTTTTTATTTTTGTTTCAAAACCAAGGAAATAGATGTTAATGAACAAATAAGTAATGGCGTTAGAATTTTACCAAAAGAAAAGGTCGTGGTTATTCACATTGCCGGAAAAAATCTTGCATTTCTTTGAAGGGGAGAGTTTGATACTCTTTATTTATTATTATTTTTTGGAAAACGATCATCATATTTACCAATTAAAGTGATGACTTTAGCCCCCTAAATATTTTTGATAATTGTATAAATTATAATAAAAAATATAATACAAGTGTAGTGAAGGAAAAACATATAAAAACGACGAATATTTATTTCATTTGAAGAGTTTCAATATATATTGGCTTTCTATGTACAGCAAAAATTAAAATCGATGGATGGCTAATGTTTAAAAATATAATAAGCTTGAAAATTCTTATAAATTTATTAGTAATCTATAATTATTTCACGAACTAAAACATTTAACATGGATACAAGTTGACACTCTTAATATATACTAAATAATATTTAAAATAAATTGATATTTCTAAAAGGGGCATTTACATATTTCCAAAAAAACTTGATTAATCAATAATGTTAAAAGATAATTAAATTGAACTACTATTTAATCAACTGAACGCGGTTTATTAGAACAAATAGAACCCAAAATTCAAATTTATTTGATTAATTAAGGAGTACACACTATAAATGAACAACACCTCTTCATGCTGATAGCATAAGAGATCAAAGACAAAATTTCATACTAACAGCAATTCCAAAATATATCAAAATATAATCAAGCAATCCAAAATACCACTATCAAAACATGATCATAACAGCTGTTGGATGATTTCCGATAGCGATGTGTAGGTTCCAATAACTGATGACACAATCCCAACCACAACGATCACTACACACAATGATCCCTATCAATGAAACCAAAAACACCATGACTTATTAGTGAACACATTACATGGCATTTAGCATACATTTGAGTCTATTTGTTATATGTTTATACCTGAAAGCGCGTTATCTTCCCCTTTAGAATGCTCATATAGCAAACACAAGGAAGTATCAAAGTCTGTAACAATGATGATCATATCAATCAGTATACGATATTGTTTGATTCTAGATAAAGGTAAGTGCAAAACATGAATATGTGAACCAGAATATACCACTAGCATGGTCATTAAGATCCAATGAGTGAAAACACAAGACCTATTAAGAAGAAAAATGTACAAAATCTTTAGTTTATAAAATAAATAAAAAATGATTTGTGGGCATGGATGAATACATCATGTGGGAACTTACCAAAGAAGGGGATGGACAGGGCTACAACCAAAGTAGAGAGCGTTAAACCCGTTCTAATGAGGATCGAATACATATTAAACTTCATACGATTTGATGGTATCAACTCCTCAAGACTCATCGCGACAGGAGACAATGTCAAAGCATATGTGGTTCTAGTTAAGGAAATACAATTATCTAACTAATTAGTTTTTAATATTCTTAATAAATTAATATATTGGATCTAAACATAGAAGTTCAATCAAAAGGATATTTGGTAAATGGATTGACTACCTGCAAAAGAATAAATGCAGGACATGAGTACACAAAGTATTTGGATATTAAGTGCATAATATGTTAAAAGTTTACCATAATCTGTAACTTACTGTAGTCCACACAGCAATTTTGGAGGCAACCAAATTCGTTGGCAGATTAAGCGTGAACTGCGATTCTGTTGATTCCCCAAACATCAAGTATCCCACTACAGCGACTGTGCCATAAAGAAAACCACATATACCGAAGCTGCATAGAATAATAAAGATAAAAGTCAGTAACACAAAATCATTCATTTAACAGAAATAATTACATTATTTCGTACTTTACCTGGTTAAAAGGACCATAGGATATTGACTCTTTTTCGCCATCGATGAATAGATATTAGGAAAAACTGCATGTCCTGAATAACAGTAGCCATAAAGCCCTATAGCCACAGGGAAACTAGAAAGATTCAAGGTCTTTGTGGTTTCAGTTTGAAAGCCAATATTATCCACCAAGCCAACCCAAAACAAGCAAAAGGCTACTAGAATGGAAGCAATAACTCCCCCAGCTGAACAAAAAGAAATGACAAAAAGTTATAAGATTAATTTTTAATACAAAGTTAAAAGTTATATAGATAATATTCATATTGCTTACCGGATATGTAACTAAGAACACTCATGTCGCGAAGCCAAACTGTAGGAAGCACCGCGAGAGTGATCATAATTGCAAATATATAATGTGCATCAAGTGTTAACCCTCCCAGATTTAAATGTGCATTTGGAAACAATGATGATAGATTATCACTCTCCAAGATTATATATCCCACGCAACACGACTGCAGCAAATAACAGAAGTTTATTATCTACAGGTGGGCCGAATGTTCAAATATCTTTATAATTAACTAAAATGTACAAAGAAAAACAAATATTCTCAGATGGAAAGAATGGAACTTTGCATCAGATGTACTTACATATAACTCCATATACAAAATTATCTGCATCGCGACAGAAAACAAGAAAAATGGATCAGTTTGACAGAAACCAGTCACAATGCACTTTTTAGAAATGTTAAACACATATATTCATATATATATATATATATATATATATATGCGCGTGTATGTGTTTGTGTATGCATATACGCGTAGTGAACTTACAGAAACAATTAGACGTCCTGTGGTGCCAAAAGCAGCCTGGCCGATATCTGGATAGGTCTCTAGCCCAGGCTGACTATCCAAACAATATCGAAGGAGTATGCCCGTGTAGAATGAAAGGACACCAAACAGAAACAACAGTAACAATCCAACCCATCCTCCTTCTTTAACTGCATAAGGAATTGAAAGAATTCCTACTCCACAAAGAACATTAATCCCTACACAAAATCATCATCAAAATACATTATAATCTATGCAGAATCACATGTTTAACATATAGAAAACAGAATATTATTCATGTTGCATACCATTAACCACAGATTGACCATATGAACTGTGTCTAGACAGAGGAAGTTCATGTGAACCCTTAGAAGACTTGTGATAAGATGCCAATCTTCTAGCAGATGATCCGCGAGGAGGAAGAAGAGAATGAGAACTGCGTCGGTCTTGTGGCTGCTGGTTGTCGGTCGCTGGTGGCAAGAAAGGTTTGCTCAAGCTTGGGAGTATTTCAGGAGTGTGTCTTCTTGTCAGTGATGATGAAATGAATGAACTTCCTAATCGCGACAACGTAGGAGTCCCCAAAAAGTTCAAGCTTGGTGATGGTACACTACTGTAAAGATCAATCGATTGCCTGAAACATCACACAACAGAGATTGTAACAATCATGTAACAATTGCAGAATGCACAAAGATTTTGAATCTTGAAATATAAAGAGGAAAATCAAGATTCAGTGTTGAACTGCAGAATTCATACCTGTAACTTTGAGGCCATGATGGGTTTAAGGAACTCGGTTTCCTCTGGTGTTGAGGGTTATCATCGGAATCATTTGAGAATTCTGATTCATTCCCAGCATCTTCTCCTCTAATGGAATCTTTATCATCATCTTCATCACTCTCAATGTAGAACGCTTGATCGGATTCTGAATTCTTCATCTTCTCAGAAACTTCGTGGTGCTCTGTGCAGATCTCCTAAGCTTCAAAAACAACAAAAGTTAACAAACTGTGTAAGATAAATCTCTAAATTAAGCAATTCAAACATGGGTCTGAAGCAAATTGTGCGTGAATAAGCAAAATCAAGTCGAATTTCAATCACATTAATAAAATCAATACACAAAATTTACCGGGAAATCAAGAATTCAAGTAATGACTCCGCAAATTATGAATCGAAATTGAAAAAAGAATCGAATTATAAGCTTCACAACCTCTAATTCAACAGAATAAACTAATATAAATGAATTTAGATATAGAAAAACAGAGCTTCAAAGTCAGTGAAAAGAAATGAAGAACATAGTGCTCTGTTTCTTCTTCTTATCTGCTAAATCTGACTGCAATTTATAGTGTGTCACCGCCATTGTTGCCCCTCAAACATCTCTCTCACATACACATGCACACACACAGAGAGAGATACAGAGAGTTGTGGGTTATCTCTCATGCCATTGAAGCTAATGGAGAAGAAGACAAGATGCACAATTTCATTTGATCGGTTGGTTTTTTGTTTTGAGTATGTATTTTGACTGGTTAGTGAGTGGCCATGTTACAAGCTTATTTCATTGTTGTTTAAAATATGTTATAAAAATAGAGGATTGATGCAAATGTGTAACGGCAAGATATATAATAATGATTATTCTGATCTACAAATAGAAATATTCTAATCCTG
Organism: Flaveria trinervia; assembly: GCA_025506515.1. Classification (NCBI taxonomy): domain Eukaryota; kingdom Viridiplantae; phylum Streptophyta; class Magnoliopsida; order Asterales; family Asteraceae; genus Flaveria; species Flaveria trinervia. The sequence continues at coordinate 4,471,640 of CM046450.1, forward strand.
TTTTGTATTTTATATCTAAAATTACGGGATTTCAAGACATCTAAATACTGCAAATAATTTGATATCTTTAGTAGCCAATGTTATGATCCTTAAAATCATAATGACTACTTTTAAAATGTCATTTCACTCCACTCGTTTAAGAGACCTAATGAATGTATACGTAGTTAGTTTATGTGAAAATAGATAACCGCCAATATGCATGTATAATTTCCTATTTTATTTAGATATTGTTAGTTAATCCCACATGTTTTTTTGAGACCGAGTATTTTAAGTTTTGATGACCCACTAATAATATTGTATTCATAAGTGATATATTTATCTTATAGTAAAAAGTTGTGATATGATCGTCTTTAATGTTGTTACGTAGAACATTCTGTCTGATAAACAAATTTAAAACATATACGAGTTTTTAAATCCGAATAATTTTATTACTTTCATCAACATGAGCTAAAACATGTCTGATCAAAATAATTATATTATATATTAGCAAATTGGGGCCGGCTAGGAACACCGTGCCCCTGGTTCCGAGACCGGGATTCACCGGCACACCAGCAAACTTTGTTTTTTTTAAATAAAAAAATGGGTAATAAAAAAACGAGAAAAAACTAGGGGGACACCGTGTGAATGGATAATACTAGAGAAAATAATAAAAACTAATGTGGCGTTAATTTGTCACACGAGGAAAAACTTGCTCAAAAACCAGACTACATAAAATGTTTTGTTACCGCATGTGCTCACAAAACCAACCAAGATTCCAAGATCCTCATTGCGTTCCACCTTTTTGGCTTACCATGTTACATTTTACCGTGTTCTTGTCCGAAAGCATTGTGTCATTCGAATGAAAGACGCAAGAACTACAAGTGTTACGCGACACACAACGTTTATACACACTAGTAAAAACACATGTGTTACTAAACCTTAAATCTCCATTAACTAAAAGAAAACAAATGCATTTAGAACGGTGTTTGTTATGTTTCGTCATTCGTCATATTAGATGTAGTCGAGTAGACAACAATCATGTGGAGACAGAGAGAAACGAAAATAAAAATGAGGGAGACAGATAATGTGTTATATATATATATATATATATATATTATATATATATATTATATATATATATATATATATATATTATATATATATATATATCACATTCTTGAAAATCGCTTGTTTTTAAAATATTCCCTGATCGGGATCGATTCTCCACTTCACATGCCATCATTTCTACATCAATATACTCTCATGTTAGTACTAACTATTAAACATATACACTTTAGGAAAGAATATAACAATGATTTAATTTAGTTTCTTTTTTAATAATCTCTAGCTTGTAAAGTTCAATTAATTATTTACAAAATCTTTTAGGAAAAACAACAAAAAGAGAATTTTTTTAAGATAATCGCGTTGATGGTTAGGGTTTAGAGTCGAACCTTGGTGGAGACTAAATTAACGGGTGGGTTTAAAGTTCCACGCTCCACCCCCTTAACACCCTCCAAAGGAGCAGTGTGACACCCTTAAGTAGAGGTGTACAAAACGTTATTTTACTCAAACCGATTCGGATTCAAATCGAACCGGTTTTTTGGTCGTGAGGTCAAACTGGTTTTTTGGTCGTGAGGTCAAACCGGTTTTTGTTCAAACTGCTTCGGATTACAAACCGGTTTGGCTCACTGCATACTTGAACCTGTCAAAACCGATTCGGACCGGTTTGAAACCGGTTTTTTTAATAAACCAGTTTAATCGGTTTATAAACCGGTTTTGAGGGTGGGGTTACCAAACCGGCATACAAATCGGCGGTCCGAGTCGGTTTGGGACTGGTTTGGGACTAGTTTGGGCCAAACCGGTTTTTTTAAACTGTTTCCGGTTTTTTTGACCGAACCGGATTTTTTTCCCATGTCTTCCCTTAAGTCCTTAACAGGTCACCTACACACGCTTTAACGTCCCATGGCGTTGTGGGACAACAAAGGGCCTTTGGAAAGATTTACATAGAAAGATCATTTTTTTTGATAAAACACATTCCAGTCGTGTGAGTATCAAAATTCTATTGTACAAACACAATATTTAGAAACCGGTTGTTATCATCTTTCTATAAAACTATAAGATGCCCGCGCAATGCGACGATATGGTATTTTACATCTGACATATGTTTATAATATTTTGTTAATTCTTGTACTATTTTTACAAAATCCTATTATGTTTTTTCTAAGTTAAAATTTAAAACATCAAATAAATGAGTTCACAATACGACTTGTACATTACATGCATTAACATATTATATCTCATAAAATACAGATTGATTCAGCAAAAAACATACATCAAAACGTCTAAAAAACACAAATTACAATTGTAATCTCAAATAGTTTTTAAACATGATAGATTAAAAGAAAATAGTTGAAGTTTTAAAACAAATTAAGTTTTTTGGTTTATACGTACATAATGTAAAATTTTATATAAGTGTAGTTAGTAATGTAAGGTTATTATGTAATTAATTGTAAACGTTAATCTGTAAATAATATTAAAAATATTATTTAAACCTCACGAATGATAATAATTGTTCATAATTTTATAGTATCTTAAAAATACACATCTCATATGTTTTATATATAATATATAATAAAACGCAACATTATTGAATATCTAATTTTAAATTCCATACAACATGCCGTTTCAATCCTATGGATCAATGACATAAGAAAATGGCACCGCTCATCCAATCGTCAAGATGTTTTCGAGGTGAAAACAATAATAAAGTACGCATTGATTTTAAAATATTAATATGCTGTATTATTATTTTGTCTGTTACAAGGATATTTTGGAGGAAAGAACATAAAAATTATATAATTTATTATTTATGAAAAGTTAAACATATCATATATGCATCTCACCTCATCTCGTCCCATTATTCTAATAAAAAAATATCTAGAAAAAACACATGTCAATATCATATTTTTCCTCACTAATTTTTTTTACGTTTTTTTGATCACATTAATTACTAATAATATTATTTACTTTTTAGATTAAAATAGTTTTTTTTAAATTAAGCAAAAGATCTTTTCACTAATGTTATTTCTAAGGAAATGATTTTTCATCAAATTAGAAAACTTTTTAGCACATCAAATTAAAAAAAAATACAAACTATTTTATAATTGGTGGTTTTAAAAAGTAAAATTTTTATAAATAAAAAATAACTAAAATTGAGAGTTATAAGAAGAAAGTTTTTAAGTATGACATTTTTTAAAACGTTTGTTTTGAAATAAAAAATAATAATTTATTTATTATAGAAAATTTTCAATAACGTTTTATTTTCAATATTTTTGTTCAATCCTTGTAATAAATGAATTTAGTATGTAAATATATATTTATATTTATCTTAAGTTATTATTTTGTGTTTTTGTTTAATGTAAACAAGCTGCATTTAATATATAATGACGTGGACAAGATATTTACCATACCTCAGCGTTCGGGTCGGGTCTCCATCATGCACACGACACAAGATGGTGACTAACAAGTGAAAGAGATTTACTGATTTGGAAGGAGATGGTGGGGCCGATATTGCACAATATATACATCTATTAACATATAAAACTAAGGGGCTCACGGATATCAGGGTCTACGGATATCAGGGTCTACGGATATCAGGGCCCACGGATATCAGGACCTCGAAAAGGAAGGAGTGGGAACAAACTCCGCCTTGGACCGGCAGAACACAACCACTCTCTTGTGGTATCAAGAAAAAAGGAGTAAGATGTACGTAAAACTACCCAATTATATTAATAAGTATTTCAGTTTTTAACAACTATATAATTTTTTTACCATAATCTTACAATAACATCTTACTTTTTAATAAATTATGCATCCAATTATATGCATGTGTAAATTATGGGCAAATGATTTTCTTATTAATTTCGTAAATTAATCATCTAAGAGTGGAAACAAAAAGTAATTGTAGGGCCTGGACCACACTTGATGAGTTCATGTTAGCATGTCGAATGGAAATACAATAAAGCAATTTAAATTAATAACACTCACAAAAAGAACTAGCATTTTGTTGTTACTATACCACAAAATCTTGTATTCTGTACAAGTATTAAATTCATTGACATTATTATTGCATTTGTTACAGTATAATTTAAAAATACAATTGTTTTAAAGAAGTTAATTTATCTTTTTTCTTTTCTTTCAGGTTAATCTATCTATTATAATAAAATAAAGTTTAGATGAATACTTAACAAAATTTAGAACTCCCAATGATAATGTTTTTATTTCTCTCTTATATTAATAATCACATTAACTACTATTGATTTTATTTAATTCTTTTTAAGATTAAAAATAGTTTTTTATAAATTAAAATTGAGAAACTTTTATAAATTTAATTTCAAAAGAAACAAACCTTACAAAATAAGAAATTTTACTAAAACATCAAACTTTTCCAAAAGAAAATGAAACATTTTAAAATTGATATTATTAAAAAATAAAATTTATATAAATCAAAATAATTAATATTCGGAGTTATAATAAGAAAAAGTTTGATATTTTTTTGTTTGTTTTGGAATAATATGTTAATTTATTCTTATGAAAATAACCAAGAACAAAAGTTAAAAAATAATATCGTTATATTATTAATTATAATTTTTACTCATGAGTGTGTGTAATAGTTAGTTGTGTGACCATTAAAACTGAAACACTAAACGTGTATGATTTCAATAATATTGCATGCCATGTATGTATCACATTAATGTCATCACAAGTGATTGAAGTATAAAATAAAGCAAATAAGAATAAATCAACATCATGTTCATTAATCATCAAGTCCTGGTATCGAGAATTAATATAAGATTTGTGCCAACCATGAGTTGTTTGTCGAATATGTGGTCAAAGTCAAATTGCAATTGCGTGTGTTATTTTGTCATATATTTTTCAGTATTTTCATGTAGAAAAAAAATTGAACAAGAGTAATTAGATGAAGTGCTTGACAAATCGTTATGGGCCCAATATTATACGGGGCCCAGTACGTTATTTGGGCCGCCATATGTTTTCAATTCAAATTTCAAAATGCAACTTGTAAATTGTAATCAATGTTTGGATAGGAAAGCATTATTTTAAGGGTTTAGTAATATTATCAAACTATTAGAACCGTTAAACGATCGCTTTCACATTCGTAGAATATGTCAATATTGTCTGATTTGTCTCCATAGCTATTTCAATGTCTTCTGAATTATAAGTAAATATAATAAAGGATAATTAATCTGAAACTCGTTACGTACAAAATTAGTCTTAAGATATGATGTTTGGGGTTCAATAATTAGTGGTTTTTATTAACTATCCTATATAACATGTCACCCTTTGTAGGTATGATACTTGTCGGATAACACTGATTTTTCATTGGTGAAGTAAGCTGTATATTAATTCATCGCAGAACGACTTTCAGGATGCTTGTGGTAACCAACTCATGGCCACGCTATGTTTGTCACGTATGCTCGTATTACACGACGTCGTCATCCATGGGCTTCCATGGCGAAGGGTAAAAAATACAAGCTGGGTGGATTAGGGTAGGGCATTATACTTTACTCTTTTTCTTTTTCTGATTAATTTTAATGTTTTTAAATATTTAGCTTAAATAATTTGTTTATAAAAATGTGATAATTAATCAAAGACGTAGAAATGGAAGAATTTTTGTTAAGGTGATAAATTGTGTAAGGAATGAATGTTTTTGAAGTATGCATGTGAGTGCCATGTTTGTTCACATTTGTGAGAATTCATCAAATTAGATGTCTTGATGAGTTGATTTTCAAAAATAATCGAGTAAGATTGCGAAACTCTCTTTCCCTATAGTTTTAACGATTTAAAAATGGATAGAGAATACGATGATGATAACAAAAAAACTTTGTAGACACATTGTAAATAACATTACGTTTTATGTATGAATATGAACACATAAACGTAAAATAACAGTGGAAAATCAACATAGACAACAAGTATCTAACCATACGCGTACAAAATACGAAGCTTTTAAAGAGGATTGAAAAGCTGTAAGAATGCCCAAGTCAGCTTGTGCCGAATAGATAAGCACTTTGAGCATAGAAGTGAACATGAGGAAATAATGGATGCTAGCAAGTCGGTCCACAACAGTTAAGTTGGTCTACCATTACAGTTACACAATTTGCACCTTTTCTTTAATTTCTCTTTGATGGTTTCTAACTGTCTCCACTTGTCAAATTAAGTGCTTTTGGAGTTACTTGTTTTATTGTTTAATCATACAATATATACGCGCTAACTTGATCTACCAACGATGATCATGATCTCGTAATCATCGTACTAATTAAGCTCCAGTCACCTTAGTTAATTATAGCTTGTGTTATCGCCGATGACATCTCTACGACTGCCTTTGTTCTGTTATAAAATAAACAAAATGTTCTTTTTCATTTTCTTTAGCTTGGTTGTAAAAATTAGACTTCCATCTCTTGCTCTCCAAATGAAGAAGAGTATAAAATGATTATAAAATTGGTCTTGTATATGTTACACTTTGTGTTTATTTTGGTAGCATTCTTATTGGATGGATGTAAATAGCCCAGGGCTATGGAACACATGATTATGGTCGCTTCAAAGTGAATTGTACGTGCCTAGATGCCTTTTTTTTTCTTCACACGGTCAATAAGTTTTTTAATCTATTTTTGAGTATTGACCTTAGATTTCTTATATTTGCTAGAAAGGAGAGGAAAAAATATCACTATTTAATGTATAAGTACATATCAATAAAGAAAGTAAATATAAATAAAGTACGAAAATAAAAATAAAGTAAAAGAACTCAAATTCCAAATGAACAAGCTCATGGTAGAAGTTTTGTATAAATGTATTAACCCGATAATATAAATGGACTGAAGTTCACTAGAGTTCTTGATTTATTATTGTACTCATATACATAGTTGATAAATAATACATAAAATTTCAGTTAATTGTTCGGTTTTGATTTCATTGTCTAAAATAATAAAAAAAGAATGCTATACGGAGAGGCTGAAATATGCAGGACACATTTGCTAGTATATTCCATTTATAAACGACTGTTGTTTTCATTTCATGTGAGATTTTCGTGCAAATTAAACCAACACCATTGTATACTTTCTAGTTTAGTTAAAAACTAACTATCACTTTTATAAGTTTTTTTATTATTTTATGTAGCAATTATAGTATCTAGTTTGTAACCAAAAACAATATATAGGTACATTGTATATATGTATTGAGAAGTGATCAGAAGTGAGGACGGAGGCCATTATTGCTGTGGCCCTAAAGGACGAGTACATGGCACAAAAGCCACTCACAATTTGGTTTCTTTTGACAAAGATCATGAAAATCTTGAGTAGGGCACCATTTATAAATTATCACAGCACAATAATAAAAAAGTTCATATATATTGTGGGCGCGCGTGTATATGAATAGATTTATAAAAATTGAGATATAGTACATAACTTGTTATATTTCTAATATATAAGATGATTATGCAACTACACGATCAGAATCTCTTTCTGTCATACACTCGGTATATATGTGTGACTTGACTAATTTGTTTCTTTATAAACAAAGTGTGAAAACAAACAAATTCATCAGACAAAACTAAGAAATTATTCTCCTTAGAGACAACTGTAAACGTACATATATCAATGTAGTTCTGATTTACATATAAAATGCTAAAAACACGTGTTTTTCCTTCGGTCAAAACTTGATCATAATATAATTATGGCCTGACACTAATTTTTATAATGTTATTGCCATTAATAAGGTTATGATGAACTTTCTTATTCATATATATCGGAGTTATTCATATATATTGAAGTTAAGTTTGATTTTACTTACTGATATTTGATTAAAATAATTATATTCTTTTAAAATCTTCTTATCATAATAATAGGATAACTAAAGATAATACATGACACAAAATGCTAACTAAAGATGTTACATGACAACACCATATTTACTCTTAACAAAATTTCTTCGCTTCTCTCCTTATTAATGACTTAATTAATTATTAATTATAGTATTTTATTTTATTTTTTTATTATAAGCTATTTAAAAATTTTTTAAGAAATAGATCTTTTTATAATGTTTATTTCTAGAGAAACAAATTTTTATAAAAAATAAAATTCCTAGAAAGTACATCATACTTTTTTTAAAAAATGAAATATTTTAAAAATAACATTTTTTAATATGTTTTGTTTTGAAACGAAATGTTTGATTTATTGTTTAGAAAAAACAAAGAAGGTATAAAAACAAAATTTTAAAAGTTGATATCATTATTTTATTACTTAGTTCTTATTCATACATAATTTAAATCACATATTATTTAACAATTAATAAATTTTTATTATATTTAATATTTTTTTATTCAATCCGTGTAATACACGAGTTTACTAAAGATAGTATTATAAATATTAATTTATCTTCAAAAGTTTCAAACTAATGAAGCTTTTGAATTAAAATTGAAATCACATATAAAAGATTTGAAGATAGATTCATATTTTAATCTGTAGAAGAAAAATACTTGTTTTTGTTAAATCTTAAAGAGTAAAATTAAATTTAACTCTGTATATTCTAAGCAAGCAAATAACATACCGAAAAACTAATGATAAAAATAAGAAACTATAAACTACTGGTGGTAAGAAAGTATTAGATTTTAACTTACATTACCTCTTTTGATTTAAGTAACATGGTTTTATTTTTAGTGCACAACAAAATATATATACCAACATTTTTCACCGGTATATCTAAATAGTTGCACCACAGTGCAACATACACATACATTACTCTCTCTATATTAATTTACATGGGAAATACGGAGAGTTCTATAAATTTTGAATTGGTCACAGAAGTTTTTATTTCTTAGGGCTTGTTTTAATATAATAGAGCAAATGTATATGCTTGAAATAAATGAACGAATAGTTACGATAATAATAATTGTCTTTAAATTATATAGTAATAATAATATTTGTTTATTAAATTCAAATTGCACGTTAATTTTAATAGTTACTTTGAGTTTTTAAAGTTTTGAGTTTATTTTAGTACAAATTTTACTTAAAAATTTAATTTCTTACTTTTGTATTTTTAGGTATTAGTCGGGTCCGATATAAAAATGTTTTAATGCATATGTTTTGACTTAAATTTTTTTTTAGAAATTAGTCGCAAGAAATATAAACGTTTCATTTGACGTTTATAAATTCGAATTAATCTATGTTTCAACGTAAATTTAATTGTGAAACGAGTTGGGACGATTGTAATATATGTGCGTTTTTATGTACGTTTTAACTTGATCTATGTTTTAACATAAATTAATTTAGAAAAGAGGTGGCTCAAGTATGCTACTTTTAATTAGAGTTACCTTACAATTCGACTTGAATTTAGCTCAAAGACAAGTAGGATCAATTATTAGTTTATACCTAGGAAATTTTTTAATCAGACCGGAATCTTTTTGAAGCTTTTTAAAACCTAGTAAAATTAATCTTAATCTTCAACGGGACACCATGATGGTAATTAGCTGATGTATTTTCAAATTAAGATTATGAGTTTAGTTTTAAATAGTGTAAGCGTGATGATTTTATAAGTAGATCAAGTATGTGTATAATAATCAAAGAGTATATGTTTTCATCGTTAAAAAAATAAAAAAGGCTTTTGTTGAAGCTCAACATACCCTAAATGTTAGGAAAAGGAAACTAACCGCTCATGATTACTAGCTGCATATAATGTAAACGATAAATGACAATTAAGCAATAAGCTATATAATTAAAATAAACTCTAAATCTTGGTTCTAAGTAAAAGAAACTTCCAACTAAACCACAAATATAATAACCTATGCCAGCTAGCATAAAATTAGTAAGTTACATATTTATAAACTATACGTCACACAAAAACCTTAACATTTTGAATTCTATTAAAACAAAGGTTCAAATGATGTCAGTTTGTTTGCACATGAATTGCATCATCAAGTATGTCAATACATTTTTCATTTTCATTTATATGGGAAAAATAACAAAAAGATCTTGAAAATTTAATATCTAAGAAGCTGGTTGGAGTTTTAAACAAGGAGCTATCACCATCATTTTGTACCAGAGCTCAATAATTTAGAAGAAAATCATTCCACAGCCACATGTTCTTCCTTCCAATGAATGCACTTCATTTGCCAGCATTTTCCATCACAAGATAACATTTCTGATGAGTTCTCCATCAATACATAGAGCACAGGTTAATTAATAATATATAGCGATCTAGTTGCACAAAATGTGTTTCTTGATCAATAATATTTTCAAGAATAGTCCTATACTATAATCCATATTATTTCTTGTTCTTCAATATAATCTACTTGTAGCAAATCCAGGTGAATCAACAATCCAATCGAACCAAACTAGAGCTTTGAGTTTATGAAATCATAATCAGGATTTGGTATGGTGTAGATAACTCACTACTAATAACTATGTTTGTATATAGAGACAGGTACAATTGTATACACATGTATGGATGTATGTATCTATAAAATAAATTATTAGATGGGTTATGTATACCCTAATTAAGAAGACAAAACAAGATTCCAAGATTCAACTAATTTAGTATTGATCTAGTTCAAAAGATTGGTGAAGTTTATTTCCTGTGTTTAAGGAAAATGAGAAGATCTGCAGGCACAAAAATTTAACAAAAAGCTATTAAGCCAATACATACCAATTAACACTCAATGCAAACTTCATAATCAACATATATACAAAAGGGGTTTGTTTAAAACGAACCCAGATACGATTGTTGCATAAAGACTCTCATGGTGGACTTCAGTTTGATCACTTCAAACTGATTTCTTTTGGCAGATCAATCTTGTGATCGAATGGTGTTGTTATCTTCATATCTAGAAAATAGATATTCATCGTGTGGCCTCAATGAATCAACTACAAAATGATGAGTATGTGCTATGAATATACTGTTTCTTTATCTTTTGACAAAACTGTAGAACTTAAGATCTAACTTTTCTCACACATGTCAACTAAACAGTCATATAGACATGAGCAATAAGAGCAGCAGTAGGACTTTTATGCTCAAAGACATGAAAATTCACACATGAAAGGGGGATTTGATGATAAGACACATAGATTCATGAAAATTGTTAATCATGATTACCTTTTTCTTGTATGAGATCCACCGTAATCATGCTCTATGCATCAGATTTTAATGTAGTCAATTGATTTCTGATGCAGCATCATCAAGATTCTCATCACCCATCAACATAAGAGTTGAACAGCATGTGAATCTTGAAGATGCCGCACCAGTAAGCAATGACACGAACGATTGGTATGACTAACTAATGAGTTGTCATCTGATAATTGGCTAAGAGGCAGAGAAACCCTAGTTTTATGAGAGTGATAAAAGTAGGGTTTGTTTGGGGAGAAGAAGAAAGGGATGAAGAAAGGGTTACGGTTGGGGAACAAGTTATATAGTGAAAAAGTGTTTGGATGGTGGGACCCATATGAACCTAATTCAATTTATAAGACTAAAAATGGGAACTTTATAAGATTCTCTTTAAAATCCAATCACCAATTTATAGCCATGTTTAAGATTTAAAGCAAAATAGTGATTTTTTAATTAATGATCAAGAATCTCCATTTTAAAATTGTTTTTAGGTCTCAAAAAATTGAGCCTTCCTAGCTCTTAGAGCAATTTCTTTGTGCTTATATCGTTCTCTTTTGTCTTACACGCCTTGTATGTTTTTATTAACGTTTATTTTAGAATCGAAATACGTTAAGAATTACATGAATTACATGGTACATTTGTGGGTAATGATTTAAATGATATACATAAAATGAATATATGATCGTCTTTCTTTATTTATCTCATTAGTTTGATTAATATCTTTTATGTATTATGTATACTAAGTTAGAACCCATGTATTACATGGGTGGAATAAATAAAACATAATAAATAATTAGTTTTATAAATATTTTATTTTCTAAATGTTATTATCTATTGATAAAATAAAAATATAATAAATATTTAAAAGCTATAACACATAATGAATTAAAATTTTTGCTCTATATTTAATACGTATTAATAAATTATTAAAATAACTACATTTATATTTTAAACGTTTAATAGTTTATTTATTTATTTACAATAATTATCATTTAATATGAGAGAGATAAGAAACACAAATATAGATATATTTTTAAACATATTTTAGTTAAAAAGGAAAGTCAAATTAATTGTTTTTATAAATTTTGTATTTATTAAGAGAGAGAGGTGGAAAAATGATTTTTGTGATATGTTATAGTGATACACGTGTTATTTGATATGCTAGAATGATGACACGTGTCTTAGAAAAACTTTATTTTATTATAGTTTATAAATGGGAAAAAAATTATGACATTGATTGTCATAGTTGATTTGGGAACTTGGGTATCATTGCCCAACATGGATAAAGAAATGTTTTATCATTTTTAATTTCCAAATCTACTTATATAACGCTTGTTCGATTTGTCATAATTTTAAACACTTGAGATCTCCGTTATTTGATAAATAAAATAGTATGTTGACATCAAGGTGCTCGGATTGGGATCGGGAGATTGTATAAAATGACTTATTTGTTATTTATATCCAAAACTCTCAAATTCTTTCTATCTCTCATAAATTTATGTGCTCCACAATGGAATTAATCTCCAGCACCAAAAAACATTATTTGTTTTGTAAGCCCTGCAACAAAGAATAACAACCTTAACACCTATATATTCACCTCGCATCAACCAACACAAGCTTGAATCAAGATTCTCAACCTATCATCTTGTAATATTTTTCGACTCACGAGTCTTGTGTGTATTATTCACGGTACGCATATGAAAAATAAGGCCAACGAATCGATGCAACCCCAAGTTGCATAAAGTATATATTTATTTGTGACATTAATTTTAACTATTTTAGGTATTACCATAATATTAGTACTGTTTTTATTTATTAGGTTCCTGCTAACTAAAACAAATATCAAAAAAAAAAACAAACCTTGTTGAGTGATGAAACCAAGCCAACTATTTTAGATGAAGAAACGCCACCGAGGATAAGACAAAGATTAAACATGATTAAGAAGACTGCAAATTAACTGAATGAACACAAATAATATCTTGTTCGTTTATGGATTGTCACTAACATTTACCAAAGTAGACTTTTTTCATTATTGTTCATAAAAGAAATGAGCATGTTCATGTTTCTATTAGTTTGTTAATTAAATTTATATAGGAAACACAAATGAACATAAACAAACACAAACGATTGTTGATGAAGATAAATGAACATAAACAAACGTTCATGAACACAAACTAATATATACGATCATAAATTAGTTTTTGAATAAAATCTGGTTTTTTATCAAAAATATTATGCAAAATCCAATAAAATAAATAAGTACCTAACATTAGTTCACGTGAGATTAAAGGTTAACAAATGCAAATTGAAAATCAAAGCCTAAATGAATTAAGGAAATAAAGAATTGAAGGCGGTTGACAAAGGTTGGCGGTAGAGTTGAGTGTCGAGCGACACTGAGTTGGAAACTTGCACGATTCGCTGAAAATGAATGGTAAAATGAGGATGTTGGGGTCAGTATATAAAAAGGTTGCATATTTTTTTAAAAGTTAAAATCAATAGAACAAAAGTATTATAATATATAAAATCTTATAAGTGAATGAACACAAACGAATATAAACAAAAAATAAAATATTCATGAACATAAATGAATGGAGTAAACAACAAATATTTTTATTTGTGTTCTTCATTAGTTGAACTTCCCGAATAACAATCATGAACTGTATACTATTTAACAAAATTAAGAATACATAATTATGCTATGAATTATTACTGTTTATATTTTGATATATACTTTATTGTCTCGAGTCATATATGATATACTTTAATTTTTTCCATAACAACATAGTGTTGTTTAATTTTAAAAATATTATTGTGACTGCTTTTATACCTACGCTTGTACTAGTTTATAACTAAAAGATGTATTATATCAATTATGCGAATGGAATGAAGAAATATGGATATAGTGAGCGGATTTGTTATAGCAACCAAGGGCTATTAATTCATCAAATGGCTTGTAACATAGGATACTAAGGTACAACTGGTTAACAAGATTCTTTAGAACTAAAATTAAAATTGAAACTGAAAATTTTATTCATTTAAAATCTTGTTTGGTTTTGCTATTAAAATAATAACATTATGATAAAATGTTTTAAAATAACCAAAAAGCAATTCGTCATTATATGCAAAAAAACATTTGTACATCATTTAAGAAGGTAATTTTAGTATTCTATAAAAGTTTACAAAGTAATTAATTGCTAAAGGTTCTTATACATATATTAATTTTGAATCATTTTATTATAAGAAACTTAGCAAGTAGCATGAAACAAGCCAATGCACAGAATACATAGTGATTACAAATTAAATATACACCATCTTTCTGTAATCTATATCCACCTTATTAGATTAGATTTTGAGATCCACAAATAACTAACCGCCTTAATTTCTTAAAGAATTCTCCCCAACGAAGGTTTCATCTTGTCAAAGGCACCAACATGCAGTGAAGATGACGTCATTGCGCTCCTTCCAAAAGCACCAACATGCGGTGAAGATAATCGCCTGTACAATCTTCTTCATCACCCCCCATATGACAATGCGATTAAATTTTCATTAGGTCCATCTCCGAGAAGGCATAAACAGGTGCAATGTTACACCAATCAAGGCATCAAAAAGGATTTAGCTATGTATTAAATATTAAATAACTTAGATTAATATTTTTTATACAAGACGATGTTTTCAGAACCGGATCAAATATCGAATCGGATCAAATATCGAATCGGTTACTTATTGGTCAGGCCGTATTTAAGAATCGAATAACTTAATAATTATATTTGTATACGACATTATATTATAGTTATATATATATATATATATATATATATATATATATATATATATATAATTTTATGTATAACACTTCGATATATCATTCAACCACCAGTTAAAACCATTAAAATTCAAAAATAACAAAATATATATAATTCGATCCGACCTGGTTTCCGGTCCAACCACCAAACTGGTTCAAACTGGCCGGTCTAATGACTACAAAATGATTAGATGCAGTTTGGTTCACTACTATGTCTGATTTCCGATCGGATGTTCCGACCCAACCTTGAAAACACTGATACAAGATGTCATTACTCAATAATCATAATTAGAATATCAGTTACATTTGAACTACATTAAATTAAAGTATTTGTTGAAAGAGCACTTGGTCCGTACGATCTGACGTGGAATGGCAAACAGTTTCAGGTGAAATTTTTTAACATGATACTTTTAAAACTTTATTTTGTTTGTCTTCAACTTTTTTGAAACATTATTTTGTAAATATAATATATTTTAGATATTTAACTAGTCATTAATTATTTTTTAATAATCTTTTTTAGTATTATTTCAAGAAGGGATCCTTTTTACTTTATGTCTCCAATATAAAAGAAAATCTTTAAAGGAGATTTACCGACTTTTGTTAAAATTAAGGTTAGTAACAAAAATGATAAAACACGTCTAAAAATTTGTAACATCTTTTTCATTTTTTTGTTACATAATGAAATGTGTAAGAAAATATTTTGATGTAGTAGTGAATAAACTATAACTAATGATTCTTAAGACAGTTATTTAAAATGAGATACTCAAGATAAATAAAACTGAAAAGATCTTAGGTTCAATTCTCATTCAAGAAAAATAATATAGATGGAGCCATGAGATTTTCTCAGGTGTGGGTTTTTTCCTGAAGGGGTTGGGCTGTGATTCCGGCTTGAAAACATATCAGATGAATCCAATTAAGATAAAACTTATCATCCGAAATAAAATCATACATTTGTCATTAAAAAAAGTAATAATAAACTATTCCTCTGAAGCAATCTCTTTTGGGATGCACTTTATTGTTAAGGAGTAATTAGAGTATGTTTAGTTAATTTGACTAGAGAATTGTGTATTACAGTTTGAACAATACAATAAAATTAATGTTTTTAAACATTAACTTTATCATATATTGATTAATACTTCAAGGTTCCTTTTCCAATTGGAATACGTTTTAAGTATATTGAATGCATTTCCTTTGTTTATTTTACTGCAAGAATTGTAATAATAAAATAATAATATGAATGAAAATGAAAAGGTATTAACTTTTATTGAAATAAGTATTGTTGTATTGAAAAAGTGACATATGAATACGAGGTTTAAATACAACGCTTTAAACAAGCGAATGGGAAACACTTTTGGTGATCCAATCCACACTTCTAGTTGTGGCCAACAACCTTGTACCACTTTGACGTGTCCCTCATTTATTTTTATATATTGTGGTATCCATGTTTTGGAGTCTTTTTAAGTCTTGGGGTGTTATAAAGTATTTATTTTTTTAAAAGTAGGATGAAACTTTTATAGCTGTTTTTGAATAAAGCTTTTTAATTAAAAACTTGTTTCATGCTAATTAATATATTATATTTTTCTTCGATGAGTGTTTGTTTTATTTAAGGTTTATGGTAAACACATGATGATGCCTGTGTATAAAAATTGATCTGACATATATAAGATTACCCATGTGTAAACCATGTGAGCTGAATCATAAAAATTAAACAACCTTATTAAGTCATGTGATAATTTCGTTTCCTTTACTTAAGAAAAGGCTTAGAGAGTCAATGAGTAATACAACTCAGATTAGAGCATAACCAATAACACGTGTTTGACCATGAAAACGGGTTTCGAAGGAAGAAATATTTGGCACAAAAGTAGGCTGTAAGAGAGGGATGAGAGATATGGGGGTGACGTAGAGATTGAAGAGAGGAATGGTGTGATGTGATTGTATAATTTGCTATATATGAGTTATTATGTTGTAGATGATTTTAAAGCTAGAGATAAGTTGATTAGTCTAAATTTGTTAGTTGTTATAATTCCAAATCATAATGCTTACATCTAAAGCAAAGTTTGGGATATTAAACTCATAAAAATTAGAAAATAACTACATATTTAGATGAAGCCTATCACAAAAACAATGAGAAGAATGATTTTCATGTGTTTTGATAGGAGAGATTTATGGATGACTTAACACCAACGAATCTCAATAAAATGCAAAAAATAAAAAACAAAAAAAAATCTGTACATGATTAATAAACGGAAAACCAACAAACATCATAAGCCAGAAAGTTAAAATAATCACAAACAAGTTATTGAAGAATCACCAATATACCAGTTGACTTAGGAACTATTTTCCGTCGGACATGCCATCCGTTATTCATTGATAATAATAAGTATTACACCCAAAATATATCGTTTAGGTGTTGAATCACTTTTAAACTTAACTAAAAGTAATCAAGGTTCGTCTTGATGGTTATAACTACATCTATAACTTATAATAAAAAAAGTTTTCTTGAGACACGTATTATTATTTTAACATATCAAATAACACGTGTCATCATTTTAGTATATCAAAAATTCATTTTCTCGCATCTCTTTCATAATAAATACAAAAATTATAAAAATATTTAGTTTGACTTTTCTTTTTAACTAAAATATGTTTTAAAAAGTATATTATATTTTTTTAATTATCTCATATAAATGATAGTTATTGTATATAAGTAAACTAAACTATTAAACATTTAAAATATAAATGTAGTTATTTTAATAATTTATTAATACATATTAATATAGAATAATAATTTTAATTCATTATGTGTTATAACTTTTAAATATTTATTATATTTTTTTTTCATCATGGATAATAACATTAGAAAATAAAAATATTTATAAAACTAATGATTTTATTATGTTTTATTTATTCCACCCATGTAATACATAAACTATAATCTAGCTATATATATATATATGTATATATATATATAACTAGGTTAGAGTTGATGTATATATATACATGTAAAAACCCAAATAAATCGTTAGTTGATTTATCTTTAATTTATTGCAAATATGTGTTAATAGTACTAATTTAATTCATGTTTAAGAATTTACAAATATCTAAAAGAAATACGAGAACTAACGTCAAGTAACATAGAAAACCATAAAAGAGATTTTTATCATATATTTTTAAGTATTTTTATCTATTTAATTACGCTTGTATATACACAACAAGAAATGTCGCCATTTGCGGCAACACCAATAGCGGCGACACCAATAGCGGCGACACCAATAGCGGCGACACCAATAGCAGCGACATCAATAGCGGCGACACCAATAGCGGCGACAATATTAGCGGCGACATATCCGTTCCCAACTGAATGAGTTAATTGTGGTCGTTGATTAGTCCCCAGATCTCACGGTTGGGGTTATATCGTACAAAACCAATAGCGGCGACATGTCGCCGCTATTGGTGTCAGCTTTACCTGGGACATTTCCCTCTCCTAATCATTTGCGCGCCCAATCCACCACTTCCACTTAGGCCACCACCGCCGCACCTTCCTCCATCCCCGCCGCACCTTCCTCCCTGCCGTCGCACCACCATCTCCACCGCCGCACCCTCCTCCCCCAACCTCCCAACCTCCCTACCGCCCCACCATCCCTACCGCCCCACCATCCCCACCGCCGCACCTCCATCCTCCACCGTCCCCACCTTCGTAGAAGCCACCATCACCGCCACATCTGTCGGAAGTCACCGTCCCCTACCTTCGTTGGTAATTTTTCTTTATTTTCTTTTGTTAATTTTCAAACACTAACTTAGTTGCTTGAATCCCCAAAATAGGCTGTCACCACTCCATCATAGTTGACTCTCATCTGCCGGAAGTCACCGCCACCACCACCTCTAGTTACTTGAGTTAAAAGTAAGTTTTTAATGCTTTTTTTTGTTGTTCAAACCCTAACTTGTTAAAGATTAAATAGATGTATGTATGTATTCTGTAAGTTTAAACTAAATGTATTTGTGAAGTAACATATAAGATATGCTAGAGTTTATGCTTAGTTAATGAATGTATTTATGTATGTTGTAGGCTAGAATTAAATGGAATTGAATATTTATGGAATTTAGTTTGGTAAATGACATTATCATAGGTGTATGTATTTTGTAGGTTTGAACTAAATGTATTTGTGAGTTAACATAGAAGATATGCTAGACTTTATGTTTATATATGCTAAACGGGTCAAAATGTCTTAAAGTTGGATGTCTTGAGTGCATCATAGTGGGTTTAGGTTGAAATGACTTTTTATCGTTAAAATAGACTTTAATTATCTAAGTTTAGCTTAAACGGGTCAAATGGGTGCAAATGACATGATTTAAGTTTAAACAGGTCATAATGCCTTAAAGTTTGATGTCTTGAGTGCATCATAGTGGGTTTAGGTTAAAATGACTATTTATTGCTAAAATAGACTTTAGTTATCTAAATTTAGCTTAAACAGACCAAAGTGGGTGCAAACAACATGATTTGAGTTTAAATGAGTAAAAATGAATTAAAGTTAGATGTCTTGAGTGCATCATATTGGGTTTAGGTCATTTATGAATTTTTAGAATGTTTTTAAGTATATTAAGTGTGTTTGGTTCAACATGATTAAAAGTATATATTTCAAGTTTGCTTCAAAATCCTCATTTTATGTCACAAATTACAAACTTAATTGCTTCGCAAAAGGCTCAAAATCAAGCTGAAGAAAACGATTCAGACGAATGGGATGATCAATAGCATATTGTATCGATGGGTCACGTTTGTTTTAAAATACTTCTGTTTAACTTTAATTATGACTAAATGACTTATATTTGTACTTTATGTAATATGATTGCATGATATTATGAAATGTAGATTTATTTGTATGAAATTGAATGTTAGAGGAATTCTATGTTTATTTTGATCATAAGAAAAACTAGAAATATTAAAAAAGTAAAAAAATAAAAAAATTGATCATTACGCCGCTAATAGTCATCTAATTATTTTAAAAAAATTAGCGGCAACCATTAATGACGACATTTCGATTATTAGCGACGACCCTTTAGTGACGATATTTGTCTCATTAGCGACGAACTACTAGCGGCGACAAGTCGCCGCAAAAGGCAATAGCGGCGACAATCATGGGTAATAGCGGCGATAAATGTTGCCACTAATGATAAAAAATTTGTGGTGAGATAGTATAAACTACATATAATTTATACATATGTAGATTATATGCATAACTAATCTCATATATTGCTTTTGTTTAATTCGATAAGATTTATATATTAATTATTTTCTGTATAAATAAAAAAAGTTATGTAATGATAAAAGTTCTATACATTTTTCACTTCTCAAATGATCCTAATCTCTCACGTCTAAAGTGTATTTGCAAATTGAAATGAAGGTATGATGAAAATTTAACTAAAACTCAAATGAACCAGGAAGATGAAGTACTAAAGTTGTAAAAGAGAGTACATTAGACAATATATAGGTCGTACGGCCACATACAACCCGTATGCATATGCATCCAGAAAACTACACAGGTTGTAGGCGACACAATAGGTTGTACGTGCCACATCTTGAAAACTATATATAGGAGGCTAGGGCAGATGAAATAGAAAAAGATTTCATGAATACACTAGACACAATCAAGATCATGAGAAACACTCTGAAAGCATTTAAAGTTAAAAATTAAAAGAGTAAATCTGATATTTCAGTTCTATTATAACTACCTTTCTATTTTTTTATATTCTTTATTAACTATGTTCTAACTATGATAGACTAGATTATTAATATCGTCTAGCGATGAATACGAAACAAAACATGTTCATATATTTGCTCCTAGATGAATAGATGTAAAATATAACGTTTGTGTAAAAACTCATTTTTTTCACATAATGATCTTGATTCTTACTCTTTACCGCTTAATTTGAAAGTTCCTTTTAGATCAATGTCTTTGACTTATTATCCACATCCATCTTAAGCTCCAACCCTTAGGGCGTAATAACATATTATGAAATAATATAATCAAAAAATATATTAATCAAGTAAAATGTTAATCAAATAATATAATGGCATAATAGTTTGTTATTTATCCCCGACCATCAAAGTTTTTGCATGATCCCTATGTTCATGATGATCATGCGACATGTTCATGTGCGACCTATAAGAGTGTCATTCGGCTTGTATTTACTTGTATAATGTCATTTAGTAACGTTAGTTGAATGATCATTGGAATCTTAAAATTGTCATGTTACACCTAAGAGGTTATATTAATAGTCATGTGTTTTTTTATTTATGGAGAAGTGACTCTATTGAGAGTATCTACGTGACAATACTTCGTTAGTAGAAAATAATATTAATATATATATACTAGGTTAGTATCCCGTGTATTACACGGACTGAATAAATAAAATAATAAATAATTAGTAATAAAAATTTATAAATTATAAAGTCATGTTTGAAGATAAAATATAATTATAATGCATATAAACAGTTATTTCAAATAAATAAATAATAGATAAGTTATAGACAAATAGATGTATAGATGAATAGATAGTCTAGTTAAACATATTATAGTTCGTAATAAACACGAAAAATTACAGTATGATATTTTAATATAAGATATGTATAAATTATATATACATACTTGTTCAAAAGATAAAATAATTATACTATTTTTAAATCTCATATCTAAATAGTTTCATTTTTAAATTTTTGTTTTAAGATTTTATTATATAAATTTATTATTTATAAAAATCTTGTTTATTAAAAACTCAAGTTTCTAATTATTCTGGTTGATTTATAAAACTACTTTTACAAAATCCAATTTTTTTATAATTATTTTAAAAAATGACTGATTTAAAATATTTTGTTTCACAAGATTTAATGTTTTAGAAAATATATGAATTTTATTTTTCTTGATAAAAATTATTTTTAAAAATATAATTTGATTTTTAAAAAATATAGATGAGAGGGAAAAATACATCAATTGACCAAATTAGTTTTTATAAAGAGAGAGAAATTATTTGAGTGTTTAAATTACTTTAATACCGTTTTGAAAAAGAAAAATAAAGTAAGGATGCTTAAAAAAATAACAAGTGTTAAAAAGGTAGTTTAAGAATATAACAAGTGGCAAAAGACACATTCTTTTATTTATATATATATATATATATAATATATATATATATAATATATATATATATATATATATATATATTATATATATATATATATATATATATATATATATATTATATATATATATTATATATATATATATATGGACAACACTAGTTTATATATATGCACATGTATACCTCTACGTATATATGTCTATCTTAAATATGTTATATATGTGTATTTATGTGACCATTCAATATATGAAATCAACTTTGGAGTAGAGGTCGAGAAATCATATAATATTGTGCGTGGTATTTTAATTTTAACTATGATAGAAAAAGATGGTTATATAACCGTATAATTGGTAATTCTTACTTCTCTAATAATATGTTAAAGCATCATGTACAAATGTGTATGTGGTTCTTATTTAAAATTGGTTAAGCAATACACTACAAGAGAAGTGATTTAAAAAAAACCACATTGTTATGTAAAAACTATAGAAAACTAATGATACCGAACACATAATTTATAGATATTTAGCACTACACTTTATGTACGTGTGTATATATATAGATAGGGGTATGAGTCAAAATTAAAACCGAACATAGTTTTACATATACGTCACACATATATTATGTATACGTAACCATTTTTCATTCAAAATAGTGTTACATATACGTAAAACTCTACATTCTCGTATCTATGCTCAAGATATATGTAACAAACACTTAATTAACATTTTAGCAATTAAAAAAACAAAAAAGTTATAAATTATATTATTGATTTTCATGATTTTTTTTGGTTTTCGCATAAATATTGTTTTTCTAAAAAACCCTAGACTACTATACTCCTCCAATGTATATGTAAAGAAAATTATAGGTGCACTTACGATATTTAATAAAATGGTTTAAAAAAAAGAAAAAAAAAGATTCATGATGATTTCCTTTTAAATATACCATATACCACTAACTTCATACTTTTAAAATACAAAGCATGTCTCTTATAAGTGTCATTTTACGAGCATAAAACTTTTTAAAATACAAAGCACTAACTTCATACTTTTAAATACGCATTGGAAAATGTTTAATATCGATCATATCCCTAAAGTTAAAGTGCACCTAAAATTTCATTTATGATTATTTTCTTCTGTTGTTGTCAAGATCTATATTAGCATAACATAGTATTAAGATTATAATAGTTCTATAATTTTCCTTAAAAATTGTGTTAAGTACATGAATCAACCTAAACCCTTTGTTTAATCCAAAAGATCATAATGCAAATCTTTATCTTGTGGAGTGGTTTCAAGATTTTAAATCTGAATTGCTTTAAGATGTGGTATTGCTTTTTACAAAGTATAATTAATGAGGTTGTGATCGTGATGTTATAGAGGCATGTACTTTATGCATTATTGTTTATACATTACTCTAGGCATGTGTATACTAGCTTTGGTAATGAGTTTAATTAAAACCATGGGCGGGTTAAACATTACTTAATCACACCTAATCTCATGTGAACATCCTTAAAGATATATAATCATCTATTTTGTCTTCTTTTGTTCTGTTTTTTATATTATTTTGATAATTAAGTTTTCGGTTAATAATGGCTGCTTTTTAAAGTTTTAAAACAGGGAAATGTTATATGTTCTTAAGTATAAATTTAAAAATTTAAAAAATTACTTGATACGTAAATAAATAATCGTTTTCAATGGGAAACTTTACTGGTATGATGATATACTCCCTAACTAAATTTTCTAAAAAAATAATGAATGAACAATGATTTAAATAGTAGAGAACGTATGTGTACACCGATAAAAAAAATCTAAAACAAATACATACATTAACAATGGTTCATTTACTCTAGAAAAAAATAGTGAGTGAGCGCTGATTTTTAGAGTCTTTTTGCACTTTTGAAGTAAACTTCTTCAATATTATAGTACTGAAATAGATTATAAATATCCTATCTGTTTCTTTTAATAATTAAAATATTACATACATGATACATCCCTCTTTGATAATTAAAACATTACATGTATCCCTCTTTGATGGTTATGTATATAACTATATTATTCTTATATCTAACACTTCAAAACTTCATATATACCTATTTTTAACTTAGTACTTTATTGCTTATTTCTTTTCAGCAAAAAATATTACATTTTTATAAGACATTTACTTCAAATTGTAAAATAAAAATTACTAGTATTTTCATTAGTGTTACTATCCATCCTAGTTCTTATTATTTTATATTTTATATTATTCATGAGTGGTTGTGAGTAATAATAATAATCAAGATTTTATTTAATTAAAATAATGATAAATATAAATAAACAGATGTGAGAGACTTTTAAAAAAATAGAATGGTGTCCGTGCAATGTGGAATTGTGCCATTTAGCATCCAGCAGATGCATTAATATTTAATATTTTGTTATTTTTATATTAGTTTTATAAAAGTCTATTATATTTTTTCCAAGCTAAAAATTAAAATACCAAATAAATAGGTTCTGCATTACTACTTGTACATATATACATTAACTTATTATAGCTCACAAAATACGTACAGATTTGTTTAACAAAAGTTTACAACAAACGTTTAAGAAAATACATGTTAAGTTGTAGTCTCAAAACGTTTTTAAATGTTATGGATTAAAAGATATAGCTAACACTAGTACAAAAAGAGGCAAAAGGGCGGGTACATTGGGCATAAGGGGTGGTTTTTAGCCCGCCCCATATGGCTACGCACATTATGATATATTTTCATATGGGGCGGTTTTTATAAGGGGCGGTTTTTGAACCGCCCCTTATTTACAACAATAAGGGGCGGTTAAAACCGCCCCTTATTTACAACAATAAGGGGCGGTTTTTGAACCCTCCCTTATGTACATCAATAATGGGCGGTTTTTTAAACCCCCCCCCCCCCCACCCCCTTATGTACATCAATAAGGGGCGGTTTTTGAACCCCCCCCCCCTTATGTTTAAATAATGAGAAAAAAAATATTTTTATTATTTAATATCAAGAAATATTTTCCTATATAAACCGCTCAATCAACCAAAAATTATAACATTGTGTATGAAATGTTTCATATATTAAAGTATCATACATTGTGTATCAAACGTTCAAAATCAATTCAATATACAACATCTAGACAAAAAAAACATGTTAGTTGCTACATTTAGAGGTTTAACAACATAATACCACAACTTTTTAAGCAAAATTTGAACTAGAAGCATATATGGAGAGCAATACTTAGTTTAACAACAAAACAAGCTAATAAACACAAATCATATCCATTTTGCAGTTTGATTTCAAACTTGAAATAACACGGGGCACAGGTAATTCAAAGACAAAACAAATCATCCCTGCAACCATTACAAAATCTCATCAAATACTCGTAGCATAATAATATACCAACCATTATGGATAGTAATACTTAGTTTAACAACATAACAAAACTAATAAACAACAAGTCATACCCATTTTGTAGTTCGATTTCAAACTTGAAATAGCACGGGTCACGGGTAATTCAAAGCCAAAACAAATCATGCCTGCAACCATTATAAAATCTCATCAAATACTCATAGCATAATAATATACCAACCATTAAATGATTTTTTTTGTTTGAAACTCAATGTGGTGTGTATTTAAATTATAAAATCATTCCTGTAGACTACATCCAAACATAAAGAATATGACAAACATAGAAGCACAAAACCTTGACCCAAACACCATCTAATGAAATCATATGAATAACTAAAAAGAAACAATAATCCAAGTTACAAATAAGCAACCAACTACAAAAGAGATAACAAAACATTAGTCCTCTTAGATCTAATTCATTATGAAAAATAATCTTGAAAAATTCTTACCTTATGCTACAATACACAATCTTGATGCAACATAAAGCCTTCAACAGTGGTGGCGGAAAAACGACGGGGTGAGGGCGGTGGTGGAGAATCGGAGGGGGTGGAAGGCAGCGTCGAAGGAGAACTAGGGGGAGGAGGAGGCGGTGGTGGAGAAGCGACGGGGTGGAGGTGGTGGCCACTTTTGGGAGGGAAAACAATTTTTTTTCATGTAATATGTGACCTACAGAGGCAGTAAGGACTCATAAGGGGGTAAACGGTCAAAAGGGACGGTTTTTGATAAGGGGTGGTTTCTTGCATAAGGGGCGAGTTTTTTTCAAAAGAGGCGGTTTTGCTCTCATAAGGGGTGGTTTTGTCTAATAACTTAAGGGGCGGTTTTGTGTCATAAGGGGCGGGTAATTGTTAAGGTTTTAAAGGGCGGTTATGGAGATATAAAGGGGCGGGTATTATATTTTCAATATGACATAAGGGGCAGTTTAGAACTGCCCCTAAAGGTAGCATAAAGGGCGGTCGTAATACCCACCCCTAAAGGTAACTTAAGGGGCGGTTTCGCCCAATTTGTTCTCATTTAAATTTTCAAAGGCTATAAGGGGCGGTTTTTTAAACCGCCTGCCCCTTAAAAAAATTAGGCCCGCCCCATTTGCCTCTTTTTGTACTAGTGTAAAATATTAAACATATTAAAAAATTTGGTTTATGGGTAGATAATATAAAATTATGCAAGTGTTAGTAAGTGTAAGGTTATTATGTAACTAATTGTAAGTGATAGTTTGTAAATAATGCTATAAATATTATTTTACCCTCAAAATTAATTGTATTTTATGCATTGAATATAGTAAGTGTTCTTAGTTTTATGGTATTTTAAAAAACCACTCTTATATGTTATATATATAATATAAAAGTATAGATGAAAGAAACTTTTTAAAAATGGTAGTTTGTTATTAGTTATGACGGATGTGAAGGGAAAACTAGTGTGAATGTTTTCATAACCTAAATTTTACATGGTCGATGGTGTAGCACATATATTCTTAACACTATTATGAGTTAAGCTAAAGATACTGACTCGATCGAGTGTAACCACGTGTTTCCTACACCAAAGATCACGTATGGATGTGACAAGAACTTTAAACATTATTTTCCAAAAAGTCTATTTGTGAAGAAGAGTAAATAGTCGTTTAGGGACAATCGATAATAAAAGTTTGATGGCTAGTTAATTAAATAATCTTTTCTAATATTTTCTACAGTCGTTTAGGGATAATCAAAGTGCAATACTTTGCACTTTGATATGTGGCGTGCGTACGTAACTATTTTATTATTATAATAATAAAATAATAATAATAATATAAAATAAAAAGCGTGTTTGATGTGTTCACATTTAGCACTAAGATTAATTGC
The DNA here is from genome assembly GCA_025506515.1 of Flaveria trinervia. Classification (NCBI taxonomy): domain Eukaryota; kingdom Viridiplantae; phylum Streptophyta; class Magnoliopsida; order Asterales; family Asteraceae; genus Flaveria; species Flaveria trinervia. Next base: position 4,498,959 of record CM046450.1, read on the forward strand.
ATTTCAAGTCAAGTGTTATGCACTTCAAAATGTTTTCTAAAATTGTTTTACATGTAACCTATTAAATTATCTTTTTTATTCTTTGTTCTTTTTCATAGTATTATTCAGGTTTAATTACCGAAATCCTCTTTTTCTGTTTAAAATACTCCAAGCGTCCCAAAAAAATTGTTAGTTGCATAAAAACATACAACTTCAAAAAGATATAAATCTTAAAATTAGTATTCGACAAAATGAAAGTTTATATATTTGGTTTGTCATTAAATTACTCTTACGTAGAGTTTGGTAGTAAAAATTGGTGGTGGAATGAAATAAATGATTGAGTGTGAATGAGAAATATAATGTTTGATTTTCAAAATGAATGTAATAAATCGTTACATCCCCCCCTCTTCCCCTTCTTTTTTTTCATTTCATCCTATTTTATCATTACTCACCATCATCACCACCCACTCACCACCACCGCCACCAGCCACCACCACCACCATCACCACTACCACTAAGATCGAGATGTACCGACCACCATCACTGCCACCAATCACCATCGACCACCACAACTATCACCATCGGTCACCACCACCAGCCACCATGCACCACCTACATCGACCGCCGCCACCACTAGCCACCATGCACCACCACCGCCGCCACCAGACACCATTGCCACAAAAGATCACCACCGGCCACAAGCCATCACCACCATAACCACTTTTACATTTCATTTATTTGTCTTTTTTTATTTAACAAGCAACACAAAGTAATTATTCATTCTATTTTTAAAGGGTAACCAAATAGTATAATGGAATTAAATAATTCATTTTATTTTCTCGTACATTACATTCCTTCATCAATTTCATTCATTCGTTCATTTATTTTTTTTCGTCCATTTCATGATTGCGTTCATTTCATTAGCTCATACCAAACACACTCTTATAGTAATTTATGATAGTTTTTTTATGCAGTGGTAATTTTTTTCTAAAAGATGTAATTGATTATACATATTTTGTTAGAAGTAAATAGTAATTTTAGAATACATTAATAAAAAAGACCTTATCTATTACAAAAAGAATACAATTAGAAAGTTACAGACTCAAGACCTCAATGTACAGCTGGATACAATTGAGTAGACACAAACAAAACCAATTGTAGAGTCAAAAGACAATTTGTCTTTTGACTAGTGGCTATGACATGCCATAGCTCACATCCTTATCTATTACAAAAAGGATAAAGTAGATGAAGTAGAAAGTTACAGACTCAAGACCTCAATGTACAGTTACCAAAAGCATGGACCTTTTCACCAACTCATGTAAGTTGATGACATTACAGAGATGCAGCGAAAAGGTGTCCAGCTTTATGGAAAAGTACATCAGATAAAGCATGTGTCAAAAGTCTTCGGAAGAAATCTGTCTTCATGAGTTGAAGCTTCAGAAGACTTTGTCTCTGAGTCTTCAGAAGACTTCAGCTTTGGCTTCGAAAGATATTGGTCTTGGTTTCGGAAGATTTCACACTTAGAATATTTTTGTTGCATGTGTAAAACTTCCTAAGCATTTTTCTTCAGTGCACTTGTGCAACATGCAGGATAGACTTTGGATGTTTGGGTTGCATCAGCCTTTTCATTAATCTCTACAAAATAGTATAATGAAATTTAATGATTCATTTTATTCTCTCGTACATTATATTCCTTCATCCATTTCATTCATTCGTTCATTTAATTTTTTCGTCCATTTTATGATTTCGTTCATTTCATTAGCTCATACCAAACACACTCTTATAGTAATTTGTGATACTTTTTTTAAACAGTGGTAATTTTTTTCTAAAAGATGTAATTGATTATACATATCTTGTTAGAAGTAAATAGTAATTTTAGAATACATTATATAGTAATAAAAATAGCTTTGAGGTAAAGAAAAATTCTAAAAACTTACCTGCATTAAATTACAAAAAAAAAAAAAAGATGAAGAAAAACCTTTCAGTGATCATATTGCTTTAGCTCCCTTAGCTTATAACACTACTTCATAGAAAAGTACTGTTTGATCAAACTCATTCTTAATTTGTTATGATTAAGTCTCTATTTGTTAAAAAGACTCATTTATATATATAGTGGGTTAGAATCTTATGTGTTATAGTGATTGGACTAAATATAATATTATATAGTTACTAATAATAATCTATATATTATAAAACAATATCTTAAGTTAAAATACGATACGTACGTTAATTAATATTAATAAATTATCAATAAGAAAATATGAAGAAAAAAAATAGATTCAGTTGTATTAATTTATTTATTGTCAATTATCATTTATCCGGAATAACTTACTTATTTTGTTTCTTAAGGTAGTTAACTAAAAGTAATATATCTAATCAAATTTGATATTTTTGTATATAAGGATCTGTGTGAAGAATTAATGAATATAAGGGTTTAGACGGAAAAACCAAACTGAAAATGTACGAGAATGTGATAAATTTCACTACCCTAGGACCGTCATAGATACGGCCGCTGTTCACCGGGGCTTCGATCGACGGCTTCCCTGCCATCAGGTCACCAACTTCCTTGACCTTGTGGCACTGGGCAGGTATCAGCCCCCATATACAGTCTTTACACTTTTACAGAGACCTATGTTTTTCCCTAAAAGATTAGTCATTATTATTTTTGTCACATAAATTATAAAACAAGAAAGTTGCTAAATCCTTTCCCAGACTCCCTTGCTTCACAAATAAACTCAGTTTCAAAAAAGATGGTTGGGCTTGCCCATATAAAATGGGCCAATATATTATCTTCAGTTTCCTTGCTTCACACGAAACTCACTGTCTCACTTTAATAAAAAAAAGTATGCAACACGTTTATATACCCTTAAAAACTATACTTTATGATCTAATAATGCAATTTGTAACCCTTTAGCGATCAATAATATATTTTGAAATTTGTATTCAGCTTGACTTTCTTAAATATTAATATGTTTGCCCTCGATATAGTTTAACATGTGAATTTTTGCCGTCCAATTCAAAACCACCTAATCTAGAATTATATTTTCATTGATGTTCTCTAAAAGAAAATTGTAAAATATTTTGGGTTCCTGATTGGTAAACATCTTTATCAAACCAAGATTTAATAATAGATCTGCCTAGAAAACAAAAGGCATAACTTAAATTTTAAACTAATAAATTAACAACACATTCATCACTTGCCAAAAAAGAATTAATGAAGTATTTTCCGGTTCAATGAACCCTGTTCCCTAGTTAGAAACATGTTTTGTTGGTAGACCCTCAAAAGTCAATATTAGGATCACTGATTTCTTTTACTATAACAATAAATCATACACACGTCTGTTCTACTTGCTAACTACATAAACTTCTAATCTATCATATGTCAGGATTTGAATATATAATTATTTTTTATCTAATTTCTTTTATATAACTTTTAAGTTCTTGACAAGAACCGTCTCTTTTAACAAGATTGTGGATTAAACTAGTCAAGCTAATCAGTTGATACACGAATAACAATGTGTAAATACGAGAGATGCGTGTTGTATGGCAACGGCTTTAAAAGATGTTATCCTTACAAAATGCATGGATAAAATCATGAAATAATGTTTGGCAAAAGAATTATGCCTTGTTATAACCATATTAATCACAATGTTCCATTTTTATTAAAAATTTTCATAAATGGTATTGATTAAGTAGAGGGATGTATTGAAAATTGATTATTATAACTGATTTTTTTTCTTTGTAGATAGTAATCAGGTTGTATATATGTATCATTTAGATCGATTAATTTTAACATTCGTATAAAAATTATACAATAATGTAACAATATCACACTTGATTGTTCTACATTTAGAAAATGAAAAATAAAAAGATTGATTAAGTTCAGTTTAAAATGTGAAGAAAGCCGGTTGCTATTAGATGAAAATTTCCTCTTTAAACTTTAAAAATAAACAATCATTTAGGAGAAAATGATATATTGAAAGTTTAATGGCTAATTATTATTTCATATCAAATTATTAAGTTTCTAGACCTTGTTATTTAGTAATCATATTGCTTTACTCTCTTGTTTTGTAAGACTATTATTTTACAAGAAGTGTCTTTTTCAATTAAACTTGTACTATATTTTTTTAAGATTCAGTCTTTATTTGTTTAAAAAAACATTTACTTTATATTTTAAAGGATGTAATGATGATTTTGTCGCACAAAACACTAAAGTTCTCAACTTTTTTTTCTGGAATCTTACCCCTAAAAGGTTGTAGCTCTGCTTTAAAAATAAAAAGATAACTTCATATAATAGTAACGTGGTTTTCTTAGTGTTCTAGTAAAGTTATTTTTTGTTTCCCTAAGATCACTCAACTTTTATTATATATTTTGTTCTATGTTTTACGGATGTTTAAATTTCTTAAAGTTAAGTTAGGCAAATGAAACATATATGAAGTTTGATTACTAATAAGTGAAGTTTGTTTCTTTTCTAATTAATTGGAATTAAGAGGCTATTATGAAGAAAAAAATCTGTAACTTAATAAAAAGTTCCAAGATTGTTAATTTTAAGTTGAATTGGAAAAAATAATCAACAAATAGTAACCAAAACATGTTTCATTTGCCTAACTTAATATAAAACTTATACTTATAATAAAATTATATAGGATTGAAAACATATGGTGAAATTTGAATGACTTGAGAGAAAAAAAAATAAATTAAAAAGATTAAATGACGTAAATAAAATATTTAAGAAACTTGTCTACCCGAAATAAACTCGCTTGTTAGTCGCTTAAGAAGATGAACATTCGGGCTAGCCCATATTAAATGGGCCAGTGTATATCAAAGCAAGTTAACAAGCCCAGTTATGTAAATTCATCTTTCTATACAATTACAAATTATTAAAATTCAAACATACGTTAAAACTTGTCTGTAACATATATAGATTGTTATATTTCATGCTATTAGGAATCGTCTCAATAAAAAAATCAAAATACAATTATACAAACTAAATTGAGTTTTAAACGACCAGAACCCATCGAGTTGGATATATTTGAATTATATGTAGTTTTTGTTCTTTTTAATAAAAATAGACTATTTGTTCAAATCACCCGAATCTACTTACTAATTCAGAGCTTTTTCCTCCTAATTTAATATGTTTGAATCAATCTCAGTTGAATTATTCTGTTTAATTATAATATGAATTCAATCCAAATATAAATTCACTTTAAAAATCTCGATTTTAGAAAACCGATTCAAATAATTGGATAACCTGTAATTCAATAGGATGACCACCCTCAAGAAAAGACAGCCAACACAACACTGTTAACAATTCCTTAATGTTATTTTTTTTATCATCAAAGCAAGGACAATTTCATTCCACAAAAATAGATACAATCTAATGAGCCGTCAACTTGTCAACTTATAATTGGTCTTGCCCGAGGAGATGGAAAATAAGAGTGGGTTATTGTAAAAAGTATTAGAAAAACAAAAAATAGTGAGAATGTTTATCACCAATTAGATATTTTAATGGTTAAGAAAATTCAATGACGTAATATTAAATAATTAAGATTCTAAATGATTGACCAAGGGCATTTAGGTCTTAATTATATTTTTTAAACACTCGTAACTTTTACATACAATATTATTTTTTTAATTACATAATAAAAATAATTTTTTTTAATTTTAAAATGTCTATAATTTTGATACATAAAAAACAATGTTTTTATCATGTTATTTCAGCTCATTACGTAATATTCGTCAGCTTATTGTGTATTTGTCGACTCATTGTGTAGTATCAAGTCATTGTGTAATATTCATCAGATCATTTTGTCTAATGTTGATCATTTTGTTATATATTATGTTTTAAAAATAAAGATTTTCAAATAATACAATGCTAAAAATGTAATTTTGTTACATGATCCTAATCGAGTCATTGTATAATCCTCATCAAACAGCTCATTGCGTATATTATTAATTAATAGTCGAGTCTATTGTTAGTCATCTTGTTACCCATTATGTCTATTGTTAACTATTGTTTTTTTAAAATGGTGATTTTCAAATAACAAAATGTTAAAAATGTATTTTTTAACGTTTTTTTCTAATTCATTATGTAGTTCTGATCAAGTCGTTTTGTAATACTCGTCAAACAACTAATGTGTCTATTGCTAATAATCAAGTCTAGTGTTAGTCATTTTGTTACACACTGTGTCTAATGTTATTTTTTTGTGTTTTTCAAAATGATGATTTTCAAATAACACAATGCTAATAGCAGAGTTTAGTGTTGGTCATTTTGCTACCCATTGTGTCTAATGTTTTTTTTGTGTTATGAATTGTGCTTTTTAAAATGGTGATTTTCAAATACCACAATGTTAAAAATAAAAAAAAATTAACATTTTTTCTAGTTTGTTGTTACCTGCTGATCAAATCATTTTGTAAACCTCAATAAGATCATTGTGTGTATTGCTAATCATTGAGTCTAGTTTTGGTCATTGTGTTAGTCATCATGTCTAATGTTAACTATTGTGTTATGCATTGTGTTTTTTAAAATAGTGATTTTTAAATAACACAATGCTGAAAATGTAAATTGTTTATGTTTTCTTAGTTCATTGTGTCATTTTGTAATCATCATCAAGCAACTTATTGTGTTTATTACTAATCTTCGAGTTTAGTACTGGTCATTGTGTTACCTATAATGTTTAATGTTGATCATTGTGTTATGCATTTTATTTTTTTAAATTAATTATTTTTGAATAACACAACAATATGAATGTAAACTTTTTATGTTTCAATTTCATTATGTATTTCCCATTAGATAATTGTGTAATAGTCATCAATTCAGAAAATTACACAATTACTTAACGAAATTACACAGCGTTTTAAAGATTAAAAAATGTTCGCTTTTATGGTGTAATATTTTAAAAAAATAAAGTCGTATGTAAAAATTACAAATGTTATAAAAAGGTGGAACTTGAGAACATGGAACATTACCAATTTTTCTCCTAACCTAATTTTGATCAAAATGACACGTATCAACATCTTAATCATTCTTATACCTTTTCGTTTTAAAAAGTTTATATTTGAACCTTACCTAGAAAATAATTAGTGATTGCTTTCTCATTTCACATTTATGAGGGATGATTTCTTATAGCAAGTAGTTGCAGGAGCTCATAATAGTACAAGATTATATTACACCAACAAACACAAAATATCAAAATTGATCCATAACCTCCACACCAGGTTTTAAGATTGGATATATTAGCTACCCACACAAACTAGAGTTCTTTGATATCTTCCTCCAACATTATGACCAACTTCACCCTACCATTGAACACCCTAATGTTCCTTTGGATCCATAAACCCAATATTGTAGTCACTAGCTTCTTTCATTTGTTGTCTCCTTTTAGCCTCTTAAAAGCCCATTACCAACACTTGTAATGTCAAAAGAAACTTAAGTTTAACCTTGCACCAAACTTCGACGTGCCATTAGACCATTCTCGCATAAAGACAACTAGCTAGAAGTTGATCACCATCCTCTGCCGCTACGTCACAATTTCTGCTTATTTGGTTAGGATTGAAAACTCCTCTATTTTCTAACTCCTTCATCGTTAGAAACTTCCCGCCAATTGCCCAATATGAAGACATTTGCTTTTGGTGGACCCCAATTATTCAATTGAGAATTAGTATAGGTTAAATTATAGATATGTAGAACTAATTAGTGAAACTTTCATTAATATTAAAAACATTTGTTATGATACAAGCTTGATATTAAAGATCTTTAATTTGTTTAGTAAATACTTAAATACAATGAACTTGAAGGCATTGCAAGGAAATATGGTCCAAGATACCAAGGGGTTATAGGGCAGAAGATCTAAGCCTTTGGACCATTGGTGTGGATATCGCATACAAAAGCGAGGGCCAAATTGCAAGTAGGAGTGTGGGACCCACTCATAATACGACCACACTACGACTTCTGATTCGTCGTCATGACTCCGTTAGCATACCGCCGAGTTAAATACTAACCTAGCCTCCTTAGTCCTTAGTCCTTACAAACGGCTGCTAGTGACTTTAATCTTAATCATACTCGATGGTCATTTAAGATATATATATGGTGATGATTTGAACCTAATTAGCAAATCTTTTACACGTCTTACTCTTAAGCTATCTTTCTGTGTTGGTCAACTCTGTTTGTTTTACCAAAATTCTCGAGGATAATTAAACAAACAAACATAGAATGCATATACTCTAGTGATACCCAAATTTTTAGATAATGTCCTCGTATGTGGTCAAGAGTTCAAGTCACATGATGAACAATATTGGTGTTAAGAAAACTTAAGCAAACAAATCAAATTTGAAAGTTTTTATTATGTCAAGTAACAAATCATTGCTGTCAAAAGTGGTTATTCAGACAAATGAATTGTTAGCTTAAATGTGTTTTTACAAACCATCCCTTGGTGGTCTAGTGGTAGGCGATTGAGATTATCCAAAGGAGACCCACATTTGTACCTCTATGATAAACACTTTAAGATGGCTAGCCCACATGATGAGTGAAAAATGTCAGGTCAGGGTTTGTGTGTAATGCAATCATGGGCAGAGACAATAGTTCGAACCCAACCTATTGGCTTGGCTTAGATCCACAAGTTGGTTGCTCCTTTGACGCTCTGGGGTGAATGTGTCGTAGGCAAATTAGCGAGTCGGTAAACTCGTTTTTTTAGACGTATCTTTTACGTAAATGACCACATTCTACATTGACTATGCATCCTTCACTATGTAGACATTGACTACAAATAATTTTGAGTGAATATAAGATAGTGATCTTCCTTATATGAGTTTATCATAGGTATTATTTATGTGAGAATAAGTAGAGAAATTCCTATTTGATTAGACTTTTACTTATTCTACTTTACATTTTTTATAAATACACTATAATGAATTTAATATAAAAAAGTTCTTTTATGAACAATCATGGTTACCGAAGAATCGAAGATGATTTTATAAAGATGGTTTAAGCCTGGATTTTTTTAAAAGATCTTAATAACATTAGACCATCTTATGATAGTTTGCAAATAAATTCTTCATATATAGTTTTTATAACATGTCCCAAATGTTGTTTCGTGCCGAACGAAAACTCATTGGATTTTAAGTGGAAGAATGGGTGGGTCGGAGTCAATGGAGGTCACAAGAAAAGTTTGTATAATTAACTCTTCTTTTAAACAAAAATAATAAAAAAAAACCTATTTTTTTAACAACAAATCTATCTTAAATTTACTTATAAATTACACCAAGTTATATCATGTATGAATTTGAACTCATGTTTAAAAGACAAAATTTCTACCAAATAAGCTAACCCCACATTAAAAAAACCCAATTTGATAAACATTTTTCAAACAACTACTTTTTCTAAAAAAGAAAAAAAAAACTCTGTGAAACATTCGTCTAAAATCAAATAGTAATACTAGTTTATATTCACTCAATTCTTGCATAATATGTTTAACAAATTTCATTCATGGTAAGTGCATTTTCTTGATTTCACACAAAACAGTAATTTGACTTTCTCTCTCTCTTAATTATCGACCAAACCTCAAATCACCAATAAATAGCGTTAGGCGACACGCTTTTAGGGATTTCACCATGATTTTGATCCTATAAATCGTCTCAACATCAATTGGAGTTCAATCCCACTTCGTGTGTCTTTAATCCTCTGAGAAAATCAAAAGGGTACCTGTGAGTTTCATTTGTTTGTGGTTTTGGTGACTCAATAATGGCGAATCAAGAAGGGGGAGATTTGGCGAGTCAACTCGTTGACTTGGTCAGAGAATTTTCAGGGCTACCTGAGTGCAGAAACGCTCTACGGAAGATGTATGGTAATTTGATGAGGAGAGTGAAGCTTTTGAGTCCTTTGTTTGAGGAACTTAAAGATAGTGAACAACAGTTTGATGATGGTGATCTTAAAGGGTTACAGGATTTAAGAATTGCTCTCAATTTGGCTTTGGAACTCCTCAAATCAGTTAATGATGGTAGCAAGATTTACCAGGTAAAATTGTTAATTTTTTGTTCAATTTATGTTGTGAATTTGAATTCTGTAAGTGGGTTCTGTAATTGATCATGATTGAATTGTTGGGTGTCTTTAAAAATCTGTTTTTTCTCCTCAATTTTACCTATTTTATGTTGTATTTATGGTTTGACTTTGTTGATTCAGAAGCTTGTTTGTAGCTACATGTAGTACAATAAGGATGAATTGTGGTAGGATTTGTGGCTAATATAAGTATATATCTCGTCTATGCATCATAATAATGCTTAGATAGTTAGATCTTATGGTTTATGATCTTAAATGTTGCATAGGTTGCTTTAGACTTGTAGGAAAAAACTCAAAGCCAATTCCCATGATTGTGTTTTAGTTCATGATAATCAAGAATATCCTGATTTGTTTCACCGATTGGGACTACCCTAGTGCATTTGAATTCTGTTTCTTATTTCAAATTCGTACTGGTTTTGAAGTTTAATGCTGGTCTGGTTAACCTCTTTAAGTTAAAATCTGTCTTATTTTGAAGTAGGTGCTATGAAATATGTAGAAATAGTTAGTCTAGAGTTGTGCTTTATCCCACATTGTCGGTATAACTGTTGACATATAACCTAGTCTGTTACTCCATATCACAGGCGCTTCAAATGATAAAATCGCAGGCGAGTTTCATGCTATAACGTCACAGATTGAAGAGGCCCTGGGCCAAATTCATTATGAGAGATTTAACTTATCTGAGGAAGTTCGTGAACAGGTCTCTTTCTTTCTTTCAAATATAATGAAAATAACTTTTTTGTTTAATAATTTCTGTAAACTCTGTACAACTAAGAAAAATTTCTTTTTTTCAGACTGAACTTGTGCATATACAATTTAAAAGGGCAAAAGGGAGAATGGATTCTCCAGATTTGCAGCTTCAGAGAGATTTGGCGTTGGTGAATAAGGGAAACGTGCCTAATCTTGAAACAATGAAAAGACTCTCTGAAAAGCTGCATCTCACAACGGTTAATGATCTGAAGAGGGAATCAGTTGCAATTCATGATATGGTGACATCTACAGATGCATTTCCTGAAGATGGCATTGAGATGATGTCGGTTCTTCTGAAGGATATCAAAGATTGTGTGATGTTGGGAAATCCAGAAGTTGATATAGGGGAGGGGGAAAAGAGTGTGATGAGGCATCGATCTCCTGTGATTCCAGATGATTTTAGGTGCCCAATATCTCTTGAATTGATGAAAGATCCTGTGATTGTGTCGACTGGTCAGGTATGATGAGTATTAATGTAATGTTTTTCTGCAATTTGTAAGTTTTTTTTTTCTTAAAATCTACTAATGTCCTTTCTCATTTGCCCAGTTGGGACAATTTACTAATTCTTGTGCCTTATGGTTATAAAGATGACTTTTCATCTTGTTTGGATCATTTCCAGGTAAGCATGTCAAAATGCTGAGTTGGCATGGTGTTGTGCCTTTTTCTTGATTATTGGTATTTTTAATCATTTAAAAATACTGTTTGGAAACGCCACGTCAGTTTTAGATAGCAAAACACGGCAAATAATAAATATAATGGTACATCACCATGCCGACTTAACCTTTTGACTTGCTTGTCTGGTTACCAGTTGACCCAAATAGCACAAAAAACCATCTATTGATGACCTCAGGGCAGAAAAGTTAGCAGACGATTCCATCCGGTGCAAATGAGAAACGGAATTGGTATTCTAGCCCTGGTGTAGGGTGTGTTTGATCTGTGTTTTGGAGCTGAGTAATCAGTTTCTTAATGTTTGGACAAATAAGTTTATGTATTTGATGATCTTGTTATCTAGGATCTAGTATCTAGTTTCATACTAGCTATAGCGAAACTAATTACATAAGGTCAAACTAATTATGTAGGGGCAAACTAGCTATAACCTATTTACTCCGTTTTCACAACCGAATTTATGAAACTTGTACTCTCGTTTCACGAAATGTCTCCATCTTTGTTAAAAAAATGTTAAACTTTGCCAAACGCTATTTTGTATAGCATTGTTTTATTACAACTGATTATCTGATTTTACGTATGCAATATCACATGATCACTTTCAAAGGGTACATTCAAACACTCCCTCAAAGCCTTGGTCAAAAGTGGTAACTTTGAAAGTGTGATGCAAGAATTCACTATTGAGTCGTGACCCGTATGGTCTAAAGTCCTTTATATTGTTTTCCAACCTCAAATTTTGATATTATACCTATTTGTGGTGCGATTTAATACTTCATCTTCACAGAGGACCATTTCTTTTTTGACACTTTCTAGTTCATATAAATTATGATCTCTATATATATGAGGCTTGTTTTATGTTCATTTGTGATGATAGAATGTTAGAAATTAATCTTGATGTTTAAGGGAGTATACGGGTGAACCAAGAAAGATAAGGGTGGAATTAGTTAACATGTAGAATATGTTAGTCAAGGTAAATATTAGGAAAGTATTGAATAATTTGGCTATGAATGGGCTGTAATTCCAGCTGTGTTTAAGCTGTGATTTCATAGTAATTAACGTTAAAAGTAGTATAAAAGAGGGTCTTTGTATAGATTTTAAGGTGTGGTCTTTTGTTCTTCATATTTATAAAAAGAGTTGTGGTAGTTCCCATAAAATAGGGAGTATTATCTTTGTTTTTCTGGGCCAATCTTCTAACAATTGGTATCAGAGCGAGGGAAACGATTACGGAAAGAAGAGTGAGCATGTGAAGACGAGGAGAAAGATGATCGAGCTGTGAAGAAGAACGAGGCCACCCGATTGAATATGTGAGAGATTAATCGTAGCCCGAACCTGTGATAGATTCAAACAAGTCAATTGAGCAGATCCAAGGAGAAGAACAGTTGTGTGATCCAACTGCAGAAGGAAAAATCTGAGTGATTCAGATTGCAAAAAATCTGTGCGAGACAGATTGGGTTCTGCGTGAGGCAGAACGTAAGGTTGTGTGAGGCTGCCATTAAAAGTGAAGTAAACCTGAGCGATTCAGGTCACCACCGAGAAGATTTGATCTGTGAGGGATTATTCATATATGGGACAATCTGTGTGACACAGGTTGTGAGGAGAAGAACTCAGAAAAGCAAGGAGCAAGAAGATCTTGTTGCTGTTTGAATCAAAGGAAACAATTGGCAAGTGATTTGCTAGGAAGTGAGATTGTTGAGCTGCTATAATAGCAGGTTTGCAAGGCTGTAAGCAAGGAATAAAACAAAACAAAGCAGAGTGAGACTAAACAAAAGCTATGTGAAGTAAATTTGAAGATCAATGGTTGATCAAACTTAGAAGAAACATGGTTTCAGCGACTGGAATTCAAGACCAAAGTGATACAACATCAAGATTAAGGGCGAGAATGTTAGAAATTAATCTTGATGTTTAAGGGAGTATACGGGTGAACCAAGAAAGATAAGGGTGGAATTAGTTAACATGTAGAATATGTTAGTCAAGGTAAATATTAGGAAAGTATTAAATAATTTGGCTGTGAATGGGTTGTAATTCCAGCTGTGTTTGAGCTGTGATTTCATAGTAATTAACGTTAAAAGTAGTATAAAAGAGGGTCTTTGTATAGATTTAATACTTCATCTTCACAGAGGACCATTTCTTTTTTGACACTTTCTAGTTCATATAAATTATGATCTCTATATATATGAGGCTTGTTTTATGTTCATTTGTGATGATAGAAACATAGTCTTCTAATAATGTAGAAGATTTCCACATTGTTAGGTAATATTAGTAGTTAATTATATATTTATGTAATTAGCCTATATATAATAGCTTTCTTTTGCCTGATTTTGACATTTTTGACATCCAACTTTCCTTCTCAATGCAAGTTTTACTGTATTAAAACATTGTTTTTGTGTATATATTCATGTCTAAGTCCATTTTCGCTTGTTTCATTGATATTTTGCAGACGTATGAGAGATCATCTATTCAAAAATGGCTTGATGCCGGACACAAAACATGTCCAAAAACTCAACAAACATTGCTGCACACAGCATTGACTCCAAACTATGTCTTAAAAAGTCTAATTGCTTATGGTGCGATAGCAACGGTGTTGAGCTGCCTAAATCTAGCAACAAACCAGGAAGAAGCGGTTCAGAGTGTGATCGAACCGTGATCGGCTCCCTGCTCCAAAAACTCGTGATCGGGGACTCAGACGAACAAAGATCAGCTGCTGGTGAGCTTCGGTTACTAGCCAAAAGAAATGCTGATAACCGAGTGTGCATAGCCGAGGCAGGTGCTATTCCACTTTTGGTAGAATTATTATCATCTCGAGACAGTAGAACTCAAGAACACGCGGTCACCGCCCTTTTGAATCTATCAATAAACGAGGCTAACAAAGGGATCATTGTCAATGTCGGAGCAATACCCGAAATTGTTGATGTTTTAAAAAACGGGAGTACAGAGGCTCGAGAAAACGCAGCGGCCACCCTTTTCAGTTTATCCGTGGTGGACGAAAACAAAGTCGCCATCGGTGCCGCTGGTGCAATCCCGCCACTAATCGATCTGCTGCAAGAAGGTACGCCACGAGGGAAAAAAGACGCAGCCACCGCCATTTTCAACCTGTGCATCTATCAAGGAAACAAAGTACGCGCAGTTCGTGCAGGGATCGTTACACCACTGATGAAGTTGTTGAAAGACGCTAGTGGCGGGATGATGGATGAGGCGTTGGCGATACTGGCTATACTTGCGAGCCACCATGAAGGGAAGATGGCTATCGCTGAAGCTGAGCCGATGGAGGTTCTGGTGGAGGTGATACGGTCGGGGTCAGCCCGGAACCGGGAGAACGGGTCAGCGGTGTTGTGGTCGTTGTGTGCGGGCGACGTTGGTTTGTTGAAGATTGTGAAGGAGCTTGGTGGTGAAGAGGTGTTGAAGGAGTTGTGTGAGAATGGGACTGAGAGAGCAAAGAGAAAAGCTGGGAGTGTGTTGGAGCTTCTGCAAAGGATTGAAGCTGTTGAAGCAGTTGGTGGTTCTTGATGTTAACAATTCTGTTTGTATGTTATAATATGATTATTTAATGGTGATATGATGATTTTATGTATAAAGTAATAATCTATGATAACTAAAGGATTTTGACTTTTGGAGTCAGATTATGGTCTTCCTTGAAAATATCCTTTTTGTATTTGTATCGTATACTAATGAAGTTGTATGGTGTATAATATTGAAGGAATTTACGTCCTATCTAAAGTTACAAGTAAATCTTTTTAATGCAGAGTTCTTGTTTTGTGCATCTTACTCCACTTTTAACCTTTTGTATGTTTATGATGTTTTAATTTATTGTAGAAACTTCATAACTTTATATTACTCCGTTTAAACTATTTTCTTTGTCTACATCAAACCTAGATATATTTGTAAAGAAGCGATTTACCACTTTGACAAACACGGAGTGGCCCTTTTGATAGTAGTTAGCTGATAGAAAGTTTATATAAATACGAGAATAAGTCTTGTATTTCTTAAAGTATGAGGGATAGAAACAATAACACCGATCCATTAAATATTCGAATATAGCTAACTTCACGTTTTTTTTATTATAGTGCATGAAATGTTAACAATTAGTGTCATTAAGACATTTAATAACATAATGAGATGTTGTAATGTATCGTATATGAGAAGTTAACCACACAAATAACATCGGAGTTCTTACGAGTGACAATATCTAATACGAGCCAGGGCATAAGCAGCCCAATCACATATAATTAGTTATTTAGGTTTTCATGTTTTGTATGCACGTAGATCAACTCATGTTTGCATTTATACGTTCACTTCTTGTATGTCTATACAAGATCATGGTTTTTATTAGTAAAGTAGAGAAGAAAATTGATTGTATGTTATTACAAAAGGTTAAATCATTTTAAGAGATTGACCATGTGGAATCAGTCTTTATGAACTACTCATGTACGACGGTGTTACCAAAATACCTGAGGCCCTTGTCGAGGGGGGCCCCAACCCCGGAGCACCTTGACGAGATACGTTTAGCACAACCCAATTATATCATATAAGTTTCATTTCTACATCTTTTGACGACACCAAACCAGTGGAACAAAAAACCACCATAAACCCCCTTATCGCCACCGTCCACCACCACACCACCACCACCACCATGGCGGTGGCCACCGTAACAACCGCCCTATCCACCTTCCACATCTCCAAACCCCACTCCATCAACCACCTTCAATTCCGTACATTGCTCGCCTCCTCTCTCTCCTCTCGGTCATCTGAATTCACATCCCCCTGCAATTCACCATTCTTTCACAACAAATTCATTCTTCCATCGATACAATACCCCTATTCCTCACGATCCCTCCATGTTTTCTCCGCCGTGAATTCACCCACGAAGAAGAAAGTGAAATCGACCCAAGAATCGACGTCAGAACCCAGGTATTCAAAAGCTGCAAGGAGGTTTTACAACGAGAATTTCAAGGAGTCATCTTCCCAGAGGCTCAGTAAAGTTCTTGCTGCTGCTGGAGGTGATTTTTAAATCATACATCAACCAATTCAATTCGAGATTTTGATTATCGAGTACAATTGTGAAAAGGGGTTTTGATGCTTAATGATGTTTGTAAATTGTTTTTCTAGTGGCGTCTAGGAGGAGTTGTGAGGAGTTGATCTTTGATGGTCGTGTGACTGTTAATGGCTCTGTATGCAATACTCCTCAGGTCAGATTAATGCCTGATGATTTAGCTTATTAATGTTCTTATTATGTATTTGTGATTTCCAATTGAATGGTAGCTTTAAAGTTGAAAGATCATATGTTGTTGTTGATAAATTGGTATCGTGAATTGATTATCATGTCATTGGTTTTTAATAATATGTGCAGACTAGAGTTGATCCTAAGAAGGATATGATCTATGTAAATGGTAATCGCCTTCCTAAGAAACTGCCCCCGAAGGTCTATCTTGCTCTCAACAAGCCCAAAGGGTTCGTTTTGACTTTATTGGTTGCAGCGTATTTGGTTAATCGTCTCTTGTTCGAGTATTAGCAATTTTGTATCCTTGTGTATTTGCAGTTCGTTAAACTGATGGTTTTGCAGGTACATTTGTTCAGCAGCAGAGAGTCAAACTAAATCAGTCCTATCTCTTTTCAACGACTATATGAAGAGTTGGGTAAGCTTTAGTTGTTTGTTCATACTCTGTTGTGTTTGAAATGTTACTTACATGCAGTTACTGTCTTTTTATCCAGGATAAAAGAAACCCGGGCCAACCAAAACCACGGTTATTTACTGTGGGACGGCTTGATGTTGCCACCACTGGGCTTATTATTGTGACAAATGATGGTACTTTTATAGTTATACTTCTGTTTGGTTTTGTGAAAGGTAGAGTAGTTTGGATGCACGGTTTTTAACTAGTTGTGATGCTTTTAGGGGAGTTTGCACAGAAAATTTCTCACCCTTCGTCTGGTTTATCCAAGGAGTAAGATTTCATCTGGTTTATCCTGAAATTGTTTTCCCTAATCATTAGATCAAGAATAAATTTGCACACCTATGTGACTTAGTATGCATCTTATTTTCTGGCTTAAGGTACATTGCAACAATAGACGGATCAGTACACAAACGACATTTGATAGCAATTAGTGAGGGAACAGTAATTGATGGTGTTCACTGTACCCAGATGCTGTGGAATTACTTCCACAACAGCCTGATAAAACAAGACCTCGCCTTCGCATCGTGGTAATTAATTGCTGTTTGGAAGCTAAAACAGTTAAATGCTGTATACGTTATCTTCTTTTTAAGTAGAACTGTTATTATTATTGCCTTTTGTTCTAACCAACAAGTATTGTGTTTGAATCAACTGCTTGTAGGTTCATGAAGGGAGAAATCATGAAGTTAGAGAACTTGTCAAAAGTGCTGGACTTCAGGTATAGTTATAGATCTTGATCTGTGTGCAAACCAATATTGTCATCTCCACTTCTTCAACCTTAAAATCACAGAGAAAGTGCCATTATTATGGAGGGATAATGTTTTGTTGATTTGTCAGATTGTTTTAGCCCTCATAGATCAAGAAATTTTAGCATTATATTCTAGTGCTTTAATGAAGTATTCTTGCTTTCTATGATTCCAGATTTATTCACTGAAACGGATACGTATTGGCGCGTTCAGGCTTCCACCAGATCTTTTGTAAGTATGAATCATTTTAATGGAAGTTGACCATGGCCCTCCATAATTTCCTTGTGTATCTTCTCATATAATATTTTCCACTTCCAAGTGCCTTTTTTAGGAATAAATATCTGATAAAGATGGACACACAGACACATATGTGTGTTCGATAAGCTTACAACTAATACTTTTTTTAATGTATAGGCTAGGTAAGCACATGGAATTAAAGCCACCTCAGTTAAAGGCGTTGGGGTGGGGTGAAAAGTAATATCGACAAGTGGAACCTACTATGCGCAGATGAAAGTGTAAAGGAGAGAATTTTAGTTGTTTCTAATGCGAGCACTTGATCGCCAATTATTATGTACAAAGAGGGTTCCAATCAGATTCATGATCTTGCGTTGTTTTACATGCAAGCATAGTAGGATGGTAAATTTTGCTGTTTTAGATAGTGTCTTACATGTGATTTTGCTTTGCTTTCGTCACTTTTGAAGTGTAACAAAAGGAACTTATGAACAGGTAGGCTGATCGATTAATTCTGAGAAAATGACAGAAATACCTTTAGATGTATTGCTCCATGTGGCGAAGATTCCTTTCATGCAAGCATGCTCATTGCTTTGTGTAGTGAACATGTCGTTTTAAAATCTTAAATAAAAATTATGTTTGCCCTAAATACTTATTTGTAACATAATCATATATAGAATAATATTGATCATGTTATTACTAATTTTCTATTTTAGGCTTGTTTATTGCCATAACAGTCAAGCTCAAGTTTCAGTCGTTTACTTAATGAGCTAAGACCGAGTGCATTTAAGCTTGGCATAGTTTGAGTTTTTAACAAGCTGATATAGAGCATCTTATGAGAAACTCGACTCATTTACATCTTTTTTGTAGGATAATTTTTACGTGATATTTTTTAGTTCAATGAGATGCATATAACTTTTGCAAATGTTAAAACTCAAGCAATCCAATATGAGCGACAAAAAGGTAAGATTTGCATGTTTACGACCATAGTCTGTAGTGTTGTTCACTTGAAATAAAGCATGATTCAACCAAACACAAAAATACCCAACAATATTTACTGATATAGAACTCAAGTTCACGGTTCATAGTTTCAATTACAAGTTGTTAGATGCACCATCGAGCTGGCTGCTGACATCACATGATTACATTGAAGAAACAATGGGTTCAGGCTCAGCTGCACTTTCAGAAAGCGAACCCCTTGTCCACCTCTTTAACATGCTTAGAGCTGCCTTCGGTTGATCCATAGGAACCATATGCCCAGCATCATGAACCTGTCATGTATGTTAATGTCAACTTTGATCTCCATAAGTCAAAAACCAGTATTTTTTTATCGATATTTCTCACCAACTGGTCTAAAGTTTAACAATGTTTTTTTATAATTCACAGTGCTTGGTAACACTGAAGTGTAAATATTATAATCTTTACCTAAACGGGCTCTTACCGGTTTGGAAGTTAAAGATGGTATGTTTTGTCTATCAAAGTTAAAATTTTTACTACCTTGAGAAAACTGAGTGGACCATGGGTTTTGAACAAGCCAGCTTCAGAACCCTCAACTTCAAAAGGAACATCAGGAGATGCACCAAACTCTTTTTGACCACTCCATTCCATTGCATGAACCCATCTCGAATTTCCTAAACTCCAGAATTTACACAGTCAAACACATTAAAACAAGATTTCAATCTTCTTTTTAACATCCAAAAGAATTTAAGCTCGTGCCAATGAACACTAACCGAGCCAGTTGCAGATAAGATCATATTCTCCGGCATAAACAAGCAACTTGATCCCATCCTCTAGAAGGTGAGGAATACCAGCTTCAAGATTTCTCATCCAATCCATAATCATGGCCTGATATACAACAGGGCTACATGAAACAAAATCTATATCTCCAACTCCAAGAGCATCTTTAACAGATTTCTGGCTAAGGAGATTCTCCATGTCTGAAAAGTCATAGCATAGGCTGCCCTCACACTGCTTTCTAATGTCATAATGCTGCAAAACATTACAAGCTGATTATCATAAAATATGCTTAAAAAATGTCAGCTAAAATAGATATTAAAATCAAATCTATTTACATTGATATTGCCTGCAATAGATTTGATTGAACTAAAAATGGAATTGCAAGCCAAATACGCAGCCATACAAGCTGTTGTTCCATCAGTGCCTAGGAAAAAAGCAGAAAACAATATAATTAGCTGTAAAAACAACAGAAAAAGACATGGTTCTTAAGATGTAGACAAAAAAATACCACAAAGTTTAATAGCTGTCTCGCACTCTGGAAGTCTCTTGTTGATGTTTTTATAATCAGAATCCTTAATTAACCCCATATCCAGTGCATAATCAGTATATGCCTTGTATTGAATCAGTGGATCCGTAAGCCCATTTCCAATGGCAAATCCCTGTATATCAACTCATAAGTATCCACACCAACTCAAATGATTAAAAAAACAAATATAAAAGAAAAAATACCTTGAGGTTTACATGGATTCCTTCCTTAGCTTTGTTTCCTTCATGAACTCTAGCAGCAAAAGCCGGAATATAGTGACCAGCATATGATTCCCCGGTTATATAGAAGTCATTTTTTGCATATTCAGGATGTTCTTTGAAGAATGCCTGAATCATAACATGATTGAAGTAACATGACAGGTATCATGTATGCATATGAATTTATAAAACACTCTTTTTTATGAAAATGTCTAGTTGCATAATTACATATAATTAACAACAAAACAAAGAGCAAACCTGTAAAAAGTCATATAAGTCATCACTCACGCCCTGTTCATCATGGCGAATGTCTCTTTTATCTGAGCTGTAGCTAAAGCCAGTTCCAGTAGGTTGGTCAACAAACAATAGATTGGATGCCTGAATATCAACAAAAAAGCAATGTTATATGCTTCTATTATAAGTTGCTAAAAACATACACGCTGAATAATCAGAATACACCTAATTCAATGTAGTAGCATCAACAACCTTTCTATACAAGACTTTTGATGAAAGACTAAACTTTCTATATAAGCTTATGAATCATCATCAAGCATCATGATGAAGCAATTGTATGATTGTTAAACATACATATATCCAGTTCATAATATGCACATAAAAGAAAACCTACATTTTTCAACTTCTTTATGGTCACTGTTAGACAAGATATTATTCCATATTTAAATAATGTCTAATTGTATAGGGTCTAGATTGTATTATTCTAGTCTATATATATCTTGTAATCTCCTTATTATTATTCATAATAACAATTATCATTCCCTGTGATTAACTGTCACAACAAACCATTTGACCCAATAACCCATACCAGCACATATGAGATGTAACATCTCAAAAACTTAAAACCTAAAGATCCATTTCACCTTGCATCATCACTACCTACAAATATGCATATATAAGCAAAACCTAAATATTTGATAGTGTTACCTGATCCATCCATACTCATTCCAAACAAGAGAAGAGTTCTTCTCAATCTTAAAAGGACCATTTTCATAAAACAATGCAAGCTCACTGCTACATCCTGGGCCTCCAGTCAACCAAATCACAACAGGATCCGTTTTACGACCCCTCGATTCAAAGAAAAAGTAAAACATCCTACAAAACCAAACACGCGTCTCAAACACAACATAATTCAAACCTAGCTTAAACCTTCCAGATCATCTATACGACTATACCTAGCATCATGAGAATGCTCAATCTGATAATAACCAGCATGATGACCTAAATCATCGACAGAAATCCCACTCGAATCGACAAAATTGGGGAACTTAAAACGCCTTTCAACTAGCTTCTTGTCCAACACACTTGAAGATCGTAACACTTCATCGTCATCCACGACGTTGATCGGGCGTTTTGGGAACAGATTGAAGTCTCTGATCATCTCCTTCGCTACAGTTGATGGGAAGCTAGGGTTGTGTAGACTCAAAGTATTTGTTGAAGCAATTGGTGTAAGAAGAAGAAGCATGGGGAGAATTAACATCAAATTCTCCATGTTGGAAGATGAATTGGAGAATTTTTGGAAGCGAAAATGGTGATTATAAACAGAGAGATGAAACGGAAAGGAGTGAAGAAGAAGTGAAAGTGTTGTTGCTTGTGGGAATGAAACGGTGACGTTTGCTTTGCTTTTGGAAGAAACTGCTTTTGCTTTATTGAGCGGGAATTGTATTGCTTTGAAGTCCCCTCACTTTTTTCACCCAACTAACTTTTTTTTTAATTTTTTTTATGGAGGTATAATAATAAAATATAGGGTATGTATAATGTTATTTAATTAAAAATTATGAAATTTTATATTACATAACCAGTTTGAAAAAGTAACACCAATAATAATTGAAGATTGGCTTTTAATAATGGTTTTAACTATGATCGATAAAGATAAAGAAACTATGAACCAATAATAATTGAAGATCGGGTTTTGAATAATGGGTTAACTTTGTAAGATAATAATAAATTTTTAAAAGTGTTCCAATTAGGTAATTCAAGTTTTAAAAGTGTTTTAGTTAGATCGCTTAGTTTTTATATTTTATACAAACTAAAAGTTATAACATATATTTTAGCATGTTATACTTTTGGATTCAGTTAGAAAATATTTTTTTCTATCTTTTGATGCTGATGTGGAACGTTGACGTAAATTTTGACACTTTTTTTATTTTTTCATAATTAACATGTTTTTTTATATTTTTTAATATATGAAAATTCTGACTCTCACATCTTTTCCATCATTACTTTCTTGTTATAAGAAAATTTGGTAATGACTCGATTTGATCGTTTGGTGATCCAATTTGAGAAAAATATACATGAGTGACTAAAATTATAACCCTTTTGAAACTTTGTTACTATTCTGTGACATTTTTTCTTTAAAAATATATAAGTGACGTCTGTGAAGCTTCTAACGTGAAGACATCCCTATTGTCCTTTTGTGTGACGCGGATGGAGTTGTTTTGAATGATATTTTGGTTAACTTTGTTAAACTATCGAGCGAAAAACTATCAACAAAATTTATTATGATTAGCATTTCATACTCAATTTGATAATTCCTTCCTTATTATTGTATTTTCCACCTTAGCTAATTTAATTGTGAAAATTGTAAGTTTCAAAAGAAAACACATAAACAATACAACACTTGAATTGTATTTTCCATCTTATTATGAAAGTTATGAAAGATAACGGTAAATGTATGTGAAAAATGTAAATTTCAAAGAATAAATAAACGAAACGTTAAAAATATATATAAAAAAGGAGTCATTTATATATGTTTTGTAAATACATTATAATAACAACACAACACTTAAATTGACATGTAATTTACTATATTTTATACCGCAATAGAAAATTATGACGTGTTACAAATCATCAACTACGTAGGGATAATTTGAAAAAAAAACAGTTGTTAAACGTAGCCGTTAGGCTGAGGTTAGCATTTCCATTAGAATTGTCATCCAAATTAAGATAAATAACCAAAAATGGCACTTTGGCCCGAAAATGCAATAATCTTTGCGTACACTTCATTTGAACACCCATTATGTGCCTACAATCACGGGAAGAGTTCAAAACGCATCCTTACAATTAAATTCTAAGGGAAAACAATGATGCGGGTATAATAGAGTTTGGTGGTAATCTTAGGTGCTGCAGCAAAATATCTGCAGTCTACAGGCCACATCTATAGGAGAAGAGGTATATCAAACCTTTACAGTCTGCAACATGAAGAGTGTCTGTTTTTTAACGTTTGGCAGACTGCTAAAGTCAACTGGTGGTGGTATATAGCGGTGTTGGACGGTGGTGGTAATGGTAGATGGTGGGTGGTGGTAATGGTAGATGGTGGGTGGTGGTGGTGGTGGACGGTGGATGGAGGAGGATGGTGGTGGTGATGGTGGACAATGGTGGTGGACATGGGTGGTGGTGATGGGTGATAATGTTTAATCTTCTGCAAACTTAAGAATACTTTAGAAGTTGTTGTGTTAAGTCAGCACCATACAGACTTTTTTAATTAAAAATCTTTTAAAAAACAAACTCTGCAAAACTCAAAGTCTGCGTGTGATCTTCGCGGCGCAAACAAATGGGATCCGAAATAGCTTTTCTGAAAAAACAAACATCATCCCCTTAGTTTCATACCCAGTTATAAAACATCTTAACACCAATTTCAAATACATATTACCTGTCTTGTAGGCATACTTGTTTGTAATCTTATTTGTATAATAATTACCGTTTAGGATGTCCATTATCCTAAATCCAATCTTAAACTCTGACTCAAAACTAACTTGAGATATAAAATATTTAACTACATTTCTAACTATTATATAATTTTAAAATTATAGCAAGTGTTATATATTTTGTTTGCTATAAACATATTATAATATTATTTAGATTACATAATATACTAACATATTAGATTTTGATGCAGATACCTCATACAATGCCCATCACAAACCCGTGAAAAGTTTAAACTAATCTCATATCCTATTTCATGCTCAAATTTTCGTCCCGGGTAGTTTGGGTTTCGGATTTTCCGTTGGTTTAGAGTTCAATTGCCATCCCTATCAACGGTTAACGAATTAAGCCTTGACCTTAACATGTCCTCGGTTCAACCAGTTTCAAATCTTTTGTACACAAACTCAAGAAGGTTGCTACAATAGTATACTATGAATGAATGGTTTCTTGCTACATAACAATATCTCTATTTGATCAACATCAAGAAACACCTAATCAGCTGATGATGGATCTATTATAGTTATCTATTCATATAAACCTTCAATATGCCAGATATCAACTAGGAAATCTACCATCTCCTGCAATTTCATGAGAAAAAAATCACACAATGTAAAAAAAATAACAATACCAGAAAACACTATTAACATGATCAGATTCATCAAGAAGGATTCTTACTGATAAAGGAATCGGCTCGGAGAATCTGTTGCTTGTTGATAGCAGGTCTTCATAAGTTGCTGACCAGCTGCATACACGATCCGAGAGTTGCATACAGTTGTTAAATAACGAACTAAACCATAATAGTAGATGAGAATATGTAAATCTTGACTTTTAAGGTCAAACAAGCCAACAATGTATAAGGATTCTTTAGACCTTTGAAATTATGTACAAGTATTGCAACAGTAATGTCACTTGAGGAATTATACAAAATTTGCAAAAGGTTTAATACCAGTTTAAATGTTATATTTAAGTCTATTTGACCCCAAACTACACATCTCTTCTCTTGTTCGTAAACAACATATGTGATATCAGATTAACTACAATTAGGTTAAAAGGATAATTAGATTGAAATGATGGACAAGTAAGTCATCACCTTATAACCGGATCTTTTGGCATTCGGCATGCTTTTTGAGATCGGTCTCCGACCCATCGTCTTCTACATTCATTCCAAGCAATTGCACCTGTTTATTATTCAGTTCATACTTTAATAAATCTGTTTTGACTATCAATATATCATTTTTGTAAGAACAAACACATATCCATCTTTATGTAGTGCAGAAATTACCATGATTGATGAATACATGGTTCCTACTTTCATTAGTTACTAGGCTCCTTTCTGCTTCATTTCTAGGTGTCGGGACCTCTAAGGGTCGCATCTCAATAGATCTTGTACTTCTGTTATTCACTTCCACACTCATGATACCGTTAGCTTGTGAGCTTGTTTCAACTTCCATCATTTTCACTGTGACATTCAGTTATTATCTAACATTAATAACACATTTGTAGCTCGGTATATCCCTAGCTTTCATTTAATCATAGTAACTTCTTAACTGTGATCTCAGACGAAACAAAATCCAAACTTTTAACACCTACATCAATCTTTATATGCCCAGATTTTCAAAAATCACACAGTAAGAATAAAGAAACTCAAAATGCAATCAAATCTCCTTTAAACTCTACTATAAAACACAATTGTTTCCGCAAACAAGTAATGGGCCAACAATCAGATGCCAATTTCGACTACAACGAAAGGGAAAAGAGATTTGGATTCTAAAATAATAATATCCATTATCATATATGCTCACCATCTTTATTGCAGGTACCAACCAACTACTACTTGAGTTCTTGATCATAAACCCTAAATCCACCAAAATCCCATAATCAGGCACAAATTAAAACTCCAAACCCAATTTTAGCTGTTGTTTTCATGTATTTTACAGATTAATTAGGTGCTAATGCATGCTAATCAAACGAATCAAATAATCCACAAATACACTTTCACCAAAACACCCAAATAAACCCAAATAACATCAAATCAAAGATTAATCCCACCAATATACACATCAGAAACGCAATTATACTTCACATTGTTCACTAAAACCACAACGATCAAACCACCAAATTTCACGAAATATTAAACCAAAGATAAACCCCACATCAAGAACACAACTTGATCGGGCGTTATACAACATAACCTCAAGAATCAAACACCAAGAACACCAAAACTCATAGAATTCCCAATAAAAGATCAAATCCACCAAAACCCATAATCATTTCCGTAACAAAACAAAGAATGAGTGTCGATTACGCAATCATGTCATACACATAGCAATAAACAGCAGAAAAAGAACCTAAAATTAACCATAGGAAGCAAAAGAGAATGATGGGGATAGCGTACCTAAGTTGAAAATTATCGAAATTGGGGGAAAGAAAGAAAGCTGAAGCAATGGGGGGAGTATATATAGAGAATTTTTTTATGTGAAGAATCAATTACTGTTGAAAGTGGTGGTGGGCGGGTGTCGTGTTTCATTCTGTGGATGTCTCTTTCGGTTGTTTGTTGGATTTGGTCTCGTGTCTGACGTGGATATTATGTGGATAAGCAAAGGTCACTTGGACTCTTCCATGTCAATTGGCTTTACTGTTCATTGTTGAATGATTGATTGATTTCACACTGTCGGTGACGCCATTTTGAGCAATTCCTAAGAAAATTTATATTATCCGTGAATAATAAATCATTTTCATTACGTATTTTACACCACTAACACAATAACCGACTGTTTATATTAAGTTATATATGTTAAGTTATTGTTTATAGTAACTAGTTTTTTTTCTGACGCGCGATGCGCGAGGAATCCACTACGATATCAAATATAAAAACAAATACAAAAACACATCATATTGAAGATTATTCCAACGTAAAACCCTAATGCATCAAGAAAAACACAGAAACATATCATGACTGTCACGCCGTTGTAAAACTGTGACGTCTATTTCTTGTAAAAGTGAGTGTCACTATGGCATAAAGCCATAGAAGCGTACCTTGTCATAAAAGTCATACTCTATCGTAAATACGATAGAAAAAAAACTTTGATTTTGAACACTACATGTTCAACAATTTTGTATGGAAACATTGACAAAAAAAAGCTAAGAGACAAACATGAATTTCTTTTTTTTATAATTATGAAAGAAAGTTATTATAAACATGAAAAATATTGAAAATTAAAATATTAAATATACTATAAGGGTAATAATAAAAACTAAAAAAATAATATAATGGATGGGTATCAATATTTAAGTTGGTTTTTAAAATATACAAAAGAAAGAAACTTGGTGGCCAATATTAAAAATCCTAAAACTTTCTTGTAGCTAGAGTTTTGCTATTATATAGATAAGTAATTTCCAGACTTATAAACTTTATAAAGCTAGTCAAATCTATTGATATATATACAAACAAAATTTTGAATTTTTAATATCATATATATATCCTTATGAAACTTATCAAATATTATATATATCCTTTAATATATTAAAATATCATATATACATATTTATAATATAACTAGTTTACCATTAAATTGTTTTTTTATATACATAATTTATATTTAATACGGTAATTTTATATTTTCTTTCCAGTTGACTCGTTTTTTAATATCATCTTCTACATCGATATTGACATTGATTTTACTGATTTTTATAATGAAATTTTATTGCATGTGTTGAACTGTATGTCTATTTTCAATTCAATGACACACGTATGATTCATATAAACATTTTCTAATATGTTGTGTTTTATCGTTTGCATATTGAATTGCATATATTGACGTGGGCTTGCTTTGAAGTGTTGCTGGCCTAATGCAAATATGTAGTTTGGGCTTAATATGGATTGGGCTCGTTAATGCTAGTTGGTTAATGTAAATTGGGCTCGTTAATGCTAATTGGTTTTAACATGACTACTCATCTTGATCATATAAAGATGAGCCTTGATCATCAGTTGGCTATACATCTTCATTTGATCATCAGCCTTGATCATTGTTTAATCGTCTTCTATCTTCTACATATTTGTCAAGGGTTTCACCCACGTCTAGAGCACACAAATCTATTTTTTTCGCTCATCCTTTATGTTAATCTTTTAGGGTTTAAGTTTGTTCTTCATTTTTTATCGTTCGTTATTGTATTTGGATTTTTACAATGTTGATATGAGTATATTGTATTTTTGTTTAGATGTTGTGATGTTTCTTTTATGTTTCGTGGTTTGATTTGAGATTCTTTGATTTCTTGGTATTAAATCCATGTTTGTGACGGCATGTCCAATTGGTTTGCTTAAATATTATTTTTAAAATATCTAAATAATAATATTTCATCAATGTTGATTATATTACTTAAGGTTAATTTTACGTATCAATTGTGTATTTTTTGTCAACATCGTAGAAAGGATTATCAGAGTTTTTAAAGTGTGATGATAAAGTTGTTTAGTCAGCTAAATAAATTATCAAGTTGATGCTCTTTGTCACAGAGTTTTATGAGTATTTTTCAATTAGATCAGTCAATTAAAAAATTGTAAAAAGTCGATAAAAATTATTGTAAAGTTCAATTAAGTCACTATAAAAATCTAAGATACTTGGAAAGTAGGTAAAAAACTGCTATAAAAATGTAAAAAGGGGGAAATGTTCAATGCAGGTTGAGTATAATAGGGGTAAGTAAAGGTTACAAATTTAATGAAAAATCATGGTAGGTGTAATTTATTATAATGTTTTTTCTTATAAAATATGGTAAAATAAATAAATATAATATTTAGATTATTTTAGAACAATCTAAATTATATCAATTTTAATTTTGATACATATGATAATTTGTAGGGATATATATATATATATATATATATATATATATTATATATATATATATATAATCTATATATATATATATATATATATATATATAATATATATATATATATATGATATTTACTCTTTTTATAGGGATATATATGATATTAACATTTTAATTTGAATACATATGATATTTACCAAGTTTGTAGGAATATATATATGAAAGTATCCCTAATTAATAAATACATTACTACGCATTCTATAATTCATGTAAATTGTTAGCTTACGGTAGTTTCCAGACATGTAAACTACAGTTTAATTAATAAACATGTTTATTGTATAGCTGATGTATGTAACCTAGATCTCATTGACGAAACATGCCTATTAAGATTCAAAATCTTTTCAACAATCTAACATGAAGGTTTTGATGGTGAGATCAAAACTTGTTGAGCTCGTGGATCTTAGGATTCAATTGACTAGATCTAGATTTGACGATGAAAATGCTAAACTGATGATGATAAACAATATTTTTTGTTAAATTTTCTGTTTTTTTGTTTATAGAGAAATGAATACATGATTGATCATCATCTTTTGAAGGATTGACGATGTTATGTTCTCATCCTCACACCTCTCATGTTTTGGCACACCTCCAAGGAACACACACTCTTGGAAGGCACACCTTACAAATGAATGTAAATAATCTATTTATACTAGTCTAAGAACAATTACAATGTAGAAACCCTAGACTAATAATTTTGACTTTTTGTTGACTTCAAGCTTTAATTCTTTTTCTTCTATGTTGACTTTTATGTTGACTTGGAAATCTTTAATTTATTTTGTTGAACAAACCCAACATAACATGTTTTAATATATTTTAATTATCAATTGACTCCTGCAAGTTGTTGCAGCCAAAACATGGAAGTTCCAATAACACTAAAACATCTCTTGACAATTACATTTTCTTGGTGCTTAAGTACAACACCAATTTGAAAACTTTATTCACCACATCTTCGGTAGAACTTACTTTTTGTAACTTTA
Organism: Flaveria trinervia; assembly: GCA_025506515.1. Taxonomy (NCBI): domain Eukaryota; kingdom Viridiplantae; phylum Streptophyta; class Magnoliopsida; order Asterales; family Asteraceae; genus Flaveria; species Flaveria trinervia. The sequence goes on from CM046450.1 coordinate 4,529,110, forward strand.
CGAGCGTTAAAAAGGAAACTACGTTTGAACTTTTTATGAGTATCTTATTGACTCTTGTAGAAGATCTCTTCACTAGTATCTCCACATAAAAACACAATTGAAGCGTATATTATTACTCAATTAGTAGAGTCGGTGGCGTATCAAAATCCTTCAGATGATAGCGCACAAATTTAGTAAATAATAATTATATTAACATTAGTACATACGATTATCTGTGTTTACATTTGGGATGTTTTTTTTTTATTTTCTGGGAAACTTGATTTTGACATAATTTTCAACACCGTTAGTCTTATCGGTTAGTTGTTCGAACCGTTAGAATCAATATAAGGATTGAATGAAACCATAATAATTTTTAGACTAAACAATCCACAAAATAATATATATATATAATATATATATATATATATATATATATATATATATATTATATATATATATATAATATATATATATATTATAATGCAAAAAAAATAAAAAGAATTCTGAAAAGCCACGTTGATTAAAAACTTATTTGAGCTTTTGAAGCCTATTTGTCTAAGGAGCCATTTAACAAAGAAAATAAAAAGCTATGCCTCGTCTATATATTCTTTTATACTTGTCACAAAGAAATAGAAAATAATTAAATTTAACTATCATTTTTCACAGGGTTCAAGAAGATACATGATAGATTTGCAATAGGTCCCAGTGACCGCGGCAACCAGTTCAACCGCTAACCGCTATAACTGCCTAGACAAACTAAAAACGACTCAAAGTGTCGTACCGAACGATCGATGTTAGGGGGTCTTGAAAATCACTCATACGATTACTGATACACCCTTAGAGCGGTGAAACTCCAAGAAACAAGAGAAAGGATATAAACAACTTGGGGCAATTTTCTCATGTCTTTTTATTCCACTTCAAAAGCTTAAATACATAATCAAACTAACAACTAGAAATGAAAACAAGCTAAAATTAAGAAATCGTGGCAATCATGGATGAAAGTGGAATTATGGAATCGTGGGATCAACAGCAACATGGAAGTCATGTGTGACTCAGTCAAGAAGTTTCTTTGGAACCTTTGTGTTACGCTTGGGCCTAACCTGCTGGGCTTCTGCAACATGTGACTCACAATTGGACTGATCCATCGAATGGGCTGCATCAATACCTCCCCCCTGAAATCCAACATTGTCCTCAATGTTGACAAAAAACGGAAATTTTAACTGCAGTTGTGACAGATCTTCCCATGTGGCCTCTTCAATTGATTTATTTTCCCACTTGATCAGAACTTGTTTAATGCCACCTTCTATAATCCGTGAATCTATTACCCATTCTGGTAAGTATTCCAATTGAGCATTGTCACCAAACTTCGAAAGATCTCCTCCCATAGACGTAGTATTTCCATAACTCTTCTTCAACAGCGATACGTGAAATACCGGATGTACCTTCGAACCAGCTGGAAGAGCTAATTTGTATGCAACCTTCCCGATCCTTTCGATAATTGGATAAGGTCCGAAAAAACGCCTCCCAAGCTTGGTATTTTTCCTTTCCGCCACGGACTTTTGGCGGTAGTCTTTAAGACGAAGATAAACTAGTTCGCCTACAGAGAATTCTTTCTCCAATCGATGCTTGTTCGCCTGCTTTACCATACGTACCTTTGCGTGCTCGAGCGACTGCTTGAGTGTTTGTAGCAATTGGTGATGTGCAGTTAATGATGAATCAATAGAAGCATTCTTACTCTCTCCCGGAAAATAGTCATGAATAGACGTTGCATCTCTACCATAAACTGCTTTAAAAGGAGACATTCTGATGGAAGAATGGAAACTTGTGTTGTAAGAAAACTCAGCCAAATATAGGTATCGTTGCCACTTCGATGGTTCATCAAAAACAAATGCCCGTAGATACGATTCCAAACACCGATTTACAACCTCCGTTTGACCATCTGTTTGGGGATGGTAAGCACTTGAATGCAACATTTGGTTCCCAATTGATCGAATAATTCCTTCCAAAACCGGCTAATAAAAACAGGATCGCGATCCGAGACAATAGTTTTTGGAAGACCATGCAACCGATAAATTTCATGCAAGAAGACCGTGGCTAACGAGGCAGCCGTGTAATGAGCTGAAAGAGACACGAAATGTGCAAATTTTGAAAATCGATCAACTATAACCCAAATTACAGTTTTACCTCGAGAAGACGGAAGGTTCGTTATGAAGTCCATTGATAGTTCTAACCAAGGCGCGTCGGGCGTCGGCAATGGTTGTAATAGACCATACGGTTTATAGTTGGGTGCCTTGATTGCTTGACAGATTTGACATTCCTTAACAAATTCAGTCACATCCTTCTTTAATCCTACCCAGAGAAGGCATTTGATATTCTCTTTGTGGTACCATCTATACCCGAGTGACCACCCAAGTAAGAAGAATGAAATTCAGCAAGTAATTTTGTTTTTAGTCCTGGAATAGGAGGAACTAAGAGCTTGCCATGAACATAAATTAAGCCATCTTTGAACTTATGATGCGGAAATGACGACGGGTCTTCCATAACTTTCTTCACGAGTTGTTGGCCATCCACATTTGTAAGAAAATAATGCTTAATTTCATCCAACCAAGGGGCTGTGGGGTAGGATATTGATAGAACGGTTGGAAGATCAACGCGACTAAGTGTATCCGCGACAACATTCTCTCTGCCCGGCTTGAATATTACCTCAAAATCATACCCCAAGAGTTTGGTAGCCCATTTTTGTTGTTCTGGTGTTTGAATCGTTTGGGATAAAAGATGTCGAAGGCTATGGTGGTCAGTGAATATACGAAATCGCCGACCCAAAAGGTATTGCCTCCATTTTTTAACAGCTTCTGTAATCGCATACAACTCCTTTGTATACGTGGATTGTGCCTGCATTGTAGAACATAATTTCTTGCTGAAAAAAGAAATGGGGCGGTTAGCCTGTGAGAGAACAGCGCCGATGGCTACTCCCGATGCGTCAGTCGTGACGTCGAATACTTCATTGAAATCAGGAAGTGCCAAGGTGACCAACTCCTCCATATGATGTTTGAGAGTAGAAAAGGCATTGTCTGCAGCTGGGTTCCAGGCGAATGACTTTTGTTTGAGAATATCAGTCAAGGGGGAAGCGATCTTGGCATATTGTGGAACAAATCTCCGGTAATACCCCGTAAGACCTAGGAAGGCACGTAATGTTGTGAATGATACCGGCTGCGGCCACTGCTGTATGGATGCGATCTTATCTGGTTCTGGAGAAACTCCCTGTGCCGAGATTCGGTGACCCAAAAACGACACCTCTTGCACCGAAAACACACATTTTGAAGGTTTTGCATGGAAGTGATTATGTAGCAATGTTTCAAAGACAAACCGCAAGTGCGAGTAATGTTGTTCTTGGGTTTTGCTATAAACCAATATATCATCAAAAAAGACGAGAACAAATTGTCTTAAAACCGACCTGAAGAGATCATTCATTGCTGATTGGAACGTTGAAGGTGCGTTTGTGAGGCCAAACGGCATGACAAGGAATTCGTAATGGCCATCCGTAGTGCGAAAAGCAGTCTTGTGGATGTCTTTTTTTGCCACACGAATTTGATGATATCCGGAACGCAAATCAATTTTTGAAAAAATTGTTGCACCGTGAAGCTCATCCAGGAGCTCATCAATTGTCGGAATCGGAAATCTATCCTTAACTGTGATAGCATTAAGAGCTCTATAATCCACACAAAAACGCCACGTCCCATCTTTCTTTTTACTAGTAGGACTGGAGATGAAAATGGGCTTTGGCTGGGTTGAATCACACCTTCCTGAAGCATCTCAGTGATTAAGGTAGTCATGATTTGTTTTTGATAGTGTGGGTATCGGTATGGTTTGACATTAGCTGGTGTGGAACCGGAATGAGAGGAATGTTGTGGTCATGTGGACGGTTTGGTGGGAGATTTTTTGGTGACTCAAAGAGAGGCTTGAATTCCTGGATGAGGAGTGTAATTTGGGAATCTGCATGGGGTAGTTGGTTTGTGTTTTGGGTTGGAAGGAAAGGTGGTTTGTCAAACAGCATGGTGTGAAGGGATGATATGGAACCGTGCCTCATGAGAGTTGTTAACGAGCTGGGTGAAACTGAAGTGGCTAATGGTTCTCCTTTTAATGTGCATGATTGGCCATCCTTGGTGAAAGAGAGTTCCGGAATCGAAAAATCTGCCGATAAACGGCCTAGTGTGCCTAACCATGCTACTCCTAGAATAATGTCTGCTCCCTCAACTGGAAGGATAAAAAAGGAATGTTAAAGAGGGTTTTCTGCAATTGTAAGTTCACACTGGGGCATACATCTTTGCAAGAGATATGTTGACCATTACCAACCATTACTGAAAATGGTGGAATTGGTTTAGTGGGTAGGTTGAGACTCGATGCAATCCGTGGTTGGATAATGTTGTGGGTACTTCCACAATCAATGAGTATGGTCACGGGTTTGCCATCGATGTGTCCGGTGACGCGGAGAGTTTGTGTTGATGATAGGCCAAAGAAGGCTGCCTGTGATAACGACAAGAAGTGTGGAGTGTGGATTGGTTCAAGTGGTGGCGGTTTATCGGTGGAAGACATGTCCTCGGTGTCGTCGTTATCGGCGATCAACAAAAATTGGGGTGGGGAGCACTTGTGACCGGAAAATATTTTTCAGGGCACTTGAAACACAAACCGTCTTTTTTTCGTTGTTGAAGAGCTTCAGCCGAAAGCCTTGTGAAGGGTAGGTTTTTTTGGGGTGCTGCAGGTGTTGGTAGAAGGGGTAATGAAGTGTTTTTGGTGGTAAATTGGGTAGAGTTAGTGGTTGCAGGTGGGATTGAGGAGGTGGTGATCGAAGATGGGCTCCATGGGTTGGTAATGGGTTTATTGGTGAAGTTGGATTTGGGTTTTGGGGGTTGTTGTAGTTTTTCTTCCACAAGACGGGCCAAGGCATAAGCCTGGTGTAGGGTGGTTGGTTTTAAGATTGCTAACTCGTTTTGAATATCTGATCGAAGCCCAGATATAAAACAGTTACGAAGGGCTTGTGCTGAAAGACCTACCACACGGTTACTGACCCGTTCAAACTCGGTTTGGTAAACGGCAACGGTTGTGGATTGACATAGCTTGAACAAGGTTGCTTCATGATTTTCATACGTCGAAGGCCCAAAACGCAGTTCCAATTCTCGTTTGAATCCGTTCCATGTTCCAAGCAGATCGTTATTAGCGAGATGCTTGTACCATGAAAGGGCGTCTCCTATAAAGTAGAAGACAGCCAAGTCCACACGTTCGTCGACCGGTGTTTGGTAATACGAAAAGAAGTTTTCTGCCTGGAATATCCAGTCGAGGGCATTGGAGCCATCAAAGAATGGTAGGGTTATTTTCGGTTGACGGGGGTTATTGTGGCGGTTTGGAGATCGGCGACGAGGGGGGGATCTGTGACGAGGCGGTGATTTTGGTCCCGAACTTTCCGAAGTAACGTGATCGGAAAGGCTGTCGATTTTGGTGTTTAGGCTTTGGGTTGCTTTGATGAGATCGGCCAACATGGTTTCGTTCTTTTTAGCTGCATCAGTCGTAGCAGTGAGCAATTGGGTTAGTAATTGTTCTGGCATGGGTGGTAGTGTGTCGTCGGTGGTTGATGTATCTTTGCGCGGTGGCATGGTGGAAGGTGAGACGTGAATGAAAGCACCAATGATACACCCTTAGAGCGGGTGAAACTCCAAGAAACAAGAGAAAGGATATAAACAACTTGGGGCAATTTTCTCATGTCTTTTTATTCCAACTTCAAAAGCTTAAATACATAATCAAACTAACAACTAGAAATGAAAACAAGCTAAAATTAAGAAATCGTGGCAATCATGGATGAAAGTGGAATTATGGAATCGTGGGATCAACAGCAACATGGAAGTCATGTGTGACTCAGTCAAGAAGTTTCTTTGGAACCTTTGTGTTACGCTTGGGCCTAACCTGCTGGGTTTCTGCAACATGTGACTCACAATTGGACTGATCCATCGAATGGGCTGCATCAATTACACTAATAAAAGAAAGTTCTTAAACGTAAAGAAAAAAAAAAGACTTTCGAAATCCAAAAGCATGAAATCAAAGTGGTTAATAATTTTCGGAAATCCAATGCTAGAATTGGAAAATAATTTATACTCCCAGATTTCAATTAATTTGTATTTCTTTCATATTCGAAAATATTTAATAAGTTTTTGAAGGGAAAGCTTAAAGTTTCTAACATAAACTGTGTTCAATTATATTTCCTAAGCATTTGAACAAAAAGAGTAATTTATTTAAAACATCATTACAAGATATTACAAATTCATTGAATTTCACAACTTTTTTGTTGAATCCGTTATAATAAACGTGTTCATAACTACTAACATTGACTATAAATTCAAATCACCATCAACCAAATTGTCACACACAATTGTATTGTGCAATCTCATCCCTCTTTATAGTGATCGGTCCTACTCTTCTTGTTATCATCGTTTGATTTTCTAGATTAAAAATGGCGAATAACATTGAAAACGAATCTTTTATTCCTACAGGCTTGGAGATTATTGTATATAACGATCAGGTAAAAATAAAAGCTATTTATATGTTGTTAAATTATGTTTTCATTCCGTATCTTTAAGAATGTGTTCATAACTGTGAACAAAAAATCTCGTTTTTTGGCGCGCTAAATTCTCGTTGCGCTGTTTATAGTTATTATGTTTCCGTTCCTTCACGTCGTTCTTATTATGTCTACGCTGTGTACTTTTATATTCTTTTGCTATTTAAAATGCGGGGCGCGCGAAATACTTGCTATACTGCCTATCTTCATTTATTATGCTTTCATTTCTTCCCGTTCTTACTATTACGAAAATGCTTACTACTTATATGTTTTTTTTCCAAAATTTAAATTTTAAATAAACTATTTATAATGTGGATGTTGTTGCATGTTCAGGAAGCCAAAAATTGGGGAGAATGCCCAAACAAGATTATTGCAGCAGAGCCAATATCATGGTGGAAGCCAAAAGAAGTAGTTGAGGTAATTAATTCTTAATTGAAGTATTAATTGTTAAAGTTGATAGATTTTAATTACAAATTAAACAATATATATGACAACACATCATATCCTTGACGAAAGATGCATATCATACATAATAAATTTACAATAATGATCTAGACATAACTTTGTTTTATGACCATATTAAAACAGCTAATATTTCATGTCATGTTTTCTATGAAATTAAGAAAAATGAGTAATACCACTAACCACATGCAGGGAAATGCATCAACTAGGAAGAGAAAAAGATGCACCTTTACGGAATTAGAAGTTGAAAAAGAAAAAGAATTCAGCCTTGTGGAATTATATAAATCAAACAACATCAATGAGGTAAATCTGATTTATTTTTATCTAGAATAAATACATCACAATCTGTACCATACATTATTTATTTTGTTTGAATATCTTCTTTTAACAGATAGTTCTAAACAAAGAAGGTGAAATGACTATAGATCCCCAAGAACTACTCAAAAATTTAAAAGGATGGACAGTTGAAAAAAGAAAACGTCAAGAAAAAAACGGAAATGGCAAAGTTGACAAGGTAAACTACTCAGTCGTTTGAACTATAACTTTTTATTTGCAGTTTTCCAATATGAAGGTAACCAAAAACAACACGTTATGTAGATTTATCGACATCCAAAGTCCAAAAGGATTCTGAGGTCCCTAGTTGAAGTAAAGAAGTTCATAGAGAAGAATTCGTATATAAGAAAAGCTTCTGACAATTGTGAAGGGGGCTCACAGGTTAATGTTCAAAATATTTAGATCCAATATTCTGTTGAATAAATATATAGATAGATAAATTTAAGCTATGACCATCAATATCATTATCAACTATATTTGTACCTATATGACACGGGGTAAATCTAAAGGCTAATGAAATTTTGAATGTGTGAATTTAATGTTCAGGATACACAAGGTGCACAAAGTAACATATATTTACAACTTTATCAAAGGTTGGAAAAAACTATTGGTAATACTACTCAACAAACATGCAACAACGGTTCAAAAATAGGATCATCATTTCCTTGGAGCGAGCACGAGGCCATTAGCGCGCCAAAAATCTCAGGGTGCACCTCTTTCAAGTCACATAATGACGCGATGGATTTAAGCCTACACTCACATGGACCGTCTCCTTGCAATGTTTTTGGTGTAGGCTCGTCGTCAACAAATGTAACTTCTTTAGATGAATTAAGAATGATGGTTCGAGCTCAAGTAGACGCGCAATTACAGGCCAGAGTAGCACAACAAGTAGCAGAGAGGGTTTCTCATTACGAAAGAACTCAAAGAGAGATGGTTGAAAGGATGGAGAGCATGCGTCGATTGTTAGTACTTGGAGGGATGTTACCACCGTCTCAATAACTTCCTAAGACGTGAAGATCAAGATCAAGTTCGACCTATTGTATCTTGTGCACAAGAGGTGATAACAAGTGTACTTTTGAAGCATAAAACCATTTTCGGATTTCCAATTGAACTTAATTATGTGGATTTTGAAGCCTACACTTATCTTTTGGTATCTTGTCCGAAGTTCAAGTGTAACTAGCATACAATATGTTAGATTACATGTGAATCCTACGATGAAAACAATAACATATCTAGGATAACTAATAAGTACATGAAACTTCAGGGGACTCATGTGTTGATTATCAAGTTCTTTAATATGGTCACAAACAAAGTTATTTCTCGATCACTATTAACTTAGGTTACATCTCAAATGCTTTTTCAAGGAACGACACATAGCGACACTTACTTAATTCACGGTCTTAAGTCTAGACAACTATCTAACATGAAACTCGCACTTTCAACCTTATAAATAGGGACACCATTTTATACGCATCAGATATCATTGGACTACAAGTCTTTTGATAACTACAGCATTTAACTAATTAAAAGAAGTTATCATAATTAACTAGATTTCTTCGATTCAAAACCGGAATAAAATACTAAATGGAATTTAGTCTGTTAATCTTATAAAATTAGAAAGGTCATTTTTTTATAAAAGGTAAATTCTTATATTCGATCTAGTAGAACTTGAATATAAGACCTTTAAACTTAGATAATCTAATTTTTAAGAGTATTTGTCTCTGTCACTGACCTCAGTTTATTAATGGAAGTGTTTATGGATTTTTATTCCAAAGAATTAATGATAAGGAAATGAAAAAAAACAAATAAATTGAATGTGAAAGTTTCATACTTTCATGACCGGTTGAGAATGTATTGCCGATGACAGTTACCAGTTTTCGTTGACAATCTTCTCGTTAAATCCCCTTTGCTTCACATTCCATCATAGTGTCTCTCAATCTCCATCGTCCTCTATCACTCTCTGATCTACTTCTATCATACCTATTGAACCAACTACTCATTCGTTCAGGCGACTCTAGTAAATTAGATAACAAACTGAATCCTGATAAACTGTCCGTAATAAGTTAGTGACAGTGATAAAATGTGGCGTCATGTATAAAAATGTCTAAAGAATATCATGGTGTTTGTTTGAATATAATGTTTGATTTGAACTGGTCGGAAATAGTAACATGTAATGTTATGGTTGGTAGAAACAATTCAAATATAATTTATTTACTATTTTTTTTCCTTTTTTGATGATCATACTCACGTTTACATATATTATGCCAACTTCATCACGCCCATTATAGATGATATACAATCTACATATTATTCATGCAATACACGTTTAGATTTATGAAATTTGTGATTTAATTTCAAAAAGGTGTTGGAATCAAATAATTTCTGTAGTTTATGAATCTATGACAATTAGCTAGACAATTTGAAAATTGCTGTTTCAAATATTTAAATGGTCTTAATTAAAAAGATAAATTAATTTTGTGGTTGATACAAATAAACTTTTGTTACACAATATAACTTCGTGGTTGTTAAACTGAATTTTCATAATTCTAGAAAAAAGTATATAATTTGCTTTTGAGATATATAGTAAAATCTAGAATTTATTGGAGCACAGCGTCATAGGTTTCATGACACATAAACCAAGTTTAGTATATATTTGTGTTATTAAAATATGATTTTTTCTATAACAATACAAAACAACATACAAATATGTGTTCATTTTGTTTGGGTGGATAGACTATTTATGACCCATTGAGGCGTTAGTGGCGTAACACCAACCTTAAAATTGGATTAAGATAACGAAGTTTTCATTTATGTAACACACTCTATCATTGTTTCTTCTTTTTATGAAAATACAAGGTTGATAAATCAATAAGACATCATAAAATAATTTGAAAGAATCATATATCCACTTGTGAAAATATATTTAGAAAATATAAAACTATAAAGAACTTCACAACACTTTTGGTTTCATCACATCCCAAAAACATATTTGGGCTCCCTTAAAAATGGTTCTTTTCATGAATTATTTGATTTAGACGTAAGACAATAGTTTTCTGTTGCTGCAATCGTATCCATCATGACCTAGCTTTTTAATATTTTTATCTAGTGTTTACTCTTTCTCAATTACAAATACAGAGGTAAAAAAAACATAATTCAATAGTAGCTAATTAGTTTTATTATTGGTATCTTCAAGCCTATTGGAATAAATGATTCATTGATTTGTATAGAAGATTTTTGGTCATTTCTATTCCATGTGATAAACAAAGACAAAGAATAATATAATGGCGCATCATCGTAAACAGTAACGGAACTTGAACCAAATCTTAAAACGAGGGGGCGAGCTCTATATTTATTAAAAAAAATCACTACTGTACCAAAAATCTACATTAACGAACCGAAAATATAATGGCGAAAAGAAGAGGTTGTGTCTCGTAATTTGGTTGATGGTGGTATGACTTGAGTCCTTAACGACAAACAATATTATCATAATAGATACTAGTAAACCATGTAAGATTTTATGGATTTGAAACACCAATTAATGATGTTTTAAATGAGTTACTCTTCTTCTTAGATATAGACTGTACTTTACCGATTCAATCAATGAAATATTATATGAATCTCGTAAGGATAATCAAATATTCACATAATCCTAGTGAAAGATGGGAATATCTTATCTTACTACTTTAATAAAAAAGTAAATGTGGGTGACACGTGTCAGCACTACAATCATTCTCATCAATTTTTTCCCGTCTCTCTCTCCTATTAAATAATTACCTTAATTACTAATAAAATTATTTTAATATATTTTAATATATAATAAATTAAGAAAGAAATTTATTTATTAAGGTTATTTCTAAATAATTTGATACTTTTAATAAGTAAATTTTTTTAAAACAAAAATTAATATCATATCTTAAAATATATGATATTTTTAAAAAAATTAAAAAGTTGATATCACTGTTTTATTATTTTTATAAGAAATTTTTATAAAAATAACATTTTTTACGGTTTGTTTTAGAATAAAATGTTGATTTTTTAAAAACTTTTAAAAAGTTGATATAATTATTTTATTATTTATAGTCATTTCTGATACGTAATTTTAATCATATCATATCTTAAAATATCACTTTATAATTAATAAATTTATTATATCAATATTTTATTTATTCAACCCGTGTAATACACGGGTTTACTAAAGCTAGTTATTATATATATTAAAAAGCATCGACTCTGCTACATTAAACTTTTTATAATTGCATATTGGTCTCATACTTTTTTCCTTTCTGTAAATGAGCAACTTGTCAACTTTCATTAGTTTAGTGGGTGAAGCTTTTAAGTTTTTCCAATTAGCCGCAAAAGTTTGTTGTCTTTAAAAATTAATACAATAATCTTTATATTTTAGCCATTAGGTTATCGTTTTGAACGCTTTGGCCACAATAGTTTGTAAGATTTTGATTTGGTCACTTAAGTTTTTCAGTTTGTATCTCGAGCACGTTAGTGCGGGGAAAAAACGACTAAACTCTCACATCAGAAGCCGGGTGAATAACTTTCGTTTGTTCTTTTTTTCTACACGAAATACGTGTCCAACTTTAGTTTTTTGTCAACCGATATAATTTGTTTTTGAAAACAAAGTTATATAAAACTCAAGTATTCTAGGCTATATAGAATGTGCTTACGGTGATAGTGTCGTGACGAACCAAATTGATTATGAGCGAACATCTTTGTTGCTGGTATCAGTGTTATAGAAACATTTATTTGTGTGTTGAGATGAGTTGAACCGATAATGATCGAAGTTAGGCCGCATATCGTGAGTAAAACAATCAAAGTGTCGCCGCGAAGTGCTACCGCAAAATCCTAGTTTGTTTGAATTTAAAACATTAAAACAAGAAGAATAACTTATTTAAAACACCACTAGGTGATGTTTCAAATTAAATAAATTATTACCCTTTTTATTTTATGCATTATAAATTCATATCAATGTCAACCAGATTGTGATACACAATTGCATAACGCAATCCCCCTCTATAGTGATATGTATCATTATGTTTTGTCTTTGTTTATCATCACGGCAATGTAGATTTCTCGATTAAAAATGGTCGAAACGCTCTCATAAGAATTATGTATTACTATAGAGACAGAAATAAAAAACACTTACGTGATGATATATAAAAGATATTAACTGGTTGTCGAATTACATGTTCTTGATAAATATCAACAGAAATACAATATTCAATTGTTCATAATAAATAAAAATATTATAATAATACATTCACCAAGTTATATAAAAAATGTACATCAAAACAGTTGCCTAAATACATATGTATAGGAGATGAAATATTCACCAAACAACAACAGCAGACTATGTACATCAAACATCAAAACAGATCTCATGGGCTTTTGAGAACTTACACTATTTGTTTGCCTTGCTACTAGAACCCCTTACATCCCATGCAAGATCAGCAGCTACCATGGTTCAATTTGCAGAGCAGGTAAAAGTTAAATCCCAAGAGCCCAAAACAAATTATATATATTTTCCCATTTGATTCGTATTAAACTTAAGAAAACAAAGCCATTGTTGGGTCCCTCTTTGAGTAGCTAAACCTGTACTCGAAATCAGGGTTATGCAAATCCGTGGGCACCAAATCTTGACAAATGTAAGATCCATACTTGCCGTGGCTCTTTTAGAACTACAAGAGATTGAAAAAACACAGTAGAAAAGTTCTAAAGCTGCAACATGTATGAAAATCTGTCATCTTTGAGCAGAGTTGGTTATTATTAACAAGCATAGTACTTCATATTCTTCTGTAATGGCTTGGTCAATCAAAATTCCCTCTACTCAATGGTTTTACAAGTCTTAAGCGGTTTGTTGGTACTTCCAAGGTTCTCCTTGTGCTGGGTCTGTTTCTTTTTGGCTATGTGAACTCCATACTTTTTTACATTCATAATATTCTTCAATCGGTTTGCTTCACTAACACCTCGGTCTTTCACTTCTATGGAAACCTCAATTTTGTCTCCACCTTTGATTGGGTAATCCGATGGTATATGCCTTACCCATGACCCTGTTTCAAAGGAGCTACCCCAGAGTGAATAACGCAATATATCATCATTTGTTATGTTTGTTACACTCATGTTAAATCGCTTCGCAACATTACTAAGTTTGCCAAATGAATAATCAACCCAAACCGTCATTTCCAATTGATCATGTTTGAAATCTGCAGGAACATCGAAAGATATTGAAGAATTCTCGGTATCTTGATATTCAAACCAACTAGGAATCTCCATCCTTGAAAAGTAAATTGCACAGTTGTGGACAATTCCAGAGTGTCCCTGTTCAATAAAAATCAGTCACCAAACAAAGGTGGACAAGAAATTAGACAAAGAGATGCCAAGATTATTTTCTATTACTTTTTTATTTGGTTGGGAGAGAGAGAGGGCGGGGGTTAACATTGTCATTTTATAGTAAAATCCTATTTAATTTTTTTAATTGCCTCTTTACAATGAAATATAACTCAAATCAACCCATTCATAAGTAAATGGGTCAAAAATGCAATCTCTAATAAAGACATGAAGACACATATACACAAAGAAAACCTGTATCAAACTAGATGTAAAGGCAGCAGGCAGGCTGCTGCAGCCTGTCAAGAGTATTCTTCTGATTAGATACAGGTTCTCTAAGCCCAGAATCTCAACCAAGCTGCTGCAGTTTGTAAGATCCAATGATGACAGGTATTTTAATGTTGACAGTGTGAGTTTTTCCAGTGATGAACAATTTTTTAATACCAGCCAATTTAGATTAGGAGGAAACACTTGGACTGATTGAAGGTTCTTGCATCCACACAAATCAAGGGTGAGCACATTGGATAATTGTCCGAGGCTAGTGGGTAGGCTTCGAAAATTGTTTCCTCCTAAATTCAAGTCATCCAGAAAGGAAAATGCCCCAAGATTTTGAGGTATATCTTCTTCATATAAATTGCAGTCTTTAAGATTCAAACGGGTAAGATTCGATAAGCGTTTGTCCCACATTTGAGCAGATTCACCTAATTCAATTCTTGGGCAGAAACCAAGATTGAAATATTCAAGAGATATTAGATTGCATATGCTGTTTGGAACACTTGTGAGGTTCTTGCATTTATCCAAATGTAAGCCGGTTAATTCAACTAAATGTCCAATAGATTCAGGTAGTTGTTTAACTGCAGTTCCACTAGCACTAAGCACCCTCAAGCATTTAATATTACCCATATCTTCAGGTAAACTAAGCAGATTATAGCACTCATTCATGTACAGATATTCAAGTGACCCCACATTGCATATGCTACTTGGAAGACCTTTAAGATTCTTGCATGATGACAGTGACAGTGAATTCAGATTGCTTAGAAATCCTATGGACTCGGGTATTTCTTTTATTGCAGTTGCAGTAAGATCAATATCCCTCAACTGTTTCAAATCTCCCAATTTCTCAGGCAGTTGTTCCAGGTTTGAGGATAGACCTAGGTTTAATGTTTGAAGTGATCTAAGATTACAAATGCTATGTGGTAGTTTTTTGAGGTTGCTGCACTGGCCCAGATTCAGACTAGTTAGCTTACTCAAAAATCCAATTGTTTTGTCCACATTTGACAATTTTGGACAAGACATGAGTGACAACTTTTCGAGATTCAGGACACCAGTGAAATCAGGGGTTGTAGTGAGGGATTCAGATTCACTAAGGTTCAAAATCTTCAAGTTCCCAAGAAACTGTAATAGTCCAAGTCAAACAGCATATTAGACATGGAGCAATAGGTGTTTGGGAGGATTTAATAACAAGTCTAAACATGTAACTTCTTTTATTGGTTGACCTAAAACAAATTTTGTCCAATTTTATTTATTTTTAAACAAATAACAAGTCATATACGAGTACGTAAATTATATTATTCCAATAGTAATATACTTTCATAAAAATATGATTTAAGAGCTTCTATGCGTTAAGATTTCACTATGAGCGGCTTTTCATCCATTTCCTTTATAGTTTTTTATATTTTTATTTGACCTGTTAAAGACAAAACAAAATCCAAATTCACCCATTCATAAGGAAAGGTGATGATATATACACCTATAATATATGTGTAGAGAATTTTCTAAGACATTTCTGTAGTACTTGAAGTATATGAAACAAGTTAAAAACACAAAAAATTGACGTGTAAGCAAGACTGTGTACCTTAGTTCCCTGCCAGAGCTTATTAAAATTGTTGTGCTGAATGTCAAGGGAAACAAGTTTTTTGGGATGGAAGTCATCGGGAAAACAGTCCAATGGACAGTGATGCCAACAAAGCCACCTCAACTCATGGAATAAACCTTCAAAGCTTCCATCTAGATGTACATTGTTGATTTGAAGTAATCTTAACCTGCGCATCCTTTCAAATGCTTTAGTGCTAAAATTCATTGGCCTTAATAAGTCCAATACAAGACCTTCAATTGCTTGTGAGCCCTACAAAAGGTTAAAATACAATGACAAGAGGTGCATGTAGAAACTAGTTTCCCTTTTTTTATGTTTCGATTAGTTAACAAACTAGTAGAAAAGTACTCTTGCCTTGTGTCTTCTTAGCACATTGATTGCATCTTCTTGAAACCAAATTCGGCTGCGTTTTCCAGGTTCAAAAGGGAACTTTTCATCAACGATTTTCCTTCCCATACTGCGCACTAGATCATGCATTCTGAGCTTATTTTTTCCACAGACTTTTAGCAAGCATCTATCAATCAAGATGCTAATTCCAACTGAAGGAAAGAAACCACAACCATTGAATATATCAATCACGTAATCCTTGTCCATTCCAATAAAAAAACATGCAATATCTAAGAATATATTCTTTATCGTATCATCATCAAGTGTTTCAAAGCTTAACGCAAGCTTTTTCGTAACCTGGTTTGGAGAAATTTTCCTAAGTTTCTCCAAGGTGCTTTGCCAAAGTTCTTTTTTGGTCTGCCCAAGCAAAGAAGCACCTAATACCTCAAGAGCTAATGGAAGCCCTCCACTGTATCTTACAATTTCATTAGAAAGTCTCTTGAAATTAACCAATGGAACTGGTTTCTTAAAAGCATGCCAACTAAAAAGCCTCAAAGACTCATTGTCGTTTAACTTCTTGACCATTAATTTTGCATCAACTTTTGCTTGAGTTAGCAAATGTTCATTTCTAGTTGTTATAATTATTCTACTACCTAAACCAAACCAATAGCGCTGTCCAGCTAATGCCTCAAGCTGGCTTAACTGGTCCACATCATCAAGAACAATGAGAACCCTTTTGTAGCAAAGTTTTTGTTGTATGGAACTGATCCCTGTATGAACATTTGAAATCTCAACTTTCTTTCCCTTAAGTGTTTGAGAAAGAAGTTGTTCTTGGATACAAGCTAGTCCATTTGATTGCTCAGAAACTTCTCTAACGTTTGCTATAAAACAACTACCTTCAAATAGGTGAAATGCCGTATTGTAAACCGATTTTACAATTGTTGATTTACCTATACCGCCCATACCATAGATACCAACCAACTTCACATCATCTGAGCCAATTTTGAGTACCGAAAGTACTCTTTTCACGCGAAATTCCAATCCAACAGGATGCTTGGCAACGCGTATTTTTGTAATCTTTATCTTTTTAAGAACATTCCTGACAATTTCTTGAATGAACTTTGCTTCATACCTGCAATGTTTGCACAAACAATAAGCAACCTAGAGAAAATGATGGAAAATTTACATCTAATAGCTCATAACTGGTCTGTGTCAACATAATTATTAACCATAACTGTGGTTATATCTATCAAATAACTTGATTCCATTCAACAATTGTCTCAAGTTCACAATCAAAAAACTACATAATCAATTTGTATAAGCATCTCTATGATCAATAACTGTTAAAATCAATGCAAAATCAAACACAAATAGTGACCTACCCATTGGCAAAATTCTGCAGATCCCATCCAGGTAACTTCGAAGCCTCCATCAAAGCCAATCGCCATTGTTCCACCTTCACAATATCATCAGCATAACACTCGTCATACCTTGCAAAAGCATCAGCAAAAGCCCCCGATTGTTTGCCTACATCACTCGAATCAACATCATAAAACACTGGAACGATCAACTGCCCCCGTTTCTCCTTGCACTCAACCATCTTCACCAATTCGTCAAGGCACCACTCCGAAGCAGCATACTCTTTCGAGAAAACAACGATTGAAACCCTTGATTCTCGAATTGCTTCATGTGCCGCTGAGTATACATTCTGCCCTATTGGAATGTGACGATCGTGCTTGAAGGTGGGGATTCCGGCTTGCGTTAAAGCAACGTAGAGATGATCTGTGAAAGTTTTGCGAGTATCTTCACCTCCGCAGCTTAAGTAAACATTATGATTCCAGTGACCACTTGGAGATGAAGAACCTTGAAGATCGATAGAGTCTAGGGTTTCGATGCTTTCAGAATCCATAGGTTGAAGCTATACAATTCTTCCTGTGTGATTGTTGTGAGATGAAAGGTCTTCGATGTGTAAAGATTTTTCAAAGGATTTTGTGTGTTTGGTAATGAAGATAGGATAATATTATATTTACCCGTTCGTTATTATTTGTGAACTTTACTAACGATAAAAGCCTCACCTTTACAATGATGCAAGAAACTTTAGCATTTAGTGTCTTTTATGTAAATTTGTTGGTAGTTACCATAGACGTGCATAGACCGGGTTGAAACTTAAAACCGGGTTAGGTTTTGGTCAGAAAAATTCAATCCGTGTTTGACGGGGTTTCTGGTCGTGTCCAAGCCGGTTTTAGAATTGCAACATGGTAAAAGAACTCGGGTCTAAACGGTTCGGGTCGGGTCATGTTGGGGAAAACCTCGGGTTGGGTGTGAAAAGGACAAGCCGGTTTGAACTCTACTGGTTGAATCGGGTTGGGGGTCTACTTGGTTGAACCCAAGTCGGGTAACTAAGCTAGAATTTCTATTTGGAGAATATTATTCTCGTCAAACTTAAACATAACAAAAATAAAATAAAAACTAACAATAATAAAGGTTCAACCAATTTTGCTCCCTTTTGATGAAGTAAATTAATTAATATAAGGCTAAGATAAAAAAGGGTTTGATCCGGATTTTTTTTCATATAGACCGTGGGAAAAAATGTAAAGTTTGCTCTATATGCGCAAGCACCTAATTCATTGTTTTTTGAAAAAAAGTTCTTCAGGTTTTAATTTGTACAACTAACAAGTAAAAGTATTGGTTAGTCTAATAGGTGTGAATAAGGTAAGAAATTTTAGATGTGTGCCTCTCTCTATGGATATATTATAAACTAATTGGAATTACACAAGATTGACAAACAATAAGAAGTTCATGTATGATTGTATTGAGAGAATCAGATACGATTACAAAAGAAAAGTCTCACTATCAATAAACCCTAACACTCTATTTATCCCCCAAATTGGACCCTTAACAACCGTTAACCATTTTAACCAGTTTGACACATTACACCCTTCAACTATTGTCACTAATACAAATACAAACAAGTAGCAACAAGTTACAAAAATAACCCTTGAACTTGCAGACATTGACCTTTAACCCCACAATTCTCCACCTTTAAAGTCAATGACTTGACTTCATCCAATTCTCAATCCTGAAATACAAAAATCAAACTTGGAACCAGATAGAACTTTAGTGAACATATCTGCAAGATTGCTTTCTGTACCGATTTGCACAACCATCACTTCTTTGGCACTAATCACATCCCAGATAAAGTGACATTTTACCTTGATATGCTTAGTTTTATCATTGATCTTAGCATTCTTGGTTAATTGCACAGCCCCTTGATTATCACACATAATCACAGCACCATTATCATTTATACCCAAATCAGCTACAATTCCTCGTAGCCACAATGCTTCCTTTCCAGCCTCTCCTAAGGCTATATATTCAGCCTCAGTAGTTGAGAGTGCAACAACTGACTGCAACTATGCTTTCCAGCTAACAGTACTCCCCAGCACCTTAAAAACATACCCAGTAACTGACCGACTATCAGGATCCTTTGCATAATCAGCATCAACATATCCTTCAATAGATTTACTAGTATCTCTCTTCATTAAGTACATGAGACTGCCAACACAATTTGCATATGGCACTTTAGCCATATATCTCTCTTCATCTTCATCTTGAGGATAACCCTGTGAGGACAACTTGAAATGTGCAGCCAAAGGAGTCTTAACTGCCTTACACCCTTCCATAGTGTAATTCCTCGAAAGCTTATCTACATAAGACCTCTGATACAACCATAACAACCTTTGTCTTCTACACCTTTTTATTTCCATCCCAAGTATCTTCTTAGCCTCACCCAACTCCTTCATTTAAAACTCTAGCATTAGCAATTTCTTCACACTCTCTATCTCCACCTTGTCTTTGCAAGCTAACAACATGTCATCAACATATAGCAATAGGTACACATAATTCCCATTTGTACCCTCCTTATAATACACACAACTATCAAAGGAGCTTCTGAGAAACCCATGATTTACCACAAAATCATCAAACCTTTTATACCATTGTCTAGGAGCTTGCTTAAGACCATACAAAAATCTTTTCAACAAGCAAACTTTATCCTCATTACCAGCTTTAATGAACCCCCTTGGTTGAGACATATAAATGTTTTCATCTAAACAGACATGCAAAAAGGTTGTTTTAACATCTATTTGCTCTAGTTCCAAATAAAAAACAACAGTTATAGACAATATAATCCTAATACATGTACGTGTAAAATCAAGTGGGTCTTCAACGTGAGTATTGAAATCTGCAGAACTAGAGAACACACACACTTACTGTTTTTGCTTAAAGGCTTCTCTGTGTAAATTTGAAGGAAAAAGTATAATTCTTCATTCATCTGAGAATATGAAATTACATAAGCAAAAACAAGACAAAAGAACTACCCATTACTTTACTATGTCTACCCACTACTACATGATTAAAAGAAATAAAAACCACCCACTACTTGCATAAACAATAAAATAAAAAAAAAACTTAAAACATGCAAATAAAAATAAAAATAAAGGGAAATAAAAATGCACGTGCAGGTGCATGTCACTAGCTGCTCAAGTTGATTATGACCACTTTTAATACTCCCTTTTATTATCCACTTGAGCCAACTCCATTCTTTTGCAGAACTTCAGTAGCTTTGGACTAGACAAGCTTTTGGTGAACACATCTGCGACTTGTTCCTCGGTATCGACCCACGCCATATCAATTTCTCCTTTCAACACTTTTTCTCGTATAAAATGATAGTGAACCTCGATATGCTTTGTACGGGCGTGAAACACGGGATTTTCAGCCAACTTAATGGTTGACAAATTATCGCACATCAATTGAACTTTGTACCTTATCTCTTGGTTTAACTCCTCCAACAGTAAAGTTAACCACACACATTCTTGTGCGGCCATCGCAGCAGCTCTATATTCCGCTTCTGTTGTCGACAAAGAAACGGTTGGTTGTCGCTTACTTAGCCAAGACACAGAACTTGACCCGTATTTGAATAAATAACCCGAAGTCGACCTCCTTTCATTCAAATCACCGGCGTAATCAACGTCGCAGAAACCCATCAATTTGGGATTTGTCTCCCTCTTAAATACTACTCCCTGACCAGTTGTTCCCCTTATGT
Source organism: Flaveria trinervia (assembly GCA_025506515.1). Lineage (NCBI taxonomy): Eukaryota > Viridiplantae > Streptophyta > Magnoliopsida > Asterales > Asteraceae > Flaveria > Flaveria trinervia. The sequence continues at coordinate 4,550,128 of CM046450.1, forward strand.
ATTGAAGTACTCTTCGAGCGGCGATAAGATGAGGCTGTTTGGGACTTTGCATAAACCGACTCAAGACACCAACAACAAACGAAATATCTGGTCGTGTAAGGGTTAGATAGATTAGGATACCTATCATCTTCCTGTACACTGTAGGATACTCTACATCTTTACCCACATGTGCATACAACCTTATACCACATTCCATTGGTGTTGAAGCTATCTTGCAATTTTTCATGTCAAATTTAAGCAACATATCATATGCATACTTCTGCTGATGTAGAATGATTCCATTGATTGTGTAAAACAACTCTAATCCGAGAAATCTTGATAGCCTTCCTAGGTCTTTCATCCGAAAACGAACACCCAGATTTTCCTTTAACTGAGCTATCTCATCTTCTATATCTCCTGTAATGATAAGATCATCAACGTACACCAAGACCACCATGACCTTGTCATTCACTTTCTTTACAAAAAGGCTTGCATCTGCATTGGTGAGTTTGAATCCATTCAACTCTAAGAATTCTGCTATCTTGGCAAACCAGGCCCTGGGTGACTGTTTCAGTCCATAGATGGCCTTCTTCAACCTGCATACATAATCAGGGTATTCTTTACTTTCAAAACCTTTCGGTTGTTCCATGTGAATGAGATGATCAAGGTCCCCGTAAAGAAACGCATTGTTGACGTCCATTTGCCATAGGTCCTAATGTTTACTAGTTGCAATAGCTAATAGAACTCGTATCGTTGTCAACTTGGCCACCGGACTAAAGGTATCTTCATAGTTAACCCCGTACTCTTGTGAAAAACCACATGCTACAAGTCGAGCTTTAAACCGCTCAACTGACCCATCTGCTCGTTTCTTTAGTTTGTACACCCATTTGCACGTAACCGGCTTCACATCTTTAGGCTTAGGCACAAGCACCCACGTTTCATTTCTGATTAATGCAGCCATTTCTTCTTTCATAGCAGCCCACCATTCATCCTTATCACATGCTTCCTCAAAACAAGAAGGTTCTGCCAGAATGTCTTCCACTATAGCCACATTTGCATACCTAGGATTCAACTTCCTAGTACGCTGTGATCTTCTAGGACCGGTGTTTGAGTTACTTTCTTGTTCTTCTTCTTCAATTATTGGTTCCACTACATCATGCCTTTGTTCAGTTTCAGAACCATCATCGCCAAATTGCAGCTGCACTTTGGATGCTTCAAGATCAGACTTAAGTTGTTGGGTATCAGGTAGAACTTCACCGTTTTGTGACCACCATGAGGAGTTCTCATCGAATATAACATTCCTTGAAACATGGATCTTTTCGGTGTTGGGATCACAACACCGCCATCCTTTTCGCCTCGAGTCATACCCTACAAATACACAACGAACAGCTTTCTTCTCCATTTTATGGCGAAGATGATTAGGAATAAAGACATAACAAACGCAACCAAATACTCGAAAGTAGCTAACATCCGGCTTTGTTTGTGTAATCTTTTCAAAGGAGAGACATAGTTAAGACTTTGGGAGGGTACCCGATTGATCACATAACACGCTATACACATCGCTTCTGCCCAAAACCGCCCGGGTAAGTTCTTATCATGAATTAAACTTCTTGTTACTTCTGCAAGATGTCTATTCTTACGCTCCGATACACCATTCTGTTGTGGTGTGTTCGGACATGTAAGCTGCCTCTTAACTCGTCTTTGATCCAAATACTTGCAAAAATCAGTAGCCATATACTCTCTCCCGTTATCTGATCTTAGGCACTTGATTTTATTCCCCGTCATCGTCTCGGCCTCAACTTCAAATAGCTTATACTTGGAAAATACCTCTGCCTTCTCCTTCATGAAATAAATCCACACAAAACGAGAGAAATCATCGATAAAGAGAACCATATATCTCATACCTGATATTGATGATTGTTTTACAGGTCCAAATACATCTGAATGAACAAGCTCAAGAGGTTCTTTGTAGTGGCGTCCAGAACTTTTGAATGGCAATTGTTTTGCTTTACCATACTGGCACCCTGAACATACCGTGTCCTTATTCACGTCTAATCTAGGAAGTCCACGGACAAGTTCTTTTGACATCATCGACCCCAACTTGTCAAACCCTACGTGCCCCAATCTCTGGTGCCACAAGTCAGCTGTTGGTTTCCTTTTGTCTTCTCCACATAGGCTGATTCAACATTAAGAACATAGACTTTATCTGTTTTGTAACCTTGAAGAGTAGGTGTGGACTTTGTTTCGAAATGCTTATACACCTTCACGTCTTTGGGACCAAACAGAACATAGTGACCATCGGCTGTAAGTTGAGGAACTAAAATGAGGTTCTTCTTCATCCCTGGGACATGATACACATCTCTAAGAACCAACTCTTGTTTGCTACTCTCGGACTGAAAACTAATATCACCGATATGAGCTATATTATGCTTCGAGTTATCGGCGATCACAACTACACGACTACCTTCGTATTTGACGGCATTCTGAAGCCGATCTATTTCTCCGGTTAGATGATTGGAACACCCGGAGTCCATAATCCAATCATCTAACTTATTTTTCTGCTTTTCAGTCGTAACAGTGAGAACAACATCTTCCTGCGTCTCAGCAGAAAAAGCCTCAACATCCTATTCTTCTTCTTCCTCAACAGTGGCTTGGTTTCCCTCGTCATTCATTTTTGAGCGACAGTTTCTTGCTATGTGCCCCCTTTGACCACATTTATAGCACTTGAAAGTTGTTCGCTTTTTGTTTACGAACTGCTTCTTATCACCATAATTTTTCTTTCGATCAGATTCACCCGACTTCCTCTCGCTATGGTCTGTAGTTTTATTTTTCTCATAGTACTTATGTGAGTTTCGATAGCCACCAGATTGCCTTGTTCTCCCCTTGCTTTTCTCTGCATACAAAGCTTCAACCACACCTTTAGATGAAGACCCAATTGACAAGTTAGTTAACTGTTTGGCTAAAGCCTCTTGGCTAGCCAATAAATTTTCAAATTCTCCTAACGACGGTTGTGTGGGCCATCCTTGTACAGCAGCCACAAAGCTTCTGTACTCGGGTCTCAAACCATGAATGATGATTCTCTTCATTCTGGCTTCTCCAATCACTGACTGCTGATCAAGGTCACCGATCTCTCTACATAAGGTTTTAACTTTGTGAAAGTATTGGGCGATCGTTAACTCCTTCTGAGTTATACTCAACAGTTCATTCTCCAACAATTGATCGTGCATCGTTCTTCTTTGACAGAACTTCTGCTAGAGTATCTCATGCCTCTTTGGGACTTGTTGCATCCTTGACATGATCAAGGAGCTCTTCCTCTATCGTTGTCTTCAGAATGAACATGGCCTTTCCGGCCTTGACTCGCCATTTCCATAGTGCTCCATCGGCAGTCTCCCTTCGTGGCTGATCCGTGTCATTCCCCTGCACCACTTCCCATAAGTCTTGTCCTTGCAAATACAAAGAAAGGTACGTAGCCCAGGTCTTGTAGTTCTGGTTGTTTAACTTCTTCACACCACCGATAAGATGCAAGTCTGACATCGTGAAGCAGGCTCTGATACCACTTGTAAAATCAAGTGGGTCTTCAACGTGAGTACTGAAATCTGCAGAACTAGAGAACACACTCACTCACTGTTTTTTGCTTGAAGGCTTCTCTGTGTAAATTTGGAGGAGAAAGTCTAATTCTTCATTCATCTGAGAATATGAAATTACATAAGCAAAAACAAGACAAAATAACTACCCATTACTTTACTATGTCTACCCACTACTACATGATTAAAAGAAATAAAAACCACCCACTACTTGCATAAACAATAAAATAAAAAAAAAACTTAAAACATGAAAATAAAAATAAAAATAAAAGAAATAAACATGCACGTGCGGTGCATGTCACTAGCTGCTCAAGTTGATTATGACCACTTTTAATAGTACGCCTTACCATAGGTGAGAAAATATCAATATAATCAATCCCAGCTACCTGTGTAAACCCTTTAGCCACCAACCTGGCCTTGAATCTAGGCTTATCACTCCCTGGCAATCCATCTTTTATCTTGTAAAACCATTTACATGACACCACTTTCTGATCTGAAGGCTTATCAACCAGCTCCATGTGTCATTCTTCATCAATGAAGCCATCTCATCTTCCATAGCCTCTTGCCACAGATCATTTTCCTCTGATCTAACTGCCTCATCATAATGAAGTGGCTCTGTAACATTTGCCTATTTTCAAATTATAAACTCAGACTCAAACTAATTTTGAACTTTCATACGATGTGAATTTCTTTATTTAATTATTTTATTAATGAATCATATGAATTAGAAGTGGAATCAATATTTAAGAAAAAAATTTGTTTTATTTAGTTGTTATTAATCATTTAAACAAGTTATAATAATTTTATAGTCTATAAAGTAAAGTTATTAAATTTATAAAGTTTATTTGTCATTTATGAGTTTCAACATAGAAAGAAATAATTATATTTCAAAGTTTCTATAAAACTTATAAAGTTATATAAGTTTATAAAGTTTAATGTTTAACATGAGATTTTGAGATTTGTAATTAATAAAGAAAGTGTTTTTAATTATGAACTCTATAAAGTTTTAAAACACAATAATTTAACCATAAAATGGGCTTAATAAGTTTGGGGTTAAATTTGTAATTTTTAAAACTTAATTTAAAGTTTCGTACATAAAATAATAAACTCTTAAAAGTACAGGGGTTAAAGCTGTAACTTTGATTTAAAACTCAAACCAACCCCCCCCCCCATCGTTCCACTATCACCGGTCCGGCGGAGCTCCGGCGACCCCTCCACTCTCAAAACACCCGATTATAATGCAATTAAACCGCCCTACAACCCTCGGTTGTGTTATCCGAGCTTAGTACCCGTTTCAGTTCGTTTAATGTACTTGTTTAAGTCTCCAATGTTAGGTCTAGGTTTAGGAGATATAGTTTATTATGTATACGCTTAGTACTTGAATTAATATATGTAATGAATGTTTGTAATTCATTATTGTGTATGCATTAAATATATAAGTTAACCCATTTTTGTGTATTGATTTATGTATGGTTGCAGGTACAAACAGTATACTTGGGCAACTTATGAAATTGACCAAGTGTAAGAAACATCTACGAATGAATATTTTGTTCTTCCATAGATATATTTCTTACAAGTAACTAGTCATCCGAAGATCCTCTGCGGATGTACAACCAAAAGTGAAGAACAAGAACAAGATTGCTTCGGAAGAACAAGACTTCTGCGGAAGAACAAATCATCTACGGGAGACAATCTTCCTGCGGAGTCCAAACGCTTGTATCATGCAAGTGTTACAAGTCAAGTCAACTAGGCAGTTATGCAAATCCCGAGAAATCCGATGATTCCTTAACTGAAACAAATCAAATCCCAAGAGATCCGGTGTTTCCTACAACTAAAACGTCATTGTCTATATATATGGATCCTAGGTTTTGATTCAAATGGGGTGTTTTTTAGACGATTGATTGATCGACAACAACAATAGCAATACGACAATCACTTCAAAGTCTCTCAACCAAACCCTAGCAGTCGTCACATCATAACATACTTTGATATCATTCATTCATTATATTTGTAATCATTAACATGTTCTAATGAAATACATATTAATCATTAATTTTGTTTTGTTGCGTGTGTTATTGAAAATTTATTGATATTTAAATGTATTTCAAACAATTAAACCAAATCAACGTTGTTTCCGCAAATGTTGACTTGCCAATCGACCGACATTGATAATTCATGTTTGCGATCCTTGGATTCACATCCAATCGAAACCGAAACACCACGTTTAAATCTCAAACTGTTTCTCCTCGGTTACTAACACAATTAATCAGATTAATTGATTAAAAACGCTCTTCTGAGCATTACAAATGCAATCATATAAGTCATTGCCATTAATAACATGTAGTTACAGTCAAATTATATTTGAAACACTCAAATCAAGCTCATAATTCGTTCGTTCTGAAACCGATCCAATTGTATCTATTAAACAGAGGGAATATGTTACAATCGATTTCTTCAGCCTCTCTTATTATCTATTTCCCATAAGGCCCGCACTCACATCGAATTGAATCACCATAACTATCGCAATTTGCAACTCTATCGAAAGGCCCCTTCCGAGCAATATTGGTTACAATTAGTAGGGGGTTATTGACCTTTGTCAACTTCAGAAGCTTCATAAGGAATGAATTGGATTATCATCGTCATTTGCATCTCGAATATCATCCTGCTCTGTCGCAACATGTTCATCTTCTTATTTTCATCGTTTTGATCTCAAAAAGGTAAATTGATCTTACTTATACGGTCGTTTTGATGTTATAAACAATAACCCTAAACTTATTTCAGCTATCATGATCGGATTGGGGTTCAATCTGGATCAAAAATGAATTAGAGTTTATAAGGGTTTGGGGAAATTATTTGAAGAATGGTTTTAAAAATTAAATTGCGTTTTAAGACAAGAGTCGAGTTTTGGTGCGATGGTTAACAATAAACAGCTACACATGGCAGGTCAGGGGTTCGAACCTTGCCCCTACCATGTTTTTATTCTAGCAGTTTTCTTTCTTTATTAAATCAGAAAAAACTATTAATATAATAATAAATCTAAATAAATATTATTTTGTTAACTAAAACATTTCAGAAATTATTAAGTTAAATTTTAATATTTTAAAACTTATAACTCTTAACTTTAATTACTTTTTAAACAATAAAAAGATCATAAAAGTATTACTAAGTCATTTATACGATATAATATATTATAGTCCAAAATTGGATTATTCCAAAACACTTCAAATCTACATATTTCAAATATTTTTAATGTTTAATTATAAATATGATTAGTTAAATAAATGTTAATTATTAATCTAATCATTTAAGCATGTTATATCATAATTAGTTAATAAATTATTCGTTAACTTTTATTTAAATTCTTGAAAATTTTAAAACAATATAATTTGCTTTATTCTTATTTTTTTAAGGTTTTGTATTGTAAAACCTTTATGATAAATCATTTTAAAAGCTCAAAACTTTATAAAATGATTTTAAATAATTTTAACGTCATTTAAATAAGTATTTAATTAATTCTCTTTATCAAGTTTTAAATAATTAATTATTAAATTAATTATTTCTTTTCACATATTATATTTAATTTCTATTAAATCAATAATTTAAATTGTTGAGACCTTTTTAATCATTCCTGGACTTAATTGATTTATATCATCTTTATTAAACCAAAGCGTAAACGATTTATTATTTTATCTAATTATTTAAACCCCTAAATCCCAATTGGGACCCTAATTCATGTCTAACTGATAATCTTATTATCAAACTTAATATTGGAATCTATACGTTTAGGCAACTTGTAAAAGAAATCGTTGGAGCCTCATCTACATCTTATCATCATATTATTTACATCTTGTGAGTTTCCTTGCCCATTTTTTACTTTATTTCACACTATTTTAAGGTAAAACATGATACTTATACATCATACACTTATAAACGTTTAAGACTTGTAAAGCACTTGTAGTTCATCTTATATTTTGTCATGGTTATTTGTGTGTTCTAAGTGATTATATGAGATACATAGTTTGTTTACAATCATTAACTATTGCTAGTCTGGCGACGTCTTAGATCTTTGGGTCTGACAAGCCTATTTGGTGCTAAAGTCGATGTATTACCGACTTCTGATGATGTATGCTTGTTCATCATGGGAACCAAATACACTTAGCCAGTCTTATATACTTGTAATCAAGTCGAGGTTTGGTTGTAACGATATGTGTTCTATAACCTTACTAACTTATGACCTATGACATGAATTGCTACTTGTAACCTTGTTATTATTATGTATGAAAACCTTGGAAACTCACCAACTATTTTTAGTTGACCTTTTATTTTCATCATGTTTCAGGTTTGATACTTAAAGATCTTCATATGCTCATATAGGACTTGGACCTAGATAAATTGAAATACTTATGTTATTAGTTGTTTCTTGTTTGTTTTGTAATTACTTATATGTATTGTAACGTTTAATGAATAATGACATTTAATATTACTTCAACTTAATTAGTTCCATGTGCTATGAGAAATCGTCTCCCATTCGTCCGCCTCGATGATTCCGCCGTCGGTCGGGGTGTGACAGGCTCAAAGATGCTCTCTTGCTCTGCAATGCTAAAGGCAACTGCAGACAAGTGACTTTCATCCCTATACCTCAAAGGCTGCACTATAGTTCTTTTGGTTATCCCTTTAGCAATATTATAGCTGCTTCTTGATGATGAGGCTTCACTTACTCTGGATCTCTCTTGTTCATTTGCTTCAACTTGAACACCTTTATTCAGATTCCCTTCGGAAGACTCCACCTCAAAGTGAACCCTCTCATGACTCGAACTCCCTTCCGAAGCATACTTGTTCTCTTCTTAAGCAAATTTGGTTCCTTCTGAAGTATACTTTTTCTCTTCCGAAGTATATCCTCTAGCTTCCGAAGCATATCTATCATCTTCCGAAGCCAACTTCTTTTCTTCCGAAGCAAACTTAATATCTTCCGAAGCTAATTTGTTTCCAACCACATATTTATAAAAGGTATTCTCTTGAAACTCCATATTTCTGCTCACAATCACCTTGGGACTACCATCATCCAATCTCCACAATCTGTATCCCTTCGCACCTTCAGGATATCCAAGCATGATACATTTTTGAGCTCTAGCATTGAGTTTATCTTGACTTGTATGAGCATAAGCTACAGATCCCACTACCCTCAAGCTACTACAATTTAGTTTTGCTCCTGACCAGACTTCCATTAGGGTTCTCATATTTAGAGCTCTAGAAGGTGACCTACTTATCAAATAAGCAGCCGTGCTTACCAACTATCCCCAGAAGCACTTTGGTAATCCAGATTTAATCTCACGCACCTCGCTATTTCTAACAGAGTCCGGTTCATCCTCTCAGTCAACCCATTCTGCTGAGGTGTACCAGGAATGGTCAAATGCCTAGCTATACCATTATTCTTACAGAATTGATCAAATTCTCTGTTGCAGAACTCTAACCCATTATCAGTTCTCAATTTTTTCACCTTCCTTTCTGTTGAGTTTCCATAAAGTTCTTCCACTCTACAAACTTCTGGTAGGCATCACTCTTGTGCTTGAGCACATACACCCACACTCTTCTTGAAAAATCATCAATAATAGACATAAAGTACCTTGCTCCTCCCAAAGAAATCACCCTTGCAAGACCCCACAAATCTGAATGTACATAATCCAAGATCCCTTTAGTAACTTGCTTACCCTTGCTGAACTTTACTCTACTCTTCTTTCCCATGACACAAGTCTCACAGAAACCACCATCATTAACCTTGAAATTATCAATGATGTATTGTTTCCTTAACTCCTCCAGCCCTTGACTGCTCAAATGACCAAATCTTTTGTGCCATAAGGTGGACTTATCAATGTCAGACTGCACCAATGACACCTCATTGGTCAATATCTTCCATCTAACACATAAGTATTATTGTTCCTCCTTGTTCTTGTGAGCACCACCAATGACCCTTTGATCACTTTAACTTTTCCATCCTTCAGACTCACATGATGCTTGTTCCTCTCAAAAGTGCCTAGAGACAACAGGCTTCTTTTGAGACTCGGAACATACCTGACATCATGAATTTCTACTTCAGATCCATTAGTTAGCTTGAAGGTTACTGAGCCACTTCATTGGATTCTACATGGCCTCTTGTCCCCTAACTTGATTTCTCATAGATCAGATGACATATAATTCTTTAAACATGACTTGATTGGGGTCATGTGAAAAGAACACCCTGAATCTAGTATCCAATGTTCTAGCTCATCCTTATTGGTGACACACATCACATCTGCACTATCATATCCATCTGATGAGTCATCCTTCTGACTAGATGACTTAGAGTGACTAGTTTCACCTCGTCTTTGTTTCCACTTTGGGCAGTCTCTTTTGAGATGATTCTCTGAATTGCAGAAAAGCACTTCCTCTTGTATCCTGACTTAGAACTTATAGTCTTTCTGTTCTTGTTTGTATGATGCTCTGATCTTCCTCTTCCTGCCTCAACTCTTCCTTTGACAAACAACCCATCTCCACCTTCTTCTTTAAAATCAGATCTTCGTTTCAACTCCTTTGAGTTGAGAGCAGCCAATACTTCATCCATTGAAAGTGTGTCTCTCCCATACATAGAGTGTTTCCATAAAGTGTTCATAACTGTGAGGCAATGAGGTCAAGAACAATATTGCTTGATCTTCATCTTCTATTTTCACCTTAATGTTCTCAAGATCAAGAATGAGTTTGTTAAACTCGTCTGTATGGTCTTCTAATGACTTGCCAGATCCCATACCAAACGTGTATAGCCGTTTCTTCAAGTACAATCGGTTGGCCACGACTTGGTCATGTACAAAGACTCGAGTTTAGACCATACTCCGGCTGTTGTGGTCTCCTTAGATACTTCTCTAAGAACTCGATCACCAAGACTCAATATGATTGCACTATGAGCCTTCTCCATCATGTCTTTATGTTTGATTTAACATCTTTCTTCTCTTTCTTTGTGGCATCAGTTGGTATTACCGCATTGCCCCCTTTCAGTGCATCAACAACTCCTTGATGAACCAGCAGTGCTCTCATCTCTAACCTCCACAGACCAAAATCATTTCTCCCATCAAACTTCTCCAAATCAAACTTGGTCAACACCATCTTGCCACTCCGATTCTTGTTCCGTCGATTTGATCACGATGATCAATCGAGCCGAGCCTGAAGCTCTGATACCAATTGTTGTAAACTAATTGGAATTACACAAGATTGACAAACAATAAGAAGTTCGTGTATGATTGTATTGAGAGAATCAGATACAATTACAAAAGAAAAGTCTCACTATCAATAAACTCTAACATTCAATTTATCCCCCAAATTGGACCGTTAACAACCGTTAACCAGTTTAACCAATTTGACACATTACACTCTTCAATTATTATCACTAATACAAATACAAACAAAAAGCAACAAATTACAGAAATAACCCTTAAACTTGCAGACATTGATCTTTAACCCCACATTATATATATAGACACACACATGCAATAGCTATTTTGAGTTTTGAGCAATTTCTATCTTCAAACGGGAATGTGAATAATGTTCTTGACAATCGTTTTAAGCAGACTTAAACTTCATTGATTTGATCTGTGTATATTTCCATCAAAATAAAGTTGTACAAAAGTTGATAGTTTTTCTTCAATTAATGCTGGTAAAATTAGTTTACTTTTTATTTGGGTGATTCAAAGATTTGTTTTTAATTTTGTGTGTGCATATATGTATGTGTAATAATATTTTCCTTTTAATTTAAAAAAAGAATTATAAATTACATAACCTTAAGGAGATGTAATAATAAAAATTAATAGAGTCCTACTATTTGTACCAACTTTTCGTTGTTTGCACTAATGTGACTATAGTTGTTAGATAATGGATTTTGATAACTCTTAAATATGACGTTGATAATTATTAATTTTATCTACAGCTATACACAATTTTTATAAAAAAATTAAGTCGTATCAATTATAAGATTTTCGGATCGGTTATATCAAATACAATTTTGTTTTTAATATTTACGTCGAAACGTAAATGCATACGTACGTTGTAACATCATGTTTGTTCTCTAGCTTATAAAATATTACATATTAAAAGTTATAAAAGGATATATGTTTACAGTTATATTATTATTTGGTTCATACTTCATAAATTGTGCACGTAATTTAAGCTCGTGCAAATAATTAATCAGGAGGGTTGTGTTTACCGGTGTCTATTAAAAATATATTTTTCATGCATACACAGTTAGCCTATAACGCTTCTAAAGTTACCTATTAATTATCTACTAACAGAGGTATAGGAAATAGCATATAGTTAAATTTTAAGCTTATGATCTAATAATATTAATAACTATGTTATATACACGTGTACTACACGAGTTTAAATAAGAAATCTATATAAAAGGTATTATACATGTATAATCTAATATATGTTATAAATAAGATTTTAATGATAATATTATATATAACAAACATATAAGAAATAATATGCCAAAAATAATAATTATAATATTAAGACAAAAGCTTTAATTATGGGTGATTATAATAATACTATTATTTAAGCTTGTCATAATAAAAATAATAAAATATAATTACCAACATTAATAATAAGGATAATCGAATCATATATATCGTAGGAAGAATCGAATTTAAATCTTTAAAATCATACACGTCAATTTTGAAATGAAATATATGATTACTATTTTTAAAAAATTATTTTTAAAATGATGTAATGTTGTAAATGTGTAACATATTTAAAAGCAAATGTCAAATATATATTAATAATTAACAACTAGACATTAGTAATAAAAATATTACCGAAATCTATTGAAACAAATTAAAACTACTAAAAGTATACGAAAAAACCAATATTCATAAAGTGATGAAGGTGATAACACATGACAATGTAAATGTGTCATCTAGATGGACAACTAGTAAAGAACTATTTAAATAAAAGTTTAATTTTTTTATTATAAGTTATAGATCATCTTAATACGTACAATTTGATAAAGGGTGATGCTATATATATTCTTTTTAAAATTATTTTAAATTATTATACCCCCTCTCCTTCAACTTATAAATATATTAGTTTTGGCTTTTATATTTTTTTATTTATCATTAACCCTTGAACATGTTAAACTAAAATTTTTAAGTTTTATCTATTTATTATTATTTTTAATCTTCATATTTCCTGTTTTTTATTTTTATTTGTAGTAGTTACGAGTGTTCTAAAAGAACCAAAATAAGAAAATAACCGACCCACCGAATCGTTTTGTGACCATAAAAGTCGAATCAAATCGTAAATTGGGTTTTCGCTTCGATTAAAGGTTACACAAAATATTGCTTATTTCGTTCGGTTATCCGTATAAACCGAATAATATATGATTTATCAGGTTTAGTTGGATAACCGAATCAAATAAATTGGTTTGAACGATTTAATCGGTTGTATTGGATTCGTTAAGGTTTATTTCAATTCTAAAAGATACTTTTAAAAGTTTTTTTTAACTTAAAAAATTGTTATATTACATTTTTACATATATTTTTTTTATTTTTAAATAAAGTTTAGTTCGTTATATAAAAAAGTTTTTGAAACTTACTAAAAGAAAGAAAAACTTTTTGTCTAAAACTTAAAAAAAAATTCGGGTTAAAATATGACAGGTTTTTAAATTACTTTTTGAGAGGTGAAGTACTAAAAAAAGTATGTATAACCTAACCATTTGATAAAATGATACAAGTAAAAACTACTAGAAAGAAAATCAGGGGCCGAGTGTCAATAGTTTTAAAGTAAAGGGTCAAAACTAAACATCCTGAAGCAACAATCGCACGGCTTCATATTCGGGCCCTTCTTCTAGGGTTTCCACTTTTAAACCTAAAACCCCCAAACACACCATTACACGCTATTTTACCCCAATATTCTCGAAGATAGACGAATCGTCAAACAATAACTCCAATCAAAGGTAAATATCTGCTCATCTCACACGTATCCCTTGGTTGTTCTTAATTATGTTTGAATATTTTGTTATCCGATAGGATAATTACGTCTCGATTATCATCAACGGTCTCGAATTACGTGGTGTTTGTTATATTTGCAGGTACTTTTGATTTTGCAATTAATGGCTGGGAAAGATTCCGATTACCGTGTCTTTGTCGGAGGGCTGTCATGGGACGTCACAGAGCGTCAGCTTGAAGACGCCTTTAGGCGTTTTGGCAAAATTATTGACTCTCAGGTTCATCACTTTACTTATAATCTGTAGTGTGCTGAATAATTGATAGGTTCACATATGTGTTAAGGTTAATGCGGAGGTAGCTCGTAGAAAATCACGTAAACCATATGGGTATTTTATTGCTGTCAAACGAAATAGTTTTCGTTACTTTTGCTGTGTAATCAACTGGGAATTCGTATTATTGCACTAAAGTCAGAAACTTGTATGGTTGTATCTACAAGTTGAAACTATTTTATTTTTCAGTGAGCCTTTTAAGTTTTGTATTAAGGCATTAGTGAATCCGAGAACGACTGTATATCATGAATTCGCAACCTTATTGTCAGGAAATGTCACAGTGGTTGGAGGAGGGATTGTGGCTTGTTCTATGTTTTCACATTCACACACTTACACGCGAAGCCATACCATAAAAAGGTTTAGCTGCTAGTTTAACCTGTTTGAATTTATTATACACGTCTGCAGCATTGAGGAAACTTGCTTGCTGTTGTATATCAGCGTTAAATGCTGTTATTAAATATACTTATTGGAAGTTGTGATTTTTCTTCATCTCTATTGTTATTGATCCTCTGTTTGTTTGTTTTCTTTGCTGGAATGCTGGTTCTGATCTTTGGTTGCTTAAGATGGTTTGTTTACAAGGAGTTATAATATTCTGTTGGGTTGAATTGCTGGGGCTCAATGTTGTTTCTATGCTTTCCTTTGTTCCATTGGTTGTGTGAATGTCAACATGTTGCAAAGTCTCATTGTAAGAAGTTTGCAATGGAAGTATATTTACGTAATCTTGTGATCTACTGATCTGTTTTGAGATGAGCAGTTGAAATCCATACAAGGAGGTTCAACTGCAGCTTGGACTTCTTTCATATGCCTTAACCTGTGGTTGAACAGCTAAAAAAGGTCAAAGGGATTAAGCAAACTTCAGTAAGGAGTTAACTATTACTAAAGCTATTAGCTAATGTTTTCCTCGCATGTTATGGACAAAGGTGCTGGATTCTGTTTATTAGGATCGAAGCCCTCGTCTTCGTTTACAATACCAACGTTTTAAAGACTGCTTTCTAAAGAACGTTATTCTTGACTCCAGTTCACATTTGTAGCTAGACAATTTGTTCTGGGAGGCAAAGAAAAGAGCAAATTTCGAGCCATGAAATTTCATAGTTGACCCACCAGTAGCATTTAGAGGGGGAGAACTATGAGTTATCTGAATTAAAGTATAATTATATTTCAAAGTTTCTGATATTATTTAAGGTGTCCCTTTTGAAGTTTGTGACATTATTATTGCTTTTTGGTTCAATCACCTAGTCAATCGTTTAAGTGGAAGTTACTTTGCACAGCATGGTGTCTGGTTGTTCAGCTTGGTAGGAACTGTATGTGCTCTAAGGTTTGTGCAAGTTAATTCCATTTGTATGAGGTTCTGTGAAGCTGCAGATAACTGATAACAATGTCACGTTGGGATTCAGCTGGAAATGATGTTCATCTGAGTTGAGTTGGAAGTGATATTCGTCTGAGCTGAGCAGTAGTGAGAGTTCAACCTTGGGCAGTTGTTTCTGAAAAGGTCATGTGTGGTTGTGTTTAGATGATGTCTCTATGAATACTAATCTTTAGCTGCACCTCGTGTTATCCACCAGCCACATGTTATCTTGAGCCGTTAAATCTTCATTACTTTGATTAACCCCAGACTTTAATAGGATTAAGATGCCCACTCTGTCTTGGCAGGAAGGGTGATGGATTATGTTTTGTTACTGTTTGAGCAATTTTTCAGCCACTGCCAACTAAGATATAGTCACATTGAACTGGACTGCTGCTTGCTCTATTGTACTTTAAGTTTAGGATGCATATCAGTCATTTGTGTAAGAAGGTTCACTAGCTACTTGAATTGTGAAGTTAGAGTTGGTGTTTGATTTTGCATTCTGCTCTACTGGAGTTTCATTTGTTTTAGTACTTCTACGAAGTAAAATTCTTTTTTGTTTCTTATGATCAGCTTGTGAGCGTTGTCTGGTGGTAGTTATAGTTTAGTAAACTTGTTACCTCCTGAAGTTCTGTACAAGCATGAGGTTTTGTTCCTGGTGATATTTGCTATCTCTACGCTTTTTATTCATCATTTGGTGCTATCTTTTCAAAATTTGTCAGCCAAGGTGGTTGAGGTTAGATGGAAGTCCCCACATTGAAAGCAGTGGTTGCATGGTGGCTGTGATATGCGAGTGTTTTCAATCTCCAGAATCTATCTCACCTTTAGTTTTTGACACCAAAAATGCAGTTAAATGGTGGTATTCACAGATGATGAAGATATATCACTGGCGTTCACTGCATTTTGTCATAATTTGCAACTAATTATGTATTTAAGGGCTAATCAGCATCTAAGAGCTTAATCGGTTCTTATCAGTGCCTACAGTCATATAACACCTCTACCCTTTTTTTGGTAATAAGATGAAATGTTTCTCTTTCAAGGGAAGCCATCCGTCTTAGCATGTATCAATGAAGAGGAGTTAAATTGAACTGTCGGAACTGTAGAGACAAAAATGTATTGAAGTCAAGCATCTGAAGCGCTGTATAATATTCTGAAGATAGTGACAGATGCTCTGCATTGATTAGAGTGGACAGAAATCGATTTAGGGATTGAGAAGTTCTATAAAAAAGGTTTTTGTGAGATACTCAGTATAGAAAGAAATTGTGACGTTGTTGGGTAGGAGCATCATGTTTTGTCGTAAAACTTAACAATAAATACGGTAAAACAAAAGCAAAGCCTCAGAACTGTGTGGTCAGCTGAACTTCTGTGGTTTATTCATTCCAAGTGCTGAATGTTTCTGTGGCAAGCTTCTTAAGATATAAAAACTTTTTAGTTAAAACCGACCAGAATTGCAAGAAATTGATAAGAGTGATTTGTACAGAGCGCCCTGATCTATTATAAAAGCTGCGAGATAAGTTCTTTGTTGGCCATATTGGTGTAGAGGTAACAACTATAATATAAACGAAGCAGATTATATATTTTCAGTATTGTTTTATTGCGACACAATATAATCTAATTTTTTATTGAGGTAATACAAACTATGTTATATTTTCTAGTTTTCACTTACTTCTATGGTTGTATTGTTCTAAGCATGGTTTTGTTGTAGATAATGCTTGAAAGGGACACTGGGCGTCCACGTGGATTTGGATTTCTGACATTTGCAGACCGGAGAGGTATGGAAGATGCAATCAGAGAAATGCATGGCAGTGATTTTGGGGAAAGAGTGATTTCAGTTAACAGGGCTCAGCCTAGAATGGGTGGTGATGATCAAGATCATGGTTATGGTGGTAGTTATCCGTCGAGTGGTAGAGGCGGTGGTTATGGTGGAGGTGACAGATCACTAGGACAGGATGAGTGCTTTAAGTGTGGTCGCCTGGGACATTGGGCTCGTGATTGCCCATCAGCTGGTGGTGGTGGCGGCGGCAGAGGTGGTGGCAGAGGTGGCAACCAGTTCTCCTCCCGCCCCAGGTTCAGTGGTGGTCGTGGACGTGGAGATCACTATGCAGACCGTGAACGTTATATGGAGGATAGATATGATGCAGGGCGTTTTGATGATAGAGACCGCTATGACAACAGAGATAGCAAGTATGGAAACCGCAACAGTCGCTATGCTAATGACAGGTAACTGAAGTATTTTATTTATCAATTTTCTGTTTCGGGAATGACTGTTTTACCCTTCAAACAATATATTCAGGTACGTACCCAGTGGTGGAGATCGGTTTGGAGGGGATAGGTACGGAGCCCCAGAACGATATCCACCTGCACCCCTACCTCCACCACAGAGCATGTATGGCAGAGAAAGAGATTATGACCGGGATGTCGGGCCAAGGCGGAGCAGTGACAGGTATGGAGGTGGTGGTGGTGGTGGTGGACCCGCACGTTATGAAGGAAGAAACTACAGGGACAGAGCTGGTCCGTATGACCGCCCTAGAAGGGGAGGAGGCCGCCCGTCGTCTTTTGACTATTGAAACCTGATCTCGTTATCCATCGACTTTTAATCTGCTTTTTAGATGTGCTTACTTAGCTTTTGGATCTTGTTTGTTGATGATTCTGACTTAAGTCGGTTAGTTTGTTATGATTTGATTATTTGACACGCTGTGTGTTTTTAGCGTATGCAGTATGTATTCTCTATCTAAAATCTATGAAATTTCATGTTAATGTGGTAAGTGTGGAACAATTACACAAGGGTTTATGTTCAGGGAGAATGTAAATGATGTTTTAGCATACATTTTTTCCTACTGCACACCATCTAAGCTTTCTTTTTGAGTTAAATGTAACACCAAACACCGAACTCTTAGCAACCTGTGATTATAATTTATGAAGAAGTTGCTAAAACAATGATTAAAAAGTTACACGTTCTTTTATGATATTACGATAAGACAATACTGAATTTGCTAAAAAACATATTAAAAAATTAGATGTTCATATATGATATGTGATTTCTAAACTATAATTTATGTACAGATTATAGTTACATTGATCACTGAACTACAATGCATTCATAACCAGACTAACCTACCAGTCGCTAGTCCTTGTCGCGTTGGTTTGTCCGTTAGGGGTTGAAATAGCTGGGTATGCTGGAGCCTAGCTTCAACTGGGTTATGACCTTATGGTTGGATCTCAAAGTGTGAGGATAAACAACGATAGATTTGGACCAACACGAATCCATATCAAGCCCGTTGAATTTGGGGCTAAAGAGTGAATGCAGTATGATACATCTTCTTTTTAAGTGGTTAAGAATTAAGATGCCATAAGGGTAGCGGAAGTCGGAGACTCGGAGGGGAGTGTAGTTGTAGAATAGTTTGCAACTTTGAGTTCTTGATTTTCAAAAGAAAACTAAGTGTATAGATTTGCGAAAGTAGGTTGGCCAAAAGTCATGATAGCCCAAATAAAATTGTTGAACTTTTTGATAAAGAGCAAATCATTTTTTATTTATGAATCATAAATAAAAGCTATCACGTCTATCTGGTTTGGCCTCCCGTTAGACACTTTAGAGGTTTGGGAGACTCAATATGAAATCAAAAAGAACCATAAATTGTTAAATTGAGTCGTTCTCTTGTAAAATATCAATACATTTACTAAATATGTATGTGCTAATCCTATTAAAGTTATCGAATTTGGTTCATATTTTTCATATGACTATTCATGGGCTTCTAACCAAATCATGTTTCTAAGACTCCATCCAAGGCGTATAAGCAAGAAATGTTAAAATCGTTTAACTGAACTAGTATATATCAATCGGTTTTTCTATTATCCAAATTTAACCGATCATTCCACTAGTTGTGTATCAAATATGTTAGGTTGAGTTTCAAATCTTGCCTATTTTATACTAGGTTGTTTTCAAACAATAATGAAATTAAACATCATAGTTAAGAAGATAACACAATGGCAAACAATACAAACGAGTTATATATTAATAACCTAAATAATCATGCATGTTAGCTATCATTGCAACAAAAGCTATTGTATATACTTCTTTAGGGGATTACCACATTAACACGTTGCACGTAACTCGTATTTTATGGAATTACAAACATGGGCTTTAGTTATTATTGATTTTTTTGAATTTTTTTCTATAAGTAAATGGACGAGGATTTTTGCACAAAACATGTATCCCAATTCACAGCGTCAAACATAAATCCAAACAACTAATTAAGTTTCAAGTTCAACATCTTATCGGGTCCTATTTAAGCTGGTTCTAGATCGGATCCGACTGAGAGTTGAAAACATATAAAGTATTGTATAGGTTTTAAGTTTTAACGCAAACACATGATCTAAATTAAACACCAGATGCAAGCTTTTTTTGTTTTGAAAACATATCACCAACTATAGTGACCAAAGTAATAACAAATATTGTTTGGTGTCCCAAATGTAAAAACTTAAAACCTCCTCACCACCTAACTTATAATCAGACTCTCTCTCCAAACGTAACTTTACTGCAAGAATCTCAATGCAAAAAAAACACCCGAGTTTCTTAAGCTCACTCTCTTTCCCCAAATTTCTACAGAAAACCCTAAAAATTCACCAATCGAAGAAGAAAAATGGCGGATAAGGGCAAAGGAATCGCCGATGATTCGTCATCGAGCAAACGGAAACGCAACGGAGACGAAAAATCCGGTAATCGGAAGAAGAAAAACCTAAATGTCCTCCAGTTCTTCGAGGATACCGCTTTCGAAATCGAGGAGAGTGGATCTAGCGAAGATGAATACTTCATCAATGACGACATTAACAGTAATTTTTTGTCCCCGATCATCGTCATTTTGTGAATATACGTTACGTTTTGTCATTTTAGGGCTATTTTGTGATTAACTAGAATTTGAGTTTGTTTCTTCATTTAAGGTGGTGTGTAGCTTGCATGATCTCAATTTGGTAGGTTTTGAAGCTACTACGATGAAATGCATTTCTTTTTTAGGGTTTCGTTGAATTATTGCGGTCTTTTGCGAAAATGAACTTTTTACTGCTTCCGATTGCTATTGTTTCTTGACTAGTATGATGTAACATAACAAACTACGGTGTTTTTTACTGTGTTGGTCTAATATTGGTGCCTGTTGTAGCTCATTTGCTGCAAAATTTAAATAAATTTTAATGCATGCTGTATTAGTTATGATTTTGTTAGCTCTGCGTAGGGTGCAGTTCTTGCTTTTGTTGATTATTGATGGTTTTTATTCTATAGCTCAACTGTATGGATATCTTAGACACTACTGGTCATAAAAAATCTCAACACCTCTGCAACCTCTGCAAAGTGAGGTAACATTGTCAAAAAGACATATATGGTGCATTGGTGCATCACCTGAGCTATGCTTTTAAATGTTGAATTGTCATAAAATCATTAGTAAATAATGTGCAGTTTATCTTTCTTGTGTGATATATTTTGCGTCTATAACTTCACATTCATACTCTTCATTTTATTTCATATTTTTTTTAGCCGGGAGTGTGTAACATCCACTTCCTGTCTAATAGTCTTTTATTTAAAGTTTTGATTGCTCCTTGGCTGCTGCAGTGTTTTTTGGAGATGACATTGCTCCTGAACCTGCTCCTGAAGTCAAAGCTGAACCAAAGACTCCTAACATTCCCTTTTTCCCAAAGAAGAGGAGATGGATGAAGAGGAGATTGATAAACTTATGGAAGCACGCTATAAACCAGGTGCTAATTTTGTAAAATATGCAGAAGACCGAGCCGAAACTGCTAGGATGGATGAACGCGACACATTTATGCCATCTATGAAGGATTTAACAACCTGGAAAGTCAAATGCACGGTATATTTGCTGAAGTTGACTTTTTTAAGCTTGTTTTAGTTTCATTAGTTCAGTGTCTCTGAAACTTTGAACAATATTTTTAACTGTAGGTTGGACGTGAGAGGCATTCAGCTTTCTGTCTTATGCAGAAGTATGTCGATTTGAAAGCTCTTGGAACTAAGCTGCAAATAGTTTCTGCTTTTGCTGTTGAACATGTGAAGGGTTTTATTTACATTGAAGCTGAAAAGCAACGTGACATTAACGAGGTATATTTGATTATTTTTTATTTACTCTATGTTTTGGTTGGATGGGGATGGGTATAGTAGGTGTTACATTATAAATTTGAGTTTTAGTTGTTTTATGCACAATTACATATCTGTTTTTCTTCTAGGCATGCAAAGGTCTCTGTAATATATATCCAAGTCGAGTGGCTGCTGTTCCAGAATCTGAAATTCCACATTTATTTTCTGTTCGAAGCAAATACAGTGGGGTATCTGTTGATACCTGGGCTCGTGTTAAAAATGGGAAATACAAGGGGGATCTGGCACAGGTAAGTGCCCAACCTAATTTGCATGACTG
Organism: Flaveria trinervia; assembly: GCA_025506515.1. NCBI lineage: Eukaryota > Viridiplantae > Streptophyta > Magnoliopsida > Asterales > Asteraceae > Flaveria > Flaveria trinervia. The sequence continues at coordinate 4,571,743 of CM046450.1, forward strand.
GTTATAGAAAATCTTTTGCTATGTTATTAGGGGGATTTCTATCTTTTAGCTGGATTAGCTGTCCATTGGTTAGCTATTTGGATGCAGGTTGTGCATGTGGATAAAGCTAAGAGGAAAGCTACTGTCAAGCTTGTCCCAAGGATTGATTTACAAGCAGTTGCTGAAAAATTTGTAATGAGCTTTACCCATTTATATGTATATATATGATGTAGACATCATCACTTACAGTCATTTTTTGTTTGCAGGGTGGAGGAGTTACTGGCAAGAAAAACACTATTCCTGCGCCCAGATTGATTACTTCAAGTGAACTTGAGTACAATACTTACTTTTCTCTATAAAAACACAGCGTTGTTGTGTCCCGCCTATTCACCAATTAATCTCACATTTTTAATAGGGCGTATCGACCACTAGTTCAGTGTAGGCGTGACCGTGAAACAGGTGATATGTATGAGGTTTTTGATGGAATGACTCTGAAGGATGGGTACCTTTACAAAAAGTGCCATTGGACTCCTTGAGTTTCTGGGATGTTAGGCCTTCTGAAGCTGAGCTTATAAAATTTACCCCTGCCAATAAAGAAGAATCTAATGATGTAGAGTGGCTTACTGGACTTTTCGGTGAACGTAAGAAGAAAAAACCAATAGTAAGTAACACTAATACGGGTGAAAAGGAGAAGGTTCATCAAGCTCTAGCATGGAAAATAGTTTTGATGTCCCGGATCTTGTGCTCCATGGGTATGTTCTCATAAATTCAGATTAAGGGTGGTGAACGGGCGGGTTGGGACTGTTGGTTAACACATTAAAATATGTTTTGATTAGAATGGGTAATTTTTTGGTTTGGGCCAGATTTGTTTCACCCAAAACGCTTTCTGTTCAATCATGTTATATTTTTAGTGATAGTTCGTGTTGAATTTGATTGCAAAATCTATGTTACTGGCTTACTGCTATAGTATTAATAGTTTTGAATACAATGATTCAGGAGGTTGTGGATTAAAATAACATTGAGACTCTTGAACTGTTTGATCAATTTGTCTTGTCTCCAATTTCTTAGTTTTCCCTTTTGAGCCGTCAAGGTTAAAAGTACGGAATCGAGCCTCAAGGCGTTTTCTCTTCGCCTCATGAGGCGTAAGTCCCGAGGCAAACCGAGGCGTAAACCCGAGGCAGAATTAAAAAATAAATATAAAAATTTATATCTTATAAAAAATAAAAAACAGACTAGTTTCATTATCGGATTCATCAAAAACATCAAAAACACACATTAAAAAAGACATGGAATGTTTGAAACTGACACAAAGAGTCTAAAACATCGAAAACAAGCACTAAAACCCCTTGAGGCGCCCCTGAGGCAAGTTTTCTTACTGCCTCAGCCCTATGAGGCCCACGTACAAAATAACCCCTTGAGGTGCCGCCTCATGCTCGTTTTCTGGGTTAAACGCCTCAACCGTTTTTTAAAACTACGTGAGCTGTTAAAAGATGAAGCATTTTTCATGGCGACCTGTTAATAAGTAATTTGTTTGATATTGCCAACTCTGTCAGGTCAACAGCACTCCATTATCTTTTTTTTTCTTCTAATGCACTCTCCTGTGTAATATCATCTGCAGTCGGAAGGCTTTTGGGATTGTAATTGGCAGAGAGAAGGATGACCGCATTAAGGTTTTCAAATTACTTGCTTTTCTTATTGTTCTCATATTTTATTATTTTGTATTTAACATCAGACATCTGGTTCAAGGTTTTGGAGGAAGGTTCCGATCGGCCTATGGTAGTGGCAGTCGAAGCACGTTTACTGAAGAAGGCAGACTTTGACAAGAAATTTACCGCTTTTGATCAGTATAAGAAGATATATCGGTTAATGATACTGTGAGGATCTTGGAAGGTCCACTAGAGGTTTGTTATTATTTAAAAGATTTGACTTTGGTATCATCAATGTTAAATTTTGAAATGAATGCAACATGTGGTGGTTGCATTTTGCAGGATAAACGTGGAATTGTCAAGCAAATTTACAAAGGAGTAATCTTTTTGCATGATGAGAATGAATCAGAAAATTGTGGTTATCTTTGTGCTAAAGCACAAATCTGTGAAAAGATGGAGTTTTCTGCAGATATATTCAAAGGAAAGGTTAGTTTGACATGGAGAAAATACTAGATATTGCAATTAGCAAATTCTACAACCTGTCCATGACAATATTAACAAAAAATAAATACACATATTGCAGGGTGGGAAATCAGATGCCTCTGGTTTTGATGATATCCCAACATCACCCAAGTCTCCTTTATCGCCTAACAAAGCTTGGGAAGCAAGGGAAAGTTCTCGCAACTGTAAGTTTTGAATTTCTTATTTTCTTTTCGTGAGTTGATATCCATTAACTTCTAATTTGTTGGGTATGCAGTTGATCGGGAAGATAAAGAAGGTTTATCTGTTGGGCAGTCATGTAGAATACGTGTGGGCCCTTTAAAGGGATACATGTGCCGTGTCATGGCAATTCGATATTCAGATATTACAGTGAAGCTTGATTCAAAACACAAGATTCTAACAGGTTCAACAGCAACCATTTCTATCATTTTACATTTGTTCTTTTCTTTTGCTTTTCTAGGAATTTTGGAAGCAATCATTTTATATATTTTGTCATTTGCAGTTAAATCTGAGCATCTTGCAGAAGTTCGAGAAAAAAGTTCTGCTGTTTCCTTTGGGTATAGTGGTTTAAACCCTTTATAGTTTTCTTTGTCTAAACTTTAGGCTTCATTTTGAAATCTTGTTTGGTTCTACAAAGTGATGGGCAGGATTCCGCAAAGCCATTTGAATTGCTCGGGGAGAGCGGGAGTTCCCAAGGTACGAAAATATGTTTAAAAATCATTTTTTCCTCTTACATTAAGAATTTATGTTAATTGTTGGTTTTAAAACTACTTGTGTTTGTTTTATGTTTTCGTTTAATCTCTTTTTTGCTTGTTTTACGTAATTTTATCTTTTGTGGTTAATACGCTGTTGAATCCTTTGAAGGTTGGATGGATGCTGGAGCAGCATCCGAACCTGGAACGGGAGGATGGAACACAGGAGCCCCATCTGCCGAAAGGTTGTATAGTTGATTATGTGTATTTGGTTTGGTCTATTTATCGTTGTATGATCATATGTTGATGCATTATATGTTAACATGATTTGTCTAAGTTTTTACCAGTAGTTTTTAAAAATATTATTTTTATACGTTTTGATGACTAAACCATATATATACAATCATGTTTTTGTGAGCACATTTGCCAGATCTTGCTTACATCTTTTTTTAGGCTGATAATAATACCATTGTTGATGTCCTAGAAACAACAGTATAACTACATAACATAGTTTTTTTTCTTTTTCTTATCACTTGAGTAATTTGTGTATGCAGGAGTTCTTGGGCACCTTTTTCTGCAAACCCCTTTAACTCTGGGGACAATGATTCCAGTAAAGGTGTTGACATTTCTTAAATGCATAAATCTGTGCTGTTTTTCATTTCTTTTACTCTTTTTTTTGCACATATGATACCCTCTAAATTCTTTTTGTTGGATGAGTAAAAGATGCTGGAGGTTCTGCATGGGAGACTAAGACTACCCAAGACAATATACCATGGGGTGCATCATCTAGTGAAAACAAAACTGGTGGCTGGGGAGCAAGCTCAAGTGGTGTCAAAAATGATAATTCAGATGATGTAGGATGGGGTGGGGCAAAGTTAAAACTGAAAGACCCTGCTGATACAACCAATGATGCTTCCCCGTGGGGCAATGCAAGTGGCGGCAGTAATGATGGTGAAAACAAGTCAGCTTGGGGATCGGTTTCTGCACCCGCCTCGGAAAGTGGTGGATGGGGAAGCGTTAAAAAAGATGAAAATGCATCAGGTTGGGGCAAGCAAGATAATACTTCTGCTGGAGGATCTTCATGGGGTAATGATGGTGAAAAGAAGTCAGCTTGGGGCTCTGCACCCGCCTCAGAAAGTGGTGGTCTTGGTGGATGGGGTAGTGATAAAAAAGATGAAAGTACAACAGGTTGGGGCAAGCAAGATCTTACATCTACCCCTGGAGGATCTTCATGGGGTAATAAACAAGGTGACCAAGGTCAGTCAGACGGGTGGAACAAGACAAAATCATCCGACAGTGATTGGGGAAACAAGCAGGTGTCAGATGGAGGAAACAAAGATGACGATGGGGCTGGTGGTTGGGGGAAAAAGGTATCTGTGACTGGGGGTGAATCTGGAAAGTGGGGAAGTGTTGACAAAGAAGCTGAAGGTAGTGGAACTGGTTGGGGAAGTAACACTGATGGTGGAGGGTCTTCATCATGGAGTAAACCAGCTGATGGTGGAGGGTCTTCATCATGGAGTAAGCCAGCTGATGGTGGAGGGTCTTCATCATGGAGCAAGCCAGCTGGTGGTGGGGGTTCTTCATGGGGTAATCAAGATGGAGGGGGGTCTTCATGGAGCAAGCAAGATGGAGGACGTGTTGGTGGGAACACCTGTTTTAAGTGTGGCGAGGCTGGGCATATGTCTAGAGAATGTCCTCAGGGGGTGGTGGTGGGGGTGGCAAAAATTGTTACAAGTGTGGTGAGAGTGGCCACATGTCTAGAGAGTGCCCCAAGGGTGGTGGGGTGCTGGTGGGAATGCTTGTTTTAAGTGTGGTGAGACAGGACACATGTCTCGGGAATGTCCCCAAGGAGGCGGCGGTGGTGGCGGTAGAAGTTGCTACAAATGTGGTGAGAGCGGCCATATGTCCAGAGAATGTCCCCAAGGTGGTGGGGGTGGTGGTGGTGGAAGCAGAAGCTGCTACAAGTGTGGTGAAAGTGGCCATATGTCTCGGGAATGCCCTCAAGGAGGAGGAGGCGGCGGTGGTGGCAGGAGTTGCTACAAGTGTGGTGAAAGTGGTCATATGTCACGAGAGTGCCCGCAGGGCGGAGGGGGTGGGGGCGGGGGAGGTGGTGGCAGGAGTTGCTACAAGTGCGGTGAGAGTGGGCATATGTCTCGGGAGTGCCCTCAGGGCGGAAGCGGTGGAGGTGGTGGTGGAAGGAGTTGTTATAAGTGTGGTGAGAGTGGGCATATGTCTCGGGAGTGCCCTCAGGGCGGGGGAGGCGGTGGTGGAAAAAGTTGTTACAAGTGTGGTGAGAGTGGACACACGTCTCGGGAATGCCCCCAGGGGGGCGGTGGTGGTGGAGGAGGCAGAAATTGCTTTAAATGTGGTGAGAGTGGACATATGTCTCGGGAATGTCCCCAGGGAGGTGGTGGTGGTGGAGGCGGAGGCTATGGTGGTGGAGGTGGTGGTTGGAGTTCATCTGGGGGCTGGTCAAGCAAAAATGGATCTGACACAGCCGATGGAGGGAAAAAAGATGATGCACAAGGAAGTCAATGGGGTAGCAGCAGCAGTGGTCAAACTGCAGGTTGGGGCTCTGATGGTGGCAACACACAAGGAAGTGGTTGGGGCAGTGGCAGTGGCAGTGGTGATCAGACAGGTAATATTATATTCTTGTCTGATTCACATAATTAGTCCTAGTATGAAGCACTAATAATATCTCTAATGCTGATGGTGTTGCAGGTAAAAAGCAAGGTTGGGGCAATGACGGTCAAGCAGGAGGAGGATGGGGGTCTGGTGCTGATGATAAGAAGGATGATGCTGACGGAAGTGGCTGGAAGAAATCAGGCTGGTAATAACTTAACAGGTGAGTTATTAGATAAACATGTTTACAAAATTCAGTTTCCGAAAATCCATGGTAAATTATACCATTGTCTGGAAAACATGAAACAACTGGTTGGGTGTTTCTAGTTTTCCATACCTTTGGCTGCAAAACTGATGTTCTTTTGTCTTGTGCAGGCACAAAGAATCTTATGTTTTTCTGTTAAGAATGGTGATGGATGATCTTAGCTTCTGCTTTATCGTACTTGCTTTTGATGAATCTTTTTATATGACCTGTTTAATGAATATCTATCACTTTGGTTTTCAACTTCTGCTTCGTGATGCCTGTGATGTGGGCCATAATATTAACAATCTAACCTTCTGAAACCGTATGTTTAGATTTTATCGTGGTTTCCATTTTGTATGTTTATACTGTGTCGTTTGTGTTTCTAAGCTTATTTTCCACAAATGACGCTTGTGGATGTGCAGGTAGACATGTAAACCTTAAACTTGCAACACACAACATGGGTATGGCAATTTTTTGATACTTGCTTACGGTTTTGTACAAAACACGTACCTTTTAATGTCACACAAGGAAACTGGACTTTTAAGCTGAAAATCTATTACTATATTATATGCTTCATTGTTTGAACAAATACTAACATTTGAGCTGAATTTATTATGACTTTTCTTTCTTAATAAAACCGCTTATTTCCAAATACAAGTACGCAATTAAAGCAATTGAAAGGACTTCAGGATATAAATATTCAACCACATGCAACCACCATCGGCCACTCACATTCTATCTTATCAGGTTGGTGCCAAAAATGTTCATAAAGTAGCATCCTATGTAAGACCTTAATAAATTACAAGACTGAAAATAATATGTAAAGATATAAATTCACTTCATATAATAGAGTATTGTGAAATTGCTATTACTAATTTGATAAATAAAATTTATATTATGACAGTTGGGTTATCCACAACAATGGGCCATAGCCAAAAACTGGGGGCCGAAATGATGAACCTTTTTTATCATCATTCTTTCCTTACCTTCTAACAATCACAATATCAAACTTAAACACTATAGTAATAATAACAGTGAAAGCAAACCACCACTGTTGGTGATGGTAGTCATGTACAAAACAAAAACAATAAAAAAGACAGTGGTCGGTGGTGGTGATAACGCAACCGTGCCACCACCAAACATCATCCCAAAGAAGTCACCATCACTACTGCTTCGTCCAGTGTTCCCGCTAGCGCTATCTCCGGTGATCGTCCCATCAGTGAATGCCTCACTCCCATCATCATCCCTGCACAAACAGTAACATTAGCTCAAACATAAATGACCCTTATGAGAAGAAAGCCATAATGCTATAGTAACTTGTACATCATGTTATGGAACTGTTACATTTTGGTTAAAAGTGTGTAAATAGTATGTAATTAATAGAAGGCTTTTCTTGACTTCTATCTAAATGAAAATAAAAGTTACATAAAGTCATAAAGTAAATCTAGTGGTTATTGTTGAAATCAATGATGATTACACAATAATTTTGGTATTTTACTATGATCACTTGTCATTAAATCAAAAGAGCGAAGGCAGTTGACAATGACATCATCCTAAACTTGGCCCCATAATCTGCTAATTAGACATTACAATGAACCCAACCCACATAATAAAAAAGGTCCACAACTATAAAAAAATGGGCCACAATGAAAACACTTTTTTCAGTTTTTTCATATATAAAAGGCATAAAACCTCATCTCTAGAAAAGAATAAATGAAGTGTGGCCCACTTCTGACCCACAAGTCACAATTTCCAGCTTGCCTACACATTTTCTTTTCAGGTCCTGACAGAAATGGTTTTGATATTTCACACCCATCAAAACAAAATCCTATTACACTTTGGTCTGGTTCTGAAAAAGCTAACTCCCCTTTACTATATTTTAATGATACCTTTTTTCTCACATGAAAAAGATAACATTACCTAATTTGACATTAAGGAAAGACTGGTTTCAAAAAAAGCCCGAGAGCGTTTAAGTTTGACACAATACAATCTTTTACGAAGCCAATCTAGCTCACGAGTAATTTGGCTCGTTAACCTAATTTGATATAAAGAAAAAACAGGATTGCCCTTTTCATAATTATGGGCTAACTAGATATTTTCGGTTTGGATCTAATAAACCATTGTCCATTTGCTTCAAATCTTTTTGCTAATATCCAATTAGAACCCTAAGAAGATGCCAATGGGACTTTGGGGCCTTAAAATAAAGGGCACTTTGTACCTTTTCTCAAGGAAAAAGACACTTCATGCCCTCTTTTAAAGTGCAACTCACTTTCCAAGATGGCAGTGGGGACTCTTTAGACTCTTAAAAAACAGTGTTAGTGACATAAACAAGATTAGAAAACCATTAAGTCCCACATGTTATCTTTAAAACCATTTTGTATTTAACGAAAGCGGGCGTATGTTTGAACCTGTTAATCAGTTTTAGGCTTTTGGTAGTGTGCAAATCACCTTCTTGAAACGAATAAAGTTTGAATGAAAGTTTATCTTCAAAAGATTTAGTAACTAAAGAAGTCTTTTTGAATAAAATGAGTTGTACATCTTGAAGTAGAAGTTGCACATCGAGATGAACATGAAAACAACTCATGACCGTTTGGCATTTTGGGCCCTATAGATTCCCCCGCACGATCACGTGCGCCCATGTAAATGAGTTGTGGTGTTACATCATGTGTCTCTAGTTTTACTTCTTCCACTCTCTATCTTACTATTTCCATCTTAATGCATTTTTTAACACGAAACACACCCTTAAAAATCCACCTATTACCCATCTTACGGGACTCGAACTCATACAAAAAATAAACACCAGATGGAATTGAAATTGCAATTGAAAATTTGTTAAAAATAATAACGTATGTGGTTGGTCATTTTTGAGTGAAATTGAAATTTTAGTTTTAAATATTCCATTGGATTGTTAAAGATTAGGAATGTGAATTCCAGTGAATGAGGAAAAATTTTCAATTCAATCTTATCGGTTGACTAAACAAATATGATTTTGAACGAAAAAATTTTCAATTCCAATTTCATTTCTTAAAATTTCTGTGAAGCAAACGAGACTTCATTATACATTAAATAAACAAGTGGTATGTACCTTTTAAAGCCACTATGTATATTAAATAATCTGAATTATATAATCAAATTAATAAATTATTATAGTGAAAGTAGCGTCTCCCAATTTAGGATAGAAAAAGCTAAAAAGTAAATTTAGGGTTAAACTCCCAACCACGCCTATTTTTAAACTACACTTTTATTTTTTTATTTTTATTTAAATATAGTTTTATAACCTTTACTATATAATAAATTTATACTTTTAGCATAATTTTATCACTGATACAAAATTTACTAATCTATACTTTTAGCATTAATTTTATCAAAAACACTATGAACTCGAACTTTATCATCTATTGATGTCACAGATTTGGAAAACACTATGCAATCCATGTGACAAGTGAGAAGTGGAGTGGAAATAGCAAGAATAGAAATATTCTTCCAACCACTAAAGGGTATTAAAGACATTTTAACCACAAATCTACAAAGAGTCATATGGCAAGTTGGGTAAAAAGGCCATGGGGGGGACACACAGGATGACAAATTACCAACTTGTAAAGCATAGAGCCACTGAGCACATACCTTGGTCCACCAAACACACCAGCATACTTAGTCAATTGGGTCACAAGGGCGGCCGACTGGGCTCGTAGCTCGACGCCTTTGCGTAGATCGAGCTCAAGCCATCACCAGACGGCACAAAGAACGCGCCATTCACCATTATGTCACCGTCGGTTCTCCAGTTCCACCCCGACCAATTTCCCTCATCTGTGTCCACGCGTTTAGTCACCTATTCACGCAAACGATACAAACAAATACAATCTCAATAAAGTTTTGAGTAGTACTATGTTTAAATCTTTCAAATCAAGAGTCAAATCAAGTGTTAGAACATTAATACCACATTATATTGTAACCAAGATTACAAAAGGGGACCAATAATGTTACAAAAAGGTAGTCATGATGGTCTACTTATTTAACCTGAGTGATAGATAACTCAATTACTCAAATACCCGTCAATACCCTGCTAACCAATAAGACTATCGAAATAATATTTGTTCACCACGCCACCCTTTAGATGTTAATGATATTATGAATGTGGTTTTATTGGAAATAATCTAATAATTAGATAATTTAACATCTAACCAATTCTCATTAGCTAAAGGTATACATATAAAATGACACCTAAATAGTTGAAATCAGTTTCACTAAAAAACCAATGATAACAAGATAATCAATTCAAAACATAACCAAAAGGGAGAAATACCTCTTTAGAGTCAGCATTCGGTGGCGCAATGTAGCGGTTACCCTGACTATTAATCGTCGGGCTAGCGCTCCCACCAATCGCGTACATCTTCCACTCCGTAAAATCATTATTCACCACATGAAAATACCCAAGCCTACACCGCGGCATCCGTTGTATCAACCCCCTCCCAAAGTGATTAAACGCAATCGTAACCTACACCAAAAACACACACACACAAATAATAATATTAATGTACAAGTCATCAATGCACGAACAAACAATATTAGGTTTCCACAAGTGTTTCACCTGCATCCCTTTATCAGGCATGTACCCATCGTCATGACCCATAAGCATAACCTCATTATGATGAGTAAAATAGCTGTTGGAAATCGTAATAGCAGTGGACCCCAATACAGCATCGATCAAACCATCCGTACAGTGAGAAAGTGAGCAATGATCGATCCAGATGTTTCTCGATCCGGCGATGGATATTCCGTCACCGTCCGATCTGCCTCTCCACCCAACATGCGTTGGACTCGACCGTATGTTAGTATTCCCCGACGGCTTACAGTCGTACACGTGGATATTGTGGATGATAACATTGCTCACGTACTGCAGCGTGATGCAGCCACCGCCGGTGATCCCCACGGCGGCGCCACGGCCGTCGATGGTCTTGAAGCTGTTGACGATGAGCTCGTGTTTGAGCTTGATGACCATGTTGGATGAGAAGATGATCCACAGGGGTTGGGGTTGTAGGACGGCGTAACGGAGGGTGCCCGGAGATGGGTTAACGACGTCGTGATCGGAGGAGTCGGTGACGACGTAGATCTCACCGCCTTTGCCGCCGGTGGCCGATTTCCCGAAGCCGATGGCGCAATCGGCGAGACGCTGCCGGTTGTTCGCCCAATTTGGGTCGCAACGCCAGCAGTCGTCGATTGGGTTTCCGGTGAAACATCCCTCGCCGGAGTCCACCAGCTCTCGTCGGAAAATTGATACATTTAGCCTCCTGTGGATAATAATAACAATAATAATATTAGTCAGAGGGAAATCTGTGAAAAACTCAAGAACAATTACAGTACATTTGTGGAAGATAATACTTTGGTGAAACCTTTTCCGGTGGGATCTCCGGCGACGGTGAAAAACTCAAGAACAATTACCGTACATTGGTTTTTTTTATAATTTTGGTGCCCAGATGGTGGAAAATGGTAATGGGGAAAACCCAGATGGGGTTTGTGCTGATTTGATGAAATGGTAGCAAAATAGTGGAATGAATCTTGTGAAGAAGAAGAAGAAGAAGTATGAAGATGTAAAGATGCAGAAAGGTGTTACCTTTGGACTTCTTGAACAACAGCTTCTGGATTGGGGTGTTGGTGAGGGAGTGTGAGGTTGAAAGTGGCTCTAATGGCAGAGAATAGAGATGTAAAGAGGCAAAACAGTAGAATGTGTGTGTTGGAAGTGTGAGTATGATGCATCTTTTGCTTTGATTTACAAGGATTGAAGTTGGGATATTGATGGGTGTGTCAAGAGAGCACAAAACAAAGGAGCTGAGGGTAGAAGGAGTAAACCAAGGGAAATGGTGTTGATGTTATATATAAGGCAAGGCTAGGTAATGTAATAATAATACATGATGTGTATGAATGACCATGGGGATGATGACAATAGACAATAGGTGATTAAAGTAATGGCAATTAGCAGAGAAAATGGTTGGTTTGAGGTAGTCTTATGCTTTTCAAGGGTGTTTTTGCAGAATCAAGGTACAATGGAGGAAAGGGATGGGGTAGTGGAAAACAAAGAATGACAGTACACCAAGGAAAGAGAGTGGGGTTTTAAATCCGAAGACAATAATTATAATATTTTGCCTGATAAAACAAGGTTTTTGCTAACAACATAAATGTAAGGGAAAAAAATCATAAATTAGTAGTTTTATGGGAAAAGAAATTATTAGAACCATTAAAACACATTTTTTACAATTTCAAGATAGGGATCCTTTTAGAATACGTAAATGCGATATATGACATACTTGTTCATGATAAAAAAAATTGGAATGTAGAAATTGTTATGATATTTATGGCATAAATGTATATTTTTATCTTATGTGTTTGTATAGGTATAACATGATCTTAAAATGTTATGTTTTAATGAGGAATTGTTTAGTTACTTTACCATTATTTTTTCTTTTGAAAAAATGTCAGCTAATATTAGCTAAGTTTTTTTTAATGAATTACTTTTCGCGAACTCTTTTTCTTATAGATACTAGACTTGAAATTATCTTTAGCATTCGTAATTTTCATTTATCTATCTCTCTTTCTATTTATTATCTTCGTTCTGACATTTCTTCATATTCAGTTAGATAAGCTTTTTATACGAAAACAAATTAAAAAAAATCTTATTTGATGATTGTTTCACCATCCTCTCTTCTTGATCCTATACTATTGCATGTGAAATAATGAAAATTTTAACCAATTTAGATTGTTTTCATGATAACACATTTAATCAAGTTATTGGAGTCTATTTTGAGAAGGCTACATTTGGGTGTCTTGGTTTTTTTTGTTAATTTCTTCTTTCATATCCTTCTTGTGGTAAATCCTAGTTAGGGTATGCATTTCTGTCTTCCGCTCAATACATTTTTGGAATTTTGATGTGAAGACACAACCAACAATTAATATGGAATAGTGGAAGCTAATTACCGAGGGCAAGAAGAAAAGGAGATTGTATTGGTCTCATAATCACCCTAACCCATATTTCATGATAGAAGGTTCATCTGGTGCTTCTTCAATCAAGTATTGCTTGTTCTTAAGTGATAGCAACACACGATGAGTTTTGTTGGTTCTCACATAGATAAAAGTCCATTATATTCATGTGATATAAACGCGTCAACCGGTCATATTTGGATGTCGTGACTTATAATGGTTGTATTTGGTTGAACAACTTTTACATGTTATTTTTTATTAGAATGACTCGTAATGGATCTTAACAGGTTGTTATCGGTGAAGTTTCTTGTAATTAAGTATGCTTGTAATAATTTATACGGGTCTCAATGAGTAATCTTTGGTTGTAACAAGTGATAACGATCATAAACGAGTCACACTGATATGCATTGTCTTATAATAAGTAGTATTTGGTTTAGTATACTATAGTACGTTCTAGTCGGTCATATTAGGATGTAATGACGTGTATTAGGTCATATTTGGTTGAGGCATTGTTCGGTGAAGGCGATCAAAACATTGTTTTCTCTGTTATTTTTTATCTCGATCTTTTAGTCACCTTCGAACTTTTGAGACACCATCTGAATGATTTCTCTCATTGTCTTCTTTAAAAGAAAGTAATGTCATCTTTGGTTAGCGTGGTCAGGCCAACTAGCCAAGGTAGAGGGCTTTGAAACGCACGTGTCTGAATGGTTCAGCATTTAATGGTTCAGGCTGTTTGTTTCGTGAGCACATGTCTGAATGGTTAAGACATTTATCTTTGAATGGTTAAGCATTATACTGATGTTAAATGGTTAAGAGGTCTAATGCTGAATAATTAAGACATATTATCTGAATTAGTCAGACATTTGCCTTTAAATAGTTAAACGATATACTAACTTTTAGTGATTCAGACCTCTAAATGGTTCAGCACTTAATGGTTCACACCTTTTATTGATTCAACACTTAATAATTCAGAAGTTACCAAACAGCCCCTAACTCTTCAAATAAGAATTAGATACAAATTTGCAGAAGCTAATGTTATTGTCGACTGTGGCTTTCCTTTTTTCTCCGATGGGCTTGAGTTGTGAAAAACAACTTTTGCAAAAAAGTGTAGGTAAAACTGTGTACATAAGATTTAAAAGTTTAAACCCCTTTGCGACCCTTACACAAGGCGGGATCTAAGTCAAGCATGGGTGCGCTCTTTTTGGGCCTACAATCTTGTGGGAATTTACGGGGTTTCATGCTTACTTAAAAGAATTTACTCATAGTTAATCTTTTACTTATGATCGAGTTAATTTAAAGTGCTTAGTAAAATTAAGTGACTTGTTTGAAAAACGATCATTATATATACATAAAGTTGAATTTAGCTACACGTTTTAACCCACCGTTTAATTAATCAATTTGTTTTTTTAATAAAAAATCCTGAATCACGTTAGAAATGATATTCCATTGACAACTTTTGCATTTCATATATTTGTTCATGAACCTAACTATACAGAAAACATTAGCATTCATAACAGTCAAACAATACCGACATATATGGAAGAAGATTAATATGCAAATATATCAATGTCACAAGATTTGCTAGCAAAGATGAGCCTTTAAATATCCACAAGTTTCTCGTAGATCATTCAAACGACGAAAAACGTTATATCCCACATATGATGCCTCACAAGAGCAAAGCGTTTGTTCAAGGATTTTCAAAAACACAAGCGAGCTTTGCGCGCCTTAACAAGGGTGAAATTTTCAATCTTTTTGTTCTCTTCAACTGCATGAATAGAACATTGGCATTCCTGACTCCATACATTATAATAAAACATTGTTCATGAACCATATGATGATGATAAATGTCTAACTCATGACTGACACAAAGTTTTCTAAAGAGAACAAAGTTTTATATAATCATTGATAACAAGATTCATAGCTCTTCACATCCACTGATCGACGGCCCCACGCCACATACAAAGGTAGAACCAAAAGCAGCCTCTGTCCTAAGCCTCTCAGCTTGCTTTTCGGCATACTCTTTAAGCTCAAACATTGTCGTCTTTAGTTGTTCAAGCTCCGCCACTCCTAAAGTCTCAATAGGTGCATCCCACCAGTAGTTTTCTTGGTTATCTTTCCTTATCTTTTGAAGCTCTTCACCAGCTTTTTTCTCACATTCCAACTGTTCAACCATGTTGGTGAGCAGATTGTAGAGTTCTTGGATGTTGGCGTTGCGCACAAGCTCCACATATCGCGATGTTCTTGACATTGGAGGATTAGGATCGCGTGTCAGGAAGCGATTTACAATCGCTTCAACAGTAGGATCCCCAAATGAGTATACTTTTTTTCTGGTTTGAGAGAGAATAATGATGGCTATTTGCGCCCCACATAGGGTGCAAAGTTCGCTCGCCTTCTTAAAAACGCCAGAACGACGTTTGGTGAAGGCGACTGATGAACTGTTTTGATTAGTTATTCTTACAATTTGGATCTTTTGGCGACCTTGAGGCATCCTTAGTGTATTTTTGGTTTGCTTTGGGAGAGATTAATGTATATTTATAAGGTTCATCTTGCTTTCCAAAGGTTTGGATACATTAATAGCAACATTAATGTTTGGTTCGCTTTAAGGATTTTAATCATTTAAATTTTGATTTGCTTTCATATATGTTGATCTTGTTTGACTATATTTTCTAATGTAACGGAAATTATTGATTTTTACAGCCTCAGCAATAGACATTCGATCATAATTCTATTCATTACGACAACCGTGACTTAATTCTATTATACAAAAATATATAAATATAATTTTATATTGACAGCTAGATATTACTCTTCTTCTCTACATATCATGTTAATTTCATCTAATCTACACCACAACTAATTTACACATACCCGTCATAAATAATGGTTGACCTTAAGAAAAACTTTACCACTTTAACTCCAAATGACTTTATTACTGAATCCAACCCGCTGCTACATGCACAATATCCTTTTGTTACCCCTAATATATTTCCGAGAGCCCGAAATGGTATGTTTAAAAGACAACTTTATACCCGTTGATACCACCATGCGTTTTTTGTGATTATATTATTATAATATTATATAGTTAATCAATAATACACTTTATTTCATAAAATTTTCAATTATTTATAGTGTTTTTGTAATGATTATTTTTCTTTCTTTCATAATGCCAACATCCAAGAACTATACATTCATCTCCCTCAACATGCTTGGTCAATTGGAATCCGAAAAAAAAAGAAAAACATGGTCAAGAACATCTCAAGTTGTGGAGCTTCTCCGCAATTAATATATATTAGAATAAACATTGTAAAAGATTTAAAAAATGCTTACATTTTTAGTATCAAATAAAAAAGATTCATGAATCATGAATAGGGTTGGTCACAGGTAGATCAAAACGTGGTCGGTCGGTTTGATTGAGTACTTTAGTCGGTTGGTTCCACAACCGTTTGGGCCAAAACGTGTTCGGTCGGTGTCGTAAGACTACATTTTGGGCCTCAAATTTATCTTTTGGGTTTGGCCTCAAATTTAAATTTTGGACTTTAACAAATTCGGCCTTTTAACATATTTTCTTATAGATGATATAAAGTTAATAGACTAATGGTAATAACAACGTAATGCTTTCTGGATATGCCATGCAAGTATGCAACGTATCTATTATACCGATATTTTATTTCTACCCGTGGCGGAACCAGGAATAATTTCCTATGGGGCCATTATTTTTTCGTAATTAGATTTTTAACGAAACAACATAAAATTTTTCGTGTCGCTCAATTGAGTTGGGTCAAATCGGATAGGAATAGAGCATATACATAATTCGTAAGGAATTAATTCAAAACCAAACAATAACTTGTTGAGTTATGGGTCAATTATTTAAACAAGAACTCATGTGACATGTGTATGATTCATTCAAAATTAAAAGTTGAATCAATCGTGAATTATATAGAATATAAACACTTACCTTAGTATCAAAGAATTATGAGTCGAGGAGGAGAATTTTCTTTCAAGGCTTCAAATCATAGAATCGTCAACTTCACGTTAACAAATTTTAACCTCAAATCCATACCTTCAAATCAAATATATAAACTTACAAAGAAAATCAAGTATGAGAAAATCCTACTCCTAATTACTAAATAAATCAACGTTGAACTCTATTAACTTGTGACCTAGCTTCAAGTTGACAAAGAAGTTTCTTTTTGAAAAAAAACAAGCCTTTAAAGTGTGACATCCCCTTCCTAAATAGCAAAAACCCCTCATTTCCAATCAATCGTATATCTTTTTCATATAAATACCGTATCTATTTCCTACAAAGATAACACATGGTTCTTCACATTTAGATAAAAACCATAACAAAGTTTGATTTTAAGGGCATATTTCAAGGTTCTCTTGACCAAAAGAACTAAACTCAATCGAATTTCGATTAGCTTGTGCAAATTCAAGGTTTTTTTTACCTAAAGAACCAAACTCACAACAAATTTCAATATTTTTTTTATCACATTCTAGATTTTTTTGACCTATACAACAATACCCAAAAAGAATAACAATTCTTGATCAAGATTTTGTGAGTTTTGATTAAGGTTTTGTAAAAGTGGATGGAATTGACATATATAAGTTGTTAATAGTATAAGATTAAGGTGTTACTAGCAGTTAACACAAGAATATCAAGTTTAAAATATGAAAGTATATCAAGTTCGAAAAAACATTGAATTACATTAGGTCATTAACCCAACTACTTCAAGAGACAAATGGGATACATAACTTACCTTGAATGGAGGATTTGTCGAAACAGTGGAGCCGGAATTGTGAACGTCGATTGCTGGAGCCTGGAGGTCGCCACCAGAGGTCGAAGATGCAATCATAGTGAAGGGGGAAAGGCTTTTTAAATTAGGGTTTCAATGTAATATATTTAAGCGTAAAATGGTAATTTTACTAGTTAAAAAATAGTGTAAAAAATACGTCTTGCGAGAGTCAAACACACAACTTGAGATGTGTAGAAGCACTAAACAAACGCGCGCGACCAGTGAGCTAACACTAAGCATATGTTTCATATTGAATTTAATAAAACTTAAGGGTTCATCACCTGAAAAATTATAGGTTCATTTAAATTTTCATTATTATACGGTACACTACCAATTCAAAAATCAATAGTATCACTTAACCCCCGTACTAATAGTTGTATTTCCACCCCTGTTTCTACCTATGTCTCAATGTAAAAGTTTCATTCAACCTGGACATCACAAAGCACGTTCGAATCAAACGCTAATTACTATTATTGTTTTCCATGCTTAAAAGGTATATAACATCTATTCAACCTCAGGTCCCTTACACACGTGGTCTTTTTTTAGTAGCTAGAAAGTTTCCCACATGTGCGCTAACTGCTAGATCACTATATGTTTCCTTTCTAGATCTCGGAATGAATTATATTTATTCTAAAATTTAATTAGGCAAAATGAAATTAATTCAAAATAATAATAATAGTAATTAAAAAAGCAACACACAATGAATGTCATATGATATGACAGTCATTGATTTGACCGTGAAGTTGTCGTAACTAAGTGTCGGTTTTGGTTAACGCCTATTATTTTCTTTTAAACATTACTATAAGCATTAACCAGAGTTAATGAAACAAACAAAAAACACAATTGAGATAAATTTTGTTAATGAATCGGTTTCATAATATAATAACAATCTTACAAGCATATGATACCATCATAAATTCGCATTATATGACAACTAATATTACAGGTATATTTCACTTAACTAATTGAAATAAATGACGATTTGCAAATAAAGGAATTCATTCATATGACGCCTAACCTTACCATTACATAAGTTTCCATCAATTCTTACTCAATTAGTCATTATACCGCATACATTTATTTCACGTTTCGGTTAATAATCGAATCATAAATTATCGTAAACAAAATTACACAGTCAATAAATTGATCGTCCCAAATAACCACATCCTAAAATGATAAACTGAATACGAAAATTAATTCTCACATGTAAACTCTTCAAGGTCACACATCCAAGTTATGATTTACTTGATTTCATTATTACCATGTAAAAAAATAAACTTTTAACTCTTAATAGTAGAATTATCATACCATCATTTCCTACATTATAAATTATTAATTACCATTAAACTAACACATTAAAAGTTGACTTTTAATTGCTTCAATGTAACATAAGCCTTTACTCCTATCTGCATGCCACAAATTGACTTTGGTAACTTACAAAAGTCAAATACTTTGCCAATGATGTTAACACCAAGCAATTAACTCTTGATATCCACAAATTAAAGTAAAGATTTTCTAACTCCCAAATCATTGGTTGTAAATAACACTTGAACACAAATATTTATTCATCACCTATAAATTCAATTCCCATGTCTAATTCACAAGCAAATTATCCAAAAACCTCCATTTATATCCAACTTTCTTGTTACAGATCTCCAACTATGGCTAAGAAACCGAGTTTGGGTCGCCAAAAGATCAAAATCGCCAAGATTCAGATAAAAAACCATCTACAGTGACGTTCTCAAAGCGTCGATCAGGGCTTTTCAAGAAAGCCAGTGAGCTTTGCACATTGTGTGGTGTTGAAATAGCCATTGTAGTATTCTCTCCTGCAGGAAAAGTCTTTTCCTTTGGTCACCCAAAAGTCGAATCAGTCATCGACAAATTTCTAGCGCGTAACACTAACCTTAACTCAACAAGTTTACACCTTGTAGAGGCACATAGGATAGCCAGCATTCCTGAACTAAATGTCCAATTAACATACATGTTTAACGAGTTAGAAGCCGAAAAAAAGAGAAGCGAGACGCTAGACGAGATGCGAAAGGCGAGCCAGAGCCAGTTCTGGTGGGAAGCACCTATTGAAAATCTGAATTTGCATGAGCTTGAACAACTTAAGGAGTCAATGGAGGAGCTTAAGAAGACTATAACTACACATGCTAATAAACTTATTGCTGAAAGTTCGAACACTATGTCGTTTTTCGATGGTAATAATAGTGTTAGAGGTGGTGTTGATCACTATGAGATGAAGCATGCTCCCATGGTTTCATCATCATCATCATCTTCTGCTGCAGCCGCTGCTGCTGCTTCTCATGTTCATAGCTATGGTTATGGGTATGGTCATGGGTTGTTTTGATTTTATTTAACTTGTTGATTGATGTCATGGTGTTTTGCTAGTTAGTACCTCACTAGCTACTCTGTTTTGATGTTATTATGTTAGTACAAACTAATTTAATACTGAGATTTGGTAATTTAACTGCTTTGAATTAATACTTGATTGTATGTAAGTTACAAAGTTAGTTAAGGCACCCTCTCTTGTTTCGTTTGATACTCCCATGTTTTTTTTTCAGCTTCAAACAAATATATTTAACTTTTAGTATGTTTGTGTTGCAACTTGTTTATATAATACTAGTTTTAGTTTTACTAATCTTTATATTATAAGAGTTGAATAAAAAAATATTAAATATATTTGAAAAGTTATTAATTATAAATTGATATTTTAAAAATAAGATATACTTAAAATATTTTTGTAATAAATAAAATGCAACTTTATTTCAAAAGAAACGTTTTAAAATTTTCATACTTGAAAACTTATTATAACTCTCAATTTTAATTATTTTTTGCTTGTATAAAATTTTTACTTTTTAAAAACATCAATCATAAAATATTTTATATTTAAAAAAAAAGTTTGATGTTCAAAAATTTTTTCTAACTTTATGAAAAATTATTTCCATAGAAATAACATTAGTAAAAAGACCTCTTTTTTTATTTATTAAAAAACTTTTTTGATCTAAAATTTAAATAATATTATTAATAACTATTGTGATTGTGATTATTATATAAAAGAGAGAAGCTGAAAAAAAGATCGGTGAGGAGAAATATGGTGTTAACATATGTCTCTTCTAGATAACTTTTCATTAGAATAGGGACATACTTTAGCTATAAATTTACTTAGGGCCGAGCCAGTTTACATTTTAGATTTTTAACCGTCGTTTTAATATGATTTTTATGCATTTTAAATATAAACTTTATTATTAACTGAGTTGGTTTACGTTTTAACATTACCAAACCGGGTCTAATATAATATGACTATACTTTTTTTAAAACGACATCTTGTTATTTAACACTAACTTTTACTGCCCGTTGCAACTGCATTTTCATTTAAACATTAATAAAAATCAATACGTTACCTCTTAGGAAACATAATTATAATCTGTTGTTTTACAAATCAAATGTGGTGGTATTTATACCAGTTGAACGGGTGTGATGAAGAGACACACCTCTTCATGTACGGCGACAATTCGGTTATGACATACATATATAAGAAATTTAATATTAATTATCCTAAGTATTTGTTTAACATAGCCATAATAATAAATAATTTTAGTTTAACTTACGTTCAAGCAAATTATTGAGTAGACAAAATTTTAAAAATTATATAATCACTGTCTAGTATATCCTTCTTAGCAGTTATTTAAAGTCTTAATTTATTTATTTCTATTTTACATTTGTGATTACCGAACAATTGAGTAGACATAATTTTAATAATCATA
Source organism: Flaveria trinervia (assembly GCA_025506515.1). NCBI lineage: Eukaryota > Viridiplantae > Streptophyta > Magnoliopsida > Asterales > Asteraceae > Flaveria > Flaveria trinervia. The sequence continues at coordinate 4,592,959 of CM046450.1, forward strand.
TAATCTACCAACAAATAAAAAGTTTTAACATAACAAAATTTACTAAACATCTAAAGAGGCTAAATCAAGCAAATTCGATAGGCAGTTATGCAGTGAGCACATAGCAAACTATAACCCATCAATTAATAATAATTGAAAATATGTTTTGGTTATGATTAAGATTAAGTCTACCCTTTCAAATATCTACTATTTATAACCACAACCACAAAAAGCTATATGAAACCAATGGTTTGAGCAGAGGTGGCGCCCACACCGTAACCCAACGACAGTGGTATGATGTAACGTGACATGATAAATTGTGATTGATAGCTGTATGGTGTAGTGTGATATGTATGGTGTGGGTGACCCTTACTATCCTTAGGGTCCAACGAAAAGATAAGTAATGATTATATCTTGTTTCAACATTTTTTATTGTTTCTTTGGCATGAAGGGAAATCACTCAACTGTAGTATGGGGCCTTTATAGATTCACAAGATCTTGTTTGAACATCAAAGACGAAGAAAGTGGTCAAATAGAAAGCAACGACGCGTTGTCACGACACGTTGTCTTTCCTTTATCACCATTCACCATCAACAACATGCATTTATCTACATCCACTTAGTTTTTCCATCTATACATTTCTTTGCTATTTTTCTAATAAAACAAACTAGCTTTTATCACGTGATATATTTTTATATTAGTTTTCAGGGCGAACCTGAGGGTTCTTTAAGACCATGGCCCGCGACGAGATTAAAATATGAACCACTATAATACAGCGTATAAAAAAAGTCTAAACTGAATAACTTGTAAAATGCAATTGATGTTTTAAAGTCGACCGTGTATCGTTCTTCTTACTTCTGCTCTTAAAATCTTGAACATGGTTTTCTTTTCTTCTTACTTTTAGGTATTATTATATTAAGTTGGGTAAATGGTATTGGGTTAAACTACTTAAAATGTCTTTTTATTAATTACTGTATAGATACTATTGTATTTTTAAAAATGATAAATTTGAAAAAAAAGTATAATAATGAAATAACATTATTGTTTATTGCTAAATATGTAAATAAAATAAAAAATTAAAAACTAATTAATTTAATACATTAAAACATTGACCAAATAACATAATGTCTCATTGTGTTTTTTGATTGTCATTATTTAATCTTAAACACTATAAGTTTTAAAAAATATTTCGGTGAAATAAAATCATTATATACGTATAATTGTAAAACATATGATAGATTAAAACAAAATTATGAAAATATAAAAATAATGACAAAACTAACACATTATGTTATTTTCAACGCTATGAGTTTTAATAAATATATTAGTAAAAATTATTATTGTGCACTTCTAATTGTAAAACACAATATAGATAACAAGTTTATATATTTGTATAAACAATAATAATAATAACACAAAATGATTTAAAACTAAAATACAATGATGAATACGTATATAAAATAATAAACTAATTTATTTGACATGATGATCAAATTGCCATCCTTTTTAAAACAATTAGTAGACGTGTCAAACCCAAAATACTTATTATACTTTTAGATTATATATTGTAACACTACCCATATGATATAGAAAAGGAAAATTATATTTTAGTATTCCAAACAAGTGAATATTGCTCAATATTAATCATAACTAATTAACAACTTAACCAATAATATTAATCCTAATTTTTTATTTTGTTACCAATAATATTTCCAGTCAATCTATCGGTTAAGTCCTTTAGTTTTGATGATGTGGCACATGACGTTGCTCGTGACGTAACATATGACATGAAGTATTACATAGTTAAAATAAAAAATATAATTATATCAATCACTCAATTTTGCGGCTCTTTATCTCTAAGCTATTCAAAAATCAACAAAAGTGTTACGTTGAATAACTTAAAATATATTTTTTTTGCAAATAAGAATTGAGTAATATAATTTTATGTTTTAATTATAACTATGCTATACGTCACGTCACGTCACGTCACGTACGTTATTAAAAAGTGAAGGAGTTAATAAATAGTTAAACCGAGACTGTTATAAACAATTTACAAATGGTTATAGTGTTATGATATTAAGCCTGTAGCTTGTTAGTTTGATATAGGGAATTTGTCAACAAAGATAATAGAGGTTTTTAAGTCTGACAATATATATAACGTGGTATAGGTAATTTATATTTTGTAAATTTAGAAGCGTGTTTAACTGATGAAAATTCTAGGGACCATATAAAAAGTTATCTTATATGTTTAAAACTTTAGTAGAAAAGTTGAGTTTTAAACTTTAGTAGAAAAGTTGCATGGTATCATAGCTAATTCACCAAATTCCCTAGCATTTCACTATTTTCATTTAAATAAAATTAACTTGTGAAGTTAACGACCCATTCAAATTGAAGAACATTTGTGTTACATTTTGACAAACCATATATTAGACCGACATTTTAGTTTTTTTAAACTTGAGCACCCAGAGTGAAATTTTATGTTATTAACTCTATTCTTAATTATATTAGAAGTCAGGAGCAAGAAGATGAAATTTTATTTTATAGACTGAGGTGGTGGTTTAACTAATAATTTTTATAATGCATTATAACCCTCATTAAATATTTTACTACCGAACAAACAGTACGTTAGAGATGATATTCCTAAGTTCAAAACTTAGGGTCAAAACATTTTGCTACAAGTTTATTTTCCATTTATTCGAAAGATAATCCATATGCAGAGCAATTACTACTTCGCCTTTTGAAACACAAACTCAAAAGGAGTAGTACCACTAGAAGCAAGATATCTGACCCCTTCTCTTCATAAATGCTTACATTAAAACAAGTATGAGGACCAGCACCACAAACTGAGGGACAATGTTGAAGCATATAGCTATGCACCTTTGGGCTCGTTGGCTTAGGATAATCCACAACTTGAAAACACGTAAAGGCCGTCTCAAGCAACCCGCCCGTTGTAATCAAGTTAGAAGGCGCCTTCGCTTCAGCATCCGCGATCTTCCAAACGCCTATATCGTCACACGAACCCTTGGGTGATCCTGACCCAATGCCTAGAGGGTATGACTTTTTGAGATACTTTTGTTTTGCAAGGAGAGTAAAGGTGAATTGGTCACCTAGGTTAGCCTTATTGGGGCCTTGCACCACGTATAACGGGCAAACTTTCTTCTCGTTCTTTGTGTCAGTTAACTTGATTCCACCATCATTGGTCCCGCTCACCGGGCCAATGTGGTAGGGAACATTGTTCAATACCATTTTTCCTGTGATATCGTATATTACATTTTTAGTAGTGGTGGTGGTGGCAGCGGCGACAATGGTGGTGGTGGAGGAGATTGATTGTGTGGTGATGGTGAAGACAATGAAGAGAACACAAGAGAGTGTTGGCTTCATGTTATAAGATCTTTAATTTTGATCGATGTGTTGGTACGTGTAGTAATAAGTGAGAGTGTGGTATTTATAGAATTAGAGGCTATTGGTAATAAGAATTTCATTTAATAATAGAATTTCAAACAATTATTTTTATATTGGTTTGTGACACGTTTATTATGCTTGAAAATTATTATCAAAGTACCAACAAAAATGGCTTCTATTATTGTTGTACGTAGCTAGCTTCCTGTAGAACTTCTTTTGTTGTATGGTAAAACTTAAAATATTAGAACATTTACATTAGGTACTTCATTTTTATTTTATTGTGTTTTTTTATAACATGGGGATGATTGTAAGTGGTTATTAGTGAATGAGAGAAAAAATTTATAGGGTTGTACCGTGTTACCTCATATATAAGAAATTATTGTACAATTTAATTAATTTTTTTAATATATTTAAAAGTTGTTGTGAGTAAAGATGAGAGAAAATACAATAATGAAAATATATAACAAAATTATTTAATTAAAAAGGATAGTAAAAAAGTAATATTTTTATTGTAAATATGATAATGAAGATGATGAAGCTAGTGTGAATGCTCTAATAACAATTAACCCCGCTGGTCAATAAACAACAAGGGTGTCACTTTAAATAAAATAAAAAGTAAATTACAAAGATTATACTTTAAGTATTACCAAAATTACAGATTTTAACCTTTAACTTTGATAACTATACAGAGTGTTCTTTATTTAAAAATAACAATAAATCCCATTGGTCAATAAACACCAAGGGTGTCACTTTAAATAAAATAAAATAACCTGAGAGGTAAATTATAACATCTCGAAAAGTCAAAACGAGTCATCGAGGATACTGAGCTTAATTAGTGGGTATTAATAAAAAAATAAAATGGATTATGGGCTAATTAAGCTTATGGGCAAGAGCCTAAGTGATTTAAGGCCATAATCAGCCCTTTAACCCATTTAATCAGCCACCATCTTTCTCATTCCAACCCTAGCCACCAAAACTCGTAAAGGGAGAAAGTAAAAAGAGAAAGTAAAGAGAGAAAGTGAAGAAAACTTAAGATTTAGAGCTCAAATGTTAAGAAATTGAAGATCTAGGTGTTGGAGCATCAACCATAAGAAAGGAGCAACAAATCCAGGTAAGAATCGACCTTTAAACCCTTTTATAGATCAAACCCGGATTCTAGGGTTTGGGGTTTTGAAAAGTTGTAAAGAATCGCATAAATATCACTTTTTACGTATGAAAACATGTAAAAAGTTTAGATATAGCCTCATGGATGATTAACTAAGAGATTGGACGTAAAAAGTTGCGATTTTTGGTTAAAAACGGGTTGGTTCGTAATTTTTATGCGATATGCGAAACTGTCTCTACATCCAGCAAAATTGCATATTCAAACTGCGAAACTATTAAGATTCCCTGCGAAACTATAGTTTCGCAGGTAGTTTCGCAGACTTGGAATTCCAACAAAAGTTGGGCGAAACTGCCATACAAAACTGGCAGCGAAACTGACAGCGAAACTGCCAGTAAAACTGATTATCTGGCAGCGAAATTAGCAGCAAATTTAGGTAGAAGTTAACCCCTTTAAGTGTTAACTTATTTGCAGGTTGTGTAGTGTGGTCCTAGCCTAGAAAGCTTAGTTTAGATGTTACTCACGGTATCCAGGTGAGTTCTACATCCCCTTAATTCTAAGTTTTTCCATGTTTTGGGGTTATTATGCATACTAAATACACGTTTTTAAATGACCGTGATTTTATAAGGTTTTAACAGGAAGATCGATTTTTCTATAAGGAAATGTGTTATATAAATGTTTAAAAATAAAAATTTTCCGCGCCGATCTGGCAGCACGGCCCCAGCCAGGGTCGTTGCCCCTTGGACCCCACTAGGGGTTGCTGCCCCTAGGACCCCGTTGTCAGGGGCTGCCACCCCTGAACCCCGCTGTCCCGTTGAGGGTCGGTTATGTTTTATGATGACTAATACTTGGCTTGTCGTGTCCTTATTAAGTTAAGTATTATATAATAAAGTGAAAGACGATATTAATGAAAAGTGAAACATAATGAATGTACCCCTGGGCCTGTTTGATGATGAAAAGTCTTGCAAGCACTATGATAGACTTCAATTACGTGAGTCTGATATATGATGATTGATCCGTATTCATGAGCAGGCTATGTGCCTTGCAGTGTGGATCAACTGTCGGAGGTTAGCTACCATGATGACGTGTACCAACAGGGATCACCATTCGTTGTCGATCAACATGAAGCTCTTGCTTTGTGCAATCTCATTTATGATAAAATAAAAGATAATGAACATGGTCATTATGATGCAAGAAATGTTATGTATTATGTTATATGCGTGGTCATTATATGAAGGATAAAGTTATATTTTCTTATTTACCTAAAACTTAAACTCACTCAGCAAAACCGAACTTTTATATATAATAGTTGGCAAGTAATTGATGGTGCTGAGCATGACACAAGGTGAAAAGCTATTTGGATGGCAGTGGATGACATTTTTTTATTATAAAATCTTTTATTGTAATTTAAGAACAAGTACTATGTTTTATTTACAATTGAAAGACAAATGTATGGGTACAATATGGTTTTACAAGTTTTAAATGAATGTCTATTTAATTTCGCTGCAATGTTTTGGTTATGAAAAAATGATTTTATGCTATGATTAACCAACTGTGAGTTTTCCCGGGACCGGGGCCTTACATAAACGATACTGTTAAGTTTTTTGAACTGAATTGCTACCAGTATCACAAAGAAATTAAGCATCATCTTGGTCGCAAAATTTAATCCGATCTGCTCAAAGAGGATAGCGATTTTATGTCAACTATTGATCATAAAATACTGTAAGCTTAAAACATATTATCAAAGGCTAAAATAAAGAATCATAGAGCACACATGTGTGCCAAACCAAAAATAACTGATTAAGAGATCGTAAAATGATATTAGTAAAAATGTTTAACAAACCGAAAGTAACACTATTATTATACTACTAAAAACTTATACATATGAATTTAAGTTGTTTGATGATAATTGTTATAACAAGATTAAAAACAAGATTACTTTAGTAAAAAAAACCTATTTTACATTGTTGTATAAATTGTGTTGATTTCTAATGATTAGAATGCAGTTATTAAGATAATTTGTGCGTAGAAAGTAGAGCTGATAAAACATATATATGAACAAAAATTTGTACAAAATGTCAAAATGCATTCATTCTGGTTATTACATTCTTTTACAAGTGAGATGCCGTGGTATTTGTACAAGTTGAATGGGTGTATGAAGAGACACCTCTTCAGATTATGAGTAATGATTAATGTTCACTAAAATGTATTTTTAACGTCAAGTCACCATTACTTTTTTATTAAAAACATAAGTAAATGGTTAATACCCCTATAACGTTCTTCATTATTATGGATTTGATGATTTGTGACGTTATAATAATAACGTTCCTTTAAATATAACGCCCCACCATAATGGTGATGAGAGCATTATGTTACATTATGTATGGGTTTAATGTCCCATTACACATGGTCTAACTATCAATTTTGTTATGTGACTTACATAAATAATTTAATAATAGTTAAACCATGTGTAATGGGACGTTAAGTCCATACATAACGTCATATAATGCTCCCATAATCATTACGGTGAGGCTTTATGTTTAAATAAAACCTCCCAAGCGTTATTATTATAACGTCACAAATCACCAAATCCATAATGATAAAAGGGTATTATCGAGACACCAACAATTACTTATGTTTTAAAAAAATAATGATAATTTGACACTGATGTGAAAGGAAAAAACCTTTTAATGAGCATTAACCATTAGTTAAGGTCTTATTGCTAAAAGTATGTGTTTTTCTTAACTATTAATAATAATAGCTTTACTGATTTAATATTATGAAGCTCTTCTTGGATTCCTTTAAAGTAAAGTTATTGTTAAACTTTTCATAATTCATACTTTTTACTGTATTGGTCTCAATAACTATCTAGAGCCTTGATTCGAGACCTTTTAATTCTTCAATTTTTTACTTTTTTCACTACTGGATAACTATAGAGGAATAATTTTAAAAATAATATAATCCAATAAGCATATAAATGTTTTAATATATATATATAATATATATATATATTATATATATATATATATATATATATGAAATCATCTTAACATTTGAAGAAGCAAAATCAAGCAAATCTGATAGAAAGCTGAATAGTAAGCACATGTCAAAACTATAACCAATTACCTATAAGCCGACTACCCCTTATTGAGGTTGTCGGCTATGATTACAATTATGATAAAGGTACTAAGTGAACTTAGTTTCGACATGCTCATGTTCCCGTATAACAATGTGAGAGAAGGATGAAGGATGATATTGTAGAGCAAACAACTAGTCTAATAGCCCATTCAAAGTTAAAATGACTCTAGCGACCTAGTCTTGGATAGAAATACAAGTTCGTTCAACTAAAAAAATCTATGAGTCAACTCAGCTAGATTTGATAATTATATAAATAAGGTAAATAATTCTTTAGCTATCTTTAAATGAGTTTTGATGTAGTTTCAAATCGAAAACTATTTATAATCACATCAAACTATAGGAAATTTTGGTAAGAGCATTCACAGTAGCTTTCATATATTTATTTATATAATTACATTAAAAATCATATTTTTTTATCTTATTTCAATTAAATATAATACTTTTTATACCCTTATAATTATCTTTTCTCTCTCCTTCACTCACAACTACTTTAAAAAATATTAAAAATTATAAGAATTGAACAGTGATTCTTCAAATATACTGATCCATAATAACATTTTCTCTCTCTTTCACTCACAACCACTCAAAACCATTTCATATAATATATCAAACACACTCATGTATTTTTAAGTTCAATCATTATATCCTATTCATAATTTTAATTACTATTTCTACAGGACGAAGGGAAATCACTCGATTGTAGTATGGGGCCTCTCTAGATAACAAGTTATTGTTTAACCACCAAAGGCAAAGAAAGTGGCCAAATAATAAAAACAAACACGTTATCGTTCCTTTATCTCTCTACCTCTATTTTATTGATACATTTCTTTCACATATGAATAGGAGAAGGTGCATCTCCATTTTAAACTTCATATTTCTATTCTATAATTAAGATTTTTACAACGTGTTTTCATATTCCTATTTTGATATCTAGAATTATGATAAGATTCTCCGCATAACGTGAGGTGCGGGTGGTAAATCCTAGTTGATGATTAATAATTCAGTAAAAAGACACACCTTAAGAAAATTTGACACATGGGCCAATCATATTACACTAATGTATATTAAGCATATATATAGCTTGTTGGTTTAACGTTGGAAAATGTCAAGAAAGTTAATAAAAAATCTCAAGTTTAACGATAAAACGTCGAGTAATTTATTTTTGGTAAATTCAAAGTAAAAGTTTAATTCATGGAAGTTTTGGGACAAATAAAAAAAATGTCATATATGTTTAAATTTAAACCAAACTTTAGTCTTGAGAAAACTATTTATAAATTAATGATTAACTAATGTTTAATAACTTGAACCTATTTAAAACCTTTTAACATACTCATATCTTTAAATACTATTTATCATTGTGCGAGTCCCCAGTGTCTTCAATGTTATTTTTAATTAGTTGATATCATATCATCCATATGTTATATATATTGAGTTCACAAATTATAAAGATAATTATAAGCAAGTCTTTTTCAACTAGTTAATTTTTTTTACGTTCATTAGTTCAATTATTAATGCATACAAGGAATTCCGTACGACTAATTGGCTATTTGATAGCCTATTAATGAAAACATTAATATGGAAATATGAAGATGTTATTCCTGAATCAGTAAAAGATGAGGGCGTTTGTTTCAGATAAAAATAACTTTTAATCATTTCATTTAGCATTGAATGGTTAACCTCCATCTTAATGCCGAATGAAAACCCTTGTTATTATATTTTTGAACGGTCAATGAATAATTATTAAGTCCGGTCACCCGGGTAAACCAATTGTCGAAAAGCCACCCACACCCGCAAACACAGGCAACGCTGATGACCCGGCTCGCTCACCATTCCAAGGAAACCCACCACCCAAAAGCACACTGTGATAAAACCATTAGCCCACTTAAAACATATTGCATCTAGTGAGACTCCAACCCATGACCTCCACGTTGGAAATTCATGGGGTGTCCCATTCTAAACCATTTGATCTAGGACTCATTTTGCCCCTCAAAAATTTAAAATTCCCACACACACCCATCGACTCCCAATCCACCGGTGACTACCACCCTCTGCCTACTACATCCTTTCTACCGCCTCGCTAGCACGTCGCCACCACCCCGTCGCCGATTCGCCACCGCCCTGCCTCACCATCGCCGGTTCCTACCTAGATCGATTCTTGCTTTTAAAAACTCTGGTCAAAAGGATCTTTTTCTCTTGTAGCTTATTGAGTATCTTCTTGCTGAAAATGTGGGTTGATGTTGGGGTTAACATTCTCCGGCAGCTTTTGAGTATCTTGTTTGTTGTTTGGGCTGTGAAACTTGAATCATAGTTCAAGATTGATGAAAAGTTTTGATATGAGTAATGGTTCTCGTTGATGACAAAAGTTATGATATGGATGTTTGGGATTTGATTAAAGTTTGTAATTTTATTATCTTTATAATGAAATAGAAGTGGATTTGTTAAGATGGTTTGCGAGAGTGGTATAGTTTTGTAAATTTTTATTTGTTTTGTTATGAAAGTCATTTTGTGGTGTTGTTCAGAAATCTAAACAAACATCACTTATTGGTTTAATACTTACCGGCTCAGAGCCTTTTACCCAATCAAACATTTTACTGGTTCTACACTTAATCACACAAAGGTTACCAAACAACCCGTAACTAAACTGAACAAGAACAAACGTTGCACTCGACCACTCATCATGAACGTTAAAAAATATGTTAATTTAGTTTAGTTCATCTACGTTTGTTGTTAACTAAAGTTTGTCTTTTTATGTATTTTATTTGTTAGTGTTTAGTTTATCATCATATATAACATTTAAAGTAGAAATCCTAGCTAGTCATTTGAAGCTTTTGTCGTTAAACACTTAATCATTTAAAACTCACATCATTGAGTTATTATTTAAGAGAATTATCTTTATAATTAATTTGTCTAACTTGTACGTTTGTGTTGAGATAATATATGTTTACGATTATATATTTAAGTGCTTAATTTTATATTTATTTAAAGTGATTATGTTTAATGTGTGAGATTAAAAATGCTATATTTTTTAATATTATATGTTTGTTTCCGTTCCTTAAATTTAAACACGAACAAACACATTGGTTCAGTAAATGTGTTCGTGAACAAGTTCAGGTAAACGAACAAACACAAACAACGTCTCTCTTTCATGCCGGTTCGTTTACGTTCTTTATTTAATCAGAACGAATTTGATCGAAATAAAATCCATATGCATTCGTGCTTATTCTTTATTTGATCGAAATAAAATCCATATGCCAAAATGTCGACTTGTCACACGAGCCCTTGGGTAATCCCGAGTCAATACCAAGAATGCGCGATGTTAGGAGATACTTTTTTTTTGAAATGAGAGTAAACATGAACTTGCCCCCTAGGTTAACCTCGGCGGGGTCCTGCACCACGTAAAACGAGCAAATTTTCTTGTTGTTCTTCGTGTCAGTTAACTTGATTCCGCCACCCTTGGCCCAGATCACTGGGCCAATGTAGTAGGGAACATTGTTCAACACTTTTTTCCCGGTGACGTCGTATACTGCATCTTTAGTGGCGGCGGTGGTGGCAGCAGCGACAATAATGGTGGTGGTGGGGATTGATATAGTGGTGACGACGAGGACAACGAAGATAACATAAGAAAATAGGGGATTCATGTTATAAGATCTTTTGATCAATGTGTGGTACGTGTAATAATAAGTTAGAGTTTTGTATTTATAGGCTGGTGTATATATATATATATATATAATAAAAATTAAAACAATTATTTTTATAATGGTTTGTGACACGTTTATTATGCTTGCATTATAAGTCGTTATCAAGTATTTACAACCATGGCATTTGTTATTGTAGAACAGCTTTGTGCAAAACTTCTTTTAGTGTATTGATAAAAGATAAATATAATAATGGTGGTAAGCAATTGCTTGTCCATTAGTCAACAAAAATCAACAATGTCATTTTTAATTAAACTAGCATGTTTAAACCTACGCTTTACAGGCAGTGTGGGATCAAAACTTATTAACATTTATATAACATGATAAACATGTTAGAATGTTAAATTTGTGAAACCAATTCAAAAAGTACGTAAAAGCCCCTTGGAATGGTATGGTCAAAAGCACTAGGCAACATAAAAGATTATTTAAAAAAAACGATCACATTTTCTTCTACTTTAATAAACGGATAATCTCACATTGATATTCCGAGACTGTCACATGGAGAGCAGAGATTGGTCCCGAGAACATTGTTCTTGTCTCTCGAACCAATATGCGAAATTACTATTAACTTAATAGCATAGCATGAATTGCAGTTTTAACGATATTCGGTTGGTATTATTGCTAATGCAAATGGTGTCCAACATGTGTATTATTTTATTATTTAAATATTTATCAACGGATTCTGATAATTGATGAATACAATTTTTCTATCAACATTTACACTTGAAGTAACTCGGGTCTAACCGTCCAACATGCGTTCTTAAAAAAAAGAAAATTGGACGTCTAGCTAGTAATTAGTAAGTTAATAACATTAAGTAAGTAATTATTCGTTTATATCAGTGATTAAACATTTGACCTCCGAAAAATACAAAAGCTTCCCATCTCCTTCTTAAATCCATACGTTCCATTTAAGTATTTCAGTGATTATTTAATCACATTACAAAACTACAGTTTATTTAATCAAGTATATAAAAGTAAAATCATGTTCATTGTTGTCATAAAAAAGACCTAATTAAGCCTTCTTGAACATAACCTTAAAAGGCAAATCACTTATAGCTAGACGCCTGCTACCATTTTCAGCAATCTTGACTCCAATATCTCCACAAACAGGCCTGCAAATGCTGCACACACTTGGGCAGTATACAAGCTTGTAATCGCCGTCGAATTTCTCTATCTTGAACCAGTTGTTTATGGTCTCCCGACCGGGGTTTCCAGGCGTGCCCGAGGCCGATACAATGAGTTGTTCCTCGTACCGCACGAGGCCCCAAACGTTAGACTGAACACAAATCGATTGAGCCTGGAATATAATGTTAAAATCGGTGGATTCTCGAATGACGCCTTTTTTGAGATCTACTGGTGTAAATGTCAACGGTAGACCGTTATCGACTTCTTGGTCTTCTTGGACTACATCAAGCGGGCACAACTCGTCTCTCGTGCCACCTAGTGTTAAGCCACCACCCATTCCCCGAACAACAGGCAAGATGTAGAATTCTGTTCCGGAGCGGAGTAAGTTTCCATCGACGTCGTGAACCGGATCCGATGACTCTTGGCATACAGAAAATGAGATTGTGGACATAAGAAGAAAAAAGAACAATGTATTCATCTTTATTAATTAGTAATTGCTATAAAGGTTTCTTGGATTGTTGATAGTGTAGGTATGTTGCATGGGGATGACATGTATTTATAGGGAAGATTTGTGAGGAATAGTCGTGAGCGACACATATCTTTCGAAACATAATTATACATTTACCGTTAGAAAAATAAAATTCTTAAGCGACACATCAACATTTTATGTAAAAATCAGATGATTCCATCATATCATTTAACTTGAAATTTGAAGTTAGGCGCATACCATTGAATATGATATATTAATATTGAAGATGACAAAAGAAGCTCAACTTATAGATGTCAAACTCGCTTTAATTATATAAAATTTTGGTCAATATTAGATAGATATGACTTTGAATTACATCAAATCAATTGGATATTGATTTCTTTTATAACGGTTACTAATTAAAACCATTAACACTTAATATAAAGTTAATGGATATTATTCCAACCATTCATTTGGGGCCAAATGGATCTTAGTTGTTTAAAATGGGTGAGATTAGGTTCAGTGACATTTTATGGAGTTTGGAGGAGTAGGGTTTCTTTTTAGATCTTGACCGCTTCTATGACGAGTTGATGTAAACTAAATGAAATAAAATACGAATGTTAACATTTAATACTTAAAGAAAAATGATTATATAGATATTGGAAATAATACTGTTAAAACAAGATATATTGGAACATTGGTTCGAAATTAATCGGCTATGCTATGTGCTACAATGAATCAGTTTGAAATTCTTTATATCAAAACGTATAAATCAAACACTTTACAATGGTATATTTGAAACCTATGAATCGATCATGTTCTTGTAAAGTGAGTGTCAAGGAACACGATAGTGAATATAAAAACAAAAAATAATGAAAACATATTATATATGATCCCGGTTTAGTTTTGAATAAAATTACCAACGAAAAGTTGATAAAAATAAAATACCACAATTGTTTATTTGATATTTCATAGAACGTTATATTTTAAAAGTTATAAGCGGAAAACAAAATGCGGGTAAAACTAATTACAAATGTTTAAGATCCAGTTTGATTTTAAATAAATATTACGCCAGAATGTAAATAAATAAAAATACATTGCAACAGTATGCTTGGATTTTCATAAAACATTATAGTTTAGAAGTCATAAATGGGAAACAAAATGTAGTTACAAGTAAATATAAACTAGTTGGAATGTCCGCGCGTTATGACGGTACGGTTGTTGCATGATTTTCTGGGAATTTGATTTTAGTCGGTATCAGCTCGGTGCGTTATGACGTAAATTAAAAAATCAAAACATAATTATTGAAAAAATTGTAAAAGAAAATAATTACTTATATTACAAAAGTGTTTAAGACAATTATATTATTCCAATAAGAATAGTGAAAATATGGGTGGTATTATGGTCGAAAATCACTTATTATCTAGATTTTAGAGAGGTTTATTTTATGAATGTAGGTTAAAGTTTGATGATCATCGAAGTTAGTTTTGGTGGTGATTTGCGTATACCAAAAAAAGTTAATGGATAAATTATCACCACAAATTATCATCTTGATTGTTATTGAGCTGTTAACAACTGATAAAAGAAAGGGGAAGAGGGATTATTGCTCAATCACAATATATAAACGAAATTGAAAGTAAATGGTGATTTTGTTTGACCACGTGTATATGTTTTAGCATTTGTATTATAAGCAATCATATATTATACTTTATTGTAAGGACATAAATGAAATAAAATAATTAATTTTTTGAAATTTAAGCATTACTTTTCATATGGGTATCCTAATCCATATGTAAAATTATCATTCTATCATCCTCTCACTTTTATTGTAAAAAATATAAATAAATATTAAAATTATTAAACTTATGATATGCCCCTAGAAAAATATTAGTATTATAGTTATTATAAATATGAAGATTTATATAAGTTATATACTTAAATATTTAAATAAAATAATATACTTAATTAAAATATTATTTAGTTATAAAAATATAATTAGTAAATATAAATTTAAATGTTAATTTATAGTATCATAAATAAAATAAAAATTAATGAAGTGAATTAAATAATATCATATTATTAAATAATATATTAATAATGTTTATTAAATACATGAAAGAGACAATGGCAAAAATGTCAAGTTTTATAAAATTTAATGGATAAATTTATCATATTACCCTTTAAGTGTCTTAAAATTTTAACTAAATCCCTATTCTACCCTCTTAAATGTGATGTACTCATTTGTACATGTTGCTTTAAAACTTATATTTTTGACAAAATTACATCTCTATACAAAAAGATTTATTATACAGTAGTATAGATAAAAACAATAAAATATAAGTATTAAAATATTCAAAATATATGTATTAAAGTTACCCAAAATAAATATTAAGATACTATTATCTACGCTCAAGTAATTTAAGCTCAAGTATTTTAGCGGTGACATCACTACCCTCACAATTTTTTAGAACATAAAATAAATTTCATTTTGAAATAAAAATAAAATTTCAAACCAGGTAGAATTTTGTGAGTATTTGAAGTGTTAAATAAATACAAGTTAGTGGATATCCCAACAACAAAAGGCGAGATGAAGCCGAAGTGGCTTTTGAAAGCTGCGACATATAGCCGAACTGGGGAAGCCGTTATGATGGTGTAAGCGTGCCTAGCCGAGAAGCTATGAAGGGTAGCCGTTAAAAGCCCCCACCACCCCTTAGTACATAACATTCGTAACGAAGTTTGTAAATCTAAATCATTACACAGATTTCATTTCTAGTTACATTTTGTTTTGAAAATAGTTTGGGTATGTAATCTTTAACCGAATCTCACGTACAACGAGTAGAAGATCTTTGCATTGTTAACAATATCGAATTCATCATTACCTCAATCTTTACATTCGTAAAATGTTCTAACGTTCATATCGTGACACCAAAGTTGGGTTTACATAAGTGTAAAACCCACGAATTTGTGAACCCCATTCATCTCCCAAATGTCCATTCTCTATCAATCTTTCACTTTAACGACCATCTCCCCACTCGTAATCCAATAATCCGATCCCCCTTTCACACCCACAACCACAAGACCCGCCCGACTGCATCTTTGACCCGACTCAGATCCGGTATTCGATCCATTGTGAAATGCAGAACAAGAACCCGCCATTGTTGCTGCTCAAGTTCAACAATGTCACTTCAGGTTCTCTTTTATTGTTAGTCATCGTGCATTTGTATTGATTTTAAGGATTCGTTTGAAATTGAGGTTGCAATTGGTGTATACCAGAAAGAATTAGATGAAAAGGGTTCTTGATTATAGAGCAAATTCGTGATGTAAAGTAGTTGAAAGGGATTTTTGATGTAGAAAAAGTATGAAGATTTAAATTTCTTGAGTAGTTTCTGTTGAGTTGAAAAAGTTCTTTAGATCATGGTTGCTTTAGGGTTTACTCTTTAGTCTTTATAAAGTCAGATAATTAAATTTGGTTTTGTTGCAGATACTGCTAACCTGCTTATACGAAACTAATTATATGACCCCCTAAATAATCAGATAATAGACACTAGAAACTGATTGTTGTCTATAATCATCGGTTGTTGCGGCGTCGACATTTGTAATTATTGTTCCTAATTTGCAGGATAGCCTATCTTATTCTCGCGCATATTGGGTCTCTAGATCAATAATTGCTTGGGATGTAGATGATGTTGGCGGTTCGTGTTTTTTATACTCCAGTAAATCTGCTGCTTTATCTGTCGCAGCAAACGGGATTGAAGGTGTGTGCCCTACATTCTGCTCATTATGGTATACTCTTGATTAGAATCTTTAATATATAATCACATTTGTCACTAACAGGCTATGATTTAAATATTGAGCTTGAGAGACATGATCAAAGGCTTCCAGAAAATGTAAGATAACGGTGATATCCCCTCTAGACGTTGCTGCTTGTTATGATTCATTAGTATGTAGTAGAAATGTAGAGTATGTTTGGTAACGTTTTAGTTTATGATCATTCATTTTGGCTTGATTTTCCAACTATCATATATCAAAATTGCAGGTGCGATATAAGTTTCCTCATATAAAAGACTATAAGGCTTTTAAGGTCCCTGCGGCTTTGGATCTCAAAGTATCCTCAAAGACCACTGGCTGTTGCATTATTTGACTGTAAGTATTTATGCATAAACATAGTACCTTAAATATTAGGCATCCCCCATGAAAGATTTTATTGATGATGTATTTGTTGCCTGGATTGCTTATAATGGATTACTGTATTCATATTTTGTAATCACACTTTTGCTACTGTTTGCAGCCAGTGGACAACGCAGTAGTGTTACTGGTTTGCAGCTACCTGGTGTCATTGATGACATTTTCTCTTATACGGGCCCTCTTGGTGCTATCTTCTCAAATGAAGTTGTCTCCCTTTATCTTTGGGCTCCAACCGCTCAAGTAATTTTATTTCTTCTTTTTGCCTTTGCTTGAAATATGTAATATTATTCTTTTGGGGGGGGGGGGGGGGGTGCTTGGATGTGTGACTTGAAAGTGCATATTGGATATTCGATAATCATAAAATCAGCTATAGTAAAAGTACAACAGGTGTATGAGATACTGTTTTTATTTGCTTATGCTATTTGAAGTTGTAATAATTAGATAATCAAATGTTTGAGTGTGTACTGATTATTTAAGGAGTTAGTAGATAAAACGACAAAAGAAGTCATATTTGTGAGAAAGTAAGACATAATGTGTGTATAGCATCTCATATCTAATTAGAAGTAGGAGGTGTAGTCCATGTTGTTGCAGCTGTTAAAACTCGGAAATTTTAACCCCAAATAATCATATAACTAGAAGCAGAATTTGTTTATCCCAACATCAAGTTGCAACAATCAAATAATCAGTTATACTAAGCAAATCCAAACACCCCGTTAATGGAACTTACTGTGTTCGTGTGTGTCTTACGTCCTAGAACAGAATGTACGTGCACTCATTTATAATGGGCCTTTTGGTGGTGAAGCCCTAGAGATTTTTCAGCTTAAGGAATCCAATAGTGTTTGGAGCATTGATGTTCCAAGAAGTTTGGAGGGATGTTATTATGTCTATGAAGTATCCGTCTACCATCCAAGCACCTTGCGGATAGAAAAGTGTTTTGCGAATGACCCTTATGCTAGAGGGTATGTTCATTGTGTATGCCTTTGCAAGTGAGCACATATGTCTTCTTGTGTTTTTTCTCTAACACTATTTTCTTGTTTTGGGATTTTGGTAGGCTCTCAGGTGACGGCAAGCGTACTTTTTTAGTCAACATTGATTCTGATGCTTTAAAACCTGATAAATGGGATAATTTGGGAGATGAGAAGCCTGATATTGCATATTTTTCTGATATCAGTATATATGAACTGCATATTAGAGATTTCAGGTATGTTAACATTCTGCTAAGCAGGAAACAGAAGAGAAAAATAATAATTATTATGATTGTTTATTTGATTCCATACAGCGCTAATGACTCTACGGTGCATCCTGAAATTCGTGGAGGTTATATTGCCTTCACTTCTCAGGTTGGTCTGGATTCCCTACTTTTTATAAATTTCTAGCAAAAAAGATGAAATACTGCAAACTCTGACTATTATTTTGTTGAAGGACTCTGCTGGTGTATCTCATTTAAAAAATTATCAGATGCTGGTCTCACACATATCCATCTTCTACCGACCTTCCAATTTGGTGATGTTGATGATCGAAAGGAAAACTGGAAGTTTGTAGGTAACAGAAGCTCTTCATTTCGTTCATCCTGATCATTAAAAGTTACTATGTTTTTTTCAATTATAAAAGTAGTGTCTCTTTGAAAGAACTGAAAGCTAAAGAAAAGTTGAATATTTTTGTTGTTGCCATGAAAAAGATCAGATATGGAGATGCTCAAATCTCTGCCACCAGATTCTGCTGAGCAACAGGAATACATCACATCTATCCAAAATGAAGATGGATACAATTGGGGGTACTTCGTGCTCACTAATTCCTTATTATTATTTTTTCTCACATGTTACATTAATTTGTCTTGTTCAAAATTTTATCAATTTCTTACACATGGATAGATAACTAATCTTCTTTAGCATTTTTCATAAAAAAGCTATAATCCGGTGCTTTGGGGAGTCCCTAAAGGAAGTTATGCAACTAATCCCAATGGCCCATACCGTATAACTGAGTTTCGGAAGATGGTGCAGGTTATTATTTATCTCTCCATTGCAATTTTTTCTTTAATTAAGAAGCGATAATCCCTTATTGGTTGATGATTTTTATTACTTATATAACCAATTGCAGGCACTTAATCGTTTAGGCCTTCGGGTTGTGTTGGATGTTGTTTACAATCATTTACATGGAAATGGACCTGTAGATGATAATTCTGTACTTGACAAGGTTGTTCATTTAACTTCAAAATTCATTTTCTATGCTTGAAAACTTTAGAAAAAAGTAAATGTAGCACTTATCATGGAATGAGGAGAATATACTAAAAATGAATGCAACAATCCTAATTTTGAATCCTTTATAGATTGTTCCAGGTTATTACTTAAGAAGGAATGCAGACGGTTTCATTGAGAACAGTACATGTGTAAATAACACTGCTAGTGAGCATTTTATGGTTGATCGATTAATTGTTGATGATCTCTTAAACTGGGTAGTCAACTATAAGGTAAGATTACCATGATACCTTTTTATGCACTGTGTATTTATATATGTTTTTATTATTTATTTAGTTTACCAAGTATTTAACTACAAACTAACAACTACATTGACGTCTTACAGATTGATGGTTTCCGGTTTGATCTTATGGGTCATATGATGAAAAGTACCATGGTATAAGACCATACCTTATTCTCTTATATTTCCTCCACCCCGTGACCATCTTAATGTTTGATGCATATACAGTTTAAGAAAAAATCTCCAACTGCCAATCAAATATCTTAAATGCCACCAATGGTGGCAACATAGAAAAATCATGTGGGTCTCCAACAATACTACCGGTTTTTATAATAATAGCAGTTGAACGGGAAGTAAACCAAAAGAAAACTTTCAGATGATGTGTAACTTCTTTTTCTAATCACAGATGAGGGCTAAGGACGTGCTCAAAAACTTATCAAAGGATGTACATAAAATTGATGGTTCAAGCATTTTCATGTAAGAACGAACATGCCCTAAGAAGTGGTTCAATATTAATTTATAATTTTATGCTCTAGTAATTTCATTATATGAGTTTCACTTAAATATTTCTTTGATAATTTGTTCACTTTTTCAGATATGGTGAAGGTTGGGATTTTGGTGAAGTGGCAAACAATGGTCGGGGGATAAACGCATCACAGTTGAATCTTGGAGGAAGTGGAATCGGGAGGTGCACTTTTAGTTTAATGCTATATCCTTTTTCTTTATATATAATTAAGTCAATTCTTGTAATTATTGTATTTCAATATGGTATTTGATTGTGTATTTTATTCAGCTTTAATGATCGAATTCGGGATGCATTGCTTGGTGGTTCTCCATTTGGTCATCCTCTTCAACAAGGTTTCCTCACAGGATTATCTTTGCAAGTAATGCTAATGTATCATTTATTTCTCCCTATTGGTTATTTTATTCTGTAAACTTTTATCTTATTTAGCCAAAAAGATTGTAATTTTTTCAATGGTGACCTTTTACAGCCAAATGGTCATGACCATGGTACTGAGGCTAATGCAGCGCATATGCTTGCTTTATCAAAGGATCACATTCAGGTAAAGTACCCTTCACAATTGATGACGATGATGAGAACGATCTTTTCTAAATTGTATAGGCTGATACTTTGAGAGCCTAAATGGTCTCAACTATGTTAAATCATGTTTTCTAAATTCCCTAATTATATACTTTAGTGATGAACATCATTATCATTTGTCCACTTTTATTTCTAGATTATGTTCATACATCTTGATATGTTTTGTTTTCAAGTACTCACCACTTAAGGTTTTTTAGGTTGGGATGGCTGCAAACCTGAAGGATTTTGTGCTAACAAACTGTGATGGTCAAGAGGTAAAGCAACATCTCAGGTTTCAACTACAGTTTGAGTATTAGTGATCATATGTTTTTGTATCTTCCAACTTTCTTTTAGAGGTGCAATAACTTAGCACAAAAGTAAATGGATCAAACAGGCCAAAAGCCATCCTTGGGTGAAATTTTAATGCATAAAACCTTATAAAGCATGTTGTTTAAAAAATAAATGTTATTGAAAGAATGCAAACTTTTTATCATATTTGGCACTATAATTGTTATTAAAAGAGTTCAAAGAATTGAAACAAAAGTGTTTTGTGGTCAACCCAATCAGTTTCAATTCATTAAAGTTACTTGTTTTGACCTGTACTCAACTGCCAATTGTCCAAAATCTTAGATATCTTGTTTTTCCTCAAAAATATTTTGATCTTAGGTTAAAGGGTCAGAAATTTCAACTTATGGTGGAGCTCCTGTTGCATATGCGTCGCAACCATGGAAACAGTAAGGTTTTGTCATATTTAGAATGTGTACTCTCTTTAGTTGCTTATTTAATAGTGAGTTTCATCTTTTGTGCTCTGTGCACATTTGTTTCTTTTTGCAGATTAACTATGTGTCTGCTCATGACAACGAGACCCTCTTTGATATTATTAGTTTAAAGGTACACTAAATTAAGCTTGTACAAAACTTGGTTCCTTTTGTATTATGTTCTAACTAGTTCTTTAATGTCAAAGACACCAATGGAAATTTCGGTTGATGAGAGGTGCAGGATAAACCATTTAGCTACAAGCATCATAGCACTTTCCCAGGTTGTGAATTTTCATCTAAGGATGTATCTTTTACTCTGCCTCCGAAAAGAATACATTTCACAGTTCTTATCTAACTCAGTAATACGTAAAACTGTCCACAACAATTGTCTTAAAAGTGAGTTTTTTTCAGGGGGGCAGACAGAATATTTACTAATACTTTGAACCTATTATTTAATATGCCTGTAACTGAAGGACATAAATGACAAATTTCCAGGGTGTTCCCTTTTTCCATTGTGGAGATGAGATACTACGTTCCAAGTCTTTAGACCGTGACTCGTACAATTCTGGTGACTGGTTCAATAGGTATGATTTATATTCACTTTTAAACCCTCTTGTTACATGAAGAAGGAAGTAAAAATCACACTAAGTTTATTTTAATATATATAAATTCATCTTTACAGGATAGATTTTAGCTACAACTCAAATAATTGGGGTGTTGGCCTTCCTCCAAAAGAGAAGAATGAAAAGAGCTGGCCATTGTAAGATTTTATTGTTCCGATCTGACTCTTGTTTAATTTGCCTTTTCTATTTCACATCCTTTGACCATTTTCTAATTTTAATACTCACGTTGGCCCTGCTTGACTACATATAACTTGCATAAATAAAAGCTCGACTCTTTTAAAATATCTGTAATAACCTTCAGTCGAAACATTAGAGAAAAATTTTTAGAGACCAGTTTTAATGCCACCAATTTGATTTTTGCTAATAGTGATGATGACTTGAATGCTTTGTTTCTTGTTCAGAATCAAACCAAGATTGGCTTCCCCATCATTCAAGCCTGATAAAAGTCACATAATATCTGCATTTGAAAATTTTCAAAATCTGTTACTTATCAGATACTCTTCAGTTCTCTTTCGCTTAAGGACTGCAAATGCTATCCAGGTCAGCATCACCATGAATCTTTAATGTACTGAAAACTTGAGAAATTATATATGCGTTCTAGGGTATGAGCTTGAGGTGGAAGCTCCCACCCACGTACTTATAAATGGGGTAATATGCTCAAATAGGTAAAATAAAAATAGCTTAAATGTGTCAAACGGGTCGAAAGTCACCCAAAGTGTTTTTTTAATATACATAAAAACTCCTAAAGTTTTTTATTCGGAAAATAGGATTATTTTTGAAAAAATAAAAGAATTTGTAATCATACATGACATCAATGATTGTTTAGAAAAATTTTTGGGACAGAAAGTGTCTTGGATCTAGCTGATCGAAGCAGACACCTTTACCAAAAAAGTTTTTGGTTCTAGCTGACCGAAGCAGACACCTTTACCAAAAAAGTTTATCTGTTTTGATCCATTACACTTTGCAACCCAAACACTAACAAAATTGAAGTCCAGGAACGAGTACGATTGCACAACACTGGTCCATCGAATATCCCAGGCGTCATAGTAATGAGTATTGAAGATGGACACGAAGGCATTCCAGGCTTGACTCCCCTTGACCCAATGTAAGCAATCTCTAACTTTGTACTACAGTTTTTACTCATTAAATGTCATTTAAACATCAAATCAAGACTTATTTATTTATTTTTATCATAACAGCTATTCATACATTGTGGTGATTATAAATGCTTGCCCAACTGATATCTCATTCACAAGTCCTGTGTTACGTGGGAAAGTTCTCCAGTTGCACCCAGTGCAGGTGTGTTTTGTTAGAAATAAACACTGTGTTGAAAATTGCAATTTCTTGTTTCATTAAAGATTTGTGTCTTGAAAAATGCAATTGCTTGTTTGTGCAGATGATGTCAACTGATAAATTAGTGAGGAACTCGACATATGATCCAACCAAGGGATGCTTCTGTGTTCCTTCAAGGACAACTTCTGTGTTTGTTGAGCCTCGCAACATTCAAGGATAGATGGAATTTACTACTAGTGTTCCCCAAAATGAGTTGACTTTTAAGGTCAATCCTGTTTTCTTTTTGAATAAGTGATGCCTATTTTTCTACACATCCAACTCCAATAAGAAGTTTCTTATCTGCAGTAATTGTCATAAACTTCAATGTAGTTAAAAAAACATTTGAAATTAAATAAAATTTATATTAACTTTTTAATTCGAAACCATTCTGTTTGACCTCAAAATTCAAATTTATGGACATGCTACCCCTCATTCTTAAGTAGAGTATGCATAAAGTCATTGTCTTGAAAGCTAAGACAAATTGGTTTTATGTATTTGCTGTTGCCTTCTGCACCCACACTTCACGGATCAAGAGTTTTTACATTTTACATTTAGGCATCACTGGACTGTTATTAGGATTATTTGGTTATTGCCATTTCAACTTACGAAGACGTGCATCTTTCACTTATACATGTTGATATGGTCTAACAGCTTATATATCCCACTTGTAAAGTACAAGTGGGAAATGCATGTAAATGCAAGTTGGAATATGGGGATAATATTATAATTATGTGAAAGTCAGCTCCTGCTTTTTTGTCTGCATTGCTGATCACTGATCAGTTGTTTGGAGTTCCTACTTGTATTTAAATAAAAGAAAATTACCTAAATGAACATTTGACCAAACAAGATTACTAAAATAACCATTGACCAAATAAAATACAAAAAAGAAACATTCAGTTTGACCCCTCGCCAATGGCGAGGAATACCCATATTCCCTCGCCTATTTTTCCTTCGCCCACGTGTAAATATCTCGTCCACGTGAAAAATGGGTAAAATTATCTGGTTAGCGAGGGGTACAACAATCGAGGCGTGGGATTTGACCCACCCCTCGTCGAGTTAGCGAGGGGTACAACAAACGAGGCGAGGGATTTGACCTTGATCTCGCACACCGAGGCGAGGGAAACGGCAACCTAGGCGAGGGATTTGACTCGATCTCGCACACCGAGACGAGGGACCACATTTCAGGCGAGGGAACGACAACCTAGGCGAGGGATGTGATAAAACTCTCGTCGAGTCAAAGGTGAAAGTCAACGAGGGTTCGTAAATTAGGGGCGAGGGATTTGACCTTCGGGGGCGAGGGATTTGACATGTGGCGAGGGACACGAAAACCCAGGCGAGGACCTATTTAAATTGTGAATCCGAGTGTGGGGGACCATGTGGGTTCGGTTTACATCAAAAGAAACCTATTTTTTTTTCTAAAAGTTTACATTTTTATAAATAATCTTCTAAGTTTATAAATCATTGTAATGGAACACGAGGTTAGTGTTTTTCTTCTTAATTTCTACTTCTATTTTTACATAAATTTGTTATTACGTGAATGTATTATTATTATGTTTAACATAAGTTTATTATTTTTATGCAGGGTTTTTATACATCTAACAGTATTACTATTAGATGTAATGTTAAAGTTGCAAAACAAATTTATAATAAACTAAAAAACAATCCTGATAATCTTCTTATATTTAATAGCACATGTTTTGCAAATTGGTTATCATGTTAAAGTATTAATAATGATGCATCACTTATTCATTTAATTTTACAAACGCAAGTTCCTATCGAAAATCCGGAGAACGTTATTAACTTTTCAATTAATGGACAAAATCTCCGATTTGGTCCTAAAGAATTTTGTATCATTACCGGGTTTAAATTTGGTAAAATGACGCGTCAAATAATTCAAACACAACAAGTTTTGTCCATACCATTTTTCATCAAAATGGAATATATAAACCTACGTTAGATGATCTAAGAGAAGTTTTTGAAAACAGATTACACATGTTAGATGATATAACTGTTATAAAAGTTTGTTTATTATTACTTGTTCAACAAAGTTTTATGGGATTAGAAGGAAAAAATAATTTGAACAATCAACTTTTAGATTTAGTTAATGATTTAGGGGCATGGAATGGATTTTCGTGGGGTACATATCTTTGGAATTATACTTATCCTCATATTTATAATGCTCTTTTTAAAAACGAAAGAGAAAAAAGAAAAAAACTACGATACATCATAAAAGGATTTGTTTGGGCATTTAAGGTAATTTTAAATTTGATAATTTTAATTATATTCATAAATTTCTGTTATATATTAGATTAAAATATTTTATTTGTTATAGATTTGGATTTATGAAGTGTTTCTGATAATGAATAATTATGCAAAACGACGTGGGTTCGTGCCAAGGGCCATTGATTGGCCTCGTATGAGTTTAATAACGTGGGAACAAACGTTATCTATACTAAACAACTCAAAAGAGGAATTACAGTAACATTATTTAATTATGTTAATAATAATTTTTTATAAAATTTCAAGGTCATTATCTACCATCAAACATTGTTTCCACAACGTTTGATAAATCGCTTCAATCATACAGAATAAGCTGTCTATATTGGGGTGAAATTCCACCCGAACATGAAGAAATAATATTTGAACATTCTGATCCTAGTGGAAATAATGTGCCATACGTTGATGATTGTTTTAAAAATCAAAATAATTATTCAGAGCAGCCCCAGAATCGGAATAATTATTCGGAGCAGCCCCAAAATCAGAATAATAGTCACTGTTGTGACCCGAAAAGCATTGAGGAGTTCATCAATTACTTGTAATTATTAATCATATCAATTATTATTAAGTTTATATCTAAAACAAAATGTGTTGATTAAGTGTTTTTTTGAAGGATAATATTTTAAAAAAGAGAATCCAGGAACGCATATTCCGAAGCAAACTTTTGAAGAAAATTTAGAAGAGATAAGTGTACCCGTATAATTGTATAATTTTTTGATATTTAAATGCAACTTATATAATTTTGTGTTTTAGTTTAATACAAGTCAATTTGTAAATTCTCCCCCTCAAATGTTTGGATCTCCTTTATCTACTAGGCCTAATATTGAGAAGGTATTACCGTCTTTATATTAATACTTAATAATTTTTATTATTACATTAAATAACACACATAATTATTATTTTGATTTAGATCGTATTGTCTCCTATTTCTGGAATGCGTAGCAAAGAGAAGGTATTATTTAATTATTTTTTTCCTATTTTTTTAATATTATTTAATTTATTATTTGTTCTTATTATTTATTATTTTTTGTTTTTACTAACAGACAATTCCGATTGCGTTAAGAAAACGGAAACGGGAAATAAAACCATCGGCAGTTGTTAGTTCACCGTTTTTTGTTTTTAAAAAAGAAAAAAATAAAAATAACGATCAAAATAATGTTTTAGAATTATTCACTAGTGGTGATCATTTCACAACTTCTCTTACCGGGGATAGTGATCACATATCATCATTTTTGGGCGATTTACTTCAAATAGGAGATACAGATGGTTGGCTTGAAGCGGATGTAAGCATTCTTTTATATTTTCAGCATACTTATATATATTTTTAATTTCCAACATCTATGGGCTTGGGTGAACTTTTTATTACGGTATAGACCAACAAATGCACATTGGTGTATTTATCCTCCATGGTTTACAATATACTTATTCAAGATGAAAAAGTTATCTAGTTACGCAAACGGTTCTGAACCATTGTATCCACCTATTCGGGATGTTGATGAGGTAATTATACATTTTGCTTTTTTATATTTTTTTAAAATGTTTTAACTGATTATTTGTTACAGCTATACATTCCAATGAATGTTGCGTCTCAACATTAGATTTTGTTAAAAATAAATTTGTTAACATGGAGTGTTACAGTTTATAATAGGTAACACTATATTCCAATTATTAGTTTAATATTTAGTAATTTAAATATCATATGTGTATTAACAGTTTGGCGGGATCTTACAAAACAGAAATTGATACTATTATAAAACAAATAGACCGCGTGCTACCGAGATGGTTATACTATTATGGTTTTTTTCAAGATCGGAACATAACAATTTCTATACCCATAATTTTTGAACGAATTACACCGCCTACGGTGCCACAACAAGCCCCTCAATCAGGAGACTGCGGTGTTTGGGTGTGTATTATGCCACAACGTTTAATTAACGGAGAAGAATTATGTCCGGTTGAAGACGTACGCGTAACTGATCAAAACTTCCGAGAGAAATTAGCAAATTTATTGTATGAAAATTTAACTAATAGATATAAAGACAAATAAATTGTATATATTTTGTATTGTATATATAAATTGTATATAATTACCATTACTAAAAAATAAAATTAAAAATTTATTGGTGTGCTTTTTCTTCTATAAATATAACACCAACACTATCACACCAACACTATCACACCTACTATCGGTTATAATACTTCTCCTCACGTGATCAGTATTATGTAGATAAGAAATTTTTTAACAACACAGTAGAATGCTTTTGATCAGTATTATGTAGATAAGTTAGTATTGGTGTAGCAATGTGTATATTTGGTTTTGGAGGAGGACGTATATGAAAAACGAATAATATTTTTTTCTTGGTGAGATGAAGAGATTTTCTTGGTGAGATGAAGGGATTTTCTATTTGTTAAATGGTAGGATGAATGAAAAATTGGTTGTTGTTGAATGAAGATAGGTAAAGATATGATGGATTTTTGTTGGTGAAATAGATGAAGTTCAAGTTTTTGTAATGAATACTTGGTTCTATTTATAGGAAGGGAGAGTGGAATAATAATTAAAATATAAAAATTCATTTTAATAATATTACAAACATTAAACGTTAATACAAAATGTTTAAATAAAAAACAATATCATTTCAACATTAAGGTTCGTTCAAATGAAAATCTCATATTTGTGATGGTTGGCTAGTTGCGTCAAAAACGTATTCACGAAAATTTTCAGGGTTGACATATGTTGTGGGTTGATATGGATTACTACTTTCATCTGCCATTGATTTTGATTTTGAAACCTGTGATGGCAGTAGGGCCCTGCATTGGTCGCGGTTATGACCTTGTGTACAACATCTACTACATACAACCTCTTTTACTACCTCTCCACGTGACGGTATGCGTTTATTTTCTCGCGGTCTGCCAGCTTGTCTTTTATTCATCAGCGATGGCTGCACATGCACGAAATCAGAAGGTATCTCCCACTCAGATTGTGCTGGTAAAGGATTTATTGACTCCTCATATGTAGCCTTATATATATCTTTATTAAACCAGATTAAAGCCCAGTGACTACAATCTGTTATATTTAAAAACCTTGAAACAACAATCGCGTGACCACAAGGTAAACCAGAGAGTTTCCATTGTCTACAACTACATGTTTTGCTCCACAAATCAACCAAACCTTTTTTGCCTCCGTCTGCAACCTCAAATGTGTGATCATCGATTCCGGTCACAGTCCATGTTGCACTTTTTGCAATTCTTCTTGTTATTTTATTTTCTGCCCATTTTGTAAGACTATGTGGCAAATCACCTACAAAAATTAATATGTTAGTATTTTTAACAAATAACATAAAATATTATATTGATGTTTTATATAAAATATTACCTGCAATCTGTCTACAATTAAAATACCATTTTTGTAGATTTTCTTGAAAAAATTCAACGAGCCCAATAAGTGGTAGTTTTCTAGTATGTCGTGACAACGCATTGATAGACTCAGCGCTATTAGAAGTCATAATATTAACGACTTCCTAAACAGTGTGCTTTTGCCCATTTTTCAAACCTGACATTGACTAAAGTATTTTGAACGCGTGGAAGTACAGCGGTGAGTCTATAAAATTGCTCTCAAAATCAGAAACTCTGTAAGCTTTACAGGTCTGCCACCACAATGACTCGTAATTTTTTCCTTTCATCAACTTTAACCGCAGATTCACCATCAAATGACGACAACATAACCCATGATATGCATGTGGAAAGATAGTTCTGATTGCCATATCAATTGAGGCAGCTCTATCAGATATAATTGCCAAATTTGGATTATCACCAATACATTCTTTTAGTTTTGATAAAAACCATATCCATGACTCCCCGCTCTCTGTTTTACCAATACTGTATGCAACTGGTAAAATCTGATTGTTCCAACCATACCTATTGCCAAAAACATGGTGCCTAAAAACTTTCCCTTTAAATGTAGCCCATCGATCACAATTAAAGGCCGTAAAAATTGCACGAAACTTCAAATCTAAATAAAAGAAATAATGTTAGTATTATTAAAATATTATAAAAAACTATACTCAAATATTAACTTACCGCTGCACCGATCGCCACAAACAACATTTCAAAACGTCCCATTTCATCTACAGCAATTTCAGTGACCGTACCCGGGTTTGCTTTCTTCAAGTTGTAGCAGTAAATAGGAAGATGCGAAAACGATTCTTCTGGAGATCCTTTTAAAGTTTGAGCGCATAAGCTTTCCCACGCTAAGCTTGAGCGTACGATATGCTAACTTTAAATCTCTCTTTAATATCATTTATAATTTCTTTACCCCGGTAAATTTGACCACTATCTTTTAATTGGTCCTTAATGATATGACCCAATACCTTTTTGTTTGCTTGACGAATATTCGGATAAGTTTGTGTTCTTGAACAAGTATGTACTGAATTAAAATATCTAACTTGAAAAATACTTGTACTTTTAAAACAATACGCACGGATACACCAATCGCAACCATCGTTACGACATGACGCCTCGAATCTACTTTTTGATGATTTAACCACTTTATACTCTCAGTAAAACACATCGTACCCAATTTGAGTTGTAATTCTTCTTTGTTGTTGAAACAATCGCCTTCAGATATAGTAGACAACCCATAGCTAGTATTTTTGAGTGAATTATTTGTAGGATCCGCTAATGACTCCGGTTGTGAAAAAATATATCTTTATGAATTTTATACTCGAAATGATAGGAAGACGGATCCTCTTTTTCACAAAATTTATTATTTTTTGGTTTTCATAATCACATTCTTGTTTAACATCACTATAACTCTCGTATCCACAGGAATATCATTTAAATCATAAATAAACTTTTTAGTTTCGTTTGTAAAATTCAATTTTTTCCTGGACAGCAGAGCTACTACCAACAATATCACATTTTTCACTGACGAATAACGTAAAAATTTCGTTTGGACCATTAAGAACCACATTCATAAAATATAGTAAATCTTTATCATCAGAAATATCGATAAAATGAGTATACGTAGACATTTTATACGATAATCGTATATAACTTTGAATTTTCAGTTTTGAAGAAATCATATATTTTAATTCATCAAACGTTATATTACTAGATAAACTAAGAACATTTTTAACACATTTACCTTTTAATGGTAGATATTCTTTGACACCGTTTACAAAATGCCATTTACCACCACTGCATAGTATGATATTAACTGACATTTTTATAACTTTCAAAGAATTTTTAGAAGAAGTTTTTTTGAAAGAATGTAAGATTTGTTAAGAGTTAATATGGTATTTATAGAGGAAAATAAAATTATATTAATTTTTTTAGTAATAAAAAAACATTAGTTATTAAAATAATAATAAATATTAAAAAAATCTCGGATTTTTGTTTTTTTTTAAATTGGCGAGGAGTGGCATTTTCGTAAATATGGGCGAGGGAAACACATAATCCCTCGCCTAGTCAGCGAGGGACAGGTCGCGTGTCAGACCGAATGGGCGAGGGATGACACGTGGGCGAGGGATGACACGTGGGCAAGGGATGACACGTGGGCAAGGGATTATGTGATTCCCTCGCCATGTCAGCGAGGGTTGCCACGTGGCGGCCAACGATTGGTTTTTTTTTTTAAATTGAATTTTTGACCGGCTAGTTTTGTAATTTTGTTTGGTCAAATGTCCATTTAGATAAACATGTTGATATGGTTATAAAATTGTTACTGTAATTATATATCTCCTTTCATTTTCTAAATAACTGCAACAATTCCCATTTTTTAAAAGTTTTAAGGTAAATTTACCTATTTGTTCACAAGAATCATTTCTGTAATGGGAAAACAAGAACTCCATGACTGGCTGCTATTGGTGAAAGTTTAATTTTGTAGTAAATTCACTTGATTGATGATTTCCTTTACATTATTGTTGGCATTTGACAGAATATATATTTATATATATGGCCATTTTATTAAAGGTGTTGGCTTTTGATTAGTGGCAGCTAGCATGTCATGTTGACTGTTGAGTTGCTTGAAAGCAATACACTCAAAACACAAGTAGTGGAGTGGAATAAAGGGAATAAAAGTATAGTAAAATAAGATTTGCATATTGGTTCAAGAAGCTAGGGTGCATTCACTGGCACGTTTTTGGTCAGTATGACTCTAACATAAATAAGCATATCATGTGTGTATATGAAGTTCTACAACAGCAAAACATACACACAAATATGGAGTATGTTCAATTAAGAATCATAAAATTTTAAGCGAGAATGAAATATGTATCTGTTTGATGTTTGATAATTGCATGATAAACTTTATATGCTAACAAATAAGAATATTACTTTTAATTTCTTGTACTCTCTCTAAATTTTTATTTCTTTATCATATCAAAACGTTGAAATAAGTTCAATAACAAGTTCCCACAAAATGAACATCGATATATGTAGGTGATAAGAGCAAGAGATTCAAGGTAACATTATATGAACGTGTGTTTGTAACAAATGAATATAGATAAAAACATATGCATAAAACTAGACAAAGATGATAAACAAAATATGAGTCTATTCATATGCGGAGAATGGTTATTATAAAAAGAAAGTTAAAATAAAAGGTATAAGAATGAAGCGGAAATAACATATGACATTAGGAGAAATAAGTAATGGTTTCATAACCGAATAAGGTCACCTTATCATTTCACTAATTGAATATGACAAACCGAACGTAAAACCAAATTACATCATTGCTGTTAAAGAACCCTTAGAATTTAAGTGAGCAGTAATTACAAGTAGTGTGTATATCTATTAGAGTGTTTAGTAAGTTTTTAAAACATTCTTATTGAAAAACAATGACAAATTTGTGAAGACATGGATGTATAATGCATTATAATGCATATCCTTCGTACTTGAGGCCAAAAGTTTAAATCTTATAATTAACAGATAGTAAAGTAAATTAAAAGTTGTTCTGAGAAAAAAATATATGAATCGATGCCTCCATAATTTTCGACTTACGCTATCAATATATAAAATTTTAGGTAGTAGGAGCTTGTGTAGGGTTTCTCAAGTACTCAATATAAATATTTGCAATCAAAAGGCTTTACAAAGTGGGGAGAAGGTGATGGATATATTAAAGTGATTCTTTGCTTGGCCTAAAACTTACATACACTCCCCATTTGGTGCTTTTTGGTCTTTTTACGTGCCCCTCACACACACACAACCAACCAATAATTCATGTTTGCACACTCTCTTGCTCTTGTGGGATGCATGTAACAATCCATTATTAGCTTTCAATAGATTTGGTGCGACTTTAAAGAGATTTGCAATCAATGAAGACTAACAACTTATATAAAATCGAATTTGATTAACTTATTGTAAGCTTATACTTCACGTAAATGAGTTATTCTATAGGGACGTACGGTTCGTATTTATAAAATATCACTTTTTAACTTTATAAACATTATATTTTATCAACGAAAAACCTTATGTTTTCAAAAAGAATTATAATATTTTACAAGGGAGCTATATGATAATATGAATTTTCCCCTAACATATATGCATATCCATTGTAAACTCGACCCATCAAAATTGATAGAATAGACAAAAGGACACTTTGTAGTTAAATCAATAATGGTATTTAGTGAAAGCACCTCTTTATGATGGTTTTTAGTGAAGTAGAAGTTAATAATTGGGCAAGTTGGAGAGTTGTACTTTCTGCTTAGAAAGCAGTATAGTGTAGATGGTTAATCGCACATGAAGTAATTCATTATATATTCTGATATCTTTTTTATTAAGATATCATTGACTTTTCATTATTTGTAAAAATTAAATTTGAATTAATAAATGATGTTTTTATTACTTTAATCATTAATGATTGAGAAGGTTGTTTCGTCCCCTTTGGGCGGTGACATTTTCCTTGTTGCACTCAAGGATTCACTTCTTTAATATCACACTCTAAAGTTCCACGTTTTTTCAATACACAGACTTTAATTATCATAAAATAGTATAATAATTTATAATAATTTATATTTTCTTTTTAATTTTACATTAGCAACTACCAGACGTTACAGTTGCCACTTACATGCGTAGAAGCAAAAGAAATCTTACAAATCCATAATGGTATAATTTTTTTATATAAAAACCCATCTTTTAAGCCGGACTATTTGTTAAGCTGACGGTTTAACAATTCACAAGTTTAACAAACCGGTCCAACCTCAAACCAACAAACAGTTTTTTTATCAATTAGACTCGATTAAAGCCCACCTATTCATTTGTGGCTAACCCATTATCTCGTAAGTCGTAACCAAAGGTACAACATAATGGTTTCTAATTTAACCAGTTTGGATTGGGTATAATAATAGAAATCTTATTATATGGTCTCTTAAACCCTAAACCTTAATTCATTTGCTATTTGACTCATGATTTAGTTATTTTTTTCTTTTTCTTTATATCTTTAATTTTGTCACGTGTAACTCTATTTCTTACGCGTGATCTTATGCATATAAACCATTATAACGTATAAAACTTTTTGTAAAGATTATATATTTAAATTTTCAAGTGTAGTGTTTAGAAAACAATTTTAGATGTTAAAAAATATAAAAAGTAGAATAAGAAGAAGCGGAGAATCCTTGTAAACAGGCTAGCAATAGATTAGAGAGTAGTGGTGAAGTAATGGTTTGCCTTGCTTTTCTTCCAACCTCCCTCGAATCTCTCATGCACTCACTCTTATATACGTATTTGATATTTCTCTTTGTTTTACTCTTCAACTATATTGTGCATAATTATTACATTTATAGTTACGTGTTATGTTCAAACAAGAATCATTAAATTTTAAGGATCGCTTTTCAACCATACGGTAAAACATATATACTTGACGTCATGACACGTTGATATATATGAACTATTTTTTAAAATTCATAGTTCTATGTGAATGCTTCACACATATTTTACATTTCAAACAATATAAAAAAATGTCAAATACTTTCACCTCTTGCTTCCAAAATTACTATCTCATAAAACCAATTCATATAGAGAAAAAAAGAAAGAAACAAAAATATTATTGAACTAATTCACACTTCCTATATATCATCCATTCATCCACATTCTCCTTTAAAACTTCTAAACCCCCTCTCTCATCCACCCACCTACACACCCCTATATAAATACACACCACCACCTCTTTATTACTCTTTTCTAGCTTCAATCCCATTCCCCCTTTTACCATTTCTCCCATCATTTTTTGGGTGAGGGCTGGAGTGGCATTCAAGCTACCCAACCACACATGGATCCTACTTTTCCACAACAAACCACCGCTATCGCCGCCACATCTGATCGCAGCAACATCGGCGGTCCAAAGGATCCCACCGACTTCGTCAAAGACTCTGATGGTGGTTCCACCAACGTTACCAAAGACTCTGTTGGTGGGATTCTTGTTGATGGTTCAAAGGATCCCACCAACATCGTCAAAGGCTCTGTTGGTGGTCCAAAGGATCCACCAACATCGTCAAAGGCTCTGTTTGTGGTCCAAAGGGTCCCACCAGCATCGTCAAAGACTCTGTTGGTGGTCAAAAGGATCCCACCAGCGTCGTCAAAGGCAAACGTACAAAACGTCAAAGGCCTTCAATTGTATCTCATTCCTCCACCTCCTACAATACCTTAACCTCTTCTCGGGCATCATATTCGGATTCTCCGGCATCATATTCGGATTCTCCGGCCGATACCACCACCGCGGAGGACGAAGATACCGCCAACTGCCTCATTCTTCTCTCCAAAGGCCATAATATTAATATGGAGGAATTATCTGGCTACAAGTTTAACAGCAAAAGATACATACAAACGCCCACGGACGCCACGAACGGATTCACCGGAACATACGTTTACGAGTGCAAAACGTGTAGCCGCACGTTTCCATCGTTTCAAGCTCTCGGAGGCCATAGAGCTAGTCATAAGAAACCAAAAGTTAACGAATTCGATAAACCTAAATCGCCAGACGAAGATCAATCACACCACCGGATTTCGTCACAAGCGAACAACAAGAAGATACATTATTCATTCTCCAAGCTCCACGAATGTTCAATCTGTGGTGCGGAATTCAACTCCGGACAAGCATTAGGCGGCCACATGCGTCGGCACCGGGCGGTAAACGGCAGCACCACCACCATCACCGCCGCGGGTGCCGCCACGGACACCGCCTTGTCTTTGATTCCTTACGGTCGTGTGACGTCCGTGGTGACGGATGACCATGATGATCAAAAGTCAAGGGGTGATGATTATTGTTTGTCTTTAGATCTCAATCTTCCGGCACCACCGGAAACCACCGTAACGGTATTTAATGAAGATCAACATCGGGAATCGAGCTTCAAATTAACGGCTGATCGGAATAAACAACACCACCGTCCGTTTGTTTATCTGCGGCTCCAACGTTGGTGGATTGTTATTACTAAAACAAAGGTGTAAAATCATATTTTTTAATCTTTTTTTTTTAGATTTTGTATTTTGTTGATTGAAAATTTAATCTTGTGAAGGTATGTAAAATTGTATATCATACCCACAAATTTCTAATTCTTTTAAGTAACTGATATACATTCTTTGGATTATTTAATCAAATTGTTGGTAATTTGTTACTTCTCTTGTCGAATCTAACTTATAAAATTTCCTTTTCTTTCTTGTTAATTTATTTAATTAACTACATTTTTTTCTTACCACCTAATCTTACAATTATAAAAGTTTAAACCACATTATATTTGTGGACGATATCACCAATGATACTAGGCTACAGCGTAATTTATATGTACCCTTAGAACTTATAAAAATATCATACTTAAAATTAAATTTAAAAAATAAATATTGAATACATTCGTTTGAAATACTCAAAGTTTCATATTTCTTTGTATCATTAAATAAAATTTATAAAACAGATTGTTAAAATATTGTTATATTTCTTCTTGTATTCCAAGCATACTAATTTTCATCCAAAATTTAAGAGGAAGGTATGATTTGAAAATGGGTATATCTAATATTTTTTCCAAAAATATGGTATTTTTTAGGAGATGTATGAATTTTATGGTTTTTTTATATATTTAATTTTGGCTTTGAGTTTGTGGAAAGTGCATTCTTTTCTTGTTACTGTCTGCTGGTTTCCTTGTTTTCCAAGTCAGTGAAAGAGAGGTTGGCAAGGTATTGCATTAACATCATAATCAAAAAGTCAAAAGGGATTTTCCTCCTAAAATATACCATTAGCATCGGTGTCCCTTAATCTAGTCAGTAATAGCATTATATTTAAAACCATTAGTTAATCATTTAATTGTAAGTTTAAAATTCTCTACTAACTCGATGTACATATTCTAGTCGTCTCAAAAAATAATTCAGTATTTTAATTTAATATTATTAATATT
This sequence comes from Flaveria trinervia, assembly GCA_025506515.1. Taxonomy (NCBI): domain Eukaryota; kingdom Viridiplantae; phylum Streptophyta; class Magnoliopsida; order Asterales; family Asteraceae; genus Flaveria; species Flaveria trinervia. The sequence goes on from CM046450.1 coordinate 4,629,975, forward strand.
TTTTCTATGCATTGAATGTTTTTATATTACATTTTAAAATGATGTGTTAAGACACGTATCAATATACGTGTCTTAACACATCATTTTAAATAATATTTTGATAAAAAGATGAAATGTAATGTAAGC